>CM056197.1:129215681-129940681 GCA_029692085.1 Gymnothorax javanicus | reverse complement strand
GTGTGTTTTGTCCCCCTGGGAGTTTTTCACGCAAGAGAAAATCTCAGAGTTGGTTCAGTTGCCTTTTCCTCGACCTAGTTGGACGGAGAAGGCGCCTGTTATTTGCAACCCCAATTACGAAATAGTTGGGACAAAGTGTAAATAGTGAATAAAATCAAAACGCAATGACTTTCAAATCACACCAGCCAGTATTTTATTCACAATAGAAAAGAGATAACATGGCAAATGTTGAAACTGAGTAATTTTACAATTTTAACCACAGAATGAGCTCATTTCAAATTTGATGGCTGCTACAGGTCTCAAAAAAGTTGGGACAGGGGCCTGTTTGCCATGGTGTAGCATCACCTCTTCTTTTTAACTGAGTGGAGGCGTCTGGGCATTGAGGAGAGAAATTTCTTGGGTTTAGCCCTTGCAATTTGATCCCACTCTTGTTTAATACAGGCTTCCAGCTGCTGGAGAGTTTTGGGTCTCCTTTGAAAGACTTTTCGTTTAATTACGCGCCAAATGTTCTCAATCGGTGAAAGATCAGGACTGCAGGCAGGCGTTCAGCACCACGGACTCTTCTACTACGAAAGACACGCTGTTGTAATAGCTGCAGTATGTGGTTTTGCATTGTCCTGCTGAAATACACAAGGCCTTCCTTGGAATAGATGTCGTCTGGAAGAGAGCATATTTTGCTCTAAAACCTTTATATACCTTTCAGCATTCATGGTGCTTTTTAATCTATGCAAGTGTCCCGCACCATATGCACTAATGCATCCCCATTCCATCAGAAATGCTGGCTTTTGAACTGAACGCGAATAACAGGAGGGGTAGTCTTTCTCCTCTTTAGCCCGGAGGACATAACGCCCATGATTTCCAACAAGAATGTCAAATTTGGACTCGTCTTACCAGAGGACACTTTGCCACTTTGCTACAGTCCATTTTAAATGAGACTTGGCCCACAGAATATGGCGGCGCTTCTCGATCATGCTCAACAGTGGCTTCCTTTTTGCATGATCGAGTTTTAGGTGGCATCTGTGGATGGCATGGCGGACTGTGTTTACAGACAGTGGTTTCTTTAAAGGATCCATCACCGGAAAATCCATTTTTTTCAGGTTATTGCATGTATACCTCAATCTTCTCTGTCACTGACAATAGCTGACATGTTTTCCGGGCAAAGAACTTCACTCTCACCTCCTCCCCGATGAATTCAGTAGGAGGGCGAAAAAAAGCGATTTCAGATTGGGCTTCTTGTTGACGTCAGTAAGAAGCCGAGGAGGGGCCGGGGGGAAAACCACTCCCACTGTTTTCTGGAGAGAAGGAAGCGAATCCGCCATTTGTTTTTCTACCCGGCGTAACCCAAACAGAGGCAAGCATGTCAAAGAAAACGAGAGCTATGGGCAGTGAAGGACATAACTGTTCCGTTGTTGCCTGTCAAAACCCAGATAAAAATATTTTTATCATACCAGCTGGTGATGCTGCTTTGAGGAACAGTTGGATTACATTTATTTTCAATGAATACGTTCCTGTTGCTCCAGCGAGCCACCTGTTTGTCTGCACCAAACACTTCTCGTCAGACTGTTTTGCAAACTTGGGACAGTATAATACTGGATTAACAAAGAACCTTCGGCTAGAAAAAGGAGTTGTTCCAACACTACGGAACCCGCCACTTTAATAATGTCTGTAAATGTCGACTTTCGCATTAGCTGACAACTTTATTCCCCCAATTTCAATGTTATCATTACATTACCGTAAGCTATTGGATGGAGTGTGGTGCAGTTCAAAAGAAACTTGGCAGTATACCCAATACGTAAACGTTACCCTCACAACCGAGGGTTCTCCGGACATGCCGTATTTCCGTTGCTGTAGCGGGCTCACTTTCAGCTACAGTGAAGAGACACATATCATATGAAACTAGACAACCTAAGGAATCTATAGATGGCAAAAACGCTATGCTATGATGTTGATAAGCAGGCGAAATAACGCTCCAAACATATGCTGAATTTCCGCTAGCAAAAAAGCTAACGTTAGCTAGCTAAGTTAATTTAGGCCAGCAATAACCTTGGCTTGCACATTGTTAATTTGTTGATGGGTTGCTGTAGGTATATTGTTGTCTTTTGATGCTGTTTAAACGCAGTGCGTTACTCTTGATTATATGATCATGGAACTTAGATGTACTAACATTAGGTTGTACCCAATACGCAAACGTTTCCCTCACAGCTCACAGGCTCGCCTGACATGCCGTATTTCCGAGGCTGTAGCGGGTTCACTTTCAGCTACAGTGAAGATACACGCATCATATGAACCTAGACAACCTAAGGAATCTATAGATGTCAAAAATGCTATGCTATGATGTCGGTAAGCAGGCGAAATAACACTCCAAACATACGCTAAATTTCTGCAAGCGAAAAGCTAACTTTAGCTAGCTCAGTTGGGATGGCTGTATATTATTGTCTTTTTATACCGTCCAAACGCAGCGTGTTACTCTTGATTATATGATCATGGAACTTAGATGTACTAATGTTAGCTTGCATGTGGCGATTGTATTCCCCCCTGTTTTTAGGCTATTTAAGCTAGTACATCTCACGCAGGGCTCAGTGCATCGCACTCAGACGGCAGAAGCACATCAAAGCCACCCAGAATGGTCTATAGATTCAGCCATGGTGAGGTCACACGTTGCGTTACTATGCGCACGTTGTTATGGCTGTGCTTTCAAGCCACTCCTCCCTCCTCCCACCCTCTTTCCTCGCACCATCCCCTCCGCCCAGCCATGCCTCTATCCTCCGGCCAAGTCAAAATCTTGAAATTTTCTCGCGAGAGCAATATTGGCTTGATAAAAAGGGCAAAACAAATATAAATGTTGCGAAATTTTTGCTAATTACCGCAAAACATTATGTTTTAGACCCAAATCACTTATTTTTAAAGGGTGTAAATACCAGGTAATGGATCCTTTAAGTATTCCTGGGCCCATTTAGTAATGTCAATGACAGAATCATGCTGTTGAGTAATGCAGTGGTGTCTGAGGGCCCAAAGATCATGGGCATCCAGTAAAGGTCTTCGGCCTTGTCCCTTACGCACAGAGATTTTTCCAGTTTCTCTGAATCTTTTGATGATATTCCGCACTGTCGATGATGAGACCTTCAAAGCCTTTGCAATTTGACATTGAGGAACATTGTTTTTAAAGTATTCCACAATTTTTTTTACGCAAGCCTTCACGGGTTGGAGAGCCTCTGGCCATCTTTACTTCTGAGAGAATCAGCCTCTCTAAGTCTTTTATAGCCAATCATGCTACACACCTGATGCCAGTTAACTTAATTGCTTGCTAAATGTTCTTTCAGCTGATTCTCTTATATATTTATTGCTTTTTCAGCCCTTTTTTGCCTGTGTCCCAACTTTTTTGAAACCTGTTGCAGCCAGAAAATTTGAAATGAGCTCATTTTGTGGATAAAAATGTAAAATGTCTCAGTTTCAACATTTGAAATGTTATCTATGTTCTATTGTAAATAACATATTGGCTGATGTGATCTGAAAGTCACTGAATTTTTATTTCATTCACAATTTACTCTTCGTCCCAACTATTTTAGAATTGGGGTTGTATTTACTCCCCCATCTGTGCAGTCAGACTTGTCTTATTGGGTAAACCCCCGGGTACTAACGACAGGGGCTCCCCTGGGAAGAGTCGCATCGCACATCTCAGCGTTCGCAGATGCGTCTATCACAGGTTGGTGAGGAGTGTGGGGGGAAATGACCACACCCCCCAGCAACAACTGCCTGGGATTATCAATGATGCTAAAAATGTTCTCGCGCTTTGCTCTGGAGGAAAATATGTCAAACATCGAGAGACAACATGACAGCAGCAGCATTCATAAACCTCCAGGGCGGAGTTCGACAGCCGGCTTCTGGAATTTGCCAGAAGCATTCTAGTATGGTCTCGCGCAGACCTTTGTTTAATTAGAACGAAGTACATTCCTGGAATACAGATCTGGGCTGCTGATCTGATGTCACCTGGAGGACCTTCTCAGAACGAGTGGAGGCTGAACCCCACTTTAGTTTGGCCATTATGGCATAGGTTCTGGGAAGCAAAAGTGGATCCAGTTGCTTCAAGATAGGATGCACAGGGAGCGCTATGGTTTTCAATAAACGCCAGGAGGACTGTTCGCTGGGAAAGCCTGACTCTGTGCTTTTCTCCCGTCCCTCTAATTCCTCGCCTCCTGTCATGGGTTCAGGAGGAGGACCTGTCAGTTATACTGGTGGCTCCAGAGCGCACGAGCGCATCATGGTCCCCGATACTAATGCAGTTGCAATCCGGGTAACTGTCACCAATCCCGTGGTGCGCGGATACCCTCTCGCAGTAATTTCCCTTTATGGATCAATGTTTAGGGGCGTTGCTCCTGAGAGAAAGCACTTGGAGAGATTTGGGTTGTCCCTGAGGTGGTATGAACCGTTCAAGGGGCCCTTCTACCACTGCTTGTTACGCAGGAAAATGGTCAGCTTCTCAGCGCTGGTATGTGGAGAGGCATATGGATCCAATGTCCTGCTCTCTGTCACAAAAACTCCAGCAGATAATCAATAGATATCCATCCCTTTCTACAATTAAAATATATGCAGCAACCATTTCAGCACTTCCTGCGCTGAGCCAGGAGGCAACAACCAGTCACGTGCCCCTCAACACCACAATTAGATTTACCACTGGTATTGCGCGCTCTAAGAGAAGGTCTTTTTGAGCCTCTTAATCTTGTTCAAGTTCTGTCCTGGAAGACAGTGCTTTTCTTAATGTTAGCCACAGCGAAGAGGGTGGGCGATTTAGGCACATTCTGTCTCCTCATCTTGTCTCTTCAGAGGAAATGGAAGCACCACCTTGCTAAGACAGAGCCCTTCATTCATGCCTCAGCCCGGTATGCGCGCTAGCCTATAATGTGGGGTGTACTGCAAGCATCAGTCAGACTGGACAGCTGTTTACACATTGCAGAACGGTTTTTGAAGGGAAGCCGCAGATAAAACAGTGCCTGGCTCATTGGCTGTGTAATGCTATCGCACAAGCGTATGTCAGTGCAGGAGTAGAACTTCCCGCCAAACTTTTGCGCTCATTCTAAGAGGGCCTTGTCCTCCTCCACAGCTCTCCTCAGTACTGTAGAGACGCAGCGGCTAACATCTGCGCTTCCGCATCTTGGACATCTCCATGTTCTTTTATATCTTTTATTTTATTCTATGTACGCGATGCATTTGAGTTTTCAATGACTCACTCTGCTTTAGTGTGATTAACATGCAGTGATGTTTCCTGTTGACTGTGCTACATAGCAGGCAGATGTCCAGGTTCTCCCATCACACTCATTTGTATGACCTCGAGGAACTGTCACAATACGTGACGTTCATCCCCGCTCACTCCCCAACATAAGTCAGTCATCAGGGAGAGGCGGACAGGCCCCCTCGCGCCCCTGTCCTGCTCTCTTTGGGACTAGTTACAATGCGTAACTCTCGTCCTGCTCTATCACAGCAGCAGTTATGTAATGCGAATGGAAATATTTGTGGATTACAACGCAGTAGGTCAGCCCAGTTGGTCAGTCAGCCGTCTCTCGAACATGAGAACTCAAGTCACGTCTAAGCTGAAACCTCTGCGTCATATTTTTTCGCTGCAGGGGACTAGTGCAGTCAAGTCGTAATTTATTTTGACTCCTGCGCTTGCAGTGTAAGTTGGGTGTGTGAAAATGCTTTTATGCTGGTGTCACAGTGGGGCAAAGACTACATCCGGCTTTGCGCTTTATCCCAATAGCGACAGCCTTAAACGGCGAAGCTCATATGAAATAGAACGTTGGTTACGTATTGTAACCTCAGATTCTATGAGTATGAGCATAGCCCTTCAAATTTACGCCCCACGTGCTCCCACCATCATCACCTGAGGAAAAAGCTGTTTGTTTGGCAGCCAAACACAGGTTGCGCGAATGTAGATGCGGACTTGATTGGGGCAATTGTGCAGGACAATGGTTGGAAAGAAGATCCTCAGAGCTGCGCATGAGCAGAGGGATAAACCCAGTAATGACAGCCTTAAAGGGCTGTGCTCATACTCACAGAATCTGGGATTACAATACGTAACCAGTGACTCAGAAGGATGACAGCCACCTCTGATGCATACTGAGGACTTTTTTTTTTTTTAACCCTTAAATGCCTTTGTCACAGGATTTTGGGGGTTGTCAAAACCACCATGCATAAAAGTGGAACTGACACTACACTGGCTGCACCAGCTAACCTTTCCAATATGGCCACCCCCATGGTGGAATCCACACGATAGATCAACACCCATTCATCACTGGATAAAGTAGACAAACAGGTAAGGTAATGAAAAATAAGCTATGCTTAACACTTCAGCTATATGTCAACTGTTTTATCATTCAAGTCATTTTAGCAATAAGGTCCCCGAAATGCCCATTGTGACATAAATGTCCCAAAACTAAAATGAGGTCAAAGGTCACCAAAAATTGAAAATTGTTATTGGGTTATTAGCCCCTCCCCAGGACAAATTAACAGAATACATAGATTTTTCTTTCAACTTTTACTATAGTTGGGCATTTAAGGGTTAATATATCCCGCCACCAACCCCCCACTTTGGAGGACAAGTTTATTAATTCAGTCAGTTATATAATTGTGTACAAGTCCTCCTACCATCACCCCACAAAAAACACACACACACAAAAAAAAAAAAAACATACTTCATGGTGAAGACTTTATAAGTATCTCTGTGGCACAGGAAAGATATGTCATGGCCTTTAATGACGGACACAGTCTCGAGGCGTAAATTCACTGCTGCATATATGCAATACCAGCACGAAGACATTAGACAAAATGGTCTCTCAACCTCACGGATATGCTTTCCTGCATCCCACGGCAGACTGACTATCGAGAGAGAGAGTAAACTCAATCGTACCAATTAACATATAACTGAGTGGGCATGTTCAAGTCCAATCTAATGCTGAAAAAATTTGACAACTTTGTCTCACATGGAAGCAACTTTAATGGAATAGTGAAGTGATGATGTCACAGCTACTTAGCTTCTGGTGTCAGAAGTGAAATCCATATGGAAATTTATGATGGCGTTAGTACACTTTCCGGCATTGCTCGAGCTCATACTAATTTTTTGAGCCGGCTCACTCCGAGATTAGCCTACGGGGTATACGAATGCAAATGATCACATCAAATTTGTAGTTTATTGCCAAAAATGATATGCTTTTGCACTTGTAGTCCAGTTTGTAGTCCACTTTTGCAAATACATATCCTCTGCACAAACGGGCGAGTACCCCGTGATTTGTTCCCAGCCAATGGGGTACCACAGTTTCAGCAAACACTCACAACGTAACTCAACAGAAGCTGAGCGGTGACATAAATGGCCGATGGCTATCTTTGTGCAATCGTTATTACACAGCGAGCCACTATCAGCTAGCTAGCTACTTGCCTAAAAATGAATGGATAACAATAAAAAGCTATTATTTCACAATTTAGCTTGCTAGCTGAGCATTTATGTGCAATATGACTGGCTATTGCCAGCGAACAACCTAGCTAGCCAGCTAGTTAGCTAATTACATCTTGTGCACATAACTAAATAAAAATTGCTACGCGCTGCATTAAAGGCATAGCTTCAGAAAAAGAGTAAAACTTAATTTTAAAACTCCCCCTGAGAATTGGTTTTGCCCATTTATGCCCGCGAAAGGCCATCTCCTCAATTACAGGGAACGTCAAGACAATGAAAGAACAGTCCCTGCTGCCCAGAGTTGATGGAATTAAAAACCACCCAGTCACACTAACGTTAGCTATGGAAAATCCTTGTAAATAATTGTCATATTAATGCGATATGATTTGCTTTTGCCCTAACTCTACTAACTCAGCTAGCTGTTATAGGCATAAACTTTTCTAATATGTTTTGCGGCGCATTCGTGCATCCGACCTGTATTTTCACATTTTTCAGATGTTGCATTTGCATTCTCATTCTCATTGCCTAAATCATTTCTGGAAAGTAAAGGGTCCTTTAAGCCTTCAAGCCTTAAGTGTCCAAGAAATTTTACTTCCCGCAGTATTTATTTGTTTTCATCTTCGTCAAAGGTTATATTTCATTCAGTAGGGCTAATCCCTACGCCCTACACCCTGCAAAGTCATTTCCCTTCGTAATAAAACTCTGAAGGGCAGAAGCGAGTAGGGTTTTCAAGTAATCGTCATTTGGAATCCCATTCCTATTCCCCATATCCCAGTCCCAATCCCATTCCCCATATATTTTACTACTGCCGCTTTCTGTTTAAGCAAGTGTAAACAAACACGGCCAGTTCATGGGAGAACTGCTTCCACTGGCTATTTTTCAGTTTCTCAGTAGCTTTATAAGCAACCACATGGCTTTCATAAGGCGACAAATAGCCACGGGTAAAAATAAAAAAGGACATAACTAGCGATAGCCAGTCGACTGTAGTAAACCATCAAGCGAAGTTCATCAGCTTTCTCTGCGCTAACTATTAGCCACCGTTGTTGCCATTTTCTTGATTGACATTGAATCACACATGTCAGTAGGCTTGAGTCGTCGCACGGCATTGTGGGAGCAAAGTGACCATCGCCTGCTCACTTCGAAAATGGGCGTTTTGTAGGGCCCTTTGAAGGGATGAGTTTTGCACACTTTCGATTGGAATGCCCTGCAATATTGCTACGGTGGGCGTGGCCCTCATTATGCACACTTTGAAGTGAACAACCCTAGCTTTTGGAATACAGCCAAAGACTGACCTTTGCCATCTTCCTCCCACGTCACACCTGGGCACATAACCTGTTGCATTTGCGTGCTCATTCGCCATATTGAGAAAGGATCACATAAAATACTTTGGTTTTTTTTCCTTTATTGTTTTCTTCACCACTCTGCCAAAACATCAAAGGCTATAATTAAAAAAAACATACTCGCATAAAGGGTACGGTACTTTTCTCGTAAACCCTCTTCAACTCCCATGTAGAGTAGTAAAGTGATGACGTCACACTGGTGTCAAAAGTAAACTTTCCCAGTCATTTTACCCATAGATGTTTTTTTGAAGAGCCATTCCATTAGAAAATGACACTTGTTGAAGAAGTTGAGGGGTTGACCCCCCTGAAATTGAATGAAACTTGGCACAGAGGGACATAAAGGTGTCTCATGGAAAAAGCTAAATTTTTAGGGTCTGTATCTCACTTTGCCTGCCGGTGGCACCACCTGGAAGCCACTAAAGTGGCTCAGTTTTGCTGTTGACACCCAATTTTACATCAACTATCATGACTTAAGGATACAAAGTACCAAACATGTTATACTTTTATTATGACAAGTGACACTTCAAGTCTGGTTCGACATTAACATCACATTGGCGCCAAGCTGGGTAACTACGTTATTGAGCCGGAATTATTTGAAAAATAACAATACAAATTGAAAATGGGAATGGGAATAAAATAATATCCCAGACTTATACCAATCTAGAATAGTTTATTGTGTGTTTACCCGCAACAAGACTACCATTTTCAGGGAATAGTACCTTGGTATCTTGCTGGGTTAGTGCAATGGACGGCCGGAAAGATGGTCGAAATTGATTTTTGGTGCATGTTTGTGGTATATTTTCTCAGTAACCCAGATATGTACTGTGGTGGTAAATGCCGTTTGTTGAGGTTTTGGAACTCTATTTTCAGGAATACCAAGCATTTCTTTGGTAGACCTATACTTTCAAGCTCGATGAAGCCAAAGTTGGAGGAAAACTCGAACCATTTCATAGGAGATTGTGCCGATGTTTAGGTGGCATTATTTTGTTTACCCAGCAAGATACAGATCTGAAATTCTCTGCATACATAGTCCCTTTGGGGTGTATTACAGCAATAGTGAAATTTCAATGGTGGTATTTTCTCCATAGTGTTCTATTTGATTAGTTTCTAAATTATCAGAAAAAAAGCACTTAATTTTCACAAGATGTACAGATAGACTTTTCTTACTGTACACAAATACAGCAGTACATTTGGAAATATGCATGTAATTATCGTGCAAATTGTATTAGAGCAGGACCTCTTACTGTTTCAGATCAGTGGCTCCCCCCTCAGCACCTGCAGTAGGTCCCAGCTGCAGCAGTGCAGTCTCTGTGCAGTCTGACTGAGGGAGGTTTTTGTATGGCTCTATAACACTGTGTGAACACCCAGCTACTACTGATGTAGTGATAATTCTGACAGTAATAATCTCCTGCATCTTCAGCCTGGACTCCAGTGATTTTCAGTGTAAACTGAGTCCCAGATCCACTCCCACTGAAACGATCAGGAATCCCAGACTGGCGAGTTGTGGCTTCATATATCAGAAGTTTAGGAGCCTGACCAGGTTTCTGTTGGTACCAGCTGAGACGGTTGTTGCCGTAAACACTCTGACTGACTGTACAGCTGATAGTGAGAGTGTCTCCCTGCTGAACAGCCTGAGCTGCTGGGGACTGAGTCACAACTATATCTGCCATTGATCCTGTAAAAGAAAATAATGGAAATGAATGTAAAAGCATATGAATGTAATAAAAAAAAGTTTTCTATAATTATGGGACATTCTGAAAAAAAAAAAAAAACAATATTGGCACAGCATTGAAAACATTTATGAAGAAAAAACCAGCAAAGAAAATGTAAAAAACGACCCACACAAGTTCAAACGGATCAATCCTTCTCACCCTGTGCAAGCAGTCCCAGCATCACCAGCAGTAGAAAGTCTGACATCATCATAATGCTGCCTGTGTCAGTGTCTGTGAAAGGACTGGACAGTCACTGATCAGTACTGGGGGTCTTAAAGTGTGTGGAGCAGTGAGGCAGGACAGGTATGCAAAGCCCCTTCCTCTATACAAATCCTGTCACACACAGTTAGAGGAGCTCTGATGTGTGAACAGCAGTGGGTCTATAGAGGGCTGTGACATGAGCTGTTTTCAATCAAACTGATTAATTTATTGACCATACTTCTGTGACTCAGTGATTGTGTGTCTGCTGCTTATGAAGACTTTCAGAGTATGTGGGAAGGTTGTAAAACATATTTAATAATTTCACAATATGTGCGCTGCTGGAATATTTTAATGCTAAGAACCTTAGATCATAGTTGTCTTCACATTCACACTGAAGTTCAGATAACAATAAGAAGCCTTGTTCTAACAGAGGAAATACAGTACATACTAACAGAAAAAGGAAACTTTATTCTTCCTGTGTTTGATTGCTGTGATATTTTATCCAGGGCAGTAGAAGGAATTGTTACTCTTTATCATATTTCACAGCTCTGAAACTTTTTTTAATGTTGTCCAAACTTAATTTGTAGATCATAATTACAAGCCCATTGTTTTGACCCGGGCAGAGTGGCAGCCTAATGCAGGATCGAATATGAGCCACTGCTGCAGGTTTATAATGAGGAGGATGAGGACAAACAGAATGAGGCATGAAGGGCCCGCTGTACCTATTAATGACCTCATTAATGATTCAGCTCCCTGGAAGGGATATGAGGGAGGAGAACTGGCACATGAACTGACCTATAGAGTATCCTCTTCCCATGAGATAATCAAGCCCCAACTAATGTAAGACCAGCAACTTAAAACTAGAGAACAATTAGACACAAGGAAGTACTTATAGCTGATCATATCAATGGAGTTAAGGGGTCTTCAGGGTAAAAATTTCTATTTTTTTTTTTTTTTTTTTTTAAATTTCAATATTTTTGATTTTCACATAAAATAAATTGAATAAATAAAGGAATGCAGAGAGATGCCAGTAAACACCAAGAAACTATGTTTTTCCTCTGCCTCAATTGTTACTTGTGACTTAAAATGCAAATTACTGAAAATCACAATTTTGACTGATTTTCAACATTGTGGCATTCATAGAATCATTAATATTCATCTGATTGACTTGAAATTTGGAATGAAGTTGTATTTGTTGGAGATCTATGAAATGACATAGGGGGTTAATTTTGAAAATGAAGCAAATTGATGATAGCGATTTTTGGTATGGTCCCATCACAAAGCTCATTAAATATTCATAAATGTTCCAAACAAAATAATCCTGTCATTTCAGAGAACTATCTTAAACTTTTCATATGAGACTAATTTGAGTAAAATCTGACCATGGGTTATTGAAATATCAGTGCCACAAAATATTTTCAGATTTTGTCATTAAAGTGCCGTTTCCATGGCAACCATGTAAATTTTTATCAAAATACTACATTTTTTGAGGTTAAGATCATGTTGAGTATGTTTATTTCTTAGTTTTTACGTTATTATGGTTATTTCTCCACACTGTTAAAAGAAAGTGTTTTGAAACCCCCAAATTGGTGGCAACTAAGCTGCCACCAATAAAGGTGTTACAGAACGCTCTTTTTATAGTGTCTGAAAACACTACACAAACTATTGAAACACACACTAACAGAGTTCATGAAACACCACTTCAAAAGAACCAGTGCACTCAACATGTTATGTCTTGAAACACAGAGTGGTGTGTGCAAACACAACACAATTTGAGATTGCAAACACTGTGTGGAGTAACGGAACACTCCACATGGGGGGTCACGAAACACCTTGTAGACAGTATTGAAACACTCCACATGGGGAGTCACGAAACACCTTGTGGAAGGTATTAAAACACTCCTCATCGGGAGTCATGAAACACCATGTAGACAGTATTAAAACACTCCTCATCGGGAGTCATGAAACACCTTGTAGACAGTGTTAAAACACTCCTCATGGGGAGTCATGAAACACCTTGGAGACAGTACTAAAACACTCCTCATCAGGAGTCATGAAACACCTTGTAGACAGTGTTAAAACACTCCTCATGGGGAGTCATGAAACACCTTGTAGACAGTATTAAAACACTCCTCATCGGGAGTCATGAAACACCTTGTAAACAGCATTAAAACACTCCTCATCGGGAGTCATGAAACACCTTGGAGACAGTACTAAAACACTCCTCATCAGGAGTCATGAAACACCTTGTAGACAGTGTTAAAACACTCCTCGTGGGGAGTCATGAAACACCTTGTAGACAGTACTAAAACACTCCTCATCAGGAGCCATGAAACACCTTGTAGACAGTGTTAAAACACTCCTCATCAGGAGTCATGAAACACTGCTTGTTGAGGTATGGAAATTCATCTGGGCTTTTGAAAAACTGTGTATATTATTTGTTAGGCTCGCAAACATAGATCACACAGGTATTGCAAAACAGTTAATAGGTCTTTATGTAAACATACAAAGAAACTTTCTAAATAATTTCCATGACTCTATTTCTTGAAAAATTGTGTTCTGACAACAAAAAAGAGAAAAAATTCTGCAATGTGTTTACTATGGTCAACATGACAACATATAAAAATATCCACAGTACAGTATTTAGCATATTATATAAAAACCCCATTTCCAGAAAAGTTTGAACGCTGTGTAAAATGTCAATAAAAACAGCATGCAATGATTTGCAAATCATTTAAACCCTATATTTAATTGAAAATAGTGCAGAGACAACATATCGAATGTTGAAACTGAGAAATGTTATTGTTTTTTGAAAATCTTTTTCTCATTTTGAATTTTATGAGCTGGTAAACATTCCCCCTGTTGCAACTTTCTTGAAACACGTTGCTGTCATTAAAATCAAAATGAGCAGATGTTATTCCAAAAACAATAACATTTCTCAGTTACAACATTTGATATGTTGTCTTTGCACTATTTTCAATTAAATGTAGGGTTTAAATGATTTGCAAATCATTGCATTGTTTTTATTTATATTTTACATACTGTCCCAACTTTTCTGTAAATGGGGTTGTATTTTACAGTCAGATTGTGAAATCAGTCATACAACCATCTTAAAGGTTCATAAATAATGGTTCAAAAGAGGGAAAATATCCAGTGAGTGGCACTTCATGCAATGCATGTGTTTCATGATTGTTTAACTTGTTTAAGAGCCATTGTCTGAGAAAATAGCACTTTTTGGACACGTTGTGGAGATGACCCCGTAGATTAGAACGAAACTTTGCATGTAAGTTCACACACATGTATCACAGAAAATCCCCCAATTATTTTGCCATTGGTCTCTTCGTTTGGTTGCAGCGCCACCTGGAAGCCGAAAAGACAGGGCCAAAATAGGAAAAAAAAACAGTCTTATGAGATGCATTATAATGGGAAATTAGGTCAATCTGCCAAACTATTTCTGATGGATATGTATATTTAAGTACTTGAACTTTCCCATGTATCAGTTGCCACTGAGTGGTAACTTGGAGAATCATTTGGCAGGGGCTCAAAGTTTGGGGAAAAAAAAAATAAAAATCCACTTTTTGGACTTAATTTTTATTTTACTCCAGCAACATTCCTTGAGAAACTATGCTTTATTGTGAAGGTCTATGAACATGAAATAGCATAATGTGAGAACACCTCCGGTATCTTGCTCAAGTTTAGGGATATTTGGCCTTGAAAAGTAAACTTCAGCTGTTCTGGCCCTATTTTGAGGTCTGATATTTCAATACTCCAGACAAGAATGGAGCTAATGAATAGGTTGATTTATAGCTTCTTACATGGTGTATGAAAGGTGCCAAAAATGTCTATGGCACTCCTAAGTATTTTAGTGCTGTCCCCTGTCAAAGTTGCCAATACGACCTTCTCGGCTAATTTGGGACCATCTTTAGGAGTCCATAAAATTTTACTCCAGCTAGATAGATATTTGAAATTTGGAGAATCTTCAGACTCTACCATGTAGATTCAAGAAAAGGTGGAATTATTATGGCACTCTATATGAGAGGTCAGATATTTGATGTGTAATCTCAGCTAAAACTGCCACTAGGTGGCGCTTTCATCTGTACCTTATTTTACAGCATCTCCATTGATGTGTCACAGTAAAATTTTTATAAACTTAATATGTTAACTGGACTGATGAGAAAAAAATAAGAATTTGTTATGGCATTAAGGTGGAGTTCTTTGCTATGCCAGGAGGGGGCGCTGTCAGGTATTCAAGCGCGTGGTCAATTTCTCCGGGCAGGTGCCAAAGGAAAACCTTCATGAATATCACCAATGACCTTCATTTACCTGATCTAAGTGAATTTTTCCATTAGTATAGAACAATGCTGTCCTGGCCTCACATGCGCAGTCCAGAGAGACAGCACAGTAAAAATCACTTCCTGTTGGATAAAGGGCAAGGGCATCCCAAAGTTTATACATGTTTTTATACCCTCTTCATTTATGAAGCTCCCACCATAGCTGTGAGGGAGACTTCACACAGAGTGACACTCAGTAGTGAAGTACTAGTGGTGAGGGAGCGTTTTGGGATTGGACCTATGGCTGCGTCCGAATAGTCTCTTTTGCCTTGAAGAGTTCCTAACTCCTAAAAAATGATCTGGAGGTAATTACGTGGCAGCCATGATGAGAGCATTCGAATTCTTTAAATGTTAAGGAAAGGTGTCTCAGTGCTTCTAATTTTCCTCCTTTAGAATAGGGTACACAGAACCATCCTTTTCGAAAAGAAAGGAGATAACACTATTCCAAAATTCTGTGCAGCAGCAACATTGAAAGCGGCGACCATTCATCCGGCAAATTGCATAAACGTATATTAATGGCCAGGGGACTCGTGATTACGTTGCTGATGCAGCATTCGATTTGGCTCAGAAGTTGGAAGTCGGGGCTGGGAATGACGTCATACCCAAGCTGACCATTCTATAAATTAAGTCAGAAAACTGACTTAGGATCAGTGGGGTGTCCTCTGGTCAGGATAGCCTTTATTAGCTATTGTTAGCGGTAGGGTCATTCCATGTCAAATCATCCAGATTTTGAGAAATTTTCCAGGTCACCACCTCAAAAATTTTTGAATAAAATTTATGAGTAAACATTCACACAAAATAAAGAAATGCCAAATATTAGGCCAGTATCTCAAAAAGATTTCAAGTTATAGCCCATTAAAATTTCAATAATATTTTAAGTTTTTTGGCGAACCCATTTTCAGCCAACTTTGGCAACTTATTGCTCCAAATTGATTGCTTATACAAGGCTGAAATTGGGTATACTAACCATATTCATCCCCTAGAATCTGAAAATGGTCTTAGCTTTTGTGTATCTTGATCCACTGCTGTATGGTAAAGCCTCAAAATAAGCCGAAAACACAAAATGCCCGAAAACAAGACCACATTCTATGACCTGTAACTCAGGAACTAGATAAGATAAAAGGCTAGAATTCATCTTTTATGATTTTATTATACATCTCTCTGTAAAAATGTAGTAATCCAAGTAATATCATTTGTAGAAGTTTTTTAATGAAATTATTTCTAAATAAATTTTTCCGGTTTTGCCCCAAAACAGCATTTCGGGGCAAAAAATGACCATGTCACCATTTATTCATCTCTCTGAAATTTTTACTATGCAATATTATAAATGTGAACAGTGTCCGACAAAAAATCAGAATGATGTTCAGCTTACTTTTTTTGTTATGAATTTTTAAAATATGTTCCGAAATTGTGTACTTTTGCATTGACGAAACGGGTATAGGCCTGCTGCAAGTGCTGTTATCTACTAAATATAAAACAAAACATTGATTAAAAATATTTTTTGAACATGATACACCATCTAAAAGTACAATACATGACAGAGGTCTTGTCAGAATATTCGGTGTTTGCTAGATTCCACAGATTTATTCCTCTATTTCATTGGTTTCATTGTTTTTCTTGGGGATGACTGTTTTGAGATGACATCAGAGCCCCAAACATGCCATGACTTGACTGATTGCAGGCTTCTGAAGTAATCCTAAATGAGCCCAAACTTGTATTACTGAATTGCGCAATAACAGTTCACTATAAAAGGAGGCAGTCCCACTTGGGGATTATTAGATGATCATGAGCTCTAAAATGGAGGGGAGTAATTTACCTTGGTGCAGTATTGGAATCCATTAAGATGATGCATGTCATTCAAGGAAATTTACAAGAAAAACTGGACTATTGGGACTAGATACTTTCTCAAGTGAGGATACTAACTTAATGCAGTGGCAGTCTGGTGTTTGGCAGATTGATTCTGTGTGTCATCATAAGAAAATGTTTTCAACTTGCTATGAGAGGACTCAAATGTACTGTGCAGATCCCAGAAACATTCACCACAAAAAAGCAGCAGGCCTATACCCGTTTAGGTACCAAAAAGTTTGGAACAATTTAAACATTCATAACAAAAAAAAGTAAGCTGAACATCATTCTAATTTTTTTTGTCAGACATTGATCACATTAATAAGATTGCACAATAAAAATTTCAGAGAGATGAATAAATGGTGACATGGTCATTTTTTGCCCCAAAATGGCATTTTGGGGCAAACCCGGAAAAATTTACTTAGAAATAATTTCATTAAAAACTTCTACAAATGATATTACTTGGATTCCTACATTCTTACAAAGAGATGTATCATAAAATCATAAAAGATGAATTCTAGCCTTTTATCTTATCTAGTTCCTGAGTTACCGGTCATAAAATGTGGTCTTGTTTTTGGGAATTTTGTGTTTTTGGTTGATTTTGAGGCTCTACCATACAAAAGTGGATCAAGATACACAGAATCTTAGGCCATTTTCAGATTCTAGGGGATGAATATGATTAGTATACCCAATTTCAGCCTTGTATACGCAATCAATCTGGAGCAATAAGTTGCCAAATTTGGCTGAAAATGGGTTCGCCAAAAAACTTAAGATATTATTCAAATTTCAAAGGGCTATAACTTGAAAACTATTTGAGATACTGGCCTAATATTTGGCATTTTTTTCATTTTGTGAGAATATTTACTCGTGAATTTTTTCAAAGAATTTTGAGTAGGTGATGTAGCACCCCCTGGATAATTTGACGTGGAATGACCCAATACTAGTTGATTACAATGCATTTACAGGGTATTTTTCGCTTGCGGGTCATTCCACGCCAAACTGAACAGGGCTCCTGGCCTTACCCCCTCCGATTTCCGTGAAACCTATTTTAAGAATAGCCCTTAGGACCAATAATGAGTTGCCCAAATTTCAGCGCCAACGGTGCAATAGTTTTTGAGATACAGGCCTTTGAAATTTGCCAACCACGCCCATAGTGCCATTTTGTACCATTTGGTAAATGGTTATGTTGACAGTTAAAATTTGCTGAAAAAGTTTTATACAAGTAATCTCTTATCCTTTATGTCCATGTATACCAAGTTCCATCGACTAGCGGAAACTCCTTCAGGTAAAAATTGATGGGACAACTATCCTTGATCACGTTCAAATTGGGGCGTTCAAATTGAAATTTTCCGACTGGGAGCTGGGAAATCCTGACTTCCCAATACAAAATACGAATAAGTGTAAGTGCATTTGGGTTCTCTAATTTGAGCGGTTGTCTTCCAAAGCAGTAAGGAATTTCCTTTTACACTTTTCCTTTATCTTATGACTTTTTCCAAAGGTTAAAGAAAAGTGGTTAGGACGTAATTTTTTGACTACTCGGATGCAGCCTATGATCCCACGCGCGTTTTCTTTTTACACTCAAGCGAAGGGTTCCTCAGGATTGCGACCGTGTCAGCATGCGCAAAGGTCAGGTCTATTAAGGCCTTACATGTGATGCATAAAGTCATTGGATAGCAGTGAATAGTTATAACTTCACCATTTAGTTAGCTAGCTGGCTTACATGCACCAGATATAACAAGCTAAGTCGGCAAAAAGGCTTTCTACCCAGCTAACTAGCTTACATTAGTTCACTTGCCTAGCTAGCCAATAATTATAACAATTTGGTGCTAGTTGACTAAAGAAACCAACAAACTATCTAGCACCTTAGGCTAGCAAGCTAATTTGCATGCTCAGTTAATTAGCTATTTTCGGTGCATATACATCAATAAAATGGCGAATCGCAATTATTTTGCCACTTTACTAGTGATAGATTAACAAGTAGTCATGAATTAGCAGAGTAGCTAGGTCAGTTACGCTTCGACGGGTTGATTAGCTCGTTCATTAGCAACTGAGCTTTTACGCAAAGACAGGACAAAGATACTTGGCTATGAATGTAAATTGGCTTTAGTTGCAAATCTTGCTATGTAGCTGGGCAAGCCAAACTAAGTAGGCTAGACCTTACAGTAGCTAACTAATTAGCTGTATCACCAGGCTAAACAATCAAGTATGGCAATGCATAATTTCTAAGCCTTAAGCTAGGTTTCTTAAGTTTACATTAGCTGGCAAACTTCTTATTTGATGCTATTCATGCCTGCTAGCAAGCTACATGTTCACAGTTCAACTCCATCAAAGTTAGTTAGCGAAGTAATGGCTATTCACTTATTTTCTACTGACATGGAGAATGGCTACATGCACCCAATATAACTGTTCGGCTATCGAACTAGCTAGCTGAGCAAGCAAACTAACGTTAGCCAGCTAAAAAACATTTTTGCAGACTTTGTTAGTCATGTGTTTCATGTAAGCGCTAGCTTGCTAACTAAATGGCGAAGTTATACAACATATTCAGTGTTATCCATTGATTTCGATGCATCACAAGTAAGGCCGTAATCGCGAGCGGAGTCCTTTAGCATGTTCACAAGGTCAGAATCCTGAGCGAACCCTTCACTAGAGTGTAAAAACAAAACACGATCCCGCCAAGGATGTTTTCAGCGCCCGCATTTCTTCTTTAATGAATAACTCCTATGAGTAGATATTAGGCTACATACTGCCGCCTGGTTTACGGAGGGAATTTCTCAAAAAAAAAAAAAAAAAAAAAAAAAAAATTAAATAGGCGGTCTTATACCTACCGCCATCACGACACCAGCCTTTTTTTAAAGGGTAAAAAAAAAAAAAAAAAATACAGAAAAATATTTGAACGGGAAGATAGCGGGAAAGAGGAGTAAAATACAGGAGAATCCCGGAAAAAACTGGAGTGTTGACAGTCCTTTATAAGGCACTCGAATGCAGCTTTTTAGTCAAATTCACACCAAAAATTTACATTTTAAAAACGCAGGCTTCCGTCTTTCATGTTTATATCTTCAATTGCAGGATTAAATTAATTGCGCCGGAACAGAGTTACTGCAACCGCAACACACCTACCAAACATCATAATAGAGAGGAAGTTCAGCATTATAAGACCTAAAACTCATCACGGGTTATTTGTTTTTTTTTTTTTTAAGCAAAAACAAAACATTTTATGAAAAATTATGACACTTTCAAAGTATTGTATGAGTACATTAGATCACAGCTTTTGCTTCCACCTAATGTGGAAAAAAAAAAAAAAAAAAAAAAAAAAAAAAAAAAAACAAACACAAAAAACCCCACCCCCCCCACACACACACACACACACACACACACACACACACACACCTCAAAAGGTATCAATATCCTGGTACAAAAATAGCCACAAAAATCTTCAATGATTTGGCTAAAGAAATGCTTTTGGTACCAAAATGAAGCCATTTTGTCCTCTATTTAATGAGTTAGGTGTAATTCAATGTTTTCAGAAAATTTTGTATCATCCCTAAAAATCACAGTGACACAGTGCAGAAGGGTAAACGAAAACAGGGTCTATAAACAAGGAGGAGATCAAAAAACCAAAAAGGCGCAGCCCACAGCACAAAATTGCAAACCAGAGGGATAGTCGATAGTCTGAAATCTGAGGTCATAAGCCAAGGCAGGAAAAGACAGAAATCATGGTTGTACAGAAATGGGTCAGTAACAGGAGGCAAACAAACCCAGGCAGTACAGACAGGTATCGGAATCGGACAGGAGGTTATCACTATCTCACTAGCATACAGGTAGCTCAGCACAGGAAAAGTTCATCCACGTTCTGATAAAGAATGAGTAGAAGTGAGGAACTCTTATACACAAGGGAAGTAACGAGTGAGGCGGGGCAACAGGTGTGAGGGATAATCTAAACCTTAACTGAGAAGGGAAAATACAAGAGGTAATTAACAATACAAAATGGGAAACAATGACAAAGCCTAGTTTCACGAGACATCCTTAAACAATAACAGCTCCATTCAAGGAGCGCCTAAGTGGGGAACGATGTGAGAAACAGATTAGTAATAGAGAGTTTCTGCAAATACTTTGCAACTAAGGCAAAGGACTGGTAGAGCTAAGCGGGCAGAGTTACAGATCAGTGTGGAAAGTGGAGAGATCCAATCAGTAAAGTTAGTAGTTTGTACGATAATAATAGTATCCAAATAGTGCAAGTTAGTATGAAAGTTATTTACAGGATTAGTATATTAATATGGATTAGTAGAGAAACACATGGAGTGTTAGGGGTATTAGTACTTAATTAGTAATTAGTGTTGAAGGAAGCGAACAAGATGTGAAGGAACTCACGAAACACCGGAAAACTTCCGAAGTCACCGAAATGTGACAGCTCACAGACAGGGGCGTGCACTGGCAGAAAACAAAAAGAAAGGCAAGACATCACAGGCAGAACAATGTGCACGGAACTGGTAAACGGCAATGATGTGGCAGATAATACAAAATTCAACAGAATCCTTAGTCAAAGTTTTTGTTGACGAACACACACGTGGATGGACGCATTCACGGACGGAGCCTGATACCATGGCTCCCGCGCCCCTTGGGCGAACATACAGAAAAACAGATCATGACAGATCATGACAGTGTTAATGTGTAAATTTTTTTTGTTTTCTTTTAGTATAGGATGTGGAAATTGGTGTCTGTTTGAACTACTCTGATTGATGGGTGTGACTATGTCTGATTAACAACTGATTGAGAACACCTGGATGACCACAACCTTTAGTTAAACCTTTTGCACATTGTTCACCTTGGCCACAAACCCTGATGAAGCCAGCTTGTCTGGTGAAATGTTGGTAATATTAAACTGCATGGTATTTGAGTGCGCGATCATTTCATTCTTTTTAATTCGTGATATCCTAAAAATCTGCACCTCGCACTATTAGGTGTACGCTTCTTATGTTTTAAGGAACTATATTGAGCCATTACATCACTTCCTGTTTTACTCGGGTATAAAAATGACATAACACAGATACAAAGTCCTATTGTCTTCCAACACCTTGAAGAAAACAAAACAACTGTCAGTTGGGTCATAAACATTAATAAATCTAGTAATAGTTATAAGAAAATTCAAAAACAATTGAATATGCCACTGAGCACTGTCAGGGCAATTATCATACAGTTCCAAAGATATGGAACTGTTGAAAACCTCAAACATAGTGAACACAACAGCAATTTGCCCCCCAGGTTACTACGGAAGATAGTGAGAGAAGTAACAAAATCCCAAAGAATCACTGTGAAGGGATCGCAGGTCTTGGTGGCACCTTGGGGTCACCAGGTTTCAAAAAGCACCATCAGGTGCCACCTCCACAACCACCAGCTCTTTGGAAGGGTTGCCAGAAGAAAGCCTTTTCTGACCAGAAGACACAGAAAGCAAGCGCTTGGAGTTAAGCAGACGTCATTTAAATTATGACTGGAACAAGGTGCTTTGGTCAGATGAGACCAAAATTAGATGTTTCCGTCAGATACAGCATCAGCATGTTTGGCACGGAGACAGTGATGCATACAAAGAGAAGCACCTCATACCTATGGTGAAATATGATGCTGGATCAGTCATGTTTTGAGGTGTTTTAATTCAAGAGGTCCAGGGGCACTGGTAAAGATTAATGACATACTGAACTCCACCAAGTATCAGGATATTTTGGCTGACAATCTGGTTGCCTCTGCCAGAAGGCTGGGACTTTGCCATAGGAGGACTTTCTAGCAAGACAGTGACCCAAAGCTTACCTCAAGATCCACACAGAAATGGTTCCGTGACAACAAAATCAATGACAGTTCTTTCAAGCTTTGTCATAAAATATTATGTTGCAGTGATTCACAAATTTCCCCCAAAACTGCACTGTCAAAATCATGTTTTTCACAAGTCTTTATAACCTCAGTCAGTGTGTATTCATCAGACACATCAACAGAATCGGTGCAATCCTCAATTATGGTTTGTATTGAGCTAGGACCAAGAATACTAACTGCCAGCTACTTTAAAAAAGTGATTGTCAAGCTTCGTGTAACATCATACCTTGTGCGTCTTGCTCCATAGTCATCACTCTCATTACAGCCACTGCATTGTACATCATGAGCAGTGTTTGGCAAATCTGTTTCAATATTCTCTTTCAGTTCATCTTTTAATGAGGTGACATCTGTGATGTCTGCTTATATGAAAAGTGTATGAAGGGTATTCTTCAAAAGTTACATTACTGTGTTTCATCACACAAACAATAAATTGACTTTCTGCAGTGTGCATCATAATGTGAGGTCAGTGCTCTCAAATTCTCCACTTTGTGATCACATGTTGGACATCTAATCTCAAGGTTTCAAATACTAGTATCAGGGAATTTATCAGAGAGCATATTTCTATGAATTCTACACGCGTGCTTTGTACAATATCCAATGCTTGAGAATATTTTGCTGCAATACTCCCTTTCAACATAGGGAAGGTTACAAGACACTGTGAAATTTGGCTCATTACTATGAATTACAGACAGGTCATCAATATTGCTGTTTCTGCATTGGGTAATGTAACATAATGGACAAGAAAACATTTTGCAAAGAAGGTAGATAGTTATACCTTTGACGTTCTCGGCAAACCTGAAGGAACACATTTTATAAAGACCTGATCCTTCGCAGAGATTCACATGAAACACTCCAGATCACTGCTCACCTGTAGGTCATTTCAAATTTGCAAATTGCATTAATTGCCAATTTGGAAGAAAAAAAAAATGCTCAATTGCTCAATTAATTGAATAAAATAGAAATCTGACTACTGCTAATTGACTACTACGTCAGTTGCATACGTCACATTGTCTTTGTCGTAAAATATACTTTGGACAAAATCAGGGTCCATTTAAAGGGTGCTGCGAGTCTGTTTTGCGTTTCTCTAATTTCATTTGTAACAATTTCCTCACTGCCTCTGTTATAAAACAGCCATTTAGAAGAGGATTCTGCAGAGCTCAAGATGAACATACAGGAAGCCATGCAGAATCTTATAACCAAAAAAAAAAAAAAAAAAAAACATGATTCCATATTTATCTTTAGCTTTATAGGGAATGAACAAAATACCAACATTGGCCCCAGAGGGGAACATTAACTAGCCAAGCAAATGCAGAGGTTTTATGGCTTTCCAGATGTGATTGCAACCAAATGACATGAATAAAGAAGTTAATTTAAGTGACCTCTAAAAATTAGACAGTTAAATATCTGGTTTTAAATTATGCCGAACGATGTATAGCATTAGTCATTCTAAAGCGGGTATGGTTAAAGAACGAAGTGTCTCCAACAAGTTTCAGCTCATGTCCAAATTCAAAAAAATCCTGGGGTCAACTTAAATGTTACTTGTCTGTCTGGTTAGAAAATAGGTCTAATTGTTTCAGGTTGGTGATACCCATATTCTCCACACACGAGTCAGTCTCTCAAACCACTGCGTTTCCACTCGGCTATTAGCGCAAGCACTAGTGAAATTATTTTTATTTTTCTTGTACCAGTGAGGGCAAACCCGGTCCGACTCCCAAACTTCACCAGGTAGTTTTGGTGTCTGAACCAAACCAAGTAATATCGATGCCTAAACCTCACCTTGACCGTAATCCTGACCCCAACCCTGAATGTAACCAAGCACTTAAATATAACCAAGTTGTTTTCGTGCCTAAACCTCACCCTGACCCATAGACTTTCTAAAAGGTTGGACACAGCACCTGGGTCTGAAAAGTGAAGCCAATGCGAAAATCTCTAAACATTGCATTTTATTTAATGGCCAGCAGATGGCGACGTCGGTAGTTGCAGAAAGAAGTTCAATGCTATAGATGTCTATGAGGAGATGACCCTACTTTTCCCACCTGATTTATTATTTGAATAATGATTTTCCACATTATTTTATGGTATCTATCGCAAGTTTCAAGTCTCCTTCGATATATCATGATGTTCAATTTTGTAAATTATGGTCCCAAATAGACAAGAACAAAGGATAAAGCCAGATATGCTTTTGGGACGTGGCTATCCTCTGGTCCTCGTCAGATAAGGTCAGATCCACCCTTATATCCACCCCTTGCTCCTCTCTGGATCTTCAATTCACGCTCTCGTCCAATACAAATAACATCCAGTTTCAAAATGACAAAATGGTGCAGTTCAAAGTGCCAAAATCGAGGCTTCCTAAATGGTACGCTGAAATCAGTGGGTCACATCATGGTTGCTTCGTCCATCTTTTTACACAGTCTTTGGCCGGACCCCAGTTCTATTCCCAACCTTAAATGTTACTAAGTACTTTCAGAGCCTAAATCTAATAAAATTGCTCCAAGACTGCCGTCCGTACTTTACAACGATCAGATACAGATGTACGTATTTTTAGACTGAAATGCTCAAGGTACGAACATCCTTTGGGAAAGGCCAAGTACCGCACACACATGAACTGCATTCTTGCGTGGGTGCGAACATGAATGTTTTTAATGTTGAACCTAGTGCTTTAACCACTGTGCTGTGCCCTGGTCATAGGCTATATTTTGATTATTATACCCTTGAGATTCTTTTAATTGATTTAGAGTTTATGGTATGTTGCTCTTCAACAGGAACAGCAGTAAACTGCCTGAGTTGGAAGAAAACCTGTTTTTTGTGTTTAAAATTAATTTTGAGTGTGCCGAAACACCAACATTGGGTTTCAAAGCAAACACCCTCCAAACACCAGACCTCACTCAAGAAACCATGTTTTCTGTGTTTAAAGTTCATTCTGAGTGTGCCAAAACACCAACATTTGGTTTCAAAGCAAACACCCTCCAAACACCAGACTTCACTCACCAGCCTCCAGATCTGGTGCCTCGGGACACAAAACCAGTGCGTTGATACTTTTTCTTTTAACAGTGTACCGCTTAGTTCTTGTGTGTCCTGTATGGAAAACTGAACTGTGAGCAAACTAACTTTCTAAATATTTCTGTGAACATGATGGATATGATATGTGACCTCCCTGGCTTTAATCAAGATTGGAAAATGCTGTATGAGACACTGCTAGTAATTGTACATACTTAAATGGTAAACACCCGAGCGAGACTTGTTCATTTATTTATTTATTTATTTTTTGTTACAAAGATAAGGAGTTTTTTTGGTGTGAAAATGCACCAGATTGCATGAAATGCTTTTCCAATTTTGAAAAAAAAAAAGGTTTCTGGGGTTGGATGCCAAGACCCCCTTAGTAATCCAGACGCTGAAGGGGTTACACTGCAGTACCTCAAGCTGCAGGTATATTTTACTCTTTATTCCAAACCCTGTTCACAACCCTGCATACTGGGAAAATATTTGGTCACAGAATAGAAACCTAAAAAATGTCAGTGTCCGGTGTATTGTTCGATATAAAGCCATTAATGGTAATGAGTCCCTTTAGCCTCTGTAATTTGCTGACACTGGACTTTCTAAATATGACTGTATCATATTCATGTCTAACTGTAAGAACAGTATGATTGACACATGGGGGCGTGTCCACTGTCTGACCTCACGTCTCTGCTGCGTCTCCCAGGTGACACAGTTCCCGCCCTCACAGTCCTGCCCCCCTCCAGTGAGGAGCTGAAGCAGGGAAAGGCCACACTGGTGTGTCTGGCCAACAAGGGCTTCCCCTCAGACTGGACTCTGCGCTGGAAAGTGGACGGTACCAGTAGGAGCTCGGGCGTGGCCGGGAGCGTGGGGGTCCTGGGGAAGGACGGCCTGTACAGCTGGAGCAGCTCCCTGACTCTCAGTCTTGGGCGACTGGATGAAGGCGGGGTCACTGACCTGTGAGGCCACAAAGGGCTCCCTGTCTGCCCCCCCCTCAGACACTGAGGAGAGACCACTGTACTGAGTAGCTCACACACTCTGATCACACTGTTTTTACCCTGTTCTGCTCCTTACTGCTGTCACACTGAGCTGAGCCTGTGTGTGAATCCTTCCTCCAGCCTGAGCTTTCAGTGCTAATATCTTACATGTGCTCTGCTTGTGCTCTTCAACACATATGCACACACACCTTCTTATCTGTGTTTGTGTGTGACTGTGGGAAATAGCTGTTAGACTAATATGATCAATATCACTGACTCAATAAAGATTTTCCGATAAGCGAAAAATTATCATGTCTATTCTTGTAAAAACAGCCTCCAGTTGATGCACTTGTATGTTATAAGTCTGCTCTGAGTCGTCTGCAGCTTTGGCCCTTATTCAGGTTAATTCACAATATTATATGCATGAGAGTAAATACAAGGCAAGGGAGTCAAGTGATGACCAGGAAATGTAGTTTTTAAAGTATGCTAATGAACAAGTAGAGCATTATTCAAGCACTTAAATTATAAAATATTCAGTCAAAAATCTGTGTATTGTAGTTTTGTGTGTATGACAAAAAAAAAGTAAATTACAATGAGATACAAATATTAAAATATGACTATTTTGCATTTTCACTTAATGATATACTTGCGGTACTTGATAGTGTGTTCAATTCAAATATTTCATACTGAATAAAAGCATAATAAATAAAATCTCCTCTAAATCATGTGTCTCTATATGATCATGATGACCCTGCTGAAGGAATAAAATCCTGGGATCAGTCTGAAGAGAGGAGCTTGAGCATCAGTTGATGAACAGTAAACTGATCTGGGAGGGAGGGGTCTGAAGAGAGGAGCAGTGATGTGTGCAGTAACTGATCTAGGATCAGTAAAGGAGGGGTCTGAAGAGAGGAGCAGTGATGTGTGCAGTAACTGATCTGGGATCAGTAAAGGAGGGGTCTGAAGAGAGGAGAGTGATGCGCAGTGATCTGGGATCAGTGCACTGTGCTCAGATCAGTTCAAGTACAGCAGGATGTGAGCTCAGCTTCACACAGGATGTGAGCTCAACCCCCCCCCTGGGGTCGGCCCAGACACCTGGCCACAGTGCTGCTCTATTCTGAGATTGAGTCAGTCCCACTGAGGGACAGCAGAACCAGCCTGTCCCGCCCTGCAGATGCAAATCTGAGTTTCAGCCCCACAGCTCTCAGTTTCTCAGCCCAAAATACCCCAGCACTGAGACAGCTGTTTGAACATGAGGAGGTGGAGGGTTTATTTCTGTAGTGGGTGAGAGAGGGAGGGGTGAACCACAAAGAAACATTTTTTCTTGAAAAATCCCATGAAAGATTTACAGCAATGAGTTAAATCTGTCAAAACCATTCAGTCCAGTGCAGCTAACAACCTAACGGGATCCCCTTATATTAACTGAACTAAAACACCCTTTTGAAAGTTCATTTGTAATCCCACTCATTCCTCTTCTGGGAGACACACACATCCTCTGCACTATGTTGTGATACAAAAGTGTGTGTGTGTGTGTGGTTCAGCTGTAGCTCTGGTTTGGGTTCTGTATTTGAAACAGAGCAGCTCCTCTTCAGCACAGAGAGGTGTGTATTCAGGGCTGTGGCTCATCATCGCCCCCTACAGTCCTGCTGGTAATATTGGTGTCAGAGATCAGTGGCTCCCCCCTCAGCACCTGCAGTAGGTCCCAGCTGCAGCAGTGCAGTCTCTGTCCAGTCTGACTGAGGGAGGTTTTTGTACGGCTCTCTAACACTGTGTGAACGGTGTGCTATCACCCTGCTGACAGTAATAATCTCCTGCATCTTCAGCCTGGACTCCAGTGATTTTCAGTGTAAACTGAGTCCCAGATCCACTCCCACTGAAACGATCAGGAATCCCAGACTGGCGAGTTGTGGCCCAATAAATCAGAAGTTTAGGAGCCTGACCAGGTTTCTGCTGGTACCAGTGGAGGTAGTCAGTGGAGCCAGTTCTAACACTCTGACTGGTTGTACAGCTGATAGTGACAGTGTCTCCCTGCTGAACAGCCTGAGCTGCTGGAGACTGAGTCACAACTATATCTGCCATTGATTCTGAGAGAAAAAAACAAAAAAAAAAAAAAAAAAAAAAAACATGGAAATGAATGTCAATAAATATCAAAAATGTCAGATAAATACCATTAAACTGCATGCTTAATTATACACAGTTGTGGTAATTCATACAGGCAACAATTCCCAAAAGTATGCAGTAGAAATGTAAAATATATCAACATCAATAACTTAATTTTGTCCATCACTCTCACCCTGTACAAGGAGTCCCAGCAACACCAGCAGTAGAAAGTCTGACATCATCATAATGCTGCCTGTGTCAGTGTCTGTGAAAGGACTGGACAGTCACTGATCAGTACTGGGGGTCTTAAAGTGTGTGGAGCAGTGAGGCAGGACAGGTATGCAAAGCCCCTTCCTCTATACAAATCCTGTCACACACAGTTAGAGGAGCTCTGATGTGTGAACAGCAGTGGGTCTATAGAGGGCTGGGATGTGTACTGTATGCTGCTATTGACAATAAATTTATTCTCTTATTTGAACCTTTTTCAAACTTTTCAAGGAGTAACTGCGTATGGGTTGAGATTTTGTGAAATATGTACTAAACCTTTGCTTGAGTTTGTATTCTCATGCACGTATCATACTCAGTTTATGAATATAAAATGAATCAAATTAATGTCTCTTTTGGTGAGTTTTTCCTTTTATGATCAGAGGCAGCACCTGTCTTCATGTCTGACACAGTGGTTTTCTGACAGTGTTTAGAATAAGAATCCTTGTTCTAACAGGTAATACAGGACTGACTGAGAAAGGAAACCCTCTCCTTCATCTCCTGCACTGATCACTCTGATGTTTTCACCAGGGCAGTAGTGGAGCCTTTTCACCAGACCTATATCCTGTCTCTGATTGTTACAGTTATTCTAACCTTAGTTTGATAGGTCTTGTATGCAGACCTGGCAGCACAGTGGCGTAGTGTGTAGCACTGCCGCCTCACAGCAAGAAGGTTGTGGGTTCTGTGTGGAGTTAGTTTGTTCTCCCCGTGTTCACGTGGGTTTCCTCCGGGTACTCTGGTTTCCTCCCACAGTCCAAAGACATGCATGTCAGGCGAACTGGAGACTCTAAATTGTACATAAGTGAGAGTGTGTACATGAATGGTGTGTGCGCCCTGCGATGTATTGGCCAGCTGTCCAAAGTGTGTCTCTGCCTTTCGCCCACAGTCAGCTGGGATACGCTTCACGCCCAAAGGAAGTGAAGTATCCAAGGAAACTGCTGGTGGAGATCTTGCAAGTCCTGCTTGATTCCTGTGACAAGCTTCACACTCTTGATGTTCCTGAGGTCATTCCTACCACTGTGATCAGCAGGACATCAGGCACAGCTCTTCCTCTGAGGGGCTGGTAGAAGAAGGGGAGGAGGTTTCCCCAAACCATACCACCCCATCCAAACCGTTGGACCTGGACATCCAATGGTCTCCCTTGCTTGTTGTTTCCCCATGGCGAATGTAAACTTTTGGCCCTGTTAATTCTAAAATGCAAGTCGCCTTTCATTGCAACACTTGCGCTGGCTTCTTATGCAATTTAACATATTTAATGGAGCGTCAGTGTTAGTTCAGACAGGCACGGAAGTCAGTCTTGGCTCCACCCCTTGTCCAATCGCATTGGACTTCAGCGTCACGTACTTAATTTGCGTGTATTTTTAAATAAGGTGGCGCTCTCCATCTCAACTAACCAAGCTCTACCATTCCCACCAAGACCCATCACAGATCTGCGCAAACATCCATGCCTGCAGTTCTCTAAGGTATGAAAATCAGTACTTGGGTATTTTTCTTACCTCGTGCATCATCATGTCCGCGCATCCTGATCCTTTCTCGGGGGAGGAATGCGTCATATTTCAGGTGCAATTTCTCCCGTCTTCGCAGTCAGATCATGGCAGGTACTGACGTAAACTTGGTTAAATTTTTTTTAAGTTTGTCCGAATCTGATTTAGGCGAGAAACGCCTAATGGACTACGGGGACATTTCTGTCATTCTGAAGGACAATGATCCGAGACTGTTTAAAAAAAAAAAAAAAAACTTACCATGACAGGGTTTACTGTTGTTAGGTACGGTTCTGGAACCAGACGCGAGAGTCGAGCAGAGAAGGTAAAATGGGATTTTATTGGAAAGGGGGCGAACCCCGCAGAGCAGGAGGCGACAGTACAAAGTCCACAATCCAAAGAACACAATCCCAGGGACAAAATCCAAAAGTTGAAAAACCAGGGCAGCAATCACAGTAATTGTGGTCGGGCAAAAACAGGTTCGGTACACAGGCACAGGATTGACAGAGAAGCAAAAGCCAAAATCCAGAGGGCGAAATCCAAACCGTTACCAGGGCAGCAAACACAAAAACTTCGTAGTCGGGCAAAAAGGGTTCAAAACAGATGCAGAAAAAAGTACAAAAGAGCAGAGCCAAAAATCGTAAGTCGGGCGGTCCAGTCAGAAGATTAACACTATGAGTACAAGGCGAAAGATAGCAGCACAGGTAAGCAAGAGGAAACGTTCTGACGGGGAACTGCAGTGAGAAGACAGCTTAAATACACTCAAGGGAAGTCACATGCTATGATTAGGATCAGGTGATGAGGATCAGACTAATTACAAAGGAGGGAACATGAGGGAGAACCTAACCACATGAAATTGGCAAAAGCCAAAACGCGGACAGGGAACACGAGACAACCTATGACAAAACATACAGCTCCGGTTAGGGAGTTTTAATGTGCACAGATAATGAGAGGTAGGACAGAGTGGAGCAGGTGCAGAGGATCTGCTGAATTGCAGCAAAGACTAAGTGCAGGCAAGAGGCGGAGACTAGAACAGGGCGAGTGCTGAGAGCTTGTTAATCAATTAGTAAGTGCAGCTATACAATCCCTAGTGCTCGTTAGTAAGTTAGTATTATATACAAAGTTAGTTTGGGTTAGTAACTTTAACGAAAACAACAAACTGTTAGTATTGGTTAGTAATATAGAAAAGAGAGGCGAAGGAAGCAAACGAGATTGGAAGGAATGTTTGAAACCCAGAAACCATGAAATCACCTAAGCATGTGACACGCAGGACTGGGGAGAAGCTGTAACTTAACAAGAGACCAGACAGGGGAGACAAAGTGCAATGCAGGGCATGAACAAAGACATGGACCGGAATCTAACAGAATAGTGGATTGGGAATGGCAAAAACGAAAACATGGCAAAATGCAAAAACTAAACAGAACATGGCAAAACCTAACAGACATAATCATAAACATAACAGGGAATGGCAGAATCATAACAAACATGGCAGAATCATGACAGACAGAGCAGGATCATAACAACTGTGGCATTCGGTGTATTAAGGGATGTGATTTGTGAAATGTACCCGGGACGCAGGGCCGAGCTAGACACCTATTTGGCTATCATTCTGATCTCGCTGTCTTACGGTGGCACTCTGTTTACTAGTATCATAAGTACTTTTCTGTTAAAGCTGGTTATTCCTCCAAAAGTTTAGTCAAAGACTGGACTGGTCTCAGGTCGATTTGGCGTTACTAAGCAGGCATTTTACACCGTGGTGTCTTCTGCACTATCAGCGGGGCGTCTCTCATTCCTCCCCCCTCTGCCCTAAAATCATTGCCGAGTCCAAACCCCCTGTGACAGCCCTCACCGTACCTCTGCCACCGAGCCCAAGTTTTTGCGGAGACGGCCATCTAAAGTTTGTGTGCCCTTGCCACAAGCCGCGTCTGCCGGCTGAGAAAAATTAAACAAAGTATCTACCCCCAGCAACATCCCAGAACTCTCTAAAGACGCTGAGGGACCCTTCAGATCGCTGTTTTTGTCTCGTGCTTGTTGTTTGGTTTGATTAATGGCTTTTGTGCGGGTTTATACGATATTCACTCCAGCGCAAAGAGCAATAGCCTGCGGTCTGCCCAGCAGGAACCGGATGTGGTTGATAAAATCCTGGCGAGAAAAGTTGAAAAGGGGTACATGATTGGTCTGTTTCCCAAATCCCGTTAACTTCATACCGTATTAACCCTATAGAAGTTGCTATTCCTAAGTATTCTGAGCAGGAAAGAAAAAAAAAAAGCGCATTATCATTGATTTGTCTGCCTATTATGACTGAAAGATTCAAAGAGTGAATGATCTCATCCCTCACCCCCCATTCTCGCTCTTTTACTTTACTGTCGATCACACATTAAACTCATTAAAATTGCTGGATCAGGTGCTTGGTTGGGTAAAGCTGACATTACCGATGCTTTTAAAATTATGCCTCTGCACCCCTCTCAGTGGAATCTCTTTGGAGTTGATTGGAAAGAAAAATGTATTTCGCAGTGCGTCTGACCTTTGGATGCTGTAGCAGCCCCCGCATTTTCGATACTTTATCCGAGGCTCTTTGCTGGATACTTCTGAATGTTTACAAACTGCCGTTCGTTTTACATTTATTAGACGACTTTTGGATAATTGACTTTCCCAATTCCGTTCCAAGTCGCAGCATCTTTACACTCAAAGACGTTTTCAAGAAACTGGGGTACTACGCAGGAATTGGAGTTTTGGGTATTTCTCTTGACTCAGTTAAAATGCAAGCATCTCTACCCCAGGATAAATAGCGCAGAATCAGGGAGGTTATGGAGAGTGCAATGTCGGCTTCGTCAATGACAAAGCGCGAATTGTTGTACCTGTTGGGGCACCTCAACTTCCTTCATGTACCGGCTTCTCGACCTCTCAATCTGTAATCAATTTGCATAAAACTGTCAAATTAGACGAAGGTTAAAAATCTGATTTGCGCTTTTGGTCACGGTCGCGCAAGCACCGGAATGGCATTTCGTTCTTTCATAACGATAGGCCGGAGTCATCGGTCGCCTTCGGGTCTTCACTGATGCGGCTCCCTCCGTTGGTTTTGGGGGTTTGGCTGGTTTCTTGAGGTTTGGATTGTCAAACTCATTAAAAGCTTATGAGGTTGCTGGTCATATTTCTCCTATTTTCGTGCAGGTTTTTAATCCCAGTTCTGCCAGTTAACATTTCCATGATCAGTGCCTTTATAGTGCATTGTTCAGAGTTTCCAAAAAAAAAAAGAAGAATTCATCCCTGTTCTTCTAAAGCATGAATTGCTGGGGTCTAGTTTCACTTAAGATGTTTAGATCCTTCAGTTAGAAGCTTGCTTGGAAATCCCTTCATTCGCCTCCTCTTTAACCGATTAAAGAAGGCTCATCCAGAGGGCAATGATAAGCGTCTTTCCCTCACACTTTATTTGGTGCAAAAGTTGGTATCACACTTATGAGCTGGGTGTTCTAGTCCTTTTGTAGATGTATTGTTGGAAGTAGTCTGTCTTACAGCTTTCTTCGGGGTTCTTAGATCTGGGGAATTCACTACACCTTCAGAGAAATTTAATCCTTTACACGACCTCACCATTTCTGATTTCTCCTCCGATAACGCAACCCGGTCTCACGCCCATTCGTGATATAGTCACGAAGCTTAATCTATTGATTCGTGCACTTAAGCACGAATTCTACCATTTTTTCGTGCTCCTGCAGCACGAATTTTAAATCAATGTATTTCAATTGAGGACGCGTTTCGTGGCACCCTCACGTCTAATTGCCATGTTTCGCCGGTCTCCCGGGGTTTCTCTCATTGCGCTCCAACCACTCTACAGGTAAGTTGTGTGGCTAATGTCTGCTGACAAGTTTTGCCTAAATCTTAAAATCGATGTCTTGAATCATGCTGTTGAGTAATGCAGTGGTGTCTGAGGGCCCAAAGATCATGGGCATCCAGTAAAGGTCTTCGGCCTTGTCCCTTCTGCTTACAAGACACTTCCAGTTCTCTGAATCTTTTTATTGATATTCGCACTATGGAAATGATGAGACCTTCAAAGCCTTTGCAATTTGACATTGAGGAACATTGTTTTTAAAGTATTCCACAATTTTTTTCACGCAAGCCTTCACGGGTTGGAGAGCCTCTGGCCATCTTTACTTCTGAGAGACTCAGCCTCTCTAAGACATCTTTTATAGATAATCATGCTACACACCTGATGCCAGTTAACTTCAATTGCTTGCTAAATGTTCTTTCAGCTGATTCTCTTATATTTGTGCCTTTTTTCAATACCTTTTTGCCTGTGTCCCAACACGAACCTGTTTGCAATGAAAATTTGAAATAAGCTCATTTTGTGGATAAAAATGTAAAATGTCTCAGTTCCAACATTTGAAATGTTATCTATGTTCTATTGTAAATAACATATTGGCTCATGTGATCTGAAAGTCACTGCATTTTATTTCATTCTGATTTACTCTTAGGTCCCAACTATTTTAGAATTGGGGTTGTATTTACTCCCCCATCTGTGCAGTCAGACTTGTCTTATTGGGTAAACCCCCGGGTACTAACGACAGGGGCTCCCCTGGGAAGAGTCGCATCGCACATCTCAGCGTTCGCAGATGCGTCTATCACAGGTTGGTGAGTGTGGGGGGAAATGACCACACCCCCCAGCAACAACTGCCTGGGATTATCAATGATGCTAAAAATGTTCTCGCGCTTTGCTCTGGAAATATGTCAAACATCGGGGAACAACATGACAGCAGCAGCATTCATAAACCTCCAGGGCGGAGTTCGACAGCCGGCTTCTGGAATTTGCCAGAAGCATTCTAGTATGGTCTCGCGCAGACCTTTGTTTAATTAGAACGAAGTACATTCCTGGAATACAGATCTGGGCTGCTGATCTGATGTCACCTGGAGGACCTTCTCAGAACGAGTGGAGGCTGAACCCCACTTTAGTTTGGCCATTATGGCATAGGTTCTGGGAAGCAAAAGTGGATCCAATTAGCTGAATAGGATGCACAGGGGAGGCGCTATGGTTTTCAGCGCCAGGAGGACTGTTCGCTGGGAAAGCCTGACTCTGTGCTTTTCTCCCGTCCCTCTAATTCCTCGCCTCCTGTCATGGGTTCAGGAGGAGGACCTGTCAGTTATACTGGTGGCTCCAGAGCGCACGAGCGCATCATGGTCCCCGATACTAATGCAGTTGCAATCCGGGTAACTGTCTGTAATCCGTGGTCTTGTGGATACCCTCTACTTAATGGTACCCTTTATGGATCAATGTTTGGGGCGTTGCTCCTGAGAGCTTATGGAGAAGTTGGGTTGTCCTGGTGGTATGAACCGTTCAAGGGGCCTTCTACCACTACTTATTCGCGGGAAAATGGTCAGCTTCTCAGCTGGTATGTGGAAGGCATATGGATCAATGTCCTGCTCTCTGTCACAAAAACTCCAGCAGATAATCAATAGATATCCATCCTTTCTACAATTAAAATATACAGCAACCATTTCCAGCACTTCCTGCATACAGGCAGGAGAGGCAACAACCAGTCCGCGTGCCTCAACACCACAATTAGATTTACCACTAATTATTCTTGTCTAAGAAGGCTCTTTTGAGCCTCTTAATCTTGTTCAAGTTCTGTCCTGGAAGACAGTGCTTTTCTTAATGTTAGCCACAGCGAAGAGGGTGGGCGATTTAGGCACATTCTGTCTCCTCATCTTGTCTCTTCAGAGGAAATGGAAGCACCACCTTGCTAAGACAGAGCCCTTCATTCATGCCTCAGCCCGGTATGCGCGCTAGCCTATAATGTGGGGTGTACTGCAAGCATCAGTCAGACTGGACAGCTGTTTACACATTGCAGGCGGTTTTTTGAAGGGGAAGCCGCCCAGATAAACAGCGCCTGGCTCATTGGCTATGTGATACTATCACACAAGCATATGTCAGTGCAGGAGTAGATCTTCCGCCAAACTTTTCTTGGCTCATTCTAGAAGACGCCCATCCTTCTCCACAGCTCTCCTCAGTGTAGAGGCCTTGTGGCTAACATCTCTTCCGCATCTTGGACATCTCCATGTTCTTTTTATATCTTTTATTTTTATTCTATATGCAGCGATGCATTTGAGTTTTCAATGACTCCTCTGCTTTAGTGTGATTAACATGCAGTGATGTTTCTGTTGACTGTGCTACACAGCAGGCAGATGTCCAGGTTCTCCCATCACACTCATTTGTATGACCTCGAGGAACTGTCACAATACGTGACGTTCATCCCCGCTCACTCCCCAACATAAGTCAGTCATCAGGGAGAGGCGGACAGGCCCCCTCGCGCCCTGTCCTGCTCTGGGACTAGTTAATCATAACTCGTCCTGCTCTATCACAGCAGTTATATGTATCTGATAAATATTTAGCCAGATACAACGCAGTAGGTCAGCCCAGTTGGTCAGTCAGCCGTCTCTCGAACATGAGAACTCAAGTCACGTCTAAGCTGAAACCTCTGCGTCATATTTTTTCGCTGCAGGGGACTAGTGCAGTCAAGTCGTAATTTATTTTGACTCCTGCGCTTGCAGTGTAAGTTGGGTGTGTGAAAATGCTTTTATGCTGGTGTCACAGTGGGGCAAGGAGCTTCATCGGCTTTGCGCTTTATCTAATGGCGACCCCAGCCTTAAGCGGCTCATATGAAATAGAGCGTTGGTTCACGTGTTAGCCTCAGATTCTATAATTATGAGCATAACCCCCATAAATTCGCCCCCGCGTGCTCCCTACATCATCACCTGAGAAAAAGCTGTTGTTTGTTTAGTAAAACACAGGTTCTTGTAGTCATGAATCACCCGGACTTGATTGGGGCAATTGTGCAGGACAATGGTTGGAAAGAAGATCCTCAGAGCTGCTTGCGCCCAGGCAGAGGATAAGCCAGTAATGACAGCCTTAAAGAACTTGTGCTCATACTCACAGAATCTGGGATTACAATACGTAACCAGTGACTCAGAAGGATGACAGCCACCTCTGATGCATACTGAGGACTTTTTTTTTTTTTAACCCTTAAATGCCTTTGTCACAGGATTTTGGGGGTTGTCAAAACCACCATGCATAAAAGTGGAACTGACACTACACTGGCTGCACCAGCTAACCTTTCCAATATGGCCACCCCCATGGTGGAATCCACACGATAGATCAACACCCATTCATCACTGGATAAAGTAGACAAACAGGTAAGGTAATGAAAAATAAGCTATGCCTAACACTTCAGCTATATGTCAACTGTTTTATCATTCAAGTCATTTTAGCAATAAGGTCCCCGAAATGCCCATTGTGACATAAATGTCCCAAAACTAAAATGAGGTCAAAGGTCACCAAAAATTGAAAATTGTTATTGGGTTATTAGCCCCTCCCCAGGACAAATTAACAGAATACATAGATTTTTCTTTCAACTTTTACTATAGTTGGGCATTTAAGGGTTAATATATCCCGCCACCAACCCCCCACTTTGGAGGACAAGTTTATTAATTCAGTCAGTTATATAATTGTGTACAAGTCCTCCTACCATCACCCCACAAAAAACACACACACACAAAAAAAAAAAAAAACATACTTCATGGTGAAGACTTTATAAGTATCTCTGTGGCACAGGAAAGATATGTCATGGCCTTTAATGACGGACACAGTCTCGAGGCGTAAATTCACTGCTGCATATATGCAATACCAGCACGAAGACATTAGACAAAATGGTCTCTCAACCTCACGGATATGCTTTCCTGCATCCCACGGCAGACTGACTATCGAGAGAGAGTAAACTCAATTGTTCCAATTAACACATTATAACTGAGTGTACATGTTCAGGTCCAATCAAATGCCTAAAATCTTGGACAACTTTGTCTCACATGGAGGCAACTTTAATGGAATAGTGAAGTGATGTCACAGCTATAGCTTCTGGTGTCCAGAAGTGAAATCATATGAAGTTGTGATGTAGTTAGTACACTTTCCGGCATTGCTCGAACTAATTAATTTTTTGAGCCGGCTCGCTCCGAGATTAGCCTACGGGGTATATGGATGCAAATGATCATATCAAATTTGTAGTTTATTGCCAAAAATGATATGCTTTTGCACTTGTAGTCCAGTTTGTAGTCCACTTTTGCAAACTACATATCCACTACACAAGCGGGCGGGTACGCTGTGATTTGTTCCCACTAATGGGGTACCACAGTTTCAGCAAACACTCACAACGTAACTCAACAGAAGCTGAGCGGTGACATAAATGGCCGATGGCTATCTTTGTGCAATCGTTATTACACAGCGAGCCACTATCAGCTAGCTAGCTACTTGCCTAAAAATGAATGGATAACAATAAAAAGCTATTATTTCACAATTTAGCTTGCTAGCTGAGCATTTATGTGCAATATGACTGGCTATTGCCAGCGAACAACCTAGCTAGCCAGCTAGTTAGCTAATTACATCTTGTGCACATAACTAAATAAAAATTGCTACGCGCTGCATTAAAGGCATAGCTTCAGAAAAAGAGTAAAACTTAATTTTAAAACTCCCCCTGAGAATTGGTTTTGCCCATTTATGCCCGCGAAAGGCCATCTCCTCAATTACAGGGAACGTCAAGACAATGAAAGAACAGTCCCTGCTGCCCAGAGTTGATGGAATTAAAAACCACCCAGCCACACTAACGTTAGCTATGGAAAATCCTTGTAAATAATTGTCATATTAATGCGATATGATTTGCTTTTGCCCTAACTCTACTAACTCAGCTAGCTGTTATAGGCATAAACTTTTCTAATATGTTTTGCGGCGCATTCGTGCATCCGACCTGTATTTTCACATTTTTCAGATGTTGCATTTGCATTCTCATTCTCATTGCCTAAATCATTTCTGGAAAGTAAAGGGTCCTTTAAGCCTTCAAGCCTTAAGTGTCCAAGAAATTTTACTTCCCGCAGTATTTATTTGTTTTCATCTTCGTCAAAGGTTATATTTCATTCAGTAGGGCTAATCCCTACGCCCTACACCCTGCAAAGTCATTTCCCTTCGTAATAAAACTCTGAAGGGCAGAAGCGAGTAGGGTTTTTCAAGTATCGTCATTTGGAATCCCATTCCCATTCCCCATATCCCAGTCCCAATCCCATTCCCCATATATTTTACTACTGTCGCTTTCTGTTTAAGCAAGTGTAAACAAACACGGCCAGTTCATGGGAGAACTGCTTCCACTGGCTATTTTTCAGTTTCGCAGTAGCTTTATAAGCAACCACATGGCTTTCATAAGGCGACAAATAGCCACGGGTAAAAATAAAAAAGGACATAACTAGCGATAGCCAGTCGACTGTAGTAAACCATCAAGCGAAGTTCGTCAGCTTTCTGCGCTAGCTATTAGTCACCGTTGTTGTCATTTTCTTGAATGACGTTGAATCATACACGTCACTAGGCTCGAGTCGCCTGCTCACTTCGGAAATGGCCGTTTTGTAGGGCCCTTTGAAGGGATGAGTTTTGCACACTTTCGATTGGAATGCCCTGCAATATTGCTACGGTGGGCGTGGCCCTCATTATGCACACTTTGAAGTGAACAACCCTAGCTTTTGGAATACAGCCAAAGACTGACCTTTGCCATCTTCCTCCCACGTCACACCTGGGCACATAACCTGTTGCATTTGCGTGCTCATTCGCCATATTGAGAAAGGATCACATAAAATACTTTGGTTTCTTTTCCTTTATTGTTTTCTTCACCACTCTGCCAAAACATCAAAGGCTATAATTAAAAAAAACATACTCGCATAAAGGGTACGGTACTTTTCTCGTAAACCCTCTTCAACTCCCATGTAGAGTAGTAAAGTGATGACGTCACACTGGTGTCAAAAGTAAACTTTCCCAGTCATTTTACCCATAGATGTTTTTTGAAGAGCCATTCACATTAGAAATGACACTTGTTGAAGAAGTTGAGGGTTGGCCCTGAAATTGAATGAAACTTGGCACAGAGGGACATACGGGTGTCTCATGGAAAAAGCCAAAGTTTTAGGTCCGTATCTCACTTTGCTTGCCGGTGGCGCCACCTAGAAGCCACTAAAGTGGCTCAGTTTTGCTGTTGACACCCAATTTTACATCAACTATCATGACTTAAGGATACAAAGTACCAAACATGTTATACTTTTATTATGACAAGTGACACTTCAAGTCTGGTTCGACATTAACATCACATTGGCGCCAAGCTGGGTAACTACGTTATTGAGCCGGAATTATTTGAAAAATAACAATACAAATTGAAAATGGGAATGAAATAATATCCTAGACATATACCAATCTAGAATAGTTTATTGTGTGTTTACCCGCAACAAGACTACCATTTTCAGGGAATAGTACCTTGGTATCTTGCTGGGTTAGTGCAATGGACGGCCGGAAAGATGGTCGAAATTGATTTTTGGTGCATGTTTGTGGTATATTTTCTCAGTAACCCAGATATGTACTGTGGTGGTAAATGCCGTTTGTTGAGGTTTTGGAACTCTATTTTCAGGAATACCAAGCATTTCTTTGGTAGACCTATACTTTCAAGCTCGATGAAGCCAAAGTTGGAGGAAAACTCGAACCATTTCATAGGAGATTGTGCCGATGTTTAGGTGGCATTATTTTGTTTACCCAGCAAGATACAGATCTGAAATTCTCTGCATACATAGTCCCTTTGGGGTGTATTACAGCAATAGTGAAATTTCAATGGTGGTATTTTCTCCATAGTGTTCTATTTGATTAGTTTCTAAATTATCAGAAAAAAAGCACTTAATTTTCACAAGATGTACAGATAGACTTTTCTTACTGTACACAAATACAGCAGTACATTTGGAAATATGCATGTAATTATCGTGCAAATTGTATTAGAGCAGGACCTCTTACTGTTTCAGATCAGTGGCTCCCCCCTCAGCACCTGCAGTGGGTCCCAGCTGCAGCAGTGCGGTCTGTGCAGTCCTGACTGAGGAGGTTTTTGTATGGCTCTACTCTTGCTGTGAACACCCAGCTACTACTGATGCTGGTGATAATTCTGACAATAATCTCCTGCATCTTCAGCCCTGGACTCCAGTGATTTTCAGTGTAAACTGGTCCCAGATCCACTCCCACTGAAACGATCAGGAATCCCAGACTGGCGAGTTGTGGCTTCATATATCAGAAGTTTAGGAGCCTGACCAGGTTTCTGTTGGTACCAGCTGAGACGGTTGTTGCCGTAAACACTCTGACTGACTGTACAGCTGATAGTGAGAGTGTCTCCCTGCTGAACAGCCTGAGCTGCTGGGGACTGAGTCACAACTATATCTGCCATTGATCCTGTAAAAGAAAATAATGGAAATGAATGTAAAAGCATATGAATGTAATAAAAAAAAGTTTTCTATAATTATGGGACATTCTGAAAAAAAAAACAACATGGCACAACTTGTTAAAAGAAAACTTGTTACTGAAGAAAAAAAAACCAGCAAAAGAAAATGTAAAAAACTGACCCACACAAGTTTCAAGCGGATCAATCCTTCTCACCCTGTGTGCAAGCAGTCCAGCATCACCAGCGGTAGAGGCGACATCATCTTAATGCTGCACATAAATGGGTGTCCACCAGAAAGGACTGGACGGTCACTGATCAGTACTGGGGGTCTTAAGTGTGTGGAGCAGTGAGGCAGGACAGGTAATAAAGCCTTCCTCTATACAAATCCTGTCACACACAGTTAGAGGAGCTCTGATGTGTGAACAGCAGTGGGTCTATAGAGGGCTGTGACATGAGCTGTTTTCAATCAAACTGATTAATTTATTGACCATACTTCTGTGACTCAGTGATTGTGTGTCTGCTGCTTATGAAGACTTTCAGAGTATGTGGGAAGGTTGTAAAACATATTTAATAATTTCACAATATGTGCGCTGCTGGAATATTTTAATGCTAAGAACCTTGAATCTATAGTTGTGTTCACATTCCACTTTAGAAGTTCCAGATAAGCAATAAGAAGCCTTGGTCTAACAGAGGAAATACAGTACATACTAACAGAAAAAGGAAACTTTATTCTTCCTGTGTTTGATTGCTGTGATATTTTATCCAGGGCAGTAGAAGGAATTGTTACTCTTTATCATATTTCACAGCTCTGAAACTTTTTTTAATGTTGTCCAAACTTAATTTGTAGATCATAATTACAAGCCCATTGTTTTGACCCGGGCAGAGTGGCAGCCTAATGCAGGATCGAATATGAGCCACTGCTGCAGGTTTATAATGAGGAGGATGAGGACAAACAGAATGAGGCATGAAGGGCCCGCTGTACCTATTAATGACCTCATTAATGATTCAGCTCCCTGGAAGGGATATGAGGGAGGAGAACTGGCACATGAACTGACCTATAGAGTATCCTCTTCCCATGAGATAATCAAGCCCCAACTAATGTAAGACCAGCAACTTAAAACTAGAGAACAATTAGACACAAGGAAGTACTTATAGCTGATCATATCAATGGAGTTAAGGGGTCTTCAGGGTAAAAATTTCTATTTCTTTTTTTTTTTTTTTTTTAAATTTCAATATTTTTTATTTTCACATAAAATAAATTGAATAAATAAAGGAATGCAGAAGATCTTAGTAAACACCAAGAAACTATATTTTTTCCTCTGCCTCCAATTGTTACTTGTGACTTAAAATGCAAATTACTGAAAATCACAATTTTGACTGATTTTCAACATTGTGGCATTCATAGAATCATTAATATTCATCTGATTGACTTGAAATTTGGAATGAAGTTGTATTTGTTGGAGATCTATGAAATGACATAGGGGGTTAATTTTGAAAATGAAGCAAATTGATGATAGCGATTTTTGGTATGGTCCCATCACAAAGCTCATTAAATATTCATAAATGTTCCAAACAAAATAATCCTGTCATTTCAGAGAACTATCTTAAACTTTCATATGAGACTAATTTGAGTAAAATCTGACCATGGGTTATTGAAATATCAGTGCCACAAAATATTTTCAGATTTTATCATTAAAGTGCCGTTTCCATGGCAACCATGTAAATTTTTATCAAAATACTACATTTTGAGGTTAAAATCATGTTGAGTATGTTTATTTCTTAGTTTTTACGTTATTATGGTTATTTCTCCACACTGTTAAAAGAAAGTGTTTTGAAACCCCCAAATTGGTGGCAACTAAGTTGTAAAACATATTTAATAATTTCACAATATATGCGCTGCTGGAATATTTTAATGCTAAGAACCTTAGATCATAGTTGTCTTCACATTCACACTGAAGTTCAGATAACAATAAGAAGCCTTGTTCTAACAGAGGAAATACAGTACATACTAACAGAAAAAGGAAACTTTATTCTTCCTGTGTTTGATTGCTGTGATATTTTATTCACATGGGGGGTCACGAAACACCTTGTAGACAGTATTGAAACACTCCACATGGGGAGTCACGAAACACCTTGTGGAAGGTATTAAAACACTCCTCATCGGGAGTCATGAAACACCATGTAGACAGTATTAAAACACTCCTCATCGGGAGTCATGAAACACCTTGTAGACAGTGTTAAAACACTCCTCATGGGGAGTCATGAAACACCTTGTAGACAGTATTAAAACACTCCTCATCGGGAGTCATGAAACACCTTGTAAACAGTATTAAAACCCTCCTCATCGGGAGTCATGAAACACCTTGGAGACAGTGTTAAAACACTCCTCATGGGGAGTCATGAAACACCTTGTAGACAGTATTAAAACACTCCTCATGGGGAGTCATGAAACACCTTGTAAACAGTATTAAAACCCTCCTCATCAGGAGTCATGAAACACCTTGTAGACAGTATTAAAACACTCCTCATGGGGAGTCATGAAACACCATGTAGACAGTATTAAAACACTCCTCATCGGGAGTCATGAAACACTGCTTGTTGAGGTATGGAAATTCATCTGGGCTTTTGAAAAACTGTGTATATTATTTGTTAGGCTCTAACACATAGATCACACAGGTATTGCAAAACAGTTAACAGGTCTTTATGTAAACATACAAAGAAACTTTCTAAATAATTTCCATGACTCTATGTCTTGAAAAATTGTGTTCTGACGACAAAAAAGAGAAAAAATTCAGCAATGTGTTTACTATAGTCAACATGACAACATATAAAAATATCCACAGTACAGTATTTAGCATATTATATAAAAACCCCATTTCCAGAAAAGTTTGAACGCTGTGTAAAATGTAATTAAAAACAGCATGCAATGATTTGCAAATCATTTTAAACCCTATATTTAATTGAAAATAGTGCAGAGACAACATCGGAATGTTGAAACTGAGAAATGTTATTGTTTTTTGAAAATCTTTTCTCATTTTGAATTTTATGAGCTGGTAAACATTCCCCTGTTGCAACTTTCTTGAAACACGTTGCTGTCATTAAAATCAAAATGAGCAGATGTTATTCCAAAAACAATAACATTTCTCAGTTACAACATTTGATATGTTGTCTTTGCACTATTTTCAATTAAATGTAGGGTTTAAATGATTAAAAAAATCATTGCATTGATTTTATTTATATTTTACATACTGTCCCAACTTTTCTGTAAATGGGGTTGTATTTTACAGTCAGATTGTGAAATCAGTCATACAACCATCTTAAAGGTTCATAAATAATGGTTCAAAAGAGAGAAAATATCCAGTGAGTGGCACTTCATGCAATGCATGTGTTTCATGATTGTTTAACTTGTTTAAGAGCCATTGTCTGAGAAAATAGCACTTTTTGGACACGTTGTGGAGATGACCCCGTAGATTAGAACGAAACTTTGCATGTAAGTTCACACACGTGTATCACAGAAAATCCCCCAATTATTTTGCCATTGGTCTCTTCGTTTGGTTGCAGCGCCACCTGGAAGCCGAAAAGACAGGGCCAAAATAGGAAAAAAAACAGTCTTATGAGATGCATTATAATGGGAAATTAGGTCAATCTGCCAAACTATTTCTGATGGATATGTATATTTAAGTACTTGAACTTTCCCATGTATCAGTTGCCACTGAGTGGTAACTTGGAGAATCGTGTGGCAGGGGCTCGAAGTTTGGGGAAAAAAAGAAATAAAATCCACTTTTTGGACTTAATTTTTATTTTACTCCAGCAACATTCCTTGAGAAACTATGCTTTATTGTGAAGGTCTATGAACATGAAATAGCATAATGTGAGAACACCTCCGGTATCTTGCTCAAGTTTAGGGATATTTGGCCTTGAAAAGCAAACTTCAGCTGTTCTGGCCCTATTTTGAGGTCTGATATTTCAATACTCCAGACAAGAATGGAGCTAATGAATAGCTTGATTTATAGCTTCTTACATGGTGTATGAAAGGTGCCAAAAATGTCTATGGCACTCCTAAGTATTTTAGTGCTGTCCCCTGTCAAAGTTGCCAATACGACCTTCTCGGCTAATTTGGGACCATCTTTAGGAGTCCATAAAATTTTACTCCAGCTAGATAGATATTTGAAATTTGGAGAATCTTCAGACTCTACCATGTAGATTCAAGAAAAGGTGGAATTATTATGGCACTCTATATGAGAGGTCAGATATTTGATGTGTAATCTCAGCTAAAACTGCCACTAGGTGGCGCTTTCATCTGTACCTTATTTTACAGCATCTCCATTGATGTGTCACAGTAAAATTTTATAAACTTAATATATTAACTGGACTGATGAGAAAAAAAATAAGAATTTGTTATGGCATTAAGGTGGAGTTCTTTGCTATGCCAGGAGGGGCTGTCAGGTATTCAAGCCGTAGTCAATTTCTCTCGGGCAGGTGCCACAGGAAAACCTTTCATGAATATCACCAATGACCTTCATTTACCTGATCTAAGTGAATTTTTTCCATTAGTATAGAACAATGCTGTCATGGCCTCACATGCGCAGTCCAGAGAGACAGCACAGTAAAAATCACTTCCCGTTTGATAAAGGGCAAGGGCATCCCAAAGTTTAAACATGTTTTTATACCCTCTTCATTTATGAAGCTCCCACCATAGCTGTGAGGGAGACTTCACACAGAGTGACACTCAGTAGTGAAGTACTAGTGGTGAGGGAGCGTTTTGGGATTGGACCTATGGCTGCGTCCAAATAGTCTCTTTTGCCTTGAAAAGTTCCTAACTCCTAAAAAATGATCTGGAGGTAATTACGTGGCAGCCATGATGAGAGCATTCGAATTCTTTAAATGTTAAGGAAAGGTGTCTCAGTGCTTCTAATTTTCCTCCTTTAGAATAGGGTACACAGAACCATCCTTTTCGAAAAGAAAGGAGATAACACTATTCCAAAATTCTGTGCAGCAGCAACATTGAAAGCGGCGACCATTCATCCGGCAAACTGCATAAACGTATATTGATGGGCAGGGGACTCGTGATTACGTTGCTGATGCAGCATTCGATTTGGCTCAGAAGTTGGAAGTCGGGGCTGGGAATGACGTCATACCCAAGCTGACCATTCTATAAATTAAGTCAGAAAACTGACTTGGGATCAGTGGGGTGTCCTCTGGTCAGGATAGCCTTTATTAGCTATTGTTAGCGGTAGGGTCATTCCATGTCAAATCATCCAGATTTTGAGAAATTTTCCAGGTCACCACCTCAAAAATTTTTGAATAAAATTTACGAGTAAACATTCACACAAAATAAAGAAATGCCAAATATTAGGCCAGTATCTCAAAAAGATTTCAAGTTATAGCCCATTAAAATTTCAATAATATTTTAAGTTTTTTGGCGAACCCATTTTCAGCCAACTTTGGCAACTTATTGCTCCAAATTGATTGCTTATACAAGGCTGAAATTGGGTATACTAACCATATTCATCCCCTAGAATCTGAAAATGGCCTTAGCTTTTGTGTATCTTGATCCACTGCTGTATGGTAAAGCCTCAAAATAAGCCGAAAACACAAAATGCCCGAAAACAAGACCACATTCTATGACCTGTAACTCAGGAACTAGATAAGATAAAAGGCTAGAATTCATCTTTTATGATTTTATTATACATCTCTCTGTAAAAATGTAGTAATCCAAGTAATATCATTTGTAGAAGTTTTTTAATGAAATTATTTCTAAATAAATTTTTCCGGTTTTGCCCCAAAACAGCATTTCGGGGCAAAAAATGACCATGTCACCATTTATTCATCTCTCTGAAATTTTTACTATGCAATCTTATAAATGTGAACAGTGTCTGACAAAAAATCAGAATGATGTTCAGCTTACTTTTTTTGTTATGAATTTTTAAAATATGTTCCGAAATTGTGTACTTTTGCATTGACGAAACGGGTATAGGCCTGCTGCAAGTGCTGTTATCTACTAAATATAAAACAAAACATTGATTAAAAATATTTTTTGAACATGATACACCATCTAAAAGTACAATACACGACAGAGGTCTTGTCAGAATATTCGGTGTTTGCTAGATTCCACAGATTTATTCCTCTATTTCATTGGTTTCATTGTTTTTCTTGGGGATGACTGTTTTGAGATGACATCAGAGCCCCAAACATGCCATGACTTGACTGATCACAGGCTTCTGAAGTAATCCTAAATGAGCCCAAACTTGTATTACTGAATTGCGCAATAACAGTTCACTATAAAAGGAGGCAGTCCCACTTGGGGATTATTAGATGATCATGAGCTCTAAAATGCAGGGGAGTAATTTACCTTGGTGCAGTATTGGAATCCATTAAGATGATGCATGTCATTCAAGGAAATTTACAAGAAAAACTGGACTATTGGGACTAGATACTTTCTCAAGTGAGAATACTGCCTTAATGCAGTGGCAGTCTGGTGTTTGGCAGATTGATTCTGTGTGTCATCATAAGAAAATGTTTTTAACTTGCTATGAGAGGACTCAAATGTACTGTGCAGATCCCAGAAACATTCACCACAAAAAAGCAGCAGGCCTATACCCGTTTAGGTGCCGAAAAGTTTGGAACAATTTAAACATTCATAACAAAAAAAAGTAAGCTGAACATCATTCTAATTTTTTTTGTCAGACATTGTTCACATTTATAATATTGCACAATAAAAATTTCAGAGAGATGAATAAATGGTGACATGGTCATTTTTTGCCCCAAAATGGCATTTTGGGGCAAACCCGGAAAAATTTACTTAATTTCATTAAAAAACTTCTACAAATGATATTACTTGGATTCCTACATTCTTACAAAGAGATGTATCATAAAATCATAAAAGATGAATTCTAGCCTTTTATCTTATCTAGTTCCTGAGTTACCGGTCATAAAATGTGGTCTTGTTTTTGGGAATTTTGTGTTTTCGGTTGATTTTGAGGCTCTACCATACAAAAGTGGATCAAGATACACAGAATCTAAGGCCATTTTCAGATTCTAGGGGATGAATATGGTTAGTATACCCAATTTCAGCCTTGTATCATAATCAATTTGGAGCAATAAGTTGCCAAATTTGGCTGAAAATGGGTTCGCCAAAAAACTTAAGATATTATTCAAATTTCAAAGGGCTATAACTTGAAAACTATTTGAGATGCTGGCCTAATATTTGGCATTTTTTTCATTTTGTGAGAATATTTACTCGTGAATTTTTTCAAAGAATTTTGAGTAGGTGATGTAGCACCCCCTGGATTATTTGACGTGGAATGACCCAATACTAGCTGCTTACAATGCATTACAGGGTATTTTTCGCTTGCGGGTCATTCCACGCCAAACTGAACAGGGCTCCTGGCCTTACCCCCTCCGATTTCCGTGAAACCTATTTTAAGAATAGCCCTTAGGACCAATAATGAGTTGCCCAAATTTCAGCGCCAACGGTGCAATAGTTTTTGAGATACAGGCCTTTGAAATTTGCCAACCACGCCCATAGTGCCATTTTGTACCATTTGGTAAATGGTTATGTTGACAGTTAAAATTTGCTGAAAAAGTTTTATACAAGTAATCTCTTATCCTTTATGTCCATGTATACCAAGTTCCATCGACTAGCGGAAACTCCTTCAGGTAAAAATTGATAGGACAACTATCCTTGATCACGTTCAAATTGGGGCGTTCAAATTGAAATTTTCCGAATGGGAGCTGGGAAATCCTGACTTCCCAATACAAAATACGAATAAGTGTAAGTGCATTTGGGTTCTCTAATTTGAGCGGTTGTCTTCCAAAGCAGTAAGGAATTTCCTTTTACACTTTCCCTTTATCTTATGACTTTTTCCAAAGGTTAAAGAAAAGTGGTTAGGACGTAATTTTTTGACTACTCGGATGCAGCCTATGATCCCACGCGCGTTTTCTTTTTACACTCAAGCGAAGGGTTCCTCAGGATTGCGACCGTGTCAGCATGCGCAAAGGTCAGGTCTATTAAGGCCTTACATGTGATGCATAAAGTCATTGGATAGCAGTGAATAGTTATAACTTCACCATTTAGTTAGCTAGCTGGCTTACATGCGCCAGATATAACAAGCTAAGTCGGCAAAAAGGCTTTCTACCCAGCTAACTAGCTAATATTAGTTCACTTGCCTAGCTAGCCAATAATTATAACAATTTGGTGCTAGTTGACTAAAGAAACCTACAAACTATCTAGCACCTTAGGCTAGCAAGCTAATTTGCATGCTCAGCTAATTAGCTATTTTCGGTGCATATAAATCAATAAAATGGCGAATCGCAATTATTTTGCCACTTTACTAGTGATAGATTAGCAAGTAGTCATGAATTAGCAGAGTAGCTAGGTCAGTTACGCTTCGACGGGTTGATTAGCTCGTTTATTAGCAACTGAGCTTTTACGCAAAGACAGGACAAAGATACTTGGCTATGAATGTAAATTGGCTTTAGTTGCAAATCTTGATATGTAGCTGGGCAAGCCAAACTAAGTAGGCTAGACCTTAGAGTAGCTAACTAATTAGCCGTCTCACCAGGCTAAACAATCAAGTATGGCAATGCATAATTTCTAAGCCTTAAGCTAGGTTTCTTAAGTTTACATTAGCTGGCAAACTTCTTATTTGATGCTATTCATGCCTGCTAGCAAGCTACATGTTCACAGTTCAACTTCATCAAAGTTAGTTAGCGAAGTAATGGCTATTCACTTATTTTCTACTGACATAGTTAATGGCTACATGCACCCAATATAACTGTTCGGCTATCGAACTAGCTAGCTGAGCAAGCAAACTAACGTTAGCTAGCTAAAAAACATTTTTGCAGACTTTGTTAGTCATGTGTTTCATGTAAGCGCTAGCTTGCTAACTAAATGGCGAAGTTATACAAGATATTCAGTGTTATCCATTGATTTCGATGCATCACAAGTAAGGCCGTAATCGCGAGCGAGTCCTTTGCGCATGTTCACAAGATCAGAATCCTGAGCGAACCCTTCACTAGAGTGTAAAAACAAAACACGCATCCCGCGCAAGGATGTTTTCCCGCGCAACCGCATTTCTTCTTTAATGAATAACTCCTATGAGTAGATATTAGGCTACATACTGCCGCCTGGTTTACCGGAGGGGAATTTCTCAAAAAAAAAAAAAAAATTTAAATAGGCGGTCTTATACCTACCGCCATCACGACCCAGCCTTTTTTTAAAGGGTAAAAAAAAAAAAAAAAAAAAATACAGAAAAATATTTGAATGGGAAGATAGCGGAAAGAGGAGTAAAATACAGGAGAATCCCGGAAAAACTGGAGTGTTGACAGTCCTTTATAAGGCACTTTCGAACGCAGCTTTTTTAGTCAAATTCACACCAAAAATTTACATTTTAAAAACGCAGGCTTCCGTCTTTCATGTTTATATATTCAATTGCAGGATTAAATTAATTGCACCGTAACAGAGTTACTGCAATCGCAACACACCTACCAAACATCATAATAGAGAGGAAGTTCAGCATTATAAGACCCAAAAACTCACCACGGGTTATTTTTTTTTTTTTAAGCAAAAACAAAACATTTTATGAAAAATTATGACACTTTCAAAGTATTTTATGAGTACATTAGATCACAGCTTTTGCTTCCACCTAATGTAAAAAAAAAAAAAAAAAAACCCCCACACACACACCATACACACACACCTCAAAAGGTATCAATATCCTGGTACAAAAATAGCCACAAAAATCTTCAATGATTTGGCTAAAGAGATGCTTTTGGTACCAAAATGAAGCCATTTTGTCCTCTATTTAATGAGTTAGGTGTAATTCAATGTTTTCAGAAAATTTTGTATCATCCCTAAAAATCACAGTGACACAGTACAGAAGGGTAAACGAAAACAGGGTCTATAAACAAGGAGGAGATCAAAAAACCAAAAAGGCACAGACCACAGCACAAAATCGCAAACCAGAGGGATAGTCGATAGTCTGAAATCTGAGGTCATAAGCCAAGGCAGCAAAAGACAGAAATCATGGTTGTACAGAAATGGGTCAGTAACAGGAGGCAAACAAATCCAGGCAGTACAGACAGGTATCGGAATCGGACAGAAGGGTATCACTAGCATACAGGTAGCTCAGCACAGGAAAAGTTGATCCACGTTCTGATAAAGAATGAGCAGAAGTGAGGAATTCTTATACACAAGGGAAGTAACGAGTGAGGCGGGGCAACAGGTGTGAGGGATAATCTAAACAGTAACTGAGAAGGGAAAATACAAGAGGTAATTAACAATACAAAATGGGAAACAATGACAAAGCCTAGTTTCAAGAGACATCCTTAAACAATAACAGCTCAATTCAAGGAGTGCCTAAATGGGGAACGATGGGAGAAACAGATTAGTAATAGAGAGTTTCTGCAAATACTTTGCAACCAAGGCAAAGGACTGGTTGAGCTAAGCGGGCAGAGTTACAGATCAGTGTGGAAAGTGGAGACATCCAATCAGTAAAGTTAGTCGTTTGTACGATAATAATAGTATCCAAATAGTGCAAGTTAATATGATAGTTATTTACAGGATTAGTATATTAATATGGATTAGTAGAGAAACACATGGAGTGTTAGGGGTATTAGTACTTAATTAGTAATTAGTGTTGAAGGAAGCAAACAAGACGTGAAGGAACTCATGAAACACCGGAAAACTTCCGAAATCACCGAAATGTGACAGCTCACAGACAGGGGCGTGCACTGTCAGTAAACAAAAAGAAAGGCAAGACATCACAGGCAGAATAATGTGCACGGAACTGGTAAACGGCAATGATGTGGCAGATAATACAAAATTCAACAGAATCCATAGTCAAAGTTTTTGTTGACGAACACACACGTGGATGGACGCATTCACGGACGGAGCCCGATACCATAGCTCCCGCGCCGCTTGGGCGGCGGGAGCTAATAAAACATAAAACCAGAACATACAGAAAAACAGATCATGACAGTGTTAATGTGTAAATTTTTTTTGTTTTCTTTCAGTATAGTATGTGGAAATTGGTATCTGTTTGAACTACACTGATTGATGGGTGTGACTATGGCTGATTAACAACTGATTGAGAACACCTGGATGACCACAACCTTTAGTTAAACCTTTTGCACATTGTTCACCTTGGCCACAAACCCTGATGAAGCCAGCTTGTCCGGTGAAATGTTGGTAATATTAAACTGCATGGTATTTGAGTGCGCGATCATTTCATTCTTTTTAATTCGTGATATCCTAAAAATCTGCACCTCGCACTATTAGGTGTACACTTCTTATGTTTTAAGGAACTATATTGAGCCATTACATCACTTCCTGTTTTACTCGGGTATAAAAATGACATAACACAGATACAAAGTCCCATTGTCATCCAACACCTTGAAGAAAACAAAACAACTGTCAGTTGGGTCATAAACATTAATAAATCTAGTAATAGTTATAAGAAAATTCAAAAACAATTGAATATACCACTGAGCACTGTCAGGGCAATTATCATACAGTTCCAAAGATATGGAACTGTTGAAAACCTCAAACATAGTGAACACAACAGCAATTTTCCCCCCAGGATACTACAAAAGATGGTGAGAGAAGTAACAAAATCCCAAAGAATCACTGTGAAGGGATCGCAGGTCTTGGTGGCATCTTGGGGTCACCAGGTTTCAAAAAGCACCATCAGGTGCCACCTCCACAACCACCAGCTCTTTGGAAGGGTTGCCAGAAGAAAGCCTTTTCTGACCAGAAGACACAGAAAGCAAGCGCTTGGAGTTCGCCAGACGTCATTTAAATTATGACTGGAACAAGGTGCTTTGGTCAGATGAGACCAAAATTAGATGTTTCCGTCAGATACAGCATCAGCATGTTTGGCACGGAGACAGTGATGCATACAAAGAGAAGCACCTCATACCCGCGGTGAAATATGATGGTGGGTCAGTCATGTTTTGAGGTGTTTTCATTCAAGAGGTCCAGGGGCACTGGTAAAGATTAATGACATACTGAACTCCACCAAGTATCAGGATATTTTGGCTGACAATCTGGTTGCCTCTGCCAGAAGGCTGGGACTTTGCCATAGGTGGACTTTCTAGCAAGACAATGACCCAAAGCATACCTCAAGATCCACACAGAAATGGTTCCGTGACAACAAAATCAATGACTACATGCTGTTATCCTTGCCTGAGGCAGTTGCACTAAGTACTAACTGAAGGGTGCCAATTATTAAGAAACCTCGATTTTGTTGAAATTTATTTCGCATGAAATGATTATGATTGTTTCCACTGAAACAAAGTATTTCACTCATGTCGGTATATTCCGTTTCTCAATAATTATTTTTTAAATTTATTATTGTTCGTGCATTACCAGTCAAGGGTGCCAGTAGTTTTGGAGCCCACTGTATATAAATGTTCTGTTTTTCATCGCAACTCCAAATTTGCACTCAATAGGCTAAACAGGAGAAAATAGTTTGATAGCATTTTTTTCTGTCCACGCTGTGGAAAAGTTCTTTCAAGCTTTGTCATAAAATATTATGTTGCAGTGATTCACAAATTTCCCCCAAAACTGCACTGTCAAAATCATGTTTTTCACAAGTCTTTATTACCTCAGTCAGTGTGTATTCATCAGACACATCAACAGAATTGGTGCAATCCTCAATTATGGTTTGTATTGAGCTAGGACCAAGAATACTAACTGCCAGCTACTTTAGAAAAGTGATTGTCAAGCTTCGTGTAACATCATACCTTGTACGTCTTGCTCCATAGTCATCACTCTACAAAACCCAAAACCAGTGAAGTTGGCACGTTATGTAAATCGTACAAAAGTAGATAAAAACAGAATACAATGATTTGCAAATCCTTTTCAACTTATATTCAATTGAATACACTGCAAAGACAAGATGTTTAATGTTCAAACTGAGAAACTTTATTTTTTGCAAATAATCATTAACTTAGAATTTAAAGGCAGCAACACATTGCAAAAAAGTTGGCACAGGGGCCTTTTTACCACTGTGTTACATCACCTTTCCTTTTAACGACACTCAGTAAACGTTTGGGAACTGAGGAGACCAATTTTTGAAGCTTTTCAGGTGGAACTCTTTCCCATTCTTGCTTGATGTACAGCTTAAGTTGTTCAACTGTCTGGGGTCTCCGTTGTCGTATTTTACGCTTCATAATGCGCCACATATTTTCAATGGGAGACAGGTCTGGACTACAGGCAGGCCAGACTAGTACCCGCACTTTTACTACGGAGCCATGCTGTTGTAACACGTGCAGAATGTGGCTTGGCATTGTCTTGCTGAAATAAGCAGGGGCATCCATGAAAAAAAGACGTTGCTTGGATGGCAACATATGTTGCTCCAAAACCTGTATGTACCTTTCAGCATTAATGGTGCCTTCACATATGTGTAAGTTGCCCATGCCTTGGGCACTAATACACCCCCATACCATCACAGATGCTGGCTTTTGAACTTTGCGCCTATAACAGTCCGGATGGTTCTTTTTCCTCTTTGGTCCGGAGGACACGGCGTCCACAGTTTCCAAAAACAATTTGAAATGTGGACTCGTCAGACCACAGAACACTTTTCCACTTTGCATCAGTCCATCTTAGATGAGCTTGGGCCCAGCGAAGCCGGGCGGCGTTTCTGGGTGCTGTTGATAAATGGCTTTAAGCTTTGCATTGTAGAGTTTTAACTTGCACTTGCAGATGTAGCGACGAACTGTAGTTACTGACAGTGGTTTTCTGAAGTGTTCCTGAGCCCATGTGGTGATGTCCTTTACACACTGATGTCGGTTTTTGATGCAGTACCGCCTGAGGGATCGAAGGTCATGGGCATTCAATGTTGGTTTTCGGCCTTGTCGCTACGTGCAGTGATTTCTCCAGATTCTCTGAACCTTTTGACGATATTACGGACCGTAGATGATGAAATCCCTAAATTTCTTGCAATAGCTCGTTGAGGAATGTTGTTTTTAAACTGTTCGACAATCAGCTCACGCATTTGTTCACTAAGTGGTGACCCTTGCCCCATCCTTGTTTGTGAATGACTGAGCATTTCAGGAAGCTGCTTTTATACCCAATCATGGCACCCACCTGTTCCCAATTAGCCCGTTCACCTGTGGGATGTTCCAAATAAGTGTTTGATGAGCATTCCTCAACTCTCTCAGTCTTTTTTTGCCACTTGTGCCAGCTTTTTTGAAACATGTTGCAGGCATCAAATTCCAAATGAGCTAATATTTGCAAAAAATTACAAAGTTTACCTGTTCGAACATTAAGTAACTTGTCTTTGCAGTGTATTCAATTGAATATAGGTTGAAAAGGATTTGCAAATCATTGTATTCTGTTTTTATTTACGATTTACACAACGTGCCAACTTCACTGGTTTTGGGTTTTGTAATTACAGCCACTGCATTGTACATCATGAGCAGTGTTTGGCAAATCTGTTTCAATATTCTCTTTCAGTTCATCTTTTAATGAGGAGACATCTGTGATGTCTGCTTATATGAAAAGTGTATGAAGGGTATACTTCAAAAGTTACATTACTGTGTTTCATCACACAAACAATAAATTGACTTTCTGCAGTGTGTATCATAATGTGAGGTCAGTGCTCTCAAATTCTCCACTTTGTGATCACATGTTGGACATCTAATCTCAAGGTTTCAAATACTAGTATCAGGGAATTTATCAGAGAGCATATTTCTATGAATTCTACACATGTGCTTTGTGCAATATCCAATGCTTGAGAATATTTTGCTGCAATACTCCCTTTCAACATAGGGAAGTTTGCAAGACACTGTGAAATTTGGCTCATTACTATGAATTCCAGACAGGTCATCAATCTTGCTGTTTCTGCATTGGGTAATGTAACATAATGGACATGCCAACATTTTGCAAAGAAGGTAGATACTTATACCTTTGACGTTCTCGGCAAACCTGAAGGAACACATTTTATAAAGACCTGATCCTTCGCAGAGATTCACATGAAACACTCCAGATCACTGCTCACCTGTAGGTCATTTCAAATTTGCAAATTGCATTAATTGCCAATTTGGAAGAAAAAAATGCTCAATTGCTCAATTAATTGAATAAAATAGAAATCTGACTGCTACTAATTGACTACTAAGTCAGTTGCATATGTCACATTGTCTTTGTGGCAAAATATACTTTGGACAAAATCAGGGTCCATTTAATGAGTGCTGTGAGTCTGCCGAGTAATGTGTTTCTCTAATTCATTTGTAACAATTTCCTCACTGCTTCTGTTATAAAACAGCCATTCAGAAGAGCATTCTGCAGAACTCAAGATGAACATACAAGAAGCCATGCAGACAGAGTCTTATAACCAAAAAAAAAAAAAAAGTGATTCCATTCCATTTTCTTTTTAGCTTTATAGGGAATGAACAAAATACCAACATTGGCCCCAGAGGGGAACTTTAACTAGCCAAGCAAATGCAGAGGTCTTATGGCTTTCCAGATGAGATTGCAACCAAATGACATGAGTAAAGAAGTTCATTTAAGCGACCTCTAAAAATTAGACAGTTAAATATCTGGTTTTAAATTATGCCGACCCATTTATAGCATTAGTCATTCTAAAGTGGGTATGGTTAAAGAACAAAGAGTCTCCAACAGGTTTCAGGTCATGTCCAAATTCAAAAAAATCCTGGGGTCAACTTACATGTTACTTGTCTGTCTGGTTAGAAAATAGGTCTAATTGTTTCAGGTTGTTGATACCCATATTCTCCACACACGAGTCAGTCGCTCAAACCACTGCGTTTCCACTCGGCTATTAGCACAAGCACTAGTGAAATTATTATTATTATTTTTTGTACCCGTAATGGCAAACCTGGTCCGACTCCCAAACTTCACCAAGTAGTTTTGGTGTCTGAACCAAACCAAGTAATATCGATGCCTAAACCTCACCTTGACCGTAATCCTGACCCAAACCCTGAACACAACCAAGCAGTTAAACATAATCAAGTAGTTTTCGTGCTTAAACCTCACCCTGACCCATAGACTTTCTAAAAGGCTGAACGCAGCACCTGGGTCTGAAAAGTGAAGCCAATGCAAAAATCTCAAAAAATTGCATTCTATTTAATGGGCAGCAGATGGCGATGTCGGTAGTTGCAGAAAGAAGTTCAATGCTATAGATGTCTATGAGGAAATGACCCTACTTTTTCCACCTGATTGATTATTTGAATAATGATTTTCCACATTATTTTTATGGTATCTATCGCAAGTTTCAAGTCTCCTTCGATATATCATGATGTTCAATTTTGTAAATTATAGTCCCAAATAGACTAGAACAAAGTATAAAGCCAGATGTGCTTTTGGAGATTGGCTATCCTCTGGTCCTCGTCAGATAAGGTCAGATCCACCCTTAGATCCATCCTTCGCTCCTCCCTGGATCTTCAATTCATGCTCTTGTCCAATAGGAATAACATCCAGTTTCAAAATGACAAAATGGCGCAGTACAAAGTGCCAAAATCGAGGCTTCCTAAATGGTACGCTGAAATCAGTGGGTGATATCATGGTTGCTTCGTCCATCTTTTTACACAGTCTATGGCCAGACCCCAGTTCTATTCCCAACCTTAAATGTTTCTAAGTACTTTCAGTGCCTAAATCTAATAAAGTTGCTCTAAGACTGCCGTCCGTACTTTACAACAATCAGATACGTATGTACGTATTTTTAGACTGAAATACTCAAGGTACGCATGCCTTTTGGGAAAGGCCAAGTACTGCACACACATGAACTGCATTCTTGCATGGGTGCGAATATGAATGTCTTTAATTTTGAACCTAGTGCTTTAACCACTGTCCTGTGCCCTGCGTTAATAACCGTTGGCATTAGTATGTAAACTAAATTTAGTGTAGGCTTACTGGATAAATCATTCATTCATAATTATGAACCATTTCTAACAATTACACTGTAGTCATGTGATCCTGCATGTATGTGAGTTGTAATTATAAAAAAAAAAAAAAATTCTGTATAGGTTTCCTGCATATCTGTATTTTTTTATGTTGACTGACATAAATGTGGACGATAGCAAATGAGCGGCGATCCTGCGTTGGACACTGTTCAACGCGAAAATGATAGACTTCCCATTCCCCTCGGTGAGGCACAGGAGATGTGTTCCTCGGTGAGTGTGTGGGCCTACAAGTCAGCGATGAGATTGCCTGGGACATGGAAGCATAAACAATAGAAATACATTTCACACATTCCATTTGAAATTTCTATTAACTGCGTAACAACAACAAAATGTAATGCAAAAATCATTTCTGGTCATAGGCTATATTTTGGTTATTATACCCTGGAGATTCTTTTAATTGATTTAGAGTTTATGGTATGTTGCACTTCGACAGGAACAGTAGTAAACTTCCTGAGTTGGAAGAAACCCTGTTTTCTGTGTTTAAAGTTCATTTTGAGTGTGCCGAAACACCAACATTTGGTTTCAAAGCAAACACCCTCCAAACACCAGACCTCACTCAAGAAACCCTGTTTTCTGTGTTTAAAGTTCATTTTGAGTGTGCCGAAACACCAACATTTGGTTTCAAAGCAAACACCCTCCAAACACCAGACTTCACTCACCAGCCTCCTGATCTGGTGCCTCAGGACACAAAACCAGTGTGTTGAAACTTTTTCTTTTAACAGTGTATGCTGTAATGAGGCCACTGTCACCACAGTCAGATTAGGGTCCCCACCGTCAGTTCTAAAGTCACCACTGTCAGAGAGAGTTTTATTTTTTTTAAATGAATATGCTTACAATATGTTTCTTCAGTGCTGTTGAGTTATTGAAGTAATAGTCTCTTTTAATACTTAAGTATGTTTGTTAAATAAAAAAAAAATACTTTTTCTATTTAGGCTTAAAGTAAACGTTTTATGATGATAGATCTTTTAAAGGAGTACACGTGAAACAGTATAAAAAATGAACAAAAGCGAATATTCAACATTTAACAGCATATATGTGTACTAAGAGTGCCAAATAATGATTTAAAAACTCAAAATACATATTAGACCAAATAAATAAAAAATAATTTGCTTTTTATTGTGTCAGACGGTGTTGACAAAAACAAAGTAATGACTGGAAAAATGCCTATTTTATTAAAAAAATACAAAATGAGGAGGCTGCACCGGTACATTGCTGAACAGCCAAGACTTTTGTTTTCAGTGATATACCTTCAGATTTTGTCATTTAACTAACTTTTTATTTTCAAAATTAAAACCTGTTTTAATCAAATTCCCAAGAATCAGTGTTTTTTTATAAACATTCTTGAATATTTACATATTATTAATAATGGAGAAATCAATACTTTCTTCAATAGCTCCCAAAAAATTTGACAAACGGACACAGTACAAAACCCAAATAACTCTAATATTCATTATACATGAGGCACACCACTTTTTATCATCAGAAGATGCTTTTATGGCATTTTAATAAATATTTCATGTAAAGTAAAATATTAATATTAATGTAAAAAATATTTTTTTCAGTAGCTTCCGGTCTAATTGAGCAAAGGACAGAAAACAAAACCCAAATAATTCTAACATTACGTCTTAAAAAGGCAGACTTCTTTTTATTGTCAGAAAATGCTGTCCGGCAGATAATAGCTATTTCTTCAAAATGAATATATTAACATGCCTGAAAGAATATTACTTTTTTCACTAGCTACCAAGAAACTTGACACAGGTTGCAAACAAAACCTACATAATTGCAATCTTAATTTTACTGGAGTCACACTGTGCTGTATTTTCATATGCTTTTTCCAGGATTCTTATGAATATTTAATGGAATTTAATACATTTGATTGAATGGGAAAAGCAACATATTTTTGTGTCTCCCCGACGATAGTATCGGGAGATATTATGCTTTAGTTCTGGGGCCACCGCCGCCGCGCCCACAGAGATTTTTTGTTCAGGGCTCTGGAAGCCACAATTATTACAGGAATTTTTTCTAATTTTACACAGGCAAAGATATTTATTTGACAATGCTCAAGACCAATTTCCAGCAATTTCGGACGTCCGCTACGGCTGCCGGCGGCCATTTTGTCCGAAATTCTGGGATCGGGGAGATACACGACTCAGTCCTTGTGGCGACCGAGTTATCTAGTTTATTTTTTAAACTGCATACTGGTCACATGACCCAGTGGCTCATAAGCATTAAAAATCATTGAAATATTCGTTGCATATCAGGTACACCTCTCTCATTGCATGCTTTACCTATTATGAAGATGTCCTGTATATATATATATAAAAAATTAAAAAGGTAGTTCTGGTTCAGGATGCTGATTGGTTAATTCACAATTCCTGCTGTGGTAAATTACATGGTGCTACACACCTGTTAATATTTAAATCTTTCCTCACAAATCAAGACCAACAGCATCTTTGCCAACTGAGTGTTATTTTTGTTGCATAGCAATGTATTGTAATTGTTTTTATGTTATGTACTCTATGTTCTACCTGCACTTAATTTGCTTAATTAACTAATGTCTTATGGAACATTTTTGTCTTAAACATTTTCAATTTATTGAACCCATTTTATGAAAACAATAAGCCCAGCTTGGGCATGTGCAGCAGTTCTTACACATGAATGGAATTTTTCCGACTGCTTTCAGGTCACAAAGCCCAAATAACAACAGTCATGATCCCAACTATGGCATATATTCTTTTACTGTCACACCTGTCTTTGCTGCTTTTTCTAACAATAGATTTCCAGAAAATGAGTGGGAAATTAAAATCTTTTGTAACAGTTTCCTTACCCAATGACTCAGGAAGAATTAAAGTAATTCTCATATTCATTGTACAGAGATCACTTTTTTCATTTTGCACAATCTCAATACGAGGAGAATTGGGAAAATACCTAAAATGTTAACTTGTAAAGTCAGAACTGTTAAATGATGTTGGAATAGTGCATATTCACCCGTAACATCTAGAGGAGAAGGGAGATGGACTATCCGGACTATTTTCAGTGACAGATTCAAAGCCCAGCATCAGTCATGGGCTGGGCTGTATTAGTGCTCTTGGCACGGGCAACTTGCACATTTCTGAAGGTGCAATCAGTGGCGTAACAATAGGGGGTGCAGGGAGTGCAACAGCACTGGGGCCCGGTGGCAGGGGGGGCCCGTTGATGGGCACCCCCAGGCCCTAAAAGAAATTAGCCCAGGTGTCCAACAAATAATAATTATTTATGGATGATACTGGATATTTATACTACTGCAACTGCATTCATTTCTCAGTCATGGTGCTGGCAAGTCGATGTCATCATGGTACATTATTCATCATTTTAATTGAACAAAAGTCGTTATAACATGAAATAATTTAGATTTCTTTTTGGAAAATGCTTAATAAAGCAATCAATGATAAGTTTATTCGGCTGTTGATATCGTCATTGAGACAGCAAGTGTTTCTGGGTAATGTACAACATTCCATAGACCACCCATGTGACAATGTCACGGTCCGATCGTTTAATCCAAGGACAGTCTATGGTTTAATCTTGCATGCAAGATAGGCTACAAACAAAGTATTAATGCAGGAAGTGGCAAGAGCGGAAGGAGCAGGAGGAAAGGTTGGCCAAGGTGCCCAAATTAAGCACATTTGGTTTCATAGCTAAAAGAGTCTTAAAAGCCGCTCTCCCCTTTTCTGCATGAGAGTGAGCACAGATCAACTGTTTTTACGATGGCCACTTGCTCGCTGATTATTGTTCCCACAATTCCTTGCTGTTCACAAAATTTCAGATCATCCCAATAAAGTTATGTTAATGTGTCATTCATTTGCTCATTATGCCTTATTGTTCTTGATGATGACCATTATTAAGATAATAATTTTAAGATTATAATGTTAAGAAATAAATAGGAAACTTTATATTATAGAATGAAATAGTGTAGTAACCCTAAGTGTGTGTTGTAATTAGGCCCTATAAAACTTAGAGGAGCGTATTGATGTGTCATTCTGCGACAATAAACGTCCTAAACCGTACAGAAAGAGCATCTATGTGCAGCTGCGTATAATTGGGGGGGTGTGTTGTCAGGTCTGCACTCGGGCTCAGGCGGGTCACGTTACGCCACTGGGCGCAATGAATGCTGAAAGGTACACATGCATTTGGATCAACATTTGTTCCCTCAAAAGGAGAAGTGACGTTACCTATTCTAAACATACCCCAGTCCCAACTTCATTAGAACATGTTGCAGACATTGAATTTCCAATGACTATTATTTTCAATAACAAAAAAAGAAGTTGATGAGTTTAAAAACTTCACTTATTGTTTCATTTTACTTATTCTAGTCGAATGCAGCTGAAAGGGATTTTTTTATTACTGTTGGCTGATTTTATTTACATTTCATAAATTGTCCCAATTTTTCATTTAAAAGTACCAAACAAAAGTACAACACAATATAACTTCCAGTGGTAATCATCAGGGTCGTACGAACATAAGGCAATTAAGAACTTTGAAGCAGTAAAGATGTACAATCAATGACTTTTTGAAACACTTTCTGGTCCTTAACATTGCTTTTCCTGCAAGTCTCATAATAACCTGCCCCTGCTTTGTCTTACACTCCAATATATCAATACAGGCCATGTCAACAGATTGAATTTTCTTACTGTAGCCATATGATTAGTGTAGCAACTTTTTTATGCTTGGATTTAAATCACAATTCTGAAGATGCTATGCACCAACTCTTGTGTGAATCGGTCTCATCGTCTCACAGGAGATTGACTTTAAAGGTTTTATAAAAAATCAAAAAGGCACAAAATTCTATTTAGGAAATAATTTCGGTCAATGAGGCCTTTTTTCGCTGGGGCCAGGGAATCAGTTGAAAGAAGATTTTGAATTCAGCCTAAATGATTTAAGGGTTATATCTCAAAATTCAAAAGTTTTGGTTCTCTGTAGCATCACCATCTGGCTAATCAATTAATGCTGAAAGAAATTGGTCTCAAACACATCCTTCACAATGATAAAGTTTCATAATGATGGGTGATGGCTGAAGTGAGCATAAAGGCCACCGAGGTTTGACTGGCAGATGTCAGCCATTTTATTTGAGGAATTGCCTTGGACTTACGGAAGTCCACAGCAGCCTCTACCCACATGCAGCTACCATGTTTCAGGTTTTTCAGACAATTTGTTGAGGAGTAATTACAATTTGCTTGCTATAGCGCCTCCAATCGATGAATAAGCCAACTAGGGCCACATGTTTTAGCACGGCTACTTTCTCTAAACTCAGGTTTATCAAGTTCTTGGTATGAAGGTGCAGTGAACCAACTTTCATGTGAATCGGTTGTTTGTTCTCAAGAGAATTTGATTCTAATTAAGGCCCCTGGCATTAAAAGGAAGCGTTGAAAGGCCGTGAGATATATGACGCTCTTGTTATCTTGTGGTCTCGAATTATCATTCTGCGATATGTATACAACACAGTTGATTTCTCAGATTCAGTGCTCATGACCAGAAATCTTTTATCCATTTACTGTTGTAGTGATATGATCTCACAGCAAATAGGCTATGGGTTGGAATCCTACCTGGGCACTTTCTAAGTGCGTTTTGCATGTTTTCTGGGGGGTTTTCAGGGTTGGGTTTCCTACCACAGGCCAAAAGCATGCATGCCAGGTTAACTGAAGACTGTTAATTGCCTGTAAGTGTGAGTGAATGGTATGTGGACCCCATGATAGAGTAGAGCACTGTCCATGTTGTTGTTCTTGCCTTTTGCCCACAGAAGACTGGGATAAGATCTAGCACTCTTCTGATCCTGATGAGAAAGAAGCAGATTAAATAATGGATGGGTGTGATTTTAGTTGTGACAACATAGTCTCTGCCATTTGAATGCATGGCTATTGTATGTCAAAGGATTGCAAATTGGAGCAGTGACTGAAGGGAGCATTACTTAATAACTGCATGTACAGCAGACCTACGGGGTTTCATTGAGCCTGGTGGAGGTCTGTCAATGTAAATAGCCTGGTATTACTTAGGGAAACATCCATTTAGTTTTGAACCCTTTTGGTGTATACTTGCAGTCTAGGGTGTCAGTAACATCATATGGCAGGTGTGAATGTTGTAATCTTTTCTCTCTGAGTGGAGGTCTTTGTGGGTTTAAAGTCTCTATCATTTATCAATGCTCGCTGATACTTACGGCCTGATTTACTAAGACCTTTAGCACATGCAAAATCTTTTCGCCTGTGCAAAACGAATAACATTGCCTGTGATTGGCCAGGGTACTTGCCTTGCACCAATCAGTGGCAAGGTTTCTGGTTTTGCACGGGCAAAAAGAATTTGCATGTGCTAAAGGTCTTAGTAAATCAGGCGCTTAATCTTCAAAGTCCATAAACTAAACAACACAAATCTCTTAGAAAGAAATATCAATATTAGAAACCATGTTATGTCATCATGTTTTTCCATTCAAATGATACACACCTAATCCATCACATAAATAATTTTGAATTACCTATTGCACACGAACTTTGCAACTCCTTAACCTATAATTTTTCATTTAAGTTTCCCTTAAACAGGCTCAAAGTCAGAAAAGGCATTTTTATATTGTAGAACCATAGTGCATGCATATTTTGTATCTGCTGATTGCAAGTGCTTCACTGAAGCAGCATCACAGAACCTTTTTTCCAGAAAAATTGGGACGTTGTGTAAAATGTAAATAAAAACCAACTGCAAAGTTTGGTAAATCATTGAACTCTGTAATAAACTGAAAATAGTACAAAGACAAACCATCAAATGTTGAAACTGAGAAAATGTCTTGGTCTTGAAAAATATCTGCTCATTTCGAATTTGATCCCAGCAGCATGTTTCAAAAAAAGTTGGGACCAGGCCATGTTTACCTCTGTGTTAAAACAATTCTTCTTCTAACAACAACCTGTAAGTGTTTTGGAAAGGAATAGACCATATATTGCAGTTTTGAAAGCAAAATGTTTTTTTTTTTTGGTCTACCTTGATTTTAGTTTTCAGCTGCTCACAATCTTTGCAGTCTCTTTTGTCACATTTGTGCACTAAAATTTTCAATGGGTGACCCATCTGGACTGCAGGCAGGCCAGTTTGGCACCCAAAGTCTTTTTCTATGGATCCATGATGTAACACAGGTACAATGTGGCTTGGAATTCTCTTGCTGAAGAAAGGAATGGCTCACCAGAAAAAGGGGTCTGGATGGCTGTATACATTGCTCCAAAACCTGTATATATTATTCACAGCATTAATGCTATCTTCAAAAATGTGCTAGTTACCCATGTCATGTGGTACTAATGCACCCCCATACCATCATGGATTCTGTATTTTGAACTGTGCATTGATAATAAGCCAGATGTTCCCTCTGCTTTTCAGCCCTGAGGATGTGGCATTTTAGATTTTCAAGAAAAAAATTAGATTTTCATAGGTCAGGCCACAGGATAGTTTTTCCCTTCGTCTCAGGCCATCATCACTGAGCTTAGGCCCAGAGAAGGCAGCAGCATTTCTGGATCTTATTTATTTATGGGTTTTTTTTTTCTGTACATAATACGGTTTTAACTCACATTTGTGGATGCAGGAACAGATTATGCTCACTGGGTCAAGTGGCCTGGTGGCACTTGAAAAAAGATTCCTCTCAAATCAATTGAATCATTTTTATTGAATGTTTATTAAAGAACTACAGATATATAAAGGTGTGCCACATGTAAAATGAAGTAAAATTATTATGATTTTGTTAAAAATTGATTTTTTCCATCCACATTGACACATTAATGATAATTAAATATATAAAATGCTATGAAGGCGTATTCTGAAAAATGTGAGGTATGCCTCATGTAGAATGAATATTCGAATTATATATCTATTGTTCTGCATATCTGTCTCAAGCTTCCTGGAAGCAATGAAAAAAGTTTTATGCATTCATTTTCATACATTAATGTTCATTAAGTATTTAGATAAATACAAATAAAGCATATTCTGAAAAGCAGAATGGTGTGCCTCATGTAAAATTGATAGAGGAAAAATATAGGTTTTGTGCTGCATCCCTTTGTCAAGTTTCCTGGGAGCTACTGAAAAAAAGTAATTTTTCAATTATGATTAATACGTTAATTTTCATTAAATATTTATAAAAATGCTAAAAAAGCATTTTGTGAAAAAAATGAGAGGAGTGCCTGATGTAGAATAAATATTAGAATTTTATAGATTTTGTGCTGCATCTCTGTGGCAAGTTTCCTGGTTGCCATTGAAAAAAGTCGTGTTTTTCCCATGCATGTTGATACATTTACATTCATATAATATTTATAATAATGCTATAAAAGCATATTCTGAAAAAATGAGAAGTGTCCCTCCAGTGGAATCAATATTAAAATTATTTTTCTGCAACTCTGTGTCAAGTTATCTGGAAACTATTTTAAAAAGTAATGCCTTTTTCAGTTAAATGCGCATACAAATTTTCAATTAATATTAATTACAAAGCTAGGGATCAAATTCTGACCATAAGAAGTGGTGGGCCTTTTAAAGAATGAATATTAGAATAATTTTGATTTAAGTCTTTACATGAATTTGCCTCATAGCTATTGAAAAAATTAGTGCTTTTTCAATTAATTTTAATACATTAATTTTAATTCAATATTTATGAAGTGCAATGAAAGCATATTCTGGAAAACAGAATGGTGTGCCTCATGTAGAATGATGATTAGAATTTTATAGGCTCTGTCTTGCATGCCTTTCGGAAGTTTCCAAGGAGCTATTGAAAAAAGTTTCGGCTGTTCCATTCATATTGATACATTTATTTTGATTGAAAATTTATAACAATGTTAAGAAAGCATATTCTGAAAAAAATGAGAGGTGTGCCTCATGTAGAATGAATATTAGAATTATATTAGCTTAATGATACATCCCTTTGTCAAGTTTCCTGGGTGCTATTGAAAAAAGTAATGATTTTCAGTGATTATGAATATGTTAATATTCATTAAATATTTTTAAAAATGCTAGAAAAGCATATTCTGAAAAAATGAGAGGTGTGCCTCATGTAGAATGAATATTAGAATTTTATAGGTTTTGTGTTGTGTCCCTGTGTCAAGTTTCTTGGTAGCTTTTGAAAAGGTTGTGTTGATTCCATGCATATTCATACATTTACATTCATGTAATATTTATAATAAAGCTATAAAAGCATATTATGAAAAAATAAGAGGTGTGCCTCATGTGGAAACAATGTTAAAATTATATTATTTTTGTTCTGCATTTCTACATCAAGGTATCTGGAAACTATTGAAAAAAGTAATGCTTTTTCCAGTAATAGTAAAATACTAATTTTCAAATTATATCAATAAAAATACCAGAGATCAAATTCTGACCATAAGAAGAGGTGTGCCTTATAAAGAGTGGATTTTAGAATAATTTGGATTATGTTTTAAGTCTTTACATAAAGTTGCCTCATAGCTATTGAAAAAAAAGAATGCTTTTTCCATTCATTTTAATACATTAATTTTAATTAAATATTTATAAAATGCAATAAAAGCATATTCTAGAAAACAGAATGGTGTGCCTCATGTATAATGATGATTAGAATTTTATAGGCTTTCTCTTGCATGCATTTCATAAGTTTCCAAAGAGCTATAGAAAAAAGTTTTGGCTGTTCCATTCATATTGATACATTTATATCGATTGAATATTTATAACAATGTTAAGAAAGGACATTCTGAAAAAAATGACAGGTGTGCCTCACGAAGAATGAATATTAGAATTATATAGCTTTAGCGCTGTGTCTCTATATCCAGTTTCCTGGAAGCTATTGAAAGAAATAGTGTTTTTTCCATTCATTTTACTACATTAATGTTCATTAAATATTTATAAAAATGCAATGAAAGCTTATTCTAAAAAACAAAACAGTGTGCCTCATGAAGAGTGAATATTAGAATTATATATGCTCAATGATACATTCCTTTGTCAAGTTTCCTGGGCTCTATTGAGAAAAGTAATGATTTTCACTCATTATTAATATGTTAATATTCATTAAATAATTTCAAAAATGCTAGAAAAGTATGTTCTGAAAAATTGAGAGGTGTACCTCATGTTGTGATGGTTGGTTTCTTTCGAGACGCCAAATGCTGTGGCCGGAACGAAAGGAAGTATAGCAGAATAAGAAACAAACGGACAAAATAAGAGAGGGAGACTCGCGCTTCCAAAAGACCTAGATCCAGTCCCAGCAAAAATAAGGAAGCAAACGCAAGCTCGACAGAACGAAAGAAAAGGGAAAAATCTCTGGAACCGAGATAAAAAGATTTAGCACCAGACGGTGCCCAGAAAGAGGGAAAGAAGAGAGACAGGTTCCCTTGCTAACTAGCACTCTCCTCTTTTGCAGCTAATTCCTCAAAAACTCTCTAACTAGAGACCTTACCAGCTATAGTGCAAACAAAACACTGACACTCTAGCAAGGGCAGTGAGGCGGAACTTGGGCTTAAATAGAATCCGGGCACCGCCCCCAATTAATGCCAGCTGGCCCAAGAATCCAATTGTGGGCAAAACGATAACGTCCCGGACGAGAGCAACTAAGCAAGCTCTCAAAGCCACCACCAGCCTCCAAAACCATGACAGGACCCCTCCCTCTAAGGGACAGCTCCAGAAGTCCCTAGGGAACCCCGTGCACAGAACTCAGAAATGAGTGTGGGATCCAGAATATTCCGAGAAGGAACCCAGCAGCGCTCCTCGGGGCCATATCCCTCCCAGTCGACAAGAAACTGGACCCAATGACCAACACGCCTCTCGGCCAGAATGCGGCACACGGTGTAAACCGGCCCCCCCTCAACCATTCGTGGTGGCGGCGGGGGTGTGTCGGCAGGTGCCAGGACGCTAGTGCTAACCGGTTCAATCCGAGAGACGTGGAACGACGGATGGATGCGCAAAGGTCTAGGGAGCTTTAACTGGACGGTGACCGGATTGATCTTTCGCACAATCTTGAACGTGCCAATATAACGGGGAGCCAGTTTCCATGATTCTACCTTCAAGGGGAGGTCCCCGGTAGACAGCCAAACTCTCTGACCCATTCGATAAGATGGGGCCAAACGACGCCTTCTATCGGCAACGGATTTCTGTTTGAGCCCCGAGTGCAACAGAAATGAACGGACCCTGGTCCAAATGGACCAACAGCGACGAATGAAATGGTTGACCGAGGGAACCTCGGAATCTTTCTCAGACTCAGGAAACAGTGAGAGTTGATAACCCACCTGAGCTTCAAATGGGGAAAAGCCTGTGGAGGAATTACTCAGAGAGTTATGGGAATACTCGGCCCATGCTAAAAATCGACTCCATGAAGATGGATTATCCGCTGCTTAACAACAAAGAGTGTTTTCCAATGACTGATTCGTACGCTCAGTTTGCCCGTTAGTCTCTGGGTGGAACCCAGAGGAGAGACTCACCGTAGCCCCCAACTGCCTACAAGACGCCCGCCAGAATCTGGCCGTAAACTGAGGACCCCCGTCAGAAACAACATCTTGTGGAAGCCCATGCAGCTGGAACACATGGTTAACCACAAGAAGGGCCGTCTCCCGCGCAGAAGGCAGCTTGGGTAGCGCAACAAAATGAGTGGCCTTGGAATAACGGTAAACCACGACCAAGATGACCGTGTTGCCCTCAGACATAGGCAGTCCCGTAATAAAAGTCAAAGCAATATGCGTCCAAGGACGCCTGGGGACGGGCAATGGTAGCAGCAGACCAGAGGGAGGGAGATGGGAAGTTTTGTTCCTGAAGCAGATGCCACAGGCAGCAACAAATTCCCGAATGTCCCTCATCATACCTGGCCACCAAAAACATTGGGCCAGGAACTGCTTAGTCCAATGGGCCCCCGGGTGCCCCGCCAAGCGGGAAGAGTGTCCCCACTAAAGGACCTGTGGCCTAACTCTAGGCGGGACAAACAAACAGCCAGGAGGCTCCCCCCCAGGACCGGGATCGGTCTTCAAAGCCTCCTGAACCACCGCCTCAACCTCCCATTGAATGGGTGCCACAATCTGAGCAGCCGGAATGACTGGCTCTGGGGTAGGATCACGATCAGAGCGGTCGTAAATCCGCGATAAGGCATCAGGCTTAATGTTTTTAGAGCCAGGGTGGTGGGTTAGCGTAAAATTAAAACGGTTAAAGAACAATGACCACCGCGCCTGCCGGGAATTACGTCGCTTGGTTTGCTGAATATACTGGAGATTTTTATGGTCTGTCCATACCACAAAAGGGTGTTCAGCCCCCTCCAGCCAGTGGCGCCACTCTTCAAGGGTCAACTTGACCGCTAATAACTCCCAGTCACCAATACTGTAATTCCGTTCCGCGGCGGACAAAGACCGGGAGAAGTATGCGCATGGGTGTAGCTTATTGTCCCAGGGGTCGCTGGGACAAAATAGCACCCACTCCAACCTCCGAAGCATCCACCTCCACTACAAAAGGGAGGGAGGGATCGGGCAAAACCAGAATGGGCTCTGAGCAAAAACGTTTCTTTAATTCCTGAAAGGCAGCCTCAACTGCTGGAGACCACAAAATAGCTGAGGAGGTATTCTTTCTGGTGAGCACAATAATGGGGGCAGCAACTGCGCTAAAATTACGAATAAACCTCCTGTAAAAATTAGCAAAGCCCAAGAAGCGTTGGACCTCCTTAACACTTTGAGGAGCAGGCCAATTTTTTACCGCAGCTACCTTTTCTGGGTCCATAGGGACCGATCCCTTGGAGACAATAAAGCCAAGAAATGAGACAGTTTGGGCGTGAAAGACACATTTCTCAGCCTTGACAAAAAGCTTTGCATTTAGGAGGGCCTCAAGCACACGTCTGACGTGTTGTTTATGCTCTGAGAGCGTTGGAGAAAAAAAATCAAAATGTCGTCAAGATGAACAAAGACAAATTTCTCCAACATCTCTCGGAGGACGTCATTAACGAGCGCCTGAAACACCGAGGGGGCGTTAACCAATCCGAACGGTAAGACCAAATGTTTGTAGTGCCCGTCATGTGTATTAAATGCCGTCTTCCATTCGTCCCCCTCCCGAATGCGAACTAAGTTATAAGCATTATGGAGATCTAGCTTGGTAAAAAATTACGCCTCCTGCAGACGTTCAAACGCGGAATTCATTAATGGCAGGGGGTATCGGTTTTTAATGGTGATCTTATTCAAACCCCTATAATCAATACAGGGTCTCAGACTGCCATCCTTTTTTCCCACAAAAAAACCCCGCTCCGGCAGGAGACGTGGACGGCCGAATAAAACCATTAGCGAGAGCCTCCTGAATATATTCTCGCATGGCCTTGCGCTCAGGCCCTGACAGCGAGTATAACAAACCTCTAGGAGGAGTGGTACCAGGGTAGAGATTGATCTCGCAATCATACGGACGATGGGGAGGTAACCTCAATGCTCGTTGTTTACTAAAAACCTCGGTGAGATCAGCATAATCATTAGGAACATTAGGAAGCAAACTAAAGTTCAGGGTGGCCCCAAATTCCTCACCCTGTTCAGAATCTAACGTCTCAGCGACTGATTCAAAATCAAAAAAATCCTCTCAAAGGTAATCGTCCTCTGGCTGTCGCCAATCAAATTGAGGATCCCACTCCAACCCCTCCTCTGCCCCTCTTTCTAGTTTAGGAGGGTACGGTGAGGCAACCTCCTCACACTCGCTCCAGGCATCATCCTGTCCCATAGCTTGATGTCTGGGAAAACATGTCACATTCTCTCTACAATGAGACCTACAATTGGTGCCCCAGTGGACAATAGGGTTATTCTGTTCCCCCCAAGTGATGCAAGGTCGATGTTCCCGTAGCCAAGAATGTCCTAAAACAATGGGAAAAGCAGGGGAACTGCTAAAAGAAATGAACATATTTAGCGGTTCAGAAACTTCGGTTATAACTCCCGTTCCAAGCGGGCGACCGTCCAAAGCTCTCACAGAGCGTGGCTGTGAAAGAGGACAGGTAGGAACGGAGTGCCTCCTAGCCCACTTAACATCCATGAAACAATTCACGGCACCAATCCATTTAACGCTTTTAATAATAACTCTCTTGCTCCCCACAGTCAGTTCAACAGGGATTAGTGTTCGGAAGGAAAATTGGGACTGCCCCTCTAGCGCCCCCCATACCGCTAGAGGGATCTCCCGTTTCCCTTGGAGCTTCGGGCAACGTGGACGTGTATGACCCGGTTTATTACAATTAAAGCAGATTATTCTTCTGCGAGCAGGTTTATGAGTCCGACTCTCAAACGAGCTATCAACCTGCATGGCCTCAACCGGAGTGGAATTTTCAATGGGTGGAATAGGAACCGCACGCTTGCCACTAACAGCCCTGGCATTGTCAGCAAGCGGCAATCTGTTTAGTTTCTCCCTGTTGCGTTCGCGGATGCGATTGTCAATTTGCACCGCAGTGCGAACCAAAGAATCTAAAGTCGAACAGGGCTCCAATGTAGCCAACGTGTCTTTTATCTCCTCAGAGAAGGCATGAGTGAACACAGTCATAAGAGGAGCCTCTGGCCAGCCTGTCTCTGTAGCCAGGGAGCAAAATAAGATAGAAAACTCCCGGCCGTTTCTTTGTCCTGTTTCAGATGCATCAGACGCGTTGCTGCGTCCTGACCACAAACATCCTGATCAAATATTGACAACATTTCCGTAACAAGAGCCTCTACAGAATTCACAACCGGTGAATTAGATCTGATAAGTGGGCCGACCCAAGTGAGTGTCGTGTCAGTCAGCAGGGATAAAATGAATGCAACCCGAGAATCCTCATTAGTAAACCGTGAAGGCTGAGCCTTAAAAAATATCTCACATTGGGCAATGAAATCTTTACACTTTCCGGCCTCGCCGCTATATCTTTGGGGTAATTGCAATTTCGGTTCTCGGGGAAAGTGTATGGATGCTACTGCAACATTTCGTGAAAATTGTGTAGACAGGGATTTAATAATCTCGGCCAGACTTAACAGAACACTCTCTTGATTCTGCAGTGAGTTCTCCTGAAGGCGAAGTTTCTCGGCCAAACCAGCCTGCTGATTTCCAAGGCTGGAAAGCCCTTCGCTAAAGCCAGAAAGCATAGCTTGCTGGCTGGTAACAACCCTTTAATCTCAGCCACAGCTGATGTCTCCATGTTGGCTAGAGTGTGCTGTGATGGTTGGTTTCTTTCGAGACGCCAAATGCTGTGGCCGGAACGAAAGGAAGTATAGCAAAATAAGAAACAAACGGACAAAATAAGAGAAGGAGACTCGCACTTCCAAAAGACCTAGATCTAGTCCCAGCAAAAATAAAGAAGCAAACGCGAGCTCGACAGAATGAAAGAAAAGGGAAAAATCTCGGGAACCGAGATAAAAAGATTTAGCACCAGACGGTGCCCAGAAAGAGGGAAAGAAGAGAGACAGGCTCCCTTGCTAACTTGCACTCTCCTCTTTTGCAGCTAATTCCTCAAAAACTCTCTAACTAGAGACCTTACCAGCTATAGTGCAATCAAAACACTGACACTCTAGCAAGGGCAGTGAGGCGGAACTTGGGCTTAAATAGAATCTGGGCGCCGCCCCCAATTAATGCCAGTTGGCCCAAGAATCCAATTGTGGGCAAAACGATATCGTCCCGGACGAGAGCAACCAAGAAAGCTCTCAAAGCCACCACCAGCCTCCAAAACCATGACACACGTAGAATGACTATTAGAATTTCATAGGTTTTGTGCTGCGTCCCTGTGTCAATTTTCCTGGAAGCTATTGAAAAGGTTGTTCTTTTTCCATGCATATTGATCCTTTTACATTCATATAATATTTATAATAATGCTATAAAAGCATATTCTGAAAATATGGGAGGTGTGCCTCATGTGGAATCAATGTTAAAATTATGTAATTTTTGTTCTGCATTTCTGTGTCAAGGTATCTGGAAACTATTGAAAAACGTAATGCTTTTTCCAGTAATCGTAACATATTAATCTTCAATTAATATTAATTAAACTGCCTAGGATCAAATTCTGACCATACGAAGAGGTGCGCCTCATGAAGAGAGAATTTTAGAACAATTTGGATTTTGTTTTAAATCTTTACATGAAGTTGCCTTGTAGCTATTGAAAAAAAAATAATTTTAGTATATTAATTTTAATTAAATATTTATAAAATGCAATGAAAGAATATTCTGGAAAACAGAATGGTGTGTCTCATGAAGAGTGAATATTAGAATTATATAAGCTTAATGATACATTCCTTTGTCAAGTTTCCTGGGAGCTATAGAAAAAAATAATGATTTTTCAGTTATTATTAATATGTTAATTTTCATTAAATAATTAAAAAAATGCTAGAAAAGCATGTTCTGAAAAAATGAGAGGTGTGCCTCACGTAGAATGAATATTAGAATTTTATAGGCTTTGTGCTGCAGCCCTGTGTCAAGTTTCGTGGTAGCCATTGAAAAGGTTGTTTTGATTCCATGCAAATTGATCCATTTACATTCATGTAATATTTATAATAATGCAATAAAAGCATACTCTGAAAAACTGAGAGGTGTGCCTCATGTGGAATCTATGTTGAAATAACATATTTTTTGTTCTGCATGTCTGCGTCAAGGTATCTGGAAACTATTGAAAAAAGTAATGCTTTTTCCAGTAATAGAAAAATACTAATTTTCAAAGGATATTAATTAAAATGCCAGGGATCAAATTCTGACCATAAGAAGAGGTGTGCCTCATAAAGAGTGAATTTTAGAATAATTTGGATTTTGTTTTTAGACTTTACATGAAGTTTCCTCGTAGCTATTGAAAAAAAGAATGCTTTTTTCATTCATTTTAATCCATTAATTTTAATTAAATATTTATAAAATGCAATAAAAGCATATTCTGGAAATCAGAATGGTGTACCTCATGTAGAATGATGATTAGAATTTTATAGGCTTTGTCTTGCATGCCTTTCACAAGTTTCCAAAGAGCTAGTGAAAAATGTTTTGGCTGTTCCATTCATATTGATACATTTATATTCATTGAATATTTATAACAATGTTAAGAAAGCATATTCTGAAAAAAATGAGAAGTGTGCCTCATGTAGAATGAATATTATTATTATATAGCTTTAGCGCTGTGTCTCTATATCCAGTTTCCTGGAAGCTATTGAAGGAAATAGTGCTTTTTCCATTCATATTACTACATTAATTTTCATTAAATATTAATAAAAATGCAATTTAAGCTTATTCTAAAAAACAGAGTGGTGTGCCTCATGAAGAGTGAATATTAGAATTATATAAGCTTAATTATTCATCCCTTTGTCAAGTTTCCTGGGCGCTATTGAAAAAAAAATAATGATTTCTCAGTTATTAATATGTTAATATTCATTAAATAATTATAAAAATGCTATAACAGCATGTTCTGAAAAAATGAGGGGTGTGCCTCATGTAGAATGAATATTAGAATTTTATAGGTTTTGTGCTGTGTCCCTGTGTCAAGTTTCTTGGTAGCTATTGAAAAGTTTGTGTTGATTCCATGCATATTGATCCATTTACATTTATGTAATATTTAAAATAATGCTATAAAAGCATATTCTGAAAAAATTAGAGGTGTGCCTCAAGTGGAATCTATGTTAAAATTACGTAATTTTTGTTCTGCATTTCTGCGTCATGGTATCTGGAAACTATTGAGAAAAGTAATGCTTTTTCCAGTAATAGTAAAATACTAATTTTCAAAGAATATTAATTAAAATGTCAGGGATCAAATTCTGACCATAAGAAGATGTGTGCCTTATAAAGAGTGGATTTTAGAATCATTTGGATTTTGTTTTAAGTCTTTACATGAAGTTTCCTCGTAGCTATTGAAAAAAAAAAGAATGCTTTTCCCATTCATTTTAATATAATTATTTTAATTAAATATTTATAAAATGCAATCAAATAATATTCTGGAAAACAAAATGGTGTGCTTCATGTAGAATGATGACTAGAATTTCATCGGCTTTGTCTTGCATGCCTTTCTCAAGTTTCCTGGGAGCTATTGAAAAAAAGTTTTGGCTGTTCCATTCATATTGATAAATTTTATATTCATTGAATATTTATAACAATGTTAACAAAGAATATTCTGAAAGAATGAGAGGTGTGCCTGATGTAGAATGACTATTAAAATTATATTGCTTTAGCGCTGTGTTCCTATTTCCAGTTACCTGGAAGCTTTCCTGAAAGCTATTGACGGAAATAATACTTTTAAAAATCATATTACCCTTAATTTTCAATAAATATTAAAAAAAATGCAATGAAAGCTCTGAAAAACAAAATGATGTGCCTCATGAACTGTGAATATTACAATTATATTGGCTTTGTGATGCATCCCTTTGTCAAGTTTCCTGGAACCTACTGGAAAAATGTGTGCTTTTTTCAGCTTTTCCAGTTCCTTCACATTAATACACTAATATTCAATTAATATTTATTACAATGCCAGTGATCATATTCTGACCCTAAGAAGAGGTGTGCCTTTTTAAGAATGAACATTGGAATAATTTGGATTTTGTTTTAAGTCTTTACATGAAGTTGCCTCATAGCTATTGACAAAGCAAAAACTCTTTTTGCATTCACAGTAATGTAAAATTCTTCATTCAAAATTTATTAGAATGCAACAAAGTAAAGAGTGGAAAGAAAAAAAGCTGTGCCTCATTACGAATCAATATTAGAATTATTTGGCTTTTGTTTTGAGTCCCTGGGTCAAGTTTCCTGGTCGCTGTTAAAAACAATGCTGTTTTTTTCTATTCATATTAGTATAATAATTTTGATGAGATATTTATTAAAATGTGATTAAAAAAGTATTGTGATTGTAAAATGTGGTGTGTCTCATTAAGAGTAATTATTTGAATGATTTAGTATTTGTGAAGTATCCATGGGTAATTCCTGATAGGTATTGTAAAAAATATTGTTTTCCTATCCATATTAATTCATTATTTTTTATTAAACACTTTCAAAATCACTACAAAGCACTTTCTGACAACAGAAAGTGGTGCATCTCATGCAGAATGTATATTAGCTTCATTTAGGTATTGCTTTGACTCCCTGCATCAAGTAGCCTGGCAGCGAGAGAAATTAATTATGCATTACTATAAATACTTTTGGAATTTATTGACGGTCCCTAACCGCTGCAGCCAGCGCTGAATCGATATTTGACAGCCCGCCGTCGGAGCACTGTCTCTAGGTAAGATCGCGAAATTATGCCGGAGAGTGCACCGCGAATGTCCGTCGAATATCCAATGTAAAACTAACTTCACCGGAGTGTTTCACTTTCACTTGCGTTACGGTAGATTTCACCACGGGTAACATGAAAGCGATTGTGACTCCAAACATTGTGCGCTTTTCCTCACTCAGGGGTTGGAAGCAGTGTGTGTGTTTCATGATCGTTTAAATTGTTTAAACGAAATAAGACCATTTGAAACGTCTTTATGCAATTCCATTGCTTCCAACCCCTGTGTAAAGACAAACGTGAGAATTCCAGAGTCATAACTGATTTTCACGACTCTAGTGGTGAAATCCACCGTAATGCACGTGAAACTGGTTAACTTCCATGCTCAAGGACTCAGTTCCGCGTGAGGATCTCTTAAATACGCCTCAGTTGAATAATTGCTGACTGCGGCATGGGAACGTGAATGCCTCTAAGAGGCGTGAGACTCAGGGCGAATGCGTGAGAGTTGGCAGCCCTGCACCGTAGTCCGCAATTATTCATTGAATGCTTAATGAGATTCTCACGCGGAATTAAAATCCTTGTGCATTGAAGTTTCCGTTTCACTTGTGTAAAGGTGCACCTCATCACAAGTGACATGGAAAGCGATTATGATTCCGGACTTCCCATGCTTCTCTTTACTAAGGGATTGGAAACAATGCATGTGCTTCATGATCGTTTAAATTGTTTTAATGAAATAAGACCATTTGAAACGTTTTTATGCAATTCCATTGCTTTCAATCCCTCAGTAAAGACAAGCCTGCAGAATTCCCGAGTCATAATCGATTTCCGCGTCATTAGTGGGGAAATCCACCGTAATGCACGTGAAACTGGTTAACTTGATGCACAATGACTTAAATTCCGCGAGTGAATTTCTTCAGTGCGCGATGATTGAATAATTGCTAACTACGGCACAGGAACGTGCCACTAAGAGGAGAGACTCACACCTAAGGCGTGAGACTTGGAATCTCTGCTAAAACCGTTGTGAACCATGTAAAAAATACTTGACTGGTAGTTTCTGGTTACCGATGGCAATCTAGTCAAGTTTAATAAACTGGAAGCAAGTTTTATACAGCTGTTGTTCGTAATGTTCGCCAGCGCGCAGGAGAGTAGCTACCTAGCTAACCAGCTAAAAATTAAAGTAACGTGAGTAAAACTATGGAACCGTGTTCGTCAGAAGCACACACATCATGGGTGCAAGTGGAAAAAATTTTTTGACTGAACATATTTTGGCATAGGCGAAGTGACAAGTGCCAAAGGCGTGAAGTCCCTTGGGGGGTCCTGGGGCATGCCCACCTGGAAAAATTTTGAAAAACTGTCAAATTTGGTGCATTCTCAGGGCAGTTTGGCCAAAAAGTTGAGATTATAAAAGACCCTAAATTGTGTCAATGTTTAATGCTTACCTTTAAAAAAATGTAAGGGTATTGAGGCAAATAGTGTCTTTTGGGAAGACACAATGAACTCTTATCAGGTTACATGAATAAAAAGATAACATTTTTGAAATGTACATTATATTACGATACAGAGCTACAACAGTAAATAAAGTAATGTAAGCAATCAGTATATGTAAATTTGCTTCACTTTGCTCTCTAATTTTGATTTTTTTCATTACAAAACCCAAAACCAGTGAAGTTGGCACGTTGTGTAAATCGTAAATAAAAACAGAATACAATGATTTGCAAATCCTTTTCAACCTATATTCAATTGAATACACTGCAAAGACAAGTTACTTAATGTTCGAACAGGTAAACTTTGTAATTTTTTGCAAATATTTGCTCATTTGGAATTTGATGCCTGCAACATGTTTCAAAAAAGCTGGCACAAGTGGCAAAAAAGACTGAGAGAGTTGAGGAATGCTCATCAAACACTTATTTGGAACATCCCACAGGTGAACGGGCTAATTGGGAACAGGTGGGTGCCATGATTGGGTATAAAAGCAGCTTCCCTGAAATGCTCAGTCATTCACAAACAAGGATGGGGCGAGGGTCACCACTTAGTGAACAAATGCGTGAGCTGATTGTCGAACAGTTTAAAAACAACATTCCTCAACGAGCTATTGCAAGAAATTTAGGGATTTCATTATCTACGGTCCGTAATATCGTCAAAAGGTTCAGAGAATCTGGAGAAATCACTGCACGTAAGCGACAAGGCCGAAAACCAACATTGAATGCCCGTGACCTTCGATCCCTCAGGCGGTACTGCATCAAAAACCGACATCAGTGTGTAAAGGACACCACCAAATGGCTCAGGAACACTTCAGAAAACCACTGTCAGTAACTACAGTTCGTTGCTACATCTGCAAGTGCAAGTTAAAACTCTACAATGCAAAGCTTAAAGCCATTTATCAACAGCACCCAGAAACGCCCGCCCGCTTCGCTGGGCCCAAGCTCATCTAAGATGGACTGATGCAAAGTGGAAAAGTGTTCTGTGGTCTGACGAGTCCACATTTCAAATTGTTTTTGGAAACTGGACGTTGTGTCCTCCGGACCAAAGAGGAAAAGAACCATCCGGACTGTTATAGGCGCAAAAGTTCAAAAGCCAGCATCTGTGATGGTATGGGGGTGTATTAGTGCCCAAGGCATGGGCAACTTACACATATGTGAAGGCACCATGAATGCTGAAAGGTACATACAGGTTTTGGAGCAACATATGTTGCCATCCAAGCAACGTCTTTTTCATGGACGCCCCTGCTTATTTCAGCAAGACAATGCCAAGCCACATTCTGCACGTGTTACAACAGCATGGCTCCGTGAGTAAAAGAGTGCGGGTACTAGACTGGCCTGGCTGTAGTCCAGATCTGTCTCCCATTGAAAATGTGTGGCGCATTATGAAGCGTAAAATACGACAACGGAGACCCCGGACTGTTGAACAACTTAAGCTGTACATCAAGCAAGAATGGGAAAGAGTTCCACCTGAAAAGCTTCAAAATTGGTCTCCTCAGTTCCCAAACGCTTTACTGAGTGTCGTTAAAAGGAAAGGTGATGTAACACAGTGGTAAAAAGGCCCCTGTGCCAACTTTTTTTGCAATGTGTTGCTGCCTTTAAATTCTAAGTTAATGATTATTTGCAAAAAAAAAAAATAAAGTTTCTCAGTTTGAACATTAAACATCTTGTCTTTGCAGTGTGTTCAATTGAATATAAGTTGAAAAGGATTTGCAAATCATTGTATTCTGTTTTTATCTACGATTTACATAACGTGCCAACTTCACTGGTTTTGGGTTTTGTATATCAGAAAGAATATTATTTAAGATATTCCAGTCACTTGAGTTAATTCATGTACAAAATTAAACAAACTGTACTGTATGTGCAAGTGTGATTAAACGACAATCTAGAAAAGCTCTGACAAGTTCTTAGGTAAATGGCCCTCTGTTTAGATCAAGCAACAAATAATCTTCCACAATGATAATAATATGCTATCAGATTATGGTGATGGAAGTACCAACAGGCAAGATTGAATAATTAAGAGTCTTAGAACACAATTCGAGACCAAATGCACGCTGTTCATCTCTGTAAGTTTCTGTTATGGGAACAGTCTGATCACTTCTTGAAATATTTTAGGATGCATGCCTAGCATGGAAAAAACTCAAAACTAATATGGAAAAGTGGCGTTGCCCCTTTAAGAAACTTGCCCCCTTAAGATTCGGGACTTTTTATATGTTTTTTATTTTGCACAAACACGTTGCCTAAAAAACGTGGGTGCATCACTGCTAGCTCTAGCTATTAAGCTGGATTTATGGTTCTGCGTCGAATCGACGCCGTCGCTACGCAGAGCCTCTGCGGCGACGTGAACCCCCCACAGAGCCTCTGCGCGCCTTCGCCTGCGCACCTCGAAAAATTTTCTAGCTGCACGTCAAAGCGACGCGAGACCGCAAGGGCACTGATTGGTCCACTCTACTCGAGTCTCACGTGATTTCACTACGGGTCCTTCGGAAACCTGACGCCACCTAGCAGTTTGTCGGTGAACTGCTTCACGGCACAGCACGACGTAAACGACCTCAACGCAGAACTTCGAAAGGTTCATGATGGCGTGGAGGCAACGGCGTGCCCTTTGCGTGGAGTCGACGCAGAACCATAAATCCAGCTTTAGATTAAAACTATGCTACAGTCTGCTAACTAAAACTACTAAGGTCTTCGAACATGTTGTTAACCCTCTACCGCATTCAAAATTTGATCCGAAATAAACATCACTCTAATATTCACGTACAGGAGCACTTTTCATAAACGCGGATCTGTCTAAAAATAAACGGTCGGGGAGATTTTCGATCAGACGCTTCGCGTGACGTTAACATTACTGTTACACACCAATGCATAGCAACAATTTCGCAACGTTATCAAAAATACCCATACATATAAACATTATGGTGATATGTGATTATATTCCACACTTGTGCTCATTTTTACTGACCTAAATGCGTCTTTGTCTTTGGCTTCCTCATTAGTGTCCACAATGAAGTACCACTTCTAGCCTCGAAATACTGCCCCCTAGTGGCCGCAACATAAATTAAGGTGTTCCAATGGGAAATCTGGGTGGTTCCATGGTGAGACGTTACTTTGTGAGCACGAGCAGGTCATTATTTTTCTTCCACCACCACTGTGCACATGCACAGCCCTGAATAACGGACTTTGACGGAACCAAGAATTCATTATTGACGGAAATCCGTCTGTAGACGGAGGTCTTGCATCCATGCGCTATGCATGAATGGGTTAAATACTGTGTGTGTGTGTGTGTGTGTGTGTGTGTGTGTGTGTGTGTGTGCAATTAACCCTCCTGTCCACTGACTAGCCAGCCTAATTTTGACTGCAGCCTCACACTTGGCCAGGAGAGGTCACCCTTACTGAAGCTTCGAGTACTGAACCAATTTTCGAAGCAATTGGCTCAAGTGGTTCAATGCTTCACAAAAGCTTCATTTGCCCATCACGAATTACAAGTGACAATACCGTACAATAAAAACGGAAATCAGCGAGCTACGGATTTCGCACATCATTTTATCTTTCAGTACGATGCTAGCTAGCAACATAATGCTTGCTACTTCCACGGGCGCTTGTTTATATTGATGTCACTACTCTCTGATTGGTCAATAGTGATTCTTCAATTACTAGCAGACTGGGGAAAATGTTTCGCATCCAGCTCAGGTCAGGGCAAGCTCTGTTAAAAGAATATTGGCTGTATTTCGTTTCCCGACTTTTGTTTCGTAATCATTTAATAGAAAATCAGATAATGACTCGTTTTCCGTTTTTCGATTTCCAATTTCCAAACGAAAATTGGGAGATGGCTCGTTTTTCGTGTTGTTTGCCCATATCAAAACAAAAAACGGAAATCAGTTCGTTCTCCGTTTTTCATTACCTTAATCAAAACGAAAAACGAATGGCCGAAAGGTACACAGACCGTTTATTCTCATTTATTCTGATTTACAACCCATAGGAGCGGTTCCTAAAATCGCGCCCCTACTGGCAGCAGGAAGGTACTGTTAGAATTACAGTTTGACTTCCAGATATAGCTTCAGTCATATTTACACTTAAAATAATGGTTTGGTTAAGGATTAGCGTTGGGGTTAGGGTTAGGGTAAGGGTTAGAATTAGGATTAGGGTCAGGATTTGAAAGGAACGGGCATTGACTCCAAATGCAGTTCAGCATTGGCAGGGCATTTATTAGGATTTACAGAGCTCATGGTCAAGACAGAAATAGATCAATAGCCAGGCAAACAGAGATATGCAGGATGGGCAGAATCGAAGTCAGGGGACAAGCAAAAAGATCCAGTAACCAGAATAATCAATCCGCACAAAGACAGTAACAAAGAGGGTTGAAACTAAGGGAATGGAAGGGGAAGGAAAAAGGGAGTTGGATGGGGTAAGGGAGAACACAGGAGAAACTAAACAGATGGGTACAAAATGGGAATTAGGGAGAACGAAGTACTAATCAATCAAATCGCAATCTCACAACGCAATACAAACAATCAAATACAAGACTTATGGGAGAATCACGAGAACGAGCTTTCAACAATCGCAACGAGGAAAAAAAGCGCAGAAACGAGACTGACCAAGACGAGCTGTGGTAGAAACGAGTCGACAAGAAACTACGGGAAAGTGGGTCTTTTAAACACAAACTAATTAAGTGGAATCCCAGCTAAACACAGGACAGCTGTAGAGAGAGGTGGAACTAGAAAAGCAAGGACGGCGATAGGAGAGAGAGGGAAAACGGGTGGAGTTCTAACTCTAATCTAACTAAACACCCGTGCGTCGCTAAACTACTCTCAGGTGCGGATAGTCAATGAGAACAGCGAGAAGGAAGTGGAAACACCCAACCGAAATTACAGGGAAGAGAGTGTGATGAAAAAGACGAGACGCCACGAGACAGAAACGGGAGGAAAACACTGAAGACCAGAGACAGAGCAATCATCCAGAAACACACGCTCTAACGAATAAATATAATAAATATATAAATAATAGCGATACTAAAAACAAACAAGAAATATACTAAAAACTAGAAACTAAAACCAGAAACTAAAAACAAGCTAAAAACAAACATACAAATTACTGATTTCTAACAGAACCCCCCCCTCTATGACCGCCACCTGGCTTGAAAGTCCTTTTGTGAAAGTCTTTGATGAGCGATTTGTCGAGGATGTGACGAGCAGGAACCCATGAGCGTTCCTCCGGGGCGATCCTTCCCAGTCCACCAAGTACTGTAGGCCCTTCCTCGCCGATTTAACGCCCAGCAACTTGTGCACTGTATATGTTTCTCCTCCATCGATGAGTCTTGGGGGAGGAGGATTGGTCGGGGCAGGGGTGTGGACGGAAAACAGTACAGGTTTAATGCATGACACATGAAAGACTGAGTGGATATGGCTCATAGAGGCTGGTAGCTTGAGTTTAACAGAGACAGGGTTAATGATTTTCTCAATCACAAAAGGACCAATGAAACGGGGGGCTAGCTTGCGACTTTCAGTCCTTAGTGCAATGTCTTTGGAAGAAAGCCAAACTTTTTGTCCTACTTTGTATTGCGGTGGAACAGAGCGGCGACGGTTGGCCTGGCGACTCATCTCGTCAGCAGCTTTCAGGAGAGCGGAACGAGTTTCCTCCCATGTCCTTCGGCACCTCTGTAGAAACTCCTGGATGTTGGGAACATCAACTTCGACCTCCTGTGAGGGGAACAGAGGTGGTTGGTAACCGAGACAAGCTTGGAAGGGGACACACCTGAGGCAGCCGTGGGAAGGCTGTTGATGGAGTATTCGACCCAGGGTAGTTGTTCGCTCCAGTCCCCTGATCTCGGGAAGTGAGGCAACGAAGGACACTCTCCATCTGCTGGTTGGCCCTCTCTGTCTGTCCATTGCTCTGCGGGTGAAATCCAGAGGTTAAACTGACAGTTATTCCCAAGGCTTGACAAAAGGCTTTCCAGACTTGTGAGATGAATTGAGGGCCACGGTCGGAGACAATTTCAGAGGGAATGCCGTGTATTCTGACTACGTTTTGGACGAGTAATTCAGCTGTTTCTCTGGCAGAGGGAAGTTTGGGAAGAGGGACGAGATGTACTGCCTTGGAAAAGCGATCAACAATGGTCAGGATGACGGTGTTACCTCTGGAGGGCGGAAGGCCAGTGACAAAGTCCAATGCAATATTAGCCCATGGTCGGGAAGGAACCGGAAGCGGCTGCAGGAGACCAGCTGGTGCCGTGTGGGTGGCCTTGTTTTGGGCGCAGACCGGACAAGCAGTTGTAAAGTTCTTTACATCTCTCCGGACCGTTGGCCACCAAAACCTGCGAGTTAGCATGGCCAAGGTCCGGTTAGCACCAGGATGGCAGGCGAGACGGGAGGAATGGGCCCACTGGAGAACTTCGGCTCGGAGGCAGTCTGGAACAAAGAGGCAGTCCTTGGGACAGTTAGTAGGTGGCCCCCCCAGAAGGTTGTGACCTTCTGACTCGATCCTCTAACTCCCAAACTAATGCTCCCACCACAACACGACTGGGTAGGATGGTTTGAGGCTCCTTGGGAGGGGCGTCAGCTAAAAATTTTTCGTGACAAGGCATCAGGTTTCTTGTTCTGGGAGCCTGGGCGGTAAGCTAAAGTGAAATTAAATCTGTCGAAGAACAGTGACCAACGAGATTGGCGGAATTTAATCTCTTAGCTGCACGGAGGTACTCCAGATTCTTGTGGTCGGTCCAGACCTGGAATGGAACCTTACCCCCTCTAACCAATGACGCCACTCTTCTAATGCCATCTTCACTGCCAGTAACTCCCGATTTCGATGTCATAGTTACGCTCGGCTGGGCTAAGTCTGCGTGAGAAGAAGGCTTAAGGGTGTACCTTATTATCTTTGCCATTGCGCTGCGACAGGACTGCCCCCACGCCGGTGTTAGAGGCGTCTACCTCGACGATGAACTGCTTTTCAGGATCTGGCTGTTGGAGAACAGGAGCAGTGGTAAATCTTTGTTTTAGTTCCAGAAAAGCCTTCTCTGCCGAAGGGGTCCACACAAAAGGAACTTTGGGGGAAGTCAGAGAGGTCAATGGAGCAGCAACGGTACTGTAATTGCGTAATGAATCGACAGTAAAAGTTATAGCAAACCCTAGGAAACATTGTAGTTCCTTTGCGAGTAGTAGGGGTGGCCCAATCCTTTACCTTTCCTTCACCTTCTCCTGGTCCATTAGGATGCCTCCTGGAGTGACCACAAATCCGAGGAAAGGGACTGTGTCCAAGTGGAATTCACACTTCTCTGCCTTGGCGTAGAGTTGGTTCTCCAGGAGGCTGCAGGACTGCACGAACATGACGTCTGTGTTCTTCCTTGGATCGAGAGAATATTAATATATCATCAAGGTAAACAAAAACAAATTGATTAATCATGTCGCAGAATGTCGTTAACGAGGTTTTGGAAGACAGCAGGGCGTTAGCTAGACCAAACGGCATGACCAGGTACTCGTAGTGCCCCCTAGTGGTGTTGAAAGCTGTCTTCCATTCATCCCCTTCCTTAATCCTGACGAGGTGGTAAGCGTTATGAGGTCAAGTTTGGTGAAGATAGTGGCCCCCTGCAACAGCTCAAAAGCAGAATTCATTAAAGGAAGGGGATATCGATTCTTAATGGTAATGTTATTGAGTCCCCTGTAGTCAATACATGGCCTGAGAGATCCGTCCTTCTTGCTAACGAAGAAGAACCCAGTGCCAGCAGGAGAGGAAGAGGGACGGATGATGCCGGCAGCCAGTGAGTCCTCCACATATCTCTCCATGGCCTCTTGCTCTGGACGAGACAGTGAATAGAGCCCCCCTTAGGGGGCGCTGTGCCAGGTTGGAGATCAATGGCGCAGTCGTAGGGTCTGTGAGGAGGCAGAGACAGGGCACGAGACTTAGAGAAGACTTCGACCAGATCATGGTACTCACTGGGGACCTTGGACAAATCTGGAGTGACTGAGGCTCACTGGATCCCCCTCGGCCTGCTTGGCGGGAGCCTTTGCGGAGACAGGAGCGCAGGCAATGAGTACTCCACTCAGCCACCTGCCCAGTCCTCCAGTTGATGGTGGGGTTGTGCTGTTTCAACCAAGGGAGGCCCAGGACGATGGGAGCAGAGGAGGAGGTGATGACATGGAGCCGGATCTGCTCCTGATGGTTGCCGGAGACAATGAGCGTGAGTGGGGGCGCGAACCAGGGTCACCTGACCTAGCGGTTGCCCACAAAGGCCAAGTGCCTGGAACGGTGTGGGTAATTTCTGGGGCTGGAGTTGGAGCTGGTTGCACAGGTTGGCGTCGATCAGGTTGATGTCTGATCCCGAATCAAATAAAACATCAGTGGTTAATGATCGCTTGCCAAAAAATAGAGTGACAGAAACCAGCCTACGTGGATCCTTGTTATCTTGAGCCAGCTGTCCAATCCTCCCACTCACCCCTCCTTTTTTGAGTAGGGGACAGCACTGGATACAATGACCCGCTAGCCCACAGTACAGACATGCCCCCGTCGCGCAGTCTCCTAGCTCGCTCTTGTGGCGATAACGGCAACGGTCGACCTGCATGGGTTCTCCCGACCCCAGGGGCTCGCCGGTCTCCTGGATAGGAGAGTCGCCCGAGGAGATCGAAGTTACCACGCAGGTCTGACCGTCGGGGCTCTGAATGGCTCTGGCGCTCCCTCTGCGCTGCTGGATCCGAGAATCAATCTGGATGGCCACTCTAATGAGCCCCTGCAGATCAGGTGGAAGCTCACGGGACGCCAACTCATCCTTTATGTTCTCTGCCAACCCCGGTAGAACACATCAAACTGGGCATCTTCGCTCCAGTGTGTAGAGGCGGCCAACGAACGGAATTGGATGGCGAATCGGAGACACTACACCCGGCTTGCCAGAACTCAGTAGTGCGCTTCCTGCCTCGCCCCTAGTAGGACCGGTCAAACACCTCCCTCATCTCCGCCATGAAATCTTCAATGGTGCGGGTGCAGGGTGGCCAGCGCCCCACATCGAGGTTCCCCAGTCCCTTGCTCTGCCGGTCAAGAGTGTGATGACGTAGGCTACTCTGGAACGTGAGGTAGGAAAGGTTAGGGGCTGTAACTCGAATATGATCGAGCACTGGGACAGGAATGCTTTGCAGGTGGTGGGTCTCCGTCATACTCCCGCCGAGGAGTAAGACGTGGCTCCCGAATGGGAGCTGCCTCTGCGGGTGCGACTGCAGGACTGGGAAAGGTGGGGCCCAGAGTGAGATGCTGTAGAGTAGCTCTCATCTCCTGCAAGTCGCGACGCTGCTGCTGAATGACGACCTCTTGTTGTTGAAAAAGTCGCTGAAGTTCAGCAGTATCCGCTGGAGTCTGTACTGGTCGACTGCGTACTGAAAGGAACGGGCATTGACTCCAAATGCAGTTCAGCATTGGCAGGGCATTTATTAGGATTTACAGAGCTCATGGTCAAGACAGAAATAGATCAATAGCCAGGCAAACAGAGATATGCAGGATGGGCAGAATCAAGTCAGGGGACAAGCAAAAAGATCCAGTAACCAGAATAATCAATCCGCACAAAGACAGTAACAAAGAGGGTTGAAACTAAGGGAATGGAGGGGAAGGAAAAAAGGAGTTGGATGGGGTAAGGGAGAACACAGGAGAAACTAAACAGATGGGTACAAAATGGGAATTAGGGAGAACGAAGTACTAATCAATCAAATCGCAATCTCACAACATAATACAAACAATCAAATACAAGACTTACGGGAGAATCACGAGAAACGAAGCTTTCAACAATCGCAACGAGGGAAAAAAAAGCGAGAAACGAGACTGACCAAGACGAGCTGTGGTAGAAACGAGTCGACAAGAAACTACGGAAAGTGGGTCTTTTAAACACAAACTAATTAGTGGAATCCCAGCTAAACACAGGACAGCTGTAGAGAGAGGTGGAACTAGAAAAGCAAGGACGGCGATAGGAGAGAGAGGGAAAACGGGTGGAGTTCTAACTCTAATCTAACTAAACACCCGGCGTCACTAAACTACTCTCAGGTGCGGATAGTCAATGAGAACAGCGAGAAGGAAGTGGAAACACCCAACCCGAAATTACAGGAAGAGAGTGTGATGAAAAGACAAGACGCCACGAGACAGAAACGGGAGGAAAACGCTGAAGACCAGAGACAGAGCAATCATCCAGAAACACACGCTCTAACGAATAAATATAATAAATATATAAATAATAGCGATACTAAAAACAAACAAGAAATATACTAAAAACTAGAAACTAAAACCAGAAACTAAAACAAGCTAAAAACAAACATACAAATTACTGATTTCTAACAGGATTAGGTTTAGGTTAGGGATTTACTGACGGCGACGCTGACGATAGAAACCAGATTGTAGTTATTTAAATGACCGCTAAAGGTCGCTTAACTCCTAAACGTAACTTCAGGTCGTAATAAACTGCCTGACCAACGACCTTTGCGGTCGTATTTTATTGGAAGACAGGCTCCCTGTTATGGAGGGTATTTTTGGTCATAATCCAAATGAAAATGAAAATTAAAATAATCAGGCCAAAATTAAATGTTAACACGTTGACTGCCGACAAGGAGATAACTTGCAGGTTCTAGGGTCTCCCATTTCCCATTCTAGGTTTTTTTTTTTTTTTTACATATGGTCAATGTTTGTTTACGGCGCTATTTATAGGCAGATACAGAGCGTCTTCCCATGATCCTCTGGGGAAAACCCTCTATTCGAGACAAGTCGTAGCTGGTGGTGGGATATAACTGTTGCATTCGGTATACCAATAAAGAGTTTTTCTTGTAGCGGTATTTTGCGTAAAAGACATTGCGCAATTGTGCCATAATTTGATTTGAAGGTCAACACTTTGTAAAATGGCGCCGTATGAGTGCAGACGAAGTCGCGGAACTGTTAATGGAAATTGATAATAATTTTGTGTTCAATACCCACTTCCACAGGTTGCAATCCGGTTGCCATAACTCCAGTTCTTCCTTTATGACAACTGCCAACCAGTCTGCTGATCCCCAAAGTTACCTATGTTAAACTACGGGATAACTCGTACTGGCAGGATTTAGTGCACCCGCCATTACGAGTTATCTCGGAGTTGGCAGTCAACGTGTTAAAAATAAAAAGCAAATTGAAAAACCTAATGAAACATGTAAAATGATAATGTGAAACTACAAAACGAAAATGAAACGTAAAATTTCAAATGCAAATGGTTACAGATGTCAGGGAACCGCTTCAGGCTCTGGTTTTCAGCTACGGACATCAGACAAATAAAGATATCAGACAGTGTTACAAGCAGGGCAAAGTTCAGACATTTTTTAATTGCTGGATTGGTTTTAAGTTTACTACATCAAAGTTGCAGTAAATTTATGGGGCAGTGTTCAAATCTATGTCAATGCACTGACTAAGTAATGACAGCACAACAAACATGACTTGGCTGAGCTGAAAATCATGTAATAATCAGGTCTTGTAATTTTGATGGCTTATTTTCTTGTCAAAGGGCTGTTCTCATCACTTTTGCAAAACTTTGCTTTTCTGCAGTATTGTGTTACCTGCTGATCCTGGTTAGATCCTGATATCTGTCACTGTAGCAGATGAAGGAATCTGTCGAGCACCTGCAGATGATCTGATCAGATGACTGCAGACAACCGCACCATCCGTGGCTCCTTGTAGTTCACTCTAAATAACATAGAAAAGGCTTTCGGGCTCAATTCACTTAAGGCTTCAGGTCCTAAATTCATCCAACCGAAAGTAACTGGTCTAAGGTTTCTCTCTCACCTTCTGTCACATTACCTGGTATCATTCACCTGATGTGTTGGCTAACTGTGACTCAGCATGCGGTCTGTTACTGGTTTCTAACTGATAATACAGTTAAACATGCAGGTTGCTGCCACTAACATACAGATCTGTACCGCCTGTTGTTGATAACATGTCTGGTCCCTGCTTACATCCCATAAGCTAGCGTTAGCTTACATCTGCTGACTGAAACAGGCTAGATGCAAACACTAGCAAAGAAGAAGAAGAAATTGTGCACATTCTCTGTATTAATGTTAGCCATGACAGAATACCTTATACGTGATATTAGTGTTTAATTACAGTTGAGGTTGTGTCGGGAAAAACGGTGCTGTGGTATCCTGTCAGTAACCAACGTTAGCTAGCGCTATATGTACATTGTATAGCTGCCTACATTATCTACTTACCTGTGTAACTTACTCGGCTCGAGCTACAAAGTGTAGTGTGCAAAACCTGAGCCTGTTAACGTTGGATAAAATGTCACTAAACACCGACAGCTCTCTAAGCTCATTTAGCTGTAACGTTACCTGAACTTTGCCTTGAAAACGGAATACTGCTCGCAACGCTTTTAACGTTACTTACCTTGAACAGTCTGTCGGGCCACTGTAAAGGCCCTCGATGGATCAGGAGAGGAGAAGCGATGAGCCCGGTCTTGCAGTGTAAGGTGGAGGATGAGCTGGCGGTGGAAGTAGCTCATGGGTCTTTGTCCAGGACCTCCAGGGCCTGTCTCAGTAAAGAGGCAAGCTCTGGCCACGCCATTGTTCCACTGTTGTGTGCATGGGACAGCATAGACATATATACTGCTTTGCCAGTTTATATCATAGACTGTAGGTTGGCTCAGCAGTCAGGAGCCCCTGCTGTCCACAAGATGCCACTGCACTCGGCCGGGTTCAGACCGTCCCCCGACCTCTGGGCCACACCTCCTTATTTGCATACAGGTTGAAAAAGCCAAATGGAAAATGGAAAAGGCAAATGGAAAATGGAAACACCAAATGAGAAATCCAAATGGAGAAGCCAAATGGAAAATGGAAAATCAAAATGGAAAATGGCAAATGGCAAATGCAAAATGCCAAATGTAAAATGGTAATGGAAAAATGCAAACATAAATAAAAAATTAAATGATAATTTTATCTTTTCCATTGAAGCTTTTGATTTAAGCATTTCCATTTAAGCCTTTCCATTTCCCATTTTGAGTTTTACATTTGATGTTTCCCTATTGCTATTTAAATTTTCATTTTCAATTTCATCTTTACAATTTAAGTTTTCCGTTTGACCATTTCTATTTACATATTAGCATTTTAAATTTAACGTTTCATTGTCGTTTTATCCATTTACGTATTTGCATTTGAAATTTTACTTGTTTCATTTTCGTTTTGTAGTTTCACGTTATCATTTTACATGTTTCATTAGGTTTTTCAATTTGCTTTTTATTTTTAACATTTAATTTTAGCCTGATTATTTTAATTTTAATTTTCATTTGGATTATGACCAAAAATACCCTCCATACCCTTTATCACTGTGGCTCACGTTCGGTGGCTGAACGAAACTGTCAGTTGGGCATAAGTAATATTTCATTACGCTACATCTCTATCGACTAATTTGACTTTTTGTTTAATTTCATCCAATTTCCAAAACTTAGATGTCATGTGTGAATATGTGAAGATGCTTTTGATTCATGAACAAACAAAACACTAAGGATGTTTCTACGATTGGAAATAGACCTCAAATCATGTAGCCCAAATGTAACCCGCGTTGACTTCATGTAGGAATTTCTTATTTAGTTTGGGATGAGTAGTCGGCTGCAACATTTAATCTCCCCCTCAACGCCTACGAACGTTAAATAAATTGCATTTGTTGGGCGTCGACTGGATCATTGTCTATTTGAAGACTACAAACTGTATCCATTATTCCTTTCTCTCACGTGAAATACAAGCAAAATGTTTTATTCATTACAAAAGTCCCTGCTGTGGTCACGGTCCCACATCGTCAGATTTCGTTGTCAACAGTATGTCTGAAATTTGTTGCTTAAAAGGGGGAATTTCCAATGCATGTTTAATTATTTATTAAAGTTCAAAATGAATTCCTATTTAAAAACGTTTAAAATGCTTATTCATGAAAACGTCTATTTTTGGGGCTGAGCCTGAAGGTTCTTATTTATTTATGTATTTATTTATTATTCACCCTCAAATGTTCTAGAAAACATTATTTTTTCAGTTTAGAAATCTATTTATCAATAACATTTTCATTACTAATGGCTTAAGCCATTGTATATTTTGCGTGATGATCATTTTATTGAGCTGATAAAGCACTCAAAGGCAGGTTCGTGACAGTTCTTTTATTCTATTATCTGATTACAGCTTTATTACTTCAATTCTCCATCTTAGCCTCAGGATGGACGTTATATCCTCTTGTTCTCTGGGCATTTTCAGCCTCAACATTCTTATAAAAGTGGTTCTTATAAAAAAGAGTATAAACCTCAGGAAATATGATTTCATATAATTGTCAACCGCCAAGGAGATAATGCGATCGAGTCGGTTTATTTATTTATTTATTTGTCCGTCTGTCCTTCTGTCTGTCTGTGGACAGGATTTCTCGGAAACTACTGGACGGATCTTCATGAAATTAGCACCAGAGGCAGATCTTGGGCCAGGGACGACTCCATTAAAATTTTGTGATGATCCGGATCCGGATCTGTATTTACAATCTTAGTGGCATATCTTGGAAACTACTTGACGGATCTTCATGAAATTTTCACCAGAGATAGATCTTGGTCAAGGGACGACTCCATTAAAATTGTGTAATGATCCAGATCCGGATTTGGATTCTGGATCCGGATCTGTATTTACAATCTCAGTGACATTTCTCCGAAACTAATGAACAGATTTTGATCAAATCAAGGTGGAAAGTGATTGCGCAATCACACCCGAGGGTCATTGTCCAGTCAGGCCACTGATTGCGCAATCACACCCGGCGGCCATTGTCCAATCACACGCCAGCGGCGGTGATTATCCAATCACACCGCTGATTGCGCAATCATACACCGGCAGTGATTGTCCAATCACGGCCTGTGCAGTCACATCGATCAGGAGATAAATCACACACGATCATCACGTGACATCATGGTCACGTGATGATCATGTGATCGCTCTGTACTTTGATGACGGCTTTGGAGAATGGATGCTTCAAACATGCAAAAATCCCATTTAAACTTGTCACATGGGTGGTCCTGAAATCTTCCAAAGAGAAAGATCTTGCATTTGTATCAACATCATCCCTTGGCGGAGATCAGAAATCTCGGATTGCTCTTGTTTATTTTATGCAAACATGTATGGTAAATAGTAAAATTGGAATATCTACATAACACGTCAGCAACGAAGGCCAATCGACACCAACATTTTAAAAATGTTCAAATGGTGGAATTTCTCCTTGTTTCTTTGGTGTTGAATTTTTCCCAAACGCAAGTTCTGCGGCTGCAGAGCAGCGCACTTTGGTTGGCGCTACAGTATTTTATAATTGGCGGTAATAAGATAATTTGACGCGGGGTTATAAATGGTAGCATCCCATACAGCAGACAACAGCTTGTTTGTGCCATGGTTTTTGGAGGCTGGCGGCTTTTGTTTCTCTGCCTGGGGACGATATCGTTGCCTCAATTATTGATTCTTTTGGCCAGCTGGCATTAATTGTGGGCGGCGCCTCGACTCTATTTGTGAAACCCGTTCACTTTTGCTAGAGTGTCAGTGTTACTATAACTATAACGGTAAGGTCTCTAGCTAGAGGAATTGTTTGAGGAATTAGCTGCAAAGAGAAAAGTGCCAGTTAAAGGCGAATCTTTCTTTTTTCTTCCTTCTTTCTGGGCACCGCCTGGTGCTATATCTTTTTATCTCGACCTTGGTGATTTTTCCCCTTTTTATTTCGCTCTTTCCGGTCAAGCTTCCGCTTGTGTTTTGTTACCGGATTCAGATCTTATCCAAGGAAGCGCAAGTCTCTCTCTCCTTTTTGTTGGTTTGTCTCTCTTATTTTGCTGGACTTCCTTTCGTTTCGGCCGCTGCTTTTGGTGTCTCAAAACACCGTCATCACAGTACACTCTAGCCAACATGGAGACATCTGCGGTGGCCGAGATTAAAAGGGCTGTTAACAGCCAGCAAGATATGCTGTCTGGTTTCGGCAAAGGACGTCACGACAGCAAGGATGACAGACAAAATTTTAAACTTCAACAGATTTAATTAAACAAACACTTAGAACTAATCTACAATCTACCCTACTGACCAAGATTGAAATTAAAAAAAAAAAAAAGAGATATTTATAGTCCCCTGGTAATTGAGATGGCTGCTATGTTGTGATGTCCTGGGGACAGGAAAATGCCCCAACACAGGCAAAAATCCACAAAAAAGCTTCACAGGTCTTGAAAAGAGGACAGGTCTGGTCAAATGTATCCTTCCACAATTTCTCCTTGCAATTTTTCCTACTACCCTTCACTCTCTCAATTTTTCTCCTTATATACTTTTTTCCAGCCCCTCTGAGGCATGCCCGGGACACGCCCCAAAACCTAGCTCCAGACTGGGCTTAACAAAAAATGTCAATACTGCCATCTAGTGGCTTTTTTTTTTTTCCCACATTACACCTCCATTCTAAAAGGGAAAAATTTTGACTTATAAAGGCAAAAATTTTTCATTCAATACAAAAATGGTTATAGACACTTGTATATACATATATATATATATATATATATATATATATACACATATAATACAATATGCTAATAAACACGTGATATACATACACATACTCAAACGCTGGCTAAGCAATCAGCAATTACATTGCCAGTACCCTTTACATGCTTAGTTTCCAAGTCAAACTCCTGTAAAATCAAACTCCAATTCAACAATCTCCGATTTTTGTTTTTCATCTTACTCAAAAAACATTAACGGATTGTGGTCAGTATATACAATCATTGGCTTTTGCCCTGTACAAACATAAACCTCAAAGTGTTGTAAGGATAGAACCAGAGCCAACAGCTCCTTCTCAATTGTGGAATAGTTCTTTTGGTGGCGATTGAACTTCTTGGAGAAGTATGCCACGGATGCTCAATGTCATCAGAGTCACTTTCTGTAGGAGCACAGATCCTGACAAGCTTGGTCGCTAGCATCGAATCGCCATGGAGAACAGCTTGTTGAAGTCAGGAGATTTGAGCACGGGAAGTGACATAGCAGAGACTTTGTAGGCGATCGAAGGCTCTTTTTTGGCATGCTTCATCCCAAGTGAACTTTATGCCTTCTTCAGTTGGTTGGTGAGACTGAGAGCAATCTCAGCAAAGTTCTTGCAGAACTTGCGGTAGTACCCGATCATTCCAAGGAAGCGCGCTAAAGCTTTTTTGTTGTCAGGAACTGGAAAGTCCATGATGGCTTGACTTTAGCATTTATGGGTGCCACCTTACCCCTGGCCTATGACATAGCCAAGATACGTGACAGTAGCACAAACCAAAGTCACTCTTGTTCAGGTTAACAGTCAGGTTAGCCTGGGTCAAGCGCTGAACAACGTCTCTACATCTTTCAGATGTTCATCCCAGGAGTCACTCCATGTGATCAGGTCAGTCATGCACGCACCTGTGTGTGGCAATCCGGCGATTGTAGACTGTATCATCCTTTTGAACGTGGCTGGGGCATTTTTCATGCCAAAGGGTAGGACTTCATACTGGTATAACCAAGATGGTGTGGCAGAAGCAGAGATGCTCTTGGCCCTCTCAGTTAAAGGCACACACCACTAACCCTTCAATAAATCAATCTTGGTCAGAAACTTTGCTTGCCCTACTCTATCAATACAATCATCAATCCTAGGTATTGGAAACACATCAGTTCTAGTTACAGCATTGACTTTATGAGATAATCTGTACAGAATCTAGTATTTCCATCAGGTTTTGGAACTAGAACACAGGGGTGAAAGGAACCGGCATAGACTCCAAATGCAGTTCAGCATCGGCAGGGCGTTTATTGGGATTAACAAAGCTCATGGTCAAAACAGAAATGGATCAATAGCCAGGCAAACAGAGAAAATGCAGAATAGGCAGAATCGTCAGGGGACAAGCAAAATAATCCAGTAACCAGAGAATCAGTCCAAGACAAAGACAGTAACAAAGAGGCTGAAACTAAGGGAATGGAAGGGAAGGAAAAAGGAGTTGATGGGATAAGGAGAACACAGGAGAAGCTAAACAGATTGGTACAAAATGGGAATCAGGGAAGCGAAGTACTAATCAAACAAACCGCAATCTCACAACGCAATAACACAAACAACCAATTACAAGACTTACGGGAGAATCGAGAAACGAAAGCTTTCAACAATCGCAAAAAGAGAAAAAGAGTGCAGAAACGAGACTGACCAAGACGAGCTGTGGTAGAAACGAGTCAACAAGAAGCTGAGGGAAAAAGTGGGTCTTTAAACGCAAAACAAATTAAGTGGAATCCCAGCTAAACACAGAACAGCTGTAGAGAGAGGTGGAACTAGAAAAGCAAGGACGGTGATAGGAGAGAGGGAAACGGGTGGAGTCCTAACTCTAATCTAACTAAACACCCGTGCCTCAATAAACTACTCTCAGGTGCGGATAGCCAATGAGAACAGCGAGAGAGAAGGAAGTGGAAACACCAACCCAAATTACAGGGAAGAGACTGTGATGAAAAAGACAAGACGCCATGAGACAGAAACGAGATGAAGACACTGAAGACCAGAGACAGAGCAATCATCCAGAAACATACATGCTCTAAAACGAATAATAATAATAAATATATAAATAATTAGCAATACTAAAAAACTAACAAGAAACAAACTAAAACCAGAAACTAACTAAAAACAAACATACAAATCACTGATCTCTAACAGGGTGAACTCCAATCGGAGTTAGAGGGTCTGATAATATCATGTTCTAACATGTACTCAAACTCTTTCTCAGCAATCTTTTCAGGATTCATCCGGTACGGATGCTGTTTTATTGGTTTGGCATCACCAACATCTACATGATGAGAGGCTATAGAAACTCTCTTTTGGAACATCAGGAAATAGATCTTTATATTTCTTGATCAACCTTTCAAACTGATCTTTCTGTGAGGGTTCTAGGTGCTGGAGTTTTACATCAAGATTTTGCAACACTTCAGAATTTGACAATTTACATGAAAGAACTTCAGCTTTAATTCTAGGTTCATCATCTTGAAACTCCCCTTCATCTTCACAAGTCTCGACCATAGGAGGATCTGAAGTGACAGCTGCAACCCTAGCATTCCTATCATGATAAGGCTTCAGCATGTCAATGTGACACAACTGTTTTGGCTTTCTGTGAGGATTACGTGAGGAACCACAAGCGAGAACCAGTGAACACAAAAATGGAGGCTTTATTTCTGAAGGGGGGGAACCCTCAACAGAGCAGGCAACGGTACAATGTCCATTATCCAAAAAAATCAGAATCCAAAGGGCGAAATCCAGAACCGTAAACAGGGCACCAATCACAAAAATCAGGGTCGTGCAAAATGGGTTCGGTAACAGAGGACGTGGCAAGGTACAGGGAATAGGCAAAAACCGTAAATCAAGGACGGTCCAGTCAGAAAGGTAATCACAATGAAAACAAGGCGAAAAAAGCGTGGCACAAGCAGACAAAGGAGAATGTTCTGACAAGGAAGTGCTGAGAGAAGACTCCTAATATACACTCATGGGAAGTCACATGCTTAACAAGACACAAGTGCAAGAAGTCAGACTGATTACAAAGGAGGGAACATGAGGGAGAACCTAATCACATGAAATAGGCAACTGCCAAAACGCGGAAAGGGATCACGAGACAATCCTATAGACAAATATACAGCTCCAGTCAAGGAGTTCTAACGTGCATAGATACTAAGAGAAAGGACAGCGTGAACAAGTTTGGAGGATCCACTGAAATGCAGCAGATAAGATTAGGGAGAGACAAGCGGCGGAGACTAGAATAGGGCGAATGCTGAGAGCTTGTTAATCAATTAGTAAGTGCAGCTATACAATCCCTAGTGCTCGTTAGTAAGTTAGTACAATATACACTGTTCATTTGGGTTAGTACTTTAACAAAAACAACAAACTGTTAGTACTGTTTAGTAAAATAGAAAAGCAAGGTGAAGGAAGCAAACGAGACTAGAAGGAATGGTTGGAAACCCAGAAACCATGAAATCACCTCAGCATGTGACACGCAGGACTAGGGGAGAAGCTGTAGCTTAACACAAGACCAGACAGGGAAGACAAAGTGCAATGCAGGGCATGAACAAAGACATGGACCGGAATCTACAGAAATATGGATAATGGCGGGGAATACAAAACATGGCAAAAATAAAAACATGGCAATGAACTGGAATAAACAGAACATGACAAAAACAGAACAGAGCATGGTAAAAACAGAACAGGTCATGGCAAAAACAGAACAGAACATGGCAGGAACAGAACAGGACATGGCAGAATCATAACACTTTCTCCTATCTGGAGTCTTCACAATGTAATTGAGATCATTGAGTTTTGTCAGAATTTCATACGGACCATGAAATCTAGTCTGCAATGGATTGGACTGCAAGGGAAACAACACAAGAACCTTGTCTCCTGGTTTAAACTCGCGGCTTCTAGCCTTATGATCATACCAAGTTTTCATTTTTCCCTGACTTGATTTCAAGTTCTCTTTGGCTAGGTCACAAGCTGCACGCAGTCTTTCCTTGAACTTGCTAACATAGTCTAACAGACTGATATGCGGCTCTTTCTCTTGCCATTGTTCACTCAACAATAGCAAAGGTCCTCTCACTTCATGGCCAAACACTAGCTCAAACGGACTGAATCCAGTAGACTCCTGCACTGCTTCTCTAGCTGCAAACAACAGCAAATGAACACCTTCATCCCAGTCTTTCTCATGGTCATAACAATATGTCCTCATCATTGCCTTGAGAGTGGAATGAAACCGCTCTAAGGCACCCTGACTCTCTGGATGATAGGCACTGGAAAGAATCTGCTTCGCACCTAGTTCATACACAACCTGCTGAAACAATCCGGAAGTGAAATTGCTACCTTGATCTGACTGAATATCCCTTGTAAGGCCAAACAACGTGAAGAACTTTATCAAAGCCTTCGAGATTGCAGTTGCCTTGATGTTGCGAGAGGTATGGCTTCAGGGAATCTGGTAGATCTTTTATGATTGTCAACAAGTACTGATTTCCAGATCTAGTCTTGGGTAATGGACTAACACAATCAACAATGACCTTGGAGAAGGGCTCCCCAAATGCTGGGATAGGCTGCAATGGAGCTACAGGTGGGTCCAACTGGTGTTTTCCAACTACCTGACAAGTGTGACAGGTTTTGCAAAAGTTGGCAACATCTATCCGAAGTCCAGGCCAGAAGAAGTGTTTCATGAACTTGTCAACAGTCTTGTTAGCACCAAGATGACCTCCTTAAGGCAAACTATGAGCCATTGTTAAGATCTCATTCCTGTAGACCTTCGAACAACAATTTGCTTGACCACTGCCCAATCTGCATTGGCAGGGATATCAGGAGGGCGCCACTTCGCATCAACACTCCATCCTTGAGATAATACCCAACTGAACTGCGTCTATTTCTTCATCAGGAAGGGCTCTCTTCTTTAGTACACAAATTTCAGGATCATTGGTTTGCTCCTGAATCAACTGCTTTCTGGACAGAAACAAGTCTTTAGACACATCAGAATTACCAGACCCATCTGGCTGGCTGAACAGAGAACTGATAAAAGTGTCTGATAAGTCCTCAAATGGAGAAACCATAGTAGGCTGAACAGAGTCATGAGGCGAACCACCTGAGTCATGACTATTCAATGTGCTAGACGGCACCACATCATCTTCTTCTTGAGCCTTCTTGGCCATAGCACGGGTCACTGCACAGGAAGGATACAGAGATGGGTTTTCATCGCCATCTTCAGTGCTCGGCTGTGAAGTAAGATGAACAGGGGGAACTACATTGCCCCCAGCCAGGTCATTGCCTAGCAACAGAGAAACACCCTTGATAGGTAGACTTGACATAAGTCCCACCTTTACCTGTCCTGTAAGTAAATCTGACTTCAAGAATACAGAGCGCAGGGGCACAGATACAGCCCTCTCTTCAATACCTTGTACAAGTATGAAATCCCCAGAAGCGGTCTCATCACATAACTCCAAGGAGTCCATCAACAAAAAGTGACTGAGAAGCCCGCATCCCTTAGGATATATATGGGTATAGGAGGAGAATGCTCATTCAGAGCCACAAATCCCTCTGACACAAATGGAAGAAATTCCTCCCTCACAAAGTCAGCAGTATCAGGCTTCTTAGCCTCACAAGGAGCAGGCAATTTAGCAGATCGGTCATCTACTACAGGGGTGTCTAACCTTGTCTTCACAAAAGCATGGGGGTTTGGTTTCTTTTTCTTTTTCTTAGCTTTAAGGAACCAACAGTTAGTTGTAACATGACCAGATTTCTTGCAATAATTGCAAACTAGACCACTTTTTGTCCCTGTCAGCTTTCACACTTTGATCAGACCTTTGACTGGATTTCTGAGCACCATCTCCAGATTTGTCTTTTGTCTTTGGGTGAGGAATCTTGGGTATCACCAAGTTACCTTTCTTCTGAAATTGGGACCATCTATTTTTACTGCTAGACTGAAATTTGGACTTATGTGTGAGAACATATTCATCTGCAAACTTGGCAGCTGATTGCAAATTCAGTGCTTGCTTCTCATTAAGGTAGGTCTTAATATCATCCTTGACACAGTTCTTGAATTCTTCAAGTAACACCGCCTCTTTTAGTGAGTTGAAATCATCCTTGACCTCCATAGAAGTACACACCAGCGCTCAAAGCAAACCTTCTTCTTTAGCAAATTCCACATAAGTCTGATTGTCAGATTTCTTCAGACCTCTGAATTTCTGTCGGTAAGCCTCTGGAACCAACTCATAAGCTGTCAAAATAACCTTTTGACAACCTCATAATCAGAGGAATCATCTGCAGACAAAGCCGAATAGGCTTGTTGAGCTTTTACCCTTGAGGACAGTTTGTAACATCAGAGGCCAGTGTTCCTTTGGCCACTGACAACTCTTAGCTACCTTCTCGGCACTGGAAATATTTATCAACCTCCTTCTCCGAGAATGGAGGCACCAGCTTTTACCTCTGGCTAGCTTAAAATTTGTTTACAGCTTCCATTTTAATTTTTAGTTGCTCCATTTGGAGCCTTTTTTCTCTGTCTAATTTTTTCTAAATCGAAATCTCTCTGTCTCTGTCTCTCTCTTTCTGCTCTTTTCCACTTTTCTCTCTCTCAAACTGCCTTTCTTTCTCTCTTTCTGCTCTCTCAAACTCTCTTTGTTTTTTTTTTCTTTCTGCTCTCTCAAATGCTCTTTCCTCTCTTTCAATCTCTAGCATTTTTAATTTAAGTTCCATTTCTACATTTGGATTTTCCACTAAAAACTGTTCCAGATCTCCTGGTGCAAACACATTTTCATCAATGTAATATTCAACAATCTCTCTAGCCAGTCTTGCTTTTCGCATGGCTGGTTTTACATCTGTCAGCTCTAACTGTCCTCATATTTCTAGCAGTTCTGTCTTTTTAAAAGACTTCAAAACCTCTACGGTTGGTGATGCCAAGAAATCATCCATTGCTGTTGATCTGTCAATGTAGATCTAGAAAAATTCAAAAACAATTTCACAATTTGAAATTTTAGATTTTCAATAAATGACTCGCACAATGGTCTATCCTGGACCCGAGCCCCCAATTTGTTATGGCCCCAATTTGTTATGGCGTCAATTTGTTATGACGTCATGGACAGCAAGGGATGACAGACAAAATTCTTAAACTTCAACAGATTTAATTAAACAACACTTAGAACTAATCTACAATCTACCCTACTGACCAAGATTGAAATATAAAAAAAAGAGATATTTACAGTCCCCTGGTAATTGAGATGGGCTGCTATGTTGCGATGTCCTGGGACAGGAAAATGCTCCAACACAGGCAAAAATCCACAAAAAGCTCCACAGGTCTTGAAAAGAGTGACAGGTCTGGTCAAATGTATCCTTCCACAATTTCTCCTTGCAATTTTTCCTACTACCCTTCACTCTCTCAATTTTTCTCCTTATATACTCTTTTCCAGCCCCCTCTGAGGCATGCCCGGGACATGCCCCAAAACCTAGCTCCAGACTGGGCTTAACAAAAAAAAATGTCAATACTGCCATCTAGTGGCTTTTTTTTTCTACATTACATTACATTGTGTCAAAACATACCGGTATTTCATTCTGGGAGGAACTTTCCTACATCTGACAATAAACTCAAAGATTGGGAGAACACATTGGATAAAACATACAAGACATGAGCTACAATTTAAATTGAGTCTGCTGGACCAGGATTCGGTTCTTAGTATTAGAAAAAGCGGGATTTTTAAACACAATACTCCTCCTTATGAAAGTTTTAAGAAAAAAAAGCAGAACGTCATAATATGCAGTGTTCTTCATGTTTAGTATTTTGCCTTTTACCAGTAGTGTAAGGGTTTGCTCCTTACAGCCCCTCCCCTTTCACATTCTTTCACCTCCACCTTAATGGCCCACAGGTGGAGCCCATTAAGGTCGAAGTGTTAGCAGAGCATTTAGGGTTGGCAGGTGCCAGCCCTGGTGCCTCTGCATTTCTCTTCACTGTCTGTAGGGAATGTTTGCTGCTCCCTGTTTATTTTTTGGCTGCTGTTTTGTTTGGTATTTTGGTTTTATATTAAATTCTGTCTTTTACCTCTGCTTGGCTTTTGAATCTCCTTTCTCCTAGGCCAGGGGTGTCCAATCTTATCCATAAAGGGCCGGTGTGGGTGCAGGTTTTTGCTTTATCCCAGTGCCACAACACCTAATACCACTAATTAACTGATCAGAGGGGTCAATCAAGACCTCGATGAGTAGAATCAGGTGTGTTTGTGTCAGGGTGTAACAAAAACCAGCATCCACGCCGGCCCTTTGTGGAAAAGACTGGACACCCCTGTCCTAAGCCCATGGTCCTAGTGCCCGCCGGATTGCTTTTGGCATTCGGCGGGATGCATAGCATGACAAGTAGTGGCTGCCATGGACTGTATATAAAGATGGACAACACATCTCCATTTACTCCCATTGATCAAAAACGGAGTCAAAATTTCCCAGATATGGGCGCCGCCATCTTGCACATTTAGAGCGAGAAGCTGCGCAGTAGCATAGAGATATATAATAGAACCAGAGAGAACGAGGAAGTACCTTTGCTTCAGCCAGTTAGCATGTTAGCCTCCTGCTTCCGCGTTTCCCAAGAATGCAATTTTGTGGCCAAGGATGCAGCAGCTCCATAGACACCAATTGAAAAGTGTGCATTTTTTTCTTGCCAAAGAAAGCGAAAACAAAAGAAAATGTATTCGGTAATCCTTCATTATTTTGCCTTTTGTCTGACGCAACTGTTCGATGTTTTCAAGAGGGCCTGTAAATTAAGAACTGCTACTTAGAGCTTGATGACAGCTCGTGCACGAGCTTGGTTGTCCAGCTGTTGCTCTGACTGCAGCAGGTCAGCCAATGAGTGTATAGTACGCGGCGCTGCGTTCCGGATTAACAGCGTTTCGCGTCATCATTTCGAACTCATTCGCCAATCCGCAAGAGACGACACACTTTCTCGGCCATTTGTGCTGTGTAATCAGATTGGCAATTTTATGAAATGGTGCCGGAAATAAGCACCCATGGAACGCCATTTTATAGATGGCGCCGGTCAATTCCGCACTTCCTGGGCTGGAAGTAGCTAGCCTAGCATCTCCCATTGAAAGTAATAGGGGTGGTACTTCCTCGCTCTCCAGTTCTATTATATTACCTCCACGCGCAGTAGTGATCAGGGGTCGAGCCGCGGTAACAAGATCCCGCCCATACACCCACCCAAACAGCCCCCCCGAACTTTTAACCTGGTCTGGCTGCTGCACTATTAACGTTATGTTAAGTGCCTGTAATAGCTAATACATAGACACTGTACAGTCTAAGTAAGTGAACGGCAACATCAGCGTTGCATTTCGTGGGCTCAGTAATGTAGTCTAAAAGTAAATAGACTTCTGCTGCCATCTGTTTCGCAGTTTATGTCCCGCTTACCTCGCCAGCATTATCTTGTCACTAAATCTTGCTTTACAAGCAAGCTAGGTAGCTAACTATATTAGTTAACGCAGGTAGCCTATTAAATTTTTACAATTTCTCGACCATAAAGCCAAGAGTCAGTGTTCTCAACTGTAACTTACCCCATTTTTGAAAGTGGCGAGCATTTAAACGCTGACTTTCGTTGAATTTTCTAAATCACATTCCCCCGGGAAAATGTCAATTTGTATGTGCATGTAGTTAGTCGAGTAATTGGTCGAACTTATAACTTTTCTTTTAGTTAGATCGGTAGTTTGACCGGTAAAGCATTCTGTGATGGCAAAGTTAGTGATGCAGACCCCCTCCACTTTCCTCACAAGGGCTCAATATAGTATTTGAATGAATCATTGTTTAATTTTTAGACAACGAAATGGACTCAGCCATTTTGACTTCCTCCACAGAGGCCAAAAGCATGTACAAATACCACAGGAATATCTGGAAATCGATGCCCATTTCCGCATTATACTTTTCGCTGGGGAATTTCATAAACAAACTGAAGTTTATAACACTGATACATCCAGTGTTTGCACAAAGAGCACAATATAGCCTGGTAAAATTTTGAAAAATAAAATGAAAATATTAAATATGTTAAATTACATAAGAAGCCAGCACAAGTGTTGCATTGAAAGGCGACTTGCATTTTAGAATTAACAGGGCCAAAAGTTTACATACGCCGTGGGGAAACAACCAGCAAGAGAGACCATTGGATGTCCAGGTCCAATGGTTTGGCTGGGGTGGTCTGGTTTGGGGAAAGCTCCTCCTCTTCTTCTACCAGCCCCTAAGAGGAAGAGCTGTGCCTGATGTCCTGCTGATCCACAGTGGCAGGAATGACCTCAGGAACATCAAGAGCGTGAAGCTTGTCACAGGAATCAAGCAGGACTTGCAAGATCTCCACCAGCAGTTTCCTTGGATACTTCACTTCCCTTGAGCGTGAAGCGTGTCCCAGCTGACTGTGGGCGAAAGGCAGAGACACACTCTGGACAGTGTGCCAATACATCACTAGCCACACACACCATTCATGTACACACTCACAATTAAGTGCAATTTAGAGTCTCCAATTCACCTGACATGCATGTCTTTGGACTGTGGGAGGAAACCAGAGTACCCGGAGGAAACCCACGTGAACACGGGGAGAACAAACTAACTCCACACAGAACCCACAACTTTCTTACTATGAGGCAGCAGTGCTACCCACTGTGCCACTGAGCTGCCAGGTCTGCATACAAGATCTATCAAACTCAGTTAGAATAACTGTAACAATCAGAGACAGGATATAGGTCTGGTGAAAAGGCTCCACTACTGCCCTGGTGAAAACATCAGAGTGATCAGTGCAGGAGATGAAGGCGAGAGTTTCCTTTCACAGTCAGTCCTGTATTACCTGTTAGCACAAGGATTCTTATTCGAAACACTGTGTTGGAAAACCACTGTGTCAGACATGAAGACAGGTGCTGCCTGTGATGATAAAAGGAAAAACTCACCAAAAGAGACATTAATTTGATTATTTTTATATTCATAAACTGAGTATGATAAGTGCATGAGAATACAAAATCAAGCAAAGGTTTAGTACATATTTCACAGAATCTCAACCCATACGCAGTTACTCCTTGAAAAGTTTGAAAAAGGTTCAAATAAGGGAATAAATTTATTGTCAATAGCAGCATACAGTACGCATCCTAACCCTCTATAGACCCACTGCTGTTCACACATCAGAGCTCCTCTAACTGTGTCTGACAGGATTTGTATAGAGGAAGGAGCTTTGCATACCTGTCCTGACTCACTGCTCCACACATTTTAAGACCCCCAGTGCTGATCAGTGACTGTCCAGTCCTTTCACAGACACTGACACAGGCAGAATTATGATGATGTCAGACTTTCTACTGCTGGTGATGCTGGGACTCCTTGTACAGGGTGAGAGTGATGGACAAAATTAAGTTATTGATGTTGATATATTTTACATTTCTACTGCATAATTTTGGGAATTGTTGCCTGTATGAATTACCACAACTGTGTATAATTAAGCATGCAGTTTAATAGTATTTATCTGACATTTTTGATATTTATTGACATTCATTTCCATGTTTTTTTTTTTTTTTTTTTTTTTTTTTCTCTCAGAATCAATGGCAGATATAGTTGTGACTCAGTCTCCAGCAGCTCAGACTGTTCAGCAAGGAGACACTGTCACTATCAGCTGTACAGCCAGTGTTTATGTCCTTGACGATGGAGACAGCAACTTTCACTGGTACCAGCAGAAACCTGGTCAGGCTCCTAAACTCCTGATTAAATTTGCCACAACACGCCAGTCTGGGATTCCTGATTGTTTCAGAGGGAGTGGATCTGGGACGAAGTTTACACTGAAAATCACTGGAGTCCAGGCTGAAGATGCAGGAGATTATTACTGTTAGAGTGCACATGAAATCGGTGACAGTGCTGTGCTCACACGGTGTTAGAGAGCCGTACAAAAACCTCCCTCAGTCAGACTGCACAGAGACTGCACTGCTGCAGCTGGGACCTACTGCAGGTGCTGAGGGGGGAGTCACTGATCTCTGACACCAATATTACCAGCATGACTGTAGGGGGCGTCAATGAGTCACAGTCCTGAATAAACACCTCTCTGTGCTGATGAGGAGCTGCTCTGTGTCAGATACAGAACCCAAAGCAGAGCTGCTGCTGAAACACACCCACCCACCCACACACACACACACACACACACTTCTGTATCACAACATCACAGCATCACATAGTGCAGAGGATGTGTGTGTCTCCCAGAAGAGGAATTAATGGGTTTACAAATGAACTTTCAAAAGGGTGTTTTAGTTCAGTTAACATAACGGGATCCCGTCAGGTTGTTAGCTGCACTGGACTGAATGGTTTTGACAGATTTAACTCATTGCTGTAAATCTTTCATGGGATTTTTCAAGAAAAAATGTTTCCTTGTGGTTCACCCCTCCCTCTCTCACCCACTACAGAAATAAACCCTCCACCTCCTCATGTTCAAACAGCTGTCTCAGTGCTGGGGTATTTTGGGCTGAGAAACTGTGAGCTGTGGGGCTGAAACTCAGATTTGCATCTGCAGGGTGGGACAGGCTGGTTCTGCTGTCCCTCAGTGGGACTGACTCAATCTCAGAATAGAGCAGCACTGTGGCCAGGTGTCTGGGCCGACCCCAGGGGGTTAGTGTGAGCTGAGCTCACATCCTGCTGTACTGAACTGATCTGAGCACAGTGCACACATCACTGCTCCTCTCTTCAGACCCCTCCTTTACTGATCCCAGATCAGTTACTGCACACATCACTGCTCCTCTCTTCAGACCCCTCCTTTACTGATCCCAGATCAGTTACTGCACACATCACTGCTACGCTTTTCAGACCCCTCCTTTACTGATCCCAGATCAGTTACTGCACACATCACTCCTCCTCTCTTTACTGTTCATCAACTGATGCTCAAGAGAGGATTTTATTCCTTCAGCAGGGTCACATGATCATATAGAGACACTTTAGAGGAGATTTTATTTATTATGCTTTTATTCAGTACGAAATATTTGAATTGAACACACTATCAAGTACCACAAGTATATCATTAAGTGAAAATGCAAAATAGTCATATTTTAATATTTGTATCTCATTGTAATTTACTTTTTTTTGTCATACACACAAAACTACAATACACAGATTTTAGACTGAATATTTATTTATAATTTAAGTGCTTGAATAATGCTCTACTTGTTAATTAGCATACTTTAAAAACTACATTTCCTGGTCATCACTCGACTCCCTTGCTTTGTATTTACTCTCATGCATATAATATTGTGAATTAACCTGAATAAGGGCCAAAGCTGCAGACGACTCAGAGCAGACTTATAACATACAAGTGCATCAACTGGAGGCTGTTTTTACAAGGAGAGACAGGACAACTTTAAACTCTTCAGAGAATCTTTATTAAGTCAATGATATTGATCATATTGGTCTAACAGCTATTTCCCACAGTCACACACACACACACAGATAAGAAGGTGTGTGTGCATATGTGTTGAAGAGCACAAGCAGAGCACATGTAAGATATTAGCACTGAAAGCTCTGGCTGGAGGAAGGATTCACACACAGGCTCAGCTCAGTGTGACAGCAGTAAGGAGCAGAACAGGGTAAAAACAGTGTGATCAGAGTGTGTGAGCTACTCAGTACAGTGGTCTCTCCTCAGTGTCTGAGGGGAGGCAGACAGGGAGCCCTTTGTGGCCTCACAGGTCAGTGACTCCGCCTTCATCCAGTCGCCCGCACTGAGAGTCAGGGAGCTGCTCCAGCTGTACAGGCCGTCCTTCCCCAGGACCCCCACGCTCCCGGCCACGCCCGAGCTCCTACTGGTGCCGTCCACTTTCCAGCGCAGAGTCCAGTCTGAGGGGAAGCCCTTGTTGGCCAGACACACCAGTGTGGCCTTTCCCTGCTTCAGCTCCTCACTGGAGGGGGGCAGGACTGTGAGGGCGGGAACTGTGTCACCTGGGAGACGCAGCAGAGATGTGAGGTCAGACAGTGGACACGCCCCCATGTGTCAATCATTCTGTTCTTGCAGTTAGACATGAATGTGATACAGTCATATTTAGAAAGTCCAGCGTCAGCAAATTACAGAGGCTAAAGGGACTCACTATCATTAATGGCTTTATATCGAACAATACACCGGACACTGACATTTTTTAGGTTTCTATTCTGTGACCAAATATTTTCCCAGTATGCAGGGTTGTGAACAGGGTTTGGAATAAAGAGTAAAATATACCTGCAGCTCGAGGTACTGCAGTGTAACCCCTTCAGGGTCTGGATTACTAAGGGGGTCTTGGCATCAAACCCCAGAAACTTTTTTTTTTTTTCAAAATTGGAAAAGCATTTCATGCAATCTGGTGCATTTTCACACCAAACAAACTCCTTATCATTGTAACAAAAAATAAATAAATAAATAAATGAACAAGTCTCGCTCGGGTGTTTACCATTTAAGTATGTACAATTACTAGCAGGGGAAGAAAAATTTCAGTGCCAGTGTCTCATACAGCATTTTCCAAATAAAGCCAGGGGGGGTCACATATCATATCCATCATGTTCACAGAAATATGTAGAAAGTTAGTTCGCTCACAGTTCAGTTTTCCATTCAGGACACACAAGAACTAAGCGGTAGTCAACTGACCATGATTGATGATATCGCTCCAACTTTAATTTAACTTTGTTCATGACAGGGCGTGTTAACTACGCCACACAGTCAATTTATACAGCAGGATCACTGTTCGGAGACTGCCTTGATTATCAGTATCCGGTTTGTATCAAAATCTCGGCAATTTCCCGCGCCTATGTGTGCGAAAGAAATGATTTTTTCGGACAAACACACAAAAATGACTTTTTCAGCTCGGTAATAAAGTTTAAAAATCATAATTTCCAGCATAATATGCAGGCATTTTACATCCCTGAATATGTGACAGTTCGCGAGGACAGCTCACACGGCACAATTTTTTTTTTTGTTTTTTGTTAATGGTTGCGATCACATTTTGCTCTACCTCGCTTGAACTGTCTAATATTTCATTGTTGTAATTGAACATTTACAATTGTTTACAAATAGGCTATTTATTTACGTAAAAAAAAAATCTGAATAAATTACGTTATGATCTGTCTACAGAGTTCCTTCTCATTTAACATTAAAATATAATAGCTAGAAAAAAAAAGAAAGAAAACGTTTGTAAACATCCCAGCAAACATGAGACGTCTGCCCGACATGCAGATAACGTTTATAACGCGATATAGACATGATCTGCACGTCGGGCAGACGTCTCATGTTTGCTAGGATAGACTAATTGATTTAGAAAGCAACTTAATCCTATTCGGAAATTCCCCACTTCCAGAGGATTCAGACACGCTGTCGAAAATGTTAAGAAGTGCGGCCGGTACAACAGAAGAGATGTTTGTAATGTATTCAGCATTTTGTTCATATGGTGCTTATGTTATAAAAAAAAAAAAAAAAAAAAAAAAAACAATAATCTGTAGCCCATACTTCATGCAATATAAGTAAGACTTGGTTTAAATATTCGCTTAAATTATACGGCGAATGGCGATGGATATCAGAAAATGTATAGCGTTCGATTACATACTAATTCTACGCACCAATACTTAATTATTGAGTAAACCAATTTTATTTCACATAAATGAGAAAGGTATGTATGAATTTCAGCGAACTGTTAAAACGTGTCAACAGTTTTAAGCCCTCAAACATGCTGCGATCCTGTCGTTACAAAGTCAGCCAACAGCCTACAATTTATTTAGCCTAACATTCCTATGTCTCGAGTAAAATCATGCAGGCGCTCACTTATCCTAAAATCAGTAAGATAAAATAGATTGCTTGACGTCAACAAGGTGTACATTAACATGACTTGAAATCAATTTTCAATTTTAAAAATATCTATTCTGTTTTGTTTGTTCATAATTAAAAAGCATATTAACATTTTATGCATATTTAAGTTCGGGAAATTTCATGAAATTAAGAAAGAAAGCAAAAACGTCGATAGGGATGTCGCTCAAAGATAAAATACTTACGGCCAACTGACAGTTTCGTTCCGCCACCGAAAGTGTACCACAGTGATACAGACTCATTAACCCGCCGTACAAAAACCTCAGACTAAAGACCAATGCGAAAGACACGCAGCCGTCCTCTGTCGTCTTTCATTATTTCAAAATGAACACAGTCATCAAATTGCCAAAAAAAATGTCCTTTAACTAAGTTGTATCCTTGTCAAAATATTTTAATTAAAAGCTTTTTAGTTTCATATTTTTTTCTTGTCTGCCGTCCGTTAACAGCGATTCAGCTCTAACAAAAGAGAATCTGTAGGGTAGCCTTTGATGGAAACGAAGTGCTAAAAATTTGTCCAAATGTTATGTTTCAAAAACCTTTCAGAACTTCTTCGAATGTTTTGAAAGTAAATGCTGATAATCTAGTTTAGTTGCCACTTACTTCCAATTTCCAGTTTAGTCCCGCCACCGAAAGTCCACCACAGTGATTGAGTCACATAAACTGGCTGTACAAAAACCTGCCTGCTGCACAGACAGAGGCTGCCTGACTGTGGCGTGTCAGCCCCCTGCTGGGGAATCTGGGAACGACAATTAAGTTGCTGTGTTGCGAGAGCAGATCAGCCCAAGTCGGTAAGGAGCTTTCAGCTGTGCTTGAGTTCTGAGTGACCAATGCCGATCAACTCAGAGGAAATGATGAATGTTTAGATTAGAATAGGTGTAAAACTGAGAGAAGAGCAGTTGCATGCTTCACCATCATATTCTCACTTACAAAAAAAAAAAAAAACCTCAACACATGAGTTTTCATTTTTAATTATTTAATTGCTCCAACAAGCTGCTGTAAATAAGTTGTTAAGTTTAATGAATGCAATTAATGATTTTAAATGAACTATTTCTCCAATTTCCAAATTCACTGTGGCAAATAAATAAATAAATAAAGACACCCTTAAGGACAAAGTTCAGAAGGAAGTATGACCACCATTGGCCTTGATAGAGCTCTTAAAATGGTGACACAAGGACTGAATAAGGGTTAATGGTGGGTATTCATTTTTGAAGAATTTCTACCCATTCTTCCTGGTGCGCATAGGTCAGCTGATGAAAAGTCACTGACTGGGGGGCGTCTTGTTCTAACAGCTCTGCCCAACTGGTCCCACAGGTGTCGAGTGGGTGAAAAATTAGCAGCACATGCAGGTCATCGCAGTGACTTCACATTGTGGTCTCTCTGTTGGGCCACAGTAACTCATGCAAGAGGACAAACATTATCCTGATGCAGAATCCCAAGGTCATCATAGTCCAGCAGGAAAGGGATGAGCTGCATTTATTAAAACCTTGTCAATGTACTGCCATGCAGTTAGGTTACAAATGATGACCAGCAGATCTACTTTTTGCAGATAAGAGATGCCCTCCAAGATCGTCACACTTCCACCACCCTAACGGTTGACCTGGTGCACGCAGCATTAAACATAACCTTCACCACATCTACACCACGCCTGTTATCAGCCGTCTGTGTTATGCTGGGAGAATCTGGATTCATCAGTAAAAGAGACAGATTTCCAGTGATGTGGCATCCAGTGGAGGTGGGGTTTGGCCCAGTTAAAGTTTTGCTGCAAATGCTGGTCTATTGGGTTCATTACTTTCTATAGTTTTTGGGCATGAAGTCCTCGTTTCTGAACAAGTCTTGTGTCATGTGGCTGATAGGTGATGTGATGGCCACAGCCACACAGTAACAACTGGTGGTAAAATTGTACACTCTTCATCTCATCATTTTTAGTACACAGGTTAATTTCATTTGCAGTCTCAAAACAATTCATTTTCAAGTTTATATTATGGATTATTTTTGCATGTAATTTGTTCATTTTAACCTTAAACTGGTTAAATGGAGTGCACACATTTTCACATTGTAAGGTTATACAATTTATTTGCTATTAATCGTTGTTTCTTTTGTTCTTTGAGTTACCGAGCATGTGGGGCAATCACTTCCTGGAAGGGCAGAAGGTGTGGCCAAGGGCAAAGGACTGTGAAATCCTGTTGCCAGCTCATCAGGCCATACCATGTGCTGCTGTGTTGAGGGGGGGATTTGGGTTTGGTTATTTTTCCTTTGTATTAGTTGTAATCAGTGGCCATTTTTGTTTTCCCCTTGCGTCTTTAATGGTTTGGCCAATCCAGTATATCTGTTCCCTTGTGTGTCATTGTGTTAGGTCAGTTTGTTCAGTTAACATTTTGTTTGGTTGTTGTTACTTTGCTTTGAGTATAGTTCTGTTTTGTTGACCTCTTTTAAAGGCCTGTTGATTAAGTTCTGTTTTTGTATTCTTTTTCAGTTTTGGGGTAAATAAAAACCCTATTTTTTTTTTTTCAATCAAACCTCCTGTTTTCCTCTTTGCCTCACTGCTTGGTCCCTCACAATTGGTGGCAGCAGAAGGATCATCCAGTGGAGGAAACAGGATCTTTTTTTCTGTTTTTTTCTTTCATTGTGTTCATTGCTCCCCCCAACACAAAGAGAAGAGGAAAAATGCATAGAGGAGTAAAACATGGAAAGAAACCAGGGGGCCCTGCGAGCCAAACTGTTGCTCAGGAAGGACAAGCTGGTGAAGAGGAGGAAGATGGAGCTTCTGGACGGGTGGATAGCACTGAGGGTGAAGGCAGGGAGCCCACTCTGTCGGACATGATGGCCATTCTTCGGGCGCGCACGGGGCAGCAGGAGGCCCGAGAGGCAAAACAGAATGAGGTAACTGCAAGACAAGAACAGTAGTTTAAAGCACTCCAACACCAGTTTCAGCTGTTGCAGCTAGAGGTTCAGGCCCGAACATCCTCAGTACCAGATCCTCTGTCAGCAGACTCTGAACCTCTAGATGAGGCTTCGGCCCAAACTGAGTTTAGGAGTATCAATGATGAGAGCCCCAAGGAGTTGTATGCAAGGCTCAAGGAGCATTACGGGAAGAGGATTCAGCCAAAAGGTCTGGATCCGAGAGCACGATCCAGACTCAGCAATGGAGGCTGCTAAGCTGGCGCATGTCTTTGTGGCTGCCCGGAAGAAGGGACAGCCGTGGAGTTACAACTCATGGAAAACAACAAAGGACAACCGCAAATCAGTCCACCCACCAGCAACAGGCGACGGGACCTTCCGGTACTGTTTGATCTGTTGGAATTAGACCAAAGCCGAAAATGTAATGCTGCTGTAACCAGAGCACAGGCAAAAGCATCCTGCAAGCACTCTGAGGCCCTCGGTGCCCTGCCCTTCTACAATGCTACCAGCCAAAGGAAATACCTAGTAAGTCACATTTTGGCCGAAAATGAGTTAAGGCCAAAATCGAACTTACTGGGTCTATTCGCATCATAATTAAGTGTTTTCATTCGCAAAATGTCTACCAGTGCATCAAAACCACAGAGGTAAAACATAGCAAGTACACAACTTAGTCAAGTATCCCAAGGTAAAACCCAGCAAGATCACGTACTTATGATGAGATGAGACTACTGATTACATCTATATGATCAAAGCTTGGAGTAGCGTTGTCTTGGAAATGAATTTTATGTGTAGTTTTTTGCTGGTTGATACTGCTTGGAACAACTCAATCAGTCTTGGCACTGACTGGATATTTCCAACTGATAAAATGATAATAGTTCTACTTCATCAATGTGTCAATTTTACCATCAATAAATTTCTATTAATTGTTTGTTATTAATTTATTCTTCATTCATTTTCTCCAAAAACAAAATGGACAACATCATTGCTGGTGAAATCGACAGATGTAACTGCTCAGAACTGTGACTTACTAGGTTTTATCGGTGTATTCTTACTAAAATTCTGACGGTAAAACATGTTAGTCACATTAAATTCTGTTATGTAACATATTTTTGGATAACTCTCAAAAGTATTTCAGAGCAGTTGATTTAAAGTGTTTTCCATCACTAAACTTCTCAAAAGTATCATTCCCAACCTTAATGCCAGGGCTGGAAATTGTTCCCCATTTATCTCCAAACTATCAAAATGCGACTTACTAGGTATTTCTTTTGCACGCTAGAACAATGAGCTACTAACATAACCCGGGAAATTTCGGAAAACTCGCAGACAGAGGTGGCAGGAGAAGTTTGAACACAGTGGTGAAATCACCAGCCCTTACTGAACCAGAGTTACCTTTAGGGTTTCAAGTGCCAATTAACATCATTGAGATGCAAAAAATCGATCCATCGTTAGTGTCTCTCTTTCAGAAAGCTAAGGAGAGGGTGCCAGGAGCTGAGCTGAACTTCAGAGATGAGTATATTCTGCAGAATGGCATGCTTTATCGGCAACAAGGGTCAGTAATACGGCTAGTGGTCCCCCAAGCGGCTAGAGACACCATACCGACCTTGGGGCATTCAGTCCATGGGCTGACCATAAATCCATCGAAGTGTGTCTTTGCTGCGGCAGAGACAGAGAACCTGGGCCACGTCATTGGGAATGGGGTGATACGGCCTCAGGTCAACAAGATCCAGGCTATTGAGTCATGTTCTCTGCCACAAACAAGGAAACAACTCCGATCCTTTCTGGGTGTGGCAGGCTTCTATCACTGCTGCATACCTCAGTTCTCCACCAGGGCGGCTCTGCTCACAGACCTGACAGGATCTCTGTGTCCTAATCAGATCCAGTGGACAGAGGAAGCAGTGGCAGCTTTCCATGACATCCGGCAGTCATTGAGTAAGAACCCTGTTTTGTACAGTCCAAACTTTGATAAACATTTCATTCTGCAAACAGATGCTTCCGACAGGGGTCTGGGGGCTGTGCTTCTCCAGGGTCTGGCGGACCACCGTCACCCAGTTGCCTACATCAGCCGGAAGCTGTTCCCAAGAGAAGTTCGGTATTCAACCGTGGAAAAGAAGGCACTGGCTGTCAAGTGGGCCCTTGACTCCTTCCGGAATTATCTACTGGGCATAAATTTACACTGCAGACAGACCACAAAACTCTTCAGTGGATGGACAGGATGAAGGATACCAACGGGAGCATCACCCGGTGGTACCTGGTGTTACGTCCCCATTGGTCTAGGGGTGAAGGAAGTAACAAATAACCAGATGGTAATACGTTGAAGTGAAAGTATTGGTTTAATGCAGGCGTTTCGTGAGAAAATTGAATAACGAATGAGTGGCTGGTCCACGGGGGAATGGGAAAACAGAGGACCGTAATGGTGCTACTCAAATAAAATAAAGAACCAAAAATGGGCTTAACCAACTGTACAGAAAAAAAGGAGAAAATAACCAACAGCAGTGAGTAGCACCACTAAACTAAGATTAACAAATTGCAAATCAAGTGCTTTTATCTTATCCTGTCATACGATTGACAGAGTTAAACTCCAGAATTACAGATTCAAGTCATTATACTTCGTACGGTTGTCTAACAGTCAGTAAAGCAACGAGTAACCACCGGCGAACGAGTTACAGATTCAAGTCCTTATACGTCATATGATTGTCTAACAATCGGTACTTACAAAGACAACAAGTAACCACCGGAGTGTAAGTTACAGATTCGAGTCATTATAATTCATATGACTGTCAAACAATCAATACTTCATACAATTGACAAAACAATGAGTAACCATCAGAGTGAAAGTTACAGATTCAAGTCATTATACTTCATACGATTTTCAACAATCAAGGCATGCAAGACAACGGGTAATCATAGAGTTTAACAGAACGGGACGGACTGCTCACATTAAATCACAGCCGTCTCGAATGTGCGTTTGACAGATCGCTTTATAGAAGAAACGCGGTGTGTTGATCCGGGATTGGAAGAGGACAGGAACACCGGACCAATCAGGCACATCAGCGAGCAGGCAGCGGAGCAGTCAGGAGGCTGGTGATAGGCTGGGCTGGGTTGAGCACCAATGAAAAACAAGGGCTCGCACAGAGTAATTCGCATGAATGACAAATATTTGGAGACAGAGAGAGATTAAACCACGGGGGAATGGAGACGCACCCACTGGGGTCGTAACACCCCTCCCCTTAAAATACAAACCATAGGCTTTGTAATTCACAAACATGCATGCTCTATACTTACGTCCTGGACAAGGCATCGGCAAACATATTTTCTGACCCCTTTTTGTGGCGGATTTCGAGGTGGTAGTCCTGCACAGTAATAGCCCACCGCATGAGCCGTTGGTTATGGCTATACTTGCGAGACAGGAAGACAAGTGGGTTATGATCTGTACAAACAACAAGCAACAGACTAGACGTAAGATGTACTCCAAAATGCTGTAGTGCCAAAAGAGCAATGGTTTCTTTCTCACTGGTGGAGTAACGGAGCTGGTATTTGTTAAACTTGCATGAGAAATAGCAAGGCGCATCACTAGACCATCATCAGACATGTCCATCTGCTCTGAAAATGGTAGCACAGAGGAAAGAATAACAGATTGTGAACCACCAGTGTCTCGCAAAATACGCACAGGGTGTTGAACAGCAGGTTCACCAGTTAGTGACACTAAACCATCAAACAAAAAGGGCTCAAAACAGGCATAAACAGTTTCATTACGATTACTTTCAGAATTTGTGCAGGACTCCACCTTGATTATGCCAACTCCTTTTGGTTCCAGTGCCTTTTGACTGGTCTGATTTTTACGTTTCAGCGTTTGGCAGTTTGCAATGATATGCCCTGGCTTATGGCAATAAAAACACTCTCTCTTCTCCCTATCGCCAATTTGAAATTTAGGCCGATTACTCTGTGGAGCTGGAGCTTGGGGAGGCTTCTCAGCAGACGAACTAAAAACAGTTTTGTGGGTGAGTGTATACTCATCCGCTAAGACAGCAGCAGCAGGCAACGATTCAACCTTTTGCTCATTCAAATGAACGACAATACGATCGGCAGACATTTCTTGAACTCTTCTAACAAAATTAATTCCCGCAGAGAAGAAACCTCGGTGGCTTTACAGGCCGTGCTCCATTTATCAAACAATGTGCTCTTTTCCCTCGCGAGCTCGACATAAGTTTGGTTTGAACTTTTCTTATGGTTTCTGAACTTTTGTCGATATGCCTCGGGTACCAACTCATAAATTTGCAGAATGGCAGCTTTAACAACCAGTGGCGCCGCCAGGATTCAATTTCATAGTACGCACAGACCCCCCCCACCAACACCACCACCACCAGACAGGGTAGTTGCTAGGAATTCTGGGCCCCCTGACAGAATATCGGTGTGGGCCCACGCCCCCGACTTTTCATTGCCTTTTTTATGACTATGTATCATGATGTTATGCTTTATTTTTCTGTTTCTCAGTGTTCTTGGCAGTGCCTAATGCAATACACCCAATTTTTCCTTTTTTACGATTAACCACTCAACAAAGAGAGTATCATTATGTAAATAATGAATTATTAGTTGTCTTATTCACATTCACTCACTCACTCACTCACCATCAAAAACATATTCAGACTGCTGGTGGTGAGGATCTATTGCTGGGTCAGACTCAGATGAAGTGACCACAGCTGATTCTGGAGTAGTAGTACATAAAGGTTTAATTGTTCCATTTCATATTACTTTCGTGAACATATAAAGTTAAGTTCATGGAACAACTGATGAAGAACTAACCTACCGAGTCTTAGAATAAACAAGATCTAAATGGGCTTCTCAGTACCATAGCTCTAAGCACTCAGCTTCATTTTGCTATTGTTAAGAGGAGGGCAAGCTCTGCAAAATTACCCCCTGCGTGAACAAGACTTATGTCAACAGGCCAAAGTAGCAGTTTAGTTTTAGTAAATACTTAAGGTAAAAGTAATGTCAGCCTTGTCAAGCGATTATTTTAGTTACACCTAAGGTTACCACGCTGACTGCATGCAGTTCGCTAGCCAAACCTAGCCTGTACATTCACTTACAGCTAGAGAGAGCGAAGTATGCAGTAACCACTCATAATAAGAATGGAGAAACGTGTCCTAGGCTGCTGCTACCGGATTTTTTGACGGCATATTATCATGGCTGGCGAATGATAACCTTACCGATCTTTTCTGTGGATGATACCGTTAATAACTGAGTAATGTCATTCTTGTCAGGCGATTATTTACTCAGCTAACCGCACGTTACATTAACGTAACGTTAGCAGCTGAATAGCCTACCTGAACAGCTAACATAGCAAGCTAGTTAAATACTCTCACCCTTCTTTGAAAAGAATTTTCTAATGTTCTGGACCCCTGCTTTGCTCCTGCTGTCCTCTTTCTATTCTTTTTCTGGTGTCCAGATTTGTGGTTTTTTTTTTTTTTTTTTTTTGACATCATATTCGCAAGGACGGTGTACCTCGTTTGCTGCCTTAATTCACGACCTCGCCAGAAAAAAACGCACAGACAATTTTCCAATTCAAGCACGAAGCATGGATCGAACCATTTTTTAAGAAGGGGGTTATTGAAATGTATTTCATCAATATTGCATGCCTTAATGGCTTTGTTTAAACTCTGATGCCTTAGTATGAATATTAGGTAAATCTATACAGAATAATTTTGTCATGGCGGCTACTGTGGGTTTTGTGGGCCCTAATGGACTGTGAGCCCTTATAATTGTCATCACCTTTCCCCCCTATACGACGGCGCTGCCACCAGATGTGCAGCCCGCCATTCCCTGAGCAGCGGCTCGCGCGATTCGCAAACAAGCCACAAGAACGCAGAGGCCGCGGCTCCGCTCCGAGTACTATCACCCGGTTCAGCACCCTGGACAGCTGCCTGAGCATGAACTGGATGTGGGAATTTGTTGCATTTGAACCCGCGACATGTAGGTCAGAAAACTTTGTTTTTGATTAGCCTACCTGTTAATTTAAATTTAAAATTAAAATTTAAACACATAGCGGCAGTGCGCACTGCAGACCAGCGTTTGTTTTCATCCAAACTTTGCAAACGTGGTCGGGATTTGTAGAAGACATATGTATGCTGCTCACTATAAAATGCTGTTACTATAAATAAATGCATCTCTGTGCAGGGAGGAAAATATGATAAAGTGATCCGTAAGTCTCCGCTCTCCCCTACGCTAAGCAGAGGGAGAGAGAAATTACACAGCCTACAGATGTTTAAAAGTCCAAACAAAAAAATATCAACAAGAAACGATTCTAATCAATTCCATAATTCAAAGTAGATTTTTACTCAACGAAAAAATGAAGATCAGTTAGGCTTTACAGCAGAGGCTGGTGGCAGCGTGCAGAAACACTGATGAAAACAGCCCAGCAAAACGTTATGGTGACGGCGCACCAGAGACACATAAACACAGCCCAGCAAAACGTTAGCTACCTCATCTTCCCGTCCTGCCTGACTGCTGCTAGCGCCTTCATTCTCGCTGCTCTGTGTGTTTGTAATAGTAGCAGGCTTAGTTCTTTTTCTTTCAAATGCCTGGAAGAGGCTCAACTGTCTTTTCGACATTTCTAAAACATTACCGGACCGACCCGTAATCACCACATAGGCGGTAGGCTACGTTGTGAAGAAGAAGAATATAGCGCCAGAATTCAAAATCACTTAGTGACAGATGACGTAAATGACAATCATTGGCCTTTATGTTAGGCTTCAATTAATTGGCTTAAAAAATAAGTGGACTCAGCATGTTTAGCCTATTACAAACCAGCATCTTTATTATCCCCTCCCCACAAACAAGTTAAAAAAAACCCCTTAAAAATATTTATTTTTTTCACACCTTCAAAAAATATTGTACGCACAGTGCGTACAGGATTCCGGCTGGCGGCGCCACTGTCTGTGCGTACTATGAAATTGAATCCTGGCGGCGCCACTGAGACAAATGGTGAACTTTTTTGACTTAAAGATGGTCTTTATCGCTCCATGTGTCATATTTATGATTAAGTGATAGGTCATTTAGTTTTGTAACATATCCTGAAGTTTGAAATGTCAGACTTTTTCCACTTTAGAAGCAATCCTGGTTCAAATGTCAGGAGTCACTGTCATGGCGGAAGTAGCAACCGTTACGTTCGTCCCTCTCTGCTAATGCGGCCGAATTTTCTTGTGTTATATTTTACCGACAGAAAATGCCAAGAGTTAGGGTCAGAACTACCCAGAGAGGAAAGGTTGACCAGCAGGTCTACGGAAGGGCCTTTCTTGATGTCCGAAGAGGCGAGAGTATAAGGAGGGCAGCAGAGGTGCATGGCGTTTGTCATGTCACCCTGTTCAGGTACTGCAAGAGGAGGGCAGAGGCAGGAGGGCAGCAGGCCAGAGCCCCAGGGTACAGGGCTCACAACAAAGTCTTCACAGTGGAACAGGAGAAGAGACTGCAGGCATATATAAAGAGAGCAGCTGATATATATTTTGGCTTGAGTCCTAAAGAGGTTGGAGTAACACTGCAGACAGAGCTACACCACTTTCGCCATTTGACTAAGATAGCAAGCACCTCAGCTCCGGATCTGCCCCGGCTCTGAGGTGCTTGCTATCTGGGAATTAACCTCTTTTTTCCATGCTGTTTTAGGTGCGAAAGTTTGCATATGAGCTGGCCGAAAATATTGGCCTCAAAACTCCCATGTTCATGGGAGAAAAACCAGATGGCAGGGAAGGACTGGCTCACCTCCTTCCTCGAGCGCAACAAAACCCTGCCCATCCATCGACCTCAAGCCACCAGCATGCCCCGTTCCACCAGCTTCAACAAGACCAACGTGACAGCGTTTTTAAAAACCTAAAGACTGTCCTCACCCACTATAATTTTGAAGCAAAGGACATCTGGAACATGGATGAAACAGGTAAAAATTTATATTTAGATAAATTCAAAAGCAACAGTGATTTGCAACAGCAATAATTCATTTCGTTTATTATTTCAGGTACCACAACGGTTCAAGTGCCAGACAAAATCATTGCCACCAAGGGGCAGCGCCAGGTCGATGCTGTGACCTCTGGGGAAAGAGGGACATTGGTGACCGTTGCCTTTGCTGCCAACACACAAGGCAACTTTGTTCCCCCTTACTTTATATTCCCAAGGAAGAAGTTCCAGCACCACTTCATCCGGGATTGCCCCCTTGGCTGCACTGGTTCTGCCAATTGATCGGGGTGGATGCAGTAGGCCGATTTCTTGGCATTTTTACAGCATTTTGCAAGGCACACCCAGCGTGACCCCGAGTCAAAGTTGCTGCTACTCTTAGACAATCATCCATCACACCTCTCTGTGGTAGCTATTGACTTTTGCAAGTCACATGGCATTGTACTCCTGTCTTTTCCCCCACTGCTCCCACCGTCTTCAGCCGCTAGACCGAGCGTTTTTGGTCCTCTGAAGCACTACATTAACAGTGCAGCAGACAATTGGATGCGAATGAACCCTGGAAGAACTTTGACCATTTACAACATCCCGAGTCTTGTGGCTAAAGCTCTGCCTCAAGCTGCGACAGCAAGTAGCATTTCAGCTGGGTTCGAGTGTACCGGTATCTGGCCCTTGAATCCAGATATTTTCAGTGAGACAGACTTTGCTCCAGCTTTTGTGACCGACCGTCCTGCACCAGCACCAGCTCCATCCCCAATGCCAGTGCCAGCTCCATCACCAGTGCCCTCTTCATCACCAGCGCCAGCTCCATCACCAGCGCCAGCTCCATCACCAGCGCCCTCTTCATCACCAATGTCCGCTTCATCACCAGCGCCCTCTTCATCACCAGTGTCCGCTCCATCACCAGCGCCCGCTCCCGTAAGACACCAGCAACCTAACCAGAGCCCATTTGAGCTGCATCCCCATGAGTCTGCCATTCCTGTAGATGGTGAGAGTTTGTATCTTTGTGTTTCTTTTAAATGTGCATGTTCAGCCTTGCCAAGCATTTATTATTTTTTTTTAAATATTATCTATCCAGGTATGCTTGTGGTTCCAGGAACATCTAGTGGCACGCCAGTACAGAGGTTCAGCCCAGAAAAGGTTAAGCCCATATCCAAAGGCTGGCTGAGGAAAGAAAATAAGAGGCAGAAAAGAGGTGAGCAGAGTGTCGTTTTTAACTTGTCTTGATTTTTCTTGCTTGTATAAAAACAAGCTGATTCTGACTACCATCTCATTGAATGTTGCAGGTCAACAGCAATACTGACCGACACCCCAGTAAAAGCTGCCTTGGAGGAGGAGACTCGGCAGAGGGGCCAGAAGAAACAGTCCTCTTCAACACGCCCAAAGAAGACGTTAAGCGGATACACTGCAACCACAGTTTCTCGGGGCAATGAGAAGGAATGTCTTGTTTGTGGGGAGACATTTGCCTCATCTTTACCTGGAGAAGTGTGGGTGCAGTGCATCTTTTGTCTGCTGTGGTCACATGAGGCATGCACTGAGGGTGCAGCTCATTATATCTGTCACAACTGTGATGAAAATGTTTAAAACAAATTTGTGATTGTTTTTGCTTCTGTTTTAATGTCATTTTTATGATTGAATTGAATAAATGAGTGCATTGTATATTTACGACTGCGTTTTAGCAAAGAAATTGTTTGATTTTTTCAAATGAAAAACGAGAGTAATTCAAAAGATTCCAGTTAATTTGATCACGTTACTTTTGCCCCACCCGTGCGCTACTTTCATCCCGACTGGAGGGGTCGAAAGTAGCAATGCGCAACTTCCATTGGACGGCAAACTATGCCGAAGTCAATATATATTGGGATGATTTAGCACCTGATATTGACAGAGCACACACAAAAGTAATCAATCGCTCCAAATTTTTTTTTGCGGTCTTTAATGTTATCTTTTAAAATGACGTTTATGTGAAAAATGTTACTTTTGTACCAGCTCTCCCCTACGTGAGTGACAAGCCGAGTCAGTCACAAATCCAATGAGCTGCTACCGAGGAATGCTAGTGGCCAGCGGAGGAATGCCAGTGACCAGCCAAGCCAGTAGCAAATCCGATGAGTTACAAGCCTCTGAGAATTAATAGCCGGCTTCTCATTTACCACCGCCGGCCTCTCATTTACCAACGCTGGCTTATCAGTCGCTAGATTGTTTACCGGCTGCGTAATGGATGTCGCATGCGAGAGAAAAAATGGCGTCCTTTCACAAAAGTTGTTTTGAGGGAGTCCCACCCAGTCCCACCTGAATAGCCAATCACAGCACAAATAAATGAGTTTCCTTCCTTTTCCACTAAACTACTTCCTTTTCCACTATACTTTCTCTCTCACACACATATATACTCCTCTCACACACCTGTATTCTTTTCTCACGCACGTATTCTTCTCTAGCGAGAATGTATGTGCGTGCGAGAGTGAGAATATATGTGCGTGAAAGGAGAATGTATGTGTGTGGAAAGAGAATGTATGTGTGTGTGAGAAGGAGAATGTATGTGTGTGAGAAAGAGAACGTATGTGTGTGGAAGGAGAACGTATGTGTGTGAGAAGGAGAATGTATGTGTTTGTGAGGGCCAGAATGAATTATGTCTTGTACGGGCCCTCATATGTGCGCCTTTATCTCCTCCTTGTCCATCTCCTATCCAAGAGAAATCGGAGGGCCAGCCATTTTTTTCTGATAATATAATTATCTATAATCATAACAAATGTAAATGTTTCCATAATGATTAAAAAAGTAATTACCTGTTCTCTGCTCTGAATCTCTGAATTATGGTGGACACGGTGAATCTGCTGGTGTTGGGTTGTACACCTGCTTCCCTCATTCTCATTCCATGGACAAGAACATGGTCCATCACAGTAGCTCAGATTTCATCAGAAATGACTGTTCTTTGTCTCACTTGATTTCGCTCCCCTCCTCTTCCTCCTCGGCCACCTCTTACAAGCACTCTTCCTCTGCCTCTCAGATTATTTCTGTCTATTGTACAACCTTCAACAACCAGTGCTCTCTGAACTGGTGCGGTTTCCTCACATCATTAGCCATGAGCGTGATCAGTTTTGAATCGTGTTTAAGCTGTGATTACTGTGGTTTAATTGTGTTTATCTTCTGCTACCTGTGCTTACCATTATGCAACACAGGTGCATCACAGTGCAAAATGTGTTTTAGTGAGCGAGAATGTGTTTGCAAGTTGTGTCTAACAAGGTGAAAAGTGCTTCTGGTTTTTTCCACAAGAGTGACCGATTCAATAAATGCATTCAGGCCACTGAGCATTTGGTACAGAGTTGAAGCCATAAAAAAAGCATAATTTGGCTACATTTTTCATCACAAATTGAAAGTTTAACATTAAAATTAATATAGTTCCCAAAGTAATCCACTCTAAATTTTTGGTAAAAAGTAGGTGCAGTATGCGAAGTTCGTTTGAACAATGTTTCAATAAATTCTTTCGCTGATAACAATGTAGTAGGACGGCTGCATGTACACCATCCTTGGAAAATTGAAGAAAACCTAAAGAGCCATTTTGAGGCAAAGGCAAACTAGATCATGAAAACAGTGAATAAATAGGTCACAGTGGATCAAGTATTCATCATTTAGGGCCTTTACCATCATAGGAATAATTTTTTAAAAAGCAGAGTTTATATCTGGATCTCTTCTGGATCAGATCTCCCTTGAAAAGATCCAGCATGTATCATGTGTATTATAAAGATGAAAGATTTATGGTCAGCAGTATGTTGTGGTTCAATTAGTTGAATATCTCATCTTAAGTTGACATCTAAGCCACTAATTGTACGTTTCTTTTCATTTGTTGAGAGCTTGTCGAAATGTATGTGTAAGGCTGAATGTCTTTGGTTTGAGACCTGAAATAACCCAGGTAGTATAATACACTTGGAACATGCGCACAAATGCCATTTGTTCTTTTTTTTTTGCAGGGCATGTGCAATAATAGGCTGTAATAGTGTCATTAACTAGAGTAACATCAAACTCAATCCATATGTTGTTCTTAGTTTGGCTCCTGTGACATGAATGAATCTGACAACGTATAAGGTTATCAAGGTGTTTGTACACCCAAACTTCAAATCTCCCTCATTATTACAGTGTTCAGCTATGTATCCTGGTGCCTGTTTGATCTGATAACATCCACATGCCAAAAGTTTGTAAGTATTCCAGAGAAAGTTCAGGAAACTCCACATCAGCACTTCCCGAGGATGGTGTACATGCAGCCGTCCTACTACATTGTTACCGGTGAAAGAATTTCTTGAAACTATGTGCAAACGAACTTGGCATACTGCACCTACTTTTTACCAAATATTTAGGGTGGATCACTTTGGGAACTATATTTATTTTAATGTTAAACTTTCAATTTGTGATGAAAATTGTAGCCAAATTATGCTTTTTACGGCTTCAATTCCTCCTGGGTCTCATATTTCAAAGCAATTAAGCCATGTTTGGTGTCAAATTGTTCCTTAGGATGGCAGCGACAATAACAGTTATAAATTTTAGAACTAGCACAGTGATAATTGGGAGTTATTCACTGATTTATCCCCATATGTTGGTTTTAGGGGGATGCTCATCTACATTTGGCCCACATCTGTCCTGGCACATATGATACAAAAAACAAATGCATTTTCTAGGCCCACATACATCTCTCCACACAGTCGATATGGTGAGGAATCAAAAGCTTTCATGGGCAATTTCCCATACTAAAGCAACACCACCTTTAGGTTATGACGCTGTTAAACATGAGCTCTAGGTTAGGGGGAATCTCCAATTGCCTCAGAGTATTTTGCACACTTATCCCAGGACACAGTTTCTCAACATGACATGATTGCTTATTATAAGTCAAAAAGCAATAGTCAACAATCTTGGCTAAATTTATGAAACTAACCAATGCCAGTAACTACTACAAATGGAGGGGGGGGAAGCATTTTTCATGGACTAAAATGAATGAATGACTAATTTATGCAGGACATTAGCAAAGACACTCAAAGTGTTTAGTCTTATAAATACAGGGGAGAAAGATTAACCACAGCTGAGCAGGGCACCTAGTTCCTGTAGTATAATTAGTGAAAACAGCAGTTGATAGAGAACATGTCCCAGCCCTCTATAGACACACTGCTGTTCACACATCAGACCTCCTCTAACTGTGTGACAGGATTTGTATAGAGGAAGGGGCTTTGCATTCCTGTCCTGCCTCACTGCTCCACACACTTTAAGACCCCCAGTACTGATCAGTGACTGTCCAGTCCTTTCACAGACACTGACACAGGCAGCATTATGATGATGTCAGACTTTCTACTGCTGGTGATGCTGGGACTCCTTATACAGGGTGAGAAAGATGATACCATCTTAATATTTTATAAATAATTTTATTCAACTTTCTCAGTGGAGTTCTCAATTTTTATTATCAAATATACTGTGGAAATTTGTTTTGTTTGTCAAACTTAATCAGGATAAATTTCCTTTTCTTTTTATTTTTCAGAATCAATGGCAGATATAGTTGTGACTCAGTCTCCAGCAGCTCAGGCTGTTCAGCAGGGAGACACTGTCACTATCAGCTGTACAGTCAGTCAGGGCGTTTACGTTTATAGTAGTGGTGCACACAGCTTCCACTGGTACCAGCAGAAACCTGGTCAGGCTCCTAAACTCCTGATTTATTTAGCCACAAGACGCCAGTCTGGGATTCCTGATCGTTTCAGTGGGAGTGGATCTGGGACTCAGTTTACACTGAAAATCACTGGAGTCCAGGCTGAAGATGCAGGAGATTATTACTGTCAGAGTGCACATTACATCAGTAGTAGCTGGGTGTTCACACAGTGTTAGAGAGCCGTACAAAAACCTCCCTCAGTCAGACTGCACAGAGACTGCACTGCTGCAGCTGGGACCTACTGCAGGTGCTGAGGGGGGAGCCACTGATCTCTGACACCAATATTACCAGCAGGGCTGTAGGGGGCGATGATGAGCCACAGTCCTGAATACACACCTCTCTGTGCTGAAGAGGACCTGCTCTGTGTCAGATACAGAACCCAAAGCTGAGCTGCTGCTGAACCACACACATACACACACACACACCTCTATACCACAACATCACAGCATCACATAGTGCAGAGGATGTGTGTGTCTCCCAGAAGTGGAATGAGTGGGATTACAAATGAACTTTCAGAAGGATTTTTTAGTTTAGTTAATATGTGGGAATCCAGTCAGTTTGTCAGCTGCACTGGATTGAATGGTTTTGACAGATTTAACTATTTGCTGAAAATCTTTCATGGGATTTTTCAAGAAAAAAAGTTTCTTTGAGGTTCACCCCTCCCTCTCTCGCCCACTACAGAAATAACCCCTCCACCTCCTCATGTTCAAACAGCTGTCTCAGTGCTGGGGTATTTTGGGCTGAGAAACTGTGAGCTGTGGGGCTGAAACTCAGATTTGCATCTGCAGGGCGGGACAGGCTGGTTCTGCTGTCCCTCAGTGGGACTGACTCAATCTCAGAATAGAGCAGCGCTGTGGCCAGGTGTCTGGGCCGACCCCAGGGGGTTAGTGTGAGCTGAGCTCACATCCTGCTGTACTGAACTGATCTGAGCACAGTGCACACATCACTGCTGCTCTCTTCAGATCCCCCTCCTTTACTGATCCCAGATCAGTTACTGCACACATCACTGCTCCTCTCTTCAGACCCCTCCTTTACTGATCCCAGATCAGTTACTGCACACATCACTGCTCCTCTCTTCAGACCCCTCCTTTACTGATCCCAGATCAGTTACTGCACACATCACTGCTCCTCTCTTCAGACCCCCTCCTTTACTGATCCCAGATCAGTTACTGCACACATCACTGCTCCTCTCTTCAGACCCCTCCTTTACTGATCCCAGATCAGTTACTGCACACATCACTGCTGCTCTCTTCAGACCCCTCCTGTACTGATCCCAGATCAGTTACTGCACACATCACTGTTCTTCTCTTCAGACCCCTCCTTTACTGATCCCAGATCAGTTACTGCACACATCACTGCTCCTCTCTTCAGACCCCTCCTTTACTAGATATGTATTTCTGAATCAAGTTATGCAAATATAATATGTAGTGAAGATGTTCTCTGTTCTTTACTGAAAAGAGTTCCATTGTAACTTTATTTTGATGAAAAATATTTCTCATTTCCAAAGTATGTGTCAATGACTAGAACACAAAGATCAGATTTATTTCTGTTTCTCCTCACTCTTATCTCAACTACACTGTGCAGATCTGGGAAGGAATATCTGTTTACAGTTGAACCACTAAAAACAAACATCTTTGATTATTATCATAATTTTCAATGCTCCTCATCATTTTCAATGTCTGAATTTTTGGGTTAATTTTTTCTGGCATTAATGATATTGTGATTTTATCTGTAAAGGGCCCCTGCATTGGAGAACTCAACAAAGACTTCACAGGAAGCACCAGAGGCTGTTTTTACAAGGAGAGGCAGGACAACTTTAAACTCTTCAGAGAATCTTTATTAAGTCAATGATATTGATCATATTGGTCTAACAGCTATTTCCCACAGTCACACACACAAACACAGATAAGAAGGTGTGTGTGCATATGTGTTGAAGAGCACAAGCAGAGCACATGTAAGATATTAGCACTGAAAGCTCAGGCTGGAGGAAGGATTCACACACAGGCTCAGCTCAGTGTGACAGCAGTAAGGAGCAGAACAGGGTAAAAACAGTGTGATCAGAGTGTGTGAGCTACTCAGTACAGTGGTCTCTCCTCAGTGTCTGAGGGGGGGCAGACAGGGAGCCCTTTGTGGCCTCACAGGTCAGTGACCCCGCCTTCATCCAGTCGCCCGCACTGAGAGTCAGGAGCTGCTCCAGCTGTACAGGCCGTCCTTCCCCAGGACCCCCACGCCCCGGCCACGCCCGAGCTCCTACTGGTGCCGCCCACTTTCCAGCGCAGAGTCCAGTCTGAGGGAAGCCCTTGTTGGCCAGACACACCAGTGTGGCCTTTCCCTGCTTCAGCTCCTCACTGGGGGGCAGGACTGTGAGGGCGGGAACTGTGTCACCTGGGAGACGCAGCAGAGACGTGAGGTCAGACAGTGGACACGCCCCCATGTGTCAATCATTCTGTTCTTACAGTTAGACATGAATGTGATACAGTCATATTTAGAAAGTCCAGTGTCAGTAATTTACAGAGGCTAAGGGACTCATGACCATTAATGGCTTTATTTCGAACAATATGATCGACACTGACATTTTTTTTAGCTTTCTATTCTGTGACCAAATATTTTCCAAAAAAATGCAGGGTGAGGAACAGGGTTTGGAAAGAGAATGAAAATACCTGCAGCTCGAGGTACTGCAGTGTTAACCCTTCAGGTCTGGATTACTAGGAGGGTCTGGGCATCCAAGATTGATGAAGCAAACATATTTTTTTTTTTTAATTGAAATAGCATTCCATATAATCTGGTGCATTTTCACACCATACAAACACCTTATAATTGTCCAAAAAATCAAATAAAAAAATTAACAGTTGTAAGACCTATGCTTACCATTTAAACGTTGACTGCCAGCTGAATAATTAAATTCTGGTGACATGACTTGAAATGTATTAAATTATCCATCCTTTCCAAACTAACAATTGGTATTTTGGCTAATTCTAGATGGTTTTAACAAAAACCTTTACGTTACGTTTGAAAATTCAAGAACAAGAAAGTGGCAATTGTTCCGGCTTCTCTCCCCCATGTGATCTAAAAGCAAATAATGGGCTACATTCAGTGCAGAAAAATAATTTAATTGAATTAGGTCTATGCACAGGCACTCAGCAATGGTAATTTTTTTTTGTATGGGCATTTCAGAACTCATTTGCGAATGAAGGTAATTACGGCAGGATTCGCACACCTGTTTTTGCAGCTTTTGGTCCACCATAACTTTGCTGTAAAAATAGCCAGCTGTTAGACTGGAAAATGAAAAACGAGGAAACCACGTTTTTGTCACCAGAATTACCTTCCTTGAGCCAAAGAGTTCTGAAATTCCGCTCTCGCTGGAGAAAAAATTACCATTGCTGAGTGTTTTTTTTTTTGACCTAATTATAATTAAATTATTTTTTACTGAATGTAGCCCATTATTTGCTGAGAAAATCGCTTATGGGGAGAAAAATCAGGTGTCTTCAATTGCCACTTGATTGTTCTTCAAAAAAATTTGCTTGCTTATAAAAAAAAACCATCTAGAATTAGCCAGGACCATTTTGTTGTCAATAAAGGGATGGATAAATTATATTTTTCTGGCGCTGGCCCTGACCCGCCATTACGAAAGTTATCTCATTAGTTGGCAGTTTTTTTGTTATGTATGTGATTTTTTAGCAGGAAGAAGGGCACATGTCACAAAATTAAATTTCTTGAGTTATGCCCCGAGCCTATAGTGCATTTGCCTTAGATTAAGGTTAACAGACAGGGTTACCCAAAAGAGCACAAGTTACTCTCTATATAAAAAGGATAGATAAGCAGTACAGGGGATGATTCTCTTCCCCATGATGGCAGCCTGTGCCTCCCAAACACCCTTCATCAGCCTCTGTCTGACTCAGATGATGAGTGATGAAATTCATTGAATACAATAAAGTTGTGTAAATTCAAAAGAAATTCTTGCTTTTCAGATTTTGTTCATACAAATTTTGGGTGGCCCTGATAGAGAACCAAAGTTTCAGTGGATTTAGAGTGAAATGATGGGATGAGAAGGGTAACACTTCAGATTTCTAGTTTGAATTTCATTAGTTGATCCAGGTTTATTACTGATGCCTTTATTGGGAAAGGCTAATTGAAAGTCTTCTCTCCCACTACTCAAACTTTTAGAACCAGGCAATAACTCAAAGCAAAGAAATACCGGCCTTGTCAGCATGATATTGTTAGTGGCTTGTCCCCAAGTGCGGCAGTTATGCATGGGACTTAAGCACAGTGGTATACTATTGCAAAATCTGCCAGCCTGCAGTAGTGAGGCGCAAAGACCATAAACATTATCTAAAAGTGGCAGACAAGGTGATTACAATAGCAGTGTTGATTTCTGAGCTGCTAAGAGACATCAATTTTTGTGAATTCAAATCACTGATTTTTCAGGAGAAAATGGGCACATATCCGAATTGACCTTTCATTAAATTCCCCCATAATTTCATAGAAAATAATTATTGAATGCATAATATACAGTATTACACACATATGTTCGGAAGGGATTGTTATATATGATGTAACAAAATTACAATAATGAAAGAAATCATTAAAAAGTTGGAGACTTTCAAAATTTCAATTGTATTTTCTCAAAATGGGTAAAGTGTGATATGTGCCTTTCTTCCCCTCTGGTCTTCATGTACAATCACTAGCAGGGGAAGAAATATTTCAACAATAGGTGTCACATAAAAAATTTTCCAATCTTATTATAAAGCCAGGGGTCACATATCATATCCATCATGTTCACAGAAATTCCCCAGGGCTCTAGAAGGATTTAGAAAGTCAGTTCGCCCACATAACTTGTAGTTCAGTTTTCCATAAAGGACCCACAAGAACTAAGCTGTAGTCAAGTGACCATAATTGATGATATCGCTCCAACTTTAATTTAACTTTGTTGAAGGCAGAGCGCGTAAACTCAGCCACACCTCCGCACAGTCAATTTATACAGCAGGATCACTGCCCGGAGCCTGCCTCGAGTTATCAGTATCCGGTTTGTTTTAAAATCCCGGCAGTTTCGTGCGAAAGAAATTATTTTTCGGACAAAGACGCAAAAATGACTTTTTCAAATGGGAAATATATTTGAAAATCGCAATTTCCCGCATTCCCGCAGGCACTTCACATCCCTGAATATGTGCAAGTTCGCGAGGACATCTCACACAGCACGATTTTTTGTTGTTGTTGTTGTTGTTGTTGTTGTTGTTTAATGGTTGCGATCACATTTTGCCCTACCTCGCTTGAACTGCCAAATATTTCAGTGTAATTGAACATTTACAATTGCTTACAAATATTTATTTACGTAAAATATTTTGAATACATTACATGTTATGATCTTCCTTCGGAGCTCCTTCTCATTTAAGGTTAAAAAACAAAAGAAAAAAACGAAAACATTTGTAAACAGTAGGCTAATTTGATTTAGTAACCAACTTAATCCTATTCGGAAATTCCCCACTTCATCTAGAAGATTGAGACACGCTGTCGACAGCAAAATGTTAAGATGTGGGGCCGGTACAACAGAAGAGACGTTTGTAATGCATTCAGCATTTTGTTCATATGATGCTTATGTAAAAAAAAAAAAAAAAAAAAAAAAAAGGCCGAATAATAATAATCTGTAGCCCATACTTCATGCAATATAAGTAAGACCTGGTTTAAATATTCGCTTAAATTATATGGCGAATGGCGATAGATATCATATTATGTTTAGCGTTCGATTCCATACCGATTCTACATACCAATTCTTCATTATTGAGAAAACCAATTTTATTTCAGATGAATTAAAACGGAATGTATGAATTTCAGCAAATTGTTAAGACGTGTCAACAGTTATAAGCTTTCAAACACGCTGTGATCCCGTCGTTACAAAGTCAGCCAATAGCCAACAATTTATTTATCATTTCTAAGTCTCGAGTGTAAGAGGAGATCATGCAGTCGCTGATTTATCCTAAAATCAGTCAGATAAAAGAGATTGCTTGACGTCAACAATGTCTACATTAACATGATTTGAAATCAATGGTCAATTTAAAAAAATATCCTTTCTATTTTGTTTGTTCATGAATAAAAAGCACATTTTATGCATATCAAAACTCGGGAAATTTCATGAAATTAAGAAAGAAAGCAAAAACTTTGATAGGGATGTCGCTCAAATATAAAATACTTACGGCCAACTGACAGTTTCGTTCCGCCACCGAAAGTGAGCCACAGTGATACAGACTCATTAACCCGCCGTACAAAAACCTCTGACTAAAGACCAATGCGAAAGACACGCAACCGTCCTCTTTTGTCTTTCACAATTTCACAATAATCACGGAGTTATCAAACTGCTGGAAAATGTCCTTTTTACGGGGTTGTATCATTGTCAAAATATTTTAATTCAAAGCTTTTTTCTTTCATATTTTTCTTGTCTGCCGTCCGTTAACAGGGATTCAGCTCTAACAAAATAGAATCTGTCGAGTAGCCTTTGATGGAAACAAAGTGCTAAAAATTTGTACAAATGTCATGTTTCAAAAAACTTTCAGAACTTCTTCTAATGTTTTCAAAGTAAATGTTGATAATCTTGTTTAGTTGCCACTTACTTCCAATTTCCAGTTTAGTCCCGCCACCGAAAGTCCACCACAGTGATTGAGCCGCATTTACTGGCTGTACAAAAACCTGCCTGCTGCACAGAGGCTGCCTGACTGTGTTGTGTCAGCCCCCTGCTGGGGAACCTGGGAACGACAATTAAGATTCTGTGTTGCGAGAACAGATCAGCCCAAGTCATGAGTTCTCAGCTTTGCTTGAGCTCTGAGAGACCAAATGCTGATAAACTCAGTGGAAATGATGAACGTTTAGATTAAAATAGGAGTAAAACTGTGAGAAGAGCAATTGAATGCTTCACCTTCAAATTCTCACGTTCAAAAGAAAATCAACATATAGGACTTCTTTTTTAAGTACAAAAATATTGCTCCAACAAGTTTCTGTAAATAAGTTGTTAAGTTTCATGTATGCAATTAAAGATTTTAAAAGAACTATTTCATCAATTTCCAAATTCACTTTGGCAAAAAAAAATAAAGACACCCTTAAAGACAAAGTTCAGAAGAAAGTATGACCACAATTGGCCCCCTGATAGAGCTCTGAAAATGGTGACACAAGGACTGAATAAGGGTTAATGGTGGGTATTCATTTTTTAAGGAATTTCTACCCATTCTTCCTGGAGCGCATAGGTCAGCTGATGGAAGGTCACTGACTGGGGGTGTCTTGTTCCAACAGCTCTGCCCAACTGGTCCCACAGGTGTCGAGTGGGTGAAAAATCAGATCTGCAGGGATCCTGGCCTCTGCATGGAACTGGCAGCTGATGGTGGATCTGGGGAAACAGCTGAAGTTCTCCCAGCTCACTGTGGCCTTCATCTTTCAGCCCGATATCATCCTCACCTCAGAGTCCACCAAACAGGCTGTCCTGTTGGAGATATCGGTGCCTTGAGAAGATCTCCTGGATGAGGCCTTTGAGAGGAAGCTCACCTCATCTGAGGGGCTGGTCAGTGAATGCAGGTGAGGTGGCTGGAGCACAAGGTGCCTCTCAGTGGAAGTAGGTGAAGGGGCTTCACAGCCTGGGCTTTGGCCAGAGTCCTCAGTATATTAGGTACAGATGGAGAGAGGAAGAGGAGAGTCACACACAACACCACTGAAGCAGCAGAGAGAGTCTCTGGATGGCTGTGGCTCTAGAGAGGAGAGCAATGGAGGGTGGAGTCTCTCACTGCTGTCTGGACACAAACTGAGGTCTGATCAGCCTCAGCTGGGTCACCTGGAGGAGAGAGTGTGATGGTGAAAGACCCCAAACACTGGAGGATTTCAGGAGCTTCACTGTGTCCAGATGCATTGTAGGATGCAGTTTCACATCTTTACCTTGTTGCTCAATTGTGCACCAAAAAAACCCAGTAATCAAGTATACTGGCTAATCTTGTAAATCATTAATAGCAGTGGCCATCACAAGTGGGGTAAAGGTTTTTTTTTTTCTTTTAAAAATTTGGCATCTCCAATCCCACCCGAATCTGGAATGCCCAATTGGTGAACCATGTACAAGGCTTGCTCGTATGCGACCCCTTGCTGCCAATTCAGGAGAGTGTAGACAGATTGCGGCTCTCCTCCGAAGCACGCGCCTGTCAGCCACCGCTTCTTATACAGTCATTGGTTGAATCTTTGCAAGTTCAGAACGAGGGCAGAGGAGACCCGGACATGAACAGACTTAGAATCCTCCTGACGAGCGCCCGTCTGGACAACAGGAGGCGCTTGAGCAACGAACAAGGCAACTATTATTTTTACTGAAAAAGCTGCCGATCACTGCTGGCTGGTATGAAGCGGGGATCGAACCCGCGACATGATAGTCACTTTTTTAGCCAGAACGCGATGCTTTACCGAGTGAGCAATCCGGCAGCCCCAGGTTTGTTGTTTTTTTTTTTTTTTTTTTATGAATGAAGGATTGTTTTCATAAGAATTTAGCAAAGATACTTGAATTGTTTGCAATATGAAATAATGGAGTTACCTGCCCCTTCCCATGCGAGTGATAAATCCCTCGAATCACCAGAGAACCTGAGCAATTTTCAACACAAGGTGAACTGGAAAGATAAAATCAAAGAAGAGAAAGATTGATCTCAACAAGAGAGGGCACCAGATCTCTTTGCCAGTGGCGGCCGGCCAGTAAAGGGCGCTGGGGCGCCGCCCCCCTTCAAATATCAAGAGATGAAAATTTACTTAAACATGTTAAATATAATTTAGTTGTATAATGCAAATAATTATGAAATAAACGTGTTTTTCAGTCTGTGAGCGCCTGTCAACAGCCCCTAAATATCGGTTCCAAATGGTATTTGGTTGATTTCTCTGTATCCATATACTTCCTGGGTGAGGGCGCGCGGCCAAGCGGTACCTTATGGAAGCTCTCAAAGTTTTGGTGAGCTCGTGACCCGAGGCTGCTGTTTCATTGGTTTCTTCAGATTTTCTTACGGGGCGCAGTTCTGTGCGCCCAGACACTCCCACTTTTATTGGCAGCGAATTAGTATTGTTTTAATGTTTTTTGATCTGATGTGATTGGACAATTCTCGTGGCTGTCAATCATATTCACACCCACCGTGACACGTAGTCTCGACTGTCAAATCATCCACCGCCTTTTCAACCTGGTAGCTGAGCGAGATAGAGACGACCGGCACATCCGGGTACTTCGCCAAACGTCAAGACCGCGCCCCTTTTGGGGGGATAGAAAACCTCAGATCCCATTGACCCTAATGTAATTTGATGTGTTTTCAGGTGTAAAATGTATCCGATTTATTTCACTAAATTTCCTGTTTATATTCATTTATTGATTTATTGATATGTCAAGCGATTATTTTGCTACCTTGCTTGAACCTGAGCGTTCGCGTTAAATTAAGGTTGATCGGTCCACCCTCTTGCCCTTTCACTACCGCGAATTTCGAAGTCTGTGTCAGTTTGGGGTCAAGAATAACTAACAAATGCACATAACGTTAGACCGCAAATCTGACTCGGTTGGCTGACGCTACTTTAAGTTAGCTAGTTAAGCAATTAAAGAATAAATAATGACATGAGACAAAAATCGTAGCGAATAAACCTATTAAAGTATAGTACCAAGTTTTACATATTAAAGGGTACTTACGTTACTTTCTAAGTTTAACAAAAAAAGAGTGGCATGGCCTGTTATGAAGCGTTTCCCACACATATAAACATGGGAAGACACTGGATACATAGCTTTTACTCTTCATCCTCTCTTAACTCTTCTATTTGGATTCTTCCCTTTTCCAGGTAGGATGGGGAACCTGAGGTCCGTACTGATCATTTTATTGTAGGTGCAACCCGGCACACCACAACTTTTGGGCATTTTACTGCTCAATTATCGCGCTTATTTCTCATTGATTTCAATGCATAAGAGCGTGTGTTTTCCCCCAAAAAGGGGCGCGGTCTTTGCGCTGAGCTCTTGATGACGTTGAACCGGTCGTCTCTATGGCATGTCCAAGTGGAAGTGTGGAGACTGAACACAACTCGGTTCTTTCCTTACAAAAACAGCCTTTATCAGGGCGTTCACTGGAGGAACAAAGGAAAGTAAAGGAGCTTGGCCCGGACCGACCCGATTTAAAGATTAAGCAGCAGGCAAGTGATCGTGGACGAGCTTGCACCCGGGGCTTCTCCCGCACTTCTCACGGCAAACGGAGTTGGCTAGCTGGATGTGGCGTTAGCAATGCCTTTTATCGCTTTCCCTGTTTGCTGTTCCAATTTGGCAGATTCCACAGAAAGTGTGACCAGTTGACAACTTATATTTCTGAACCAATATAAAATGTTCCATCTCTCTGCATTTACATTAAATATGTCAACAGAATAAATAATAAATGTGTTACCTGTAAAAGCATGGCTATTGTTCTGTAATTTCTGTCCGATGTGTGGTCCTAACGTTCGCTCTGCATTCCGCATTGAAGTCCCTATTTTATATAGGCATGGGCAACGCTCTGCATAAACTCTAATGGAATGCGTAACAGCTGAACTGGGGTGTAAACAAGCCTCAGAAAACTTATTAAAAAAAATGATGTAAATACCATTTTCATACAAAAAAAGAACACCATGGTTTGATTAAAAGCAACCTTTTTAATAGGATACCCGCATTTCATACATGAACTCTGCGTATTACGGCCAATAACGCGATTTGAACAGAGCTATTATTCGCCCGTTGGATGAATGCGTGACCTCAATTTGCGCCGTGTTTACAAACTTTCAGGTGCGGTGTGGCAAAAATATCCATTTTGGAGGTAGATTTCAAACAGCCCGTGCTGACGTGATATCCCAGCTACGGCCCTGACTGACTTAGAGCCATCTAATTTGATCTATTCGTCCAAACTAGACCTCCAGGGGATGTGAAATAAGTTCGAAAGAAGTTGTTGAAGTTCGTTGCGAGTTCGCCGTGACTTCTTCTCAACAATAGCAAGAAAGGTGAGTGTATTTTTACTGTAACCTACATAGTTAGTTGACAGAATATCCTGTGACCCTATTTGTGAAGTGTCAGTAAAATATACCAAGGAATAAACCAGCGTAAGCGTTCAAAAACCTACCAGTGTTCTGACAAATTTTGCTACCTATCAAAATATGCCACCTCGCGAACACCGGCCACAAGATTCATTCACTTATACCCTTCAATTCGAGACTGCGAGGATGGAAATCTGAATAATCAATTAGGAAAAATACTCGGCTCTCGGTAATTCTGTATATCGTCTCAACATTTTGTTAATCGGATTATGAAAGAAGACTGAAAATAAGCGCCGCTTTTTGTTTGGGTGTAAAAAGCGCGTATTTAAAGGAGAATAACATTGTATATTGATTAAGCATTGAACTCTGCATTAGTCGAACTGTTTTAATATTTGTTGATGACATTGCTTTGGCTTCCTGGAAGCAAGTACGCGCAAATCTGCTGTCTAGTGAGCATTTCAGGTTCGATGTACTGAGTAATAACGCCATGAAACTTAAACTGGCCCGTCATTCTGCGAATAGTCTTACTAAACTAGTTAATCGTCTGATTGCTAATCAAGCAAAGGGAGGTTTTCTGCCTCGCCAAACTAACCTCCGACTGCACGTCACTGTGTTTTACTATGAATTATTCACGGTAGCTCATTGAAACTATCATGGGAGGAGGGTATATGGACATTGTAAAAAACAGTGCAAAGGTTTTTTTTTTTTTTTTTTTATCACCACGGGTTATTGAAGGGGAACGTTTGATTCATTTAAGTAGCAGTGGGAGGGCAAACAACTGCGGCATCGGCGACTTCACTGCATTTTTATATAGTAATGGGCGAGTAGCGTTAATGTTTGCCCTCCCACCGATAATTTTGACATTTTGCAGGCTATTGATCAAAAAAAAAAACTTCACAGGCAACCCATTCATACCATTTTTTATATCAATGCAAAACCTAATGTTTGTTGAACATAATTGGGTGAAATTCAATGCATTTTCCATTAAAAAAGGGCCTAGGGGTGCTGCTGTACTTCAGAAAAGGGGTTGATGACTTTAGCATCAATTATTTCTGTTAGGGTACCCTAATGGATCATTTGGCCAGGTTTATTTCTGAGTAGACTGCATTTTCGAAAATGCCCTCAGGCTTCAACCCCAATTTTTCACAATGGGTTTTGCTGATAAATGCGAAATCAGCCATTTTGGGAACCTGTGGCTCTGAGACCCTTTCCTGTAAAGGCGTTGGACTTGTGGCAAACTCTTCGTCTGTGTCTTCTGTGCTTACCTGCAAAAAATCATTAGAAAATAATAAAAACTTTTTTCTCAGCAACTCAAGAAATGTTGTCATTTTATTCATTTGTATTGCCCATGCCTATTTTATAACAACCGGTAGTCGGAAAGCGGGGTAAAGCGCATACGCGAGCGGATGTTTACTTCCTGGCCTTCTAGAATTTTCACCAACTCGCGTTTGTGTCCCTCATCAAAAAGGTAAAAAATTCCGTCCACAGTAATAACGTTAGCAACAACCTCAGCACTGCTGTGAATGGGATTTGGCGGCTGCTAGATGGCACACTCGGATCAGTTATTGAATTTTCACAAGCAAGCCCAGATCGAAAACGGTTTATTATATGGACGAGTTCACTCCAATCCCTGGATGGAGCAAGCCAACCTTGGTTTGACTTAAAGGGGACCTATGATGCTGATCCTTCTTTTAATACATATTAGTAATGTTATAATGTTACTTGTCCATACTCAACCACTGAAAAGTTTCTAAACATAAGATACAGGGGTTTTGCCGTAATCCAAGAACGTGATTACGTGAACGTGATTTCCTCTCTGAACAGCTCCTCCCGAGATCTTCGCTAGATCTGGGCAAAACCTGACGTCAGGTTGTGCCGTCCAATTAGTACAGACCTAGCCAGAGCCAATCACGGCACTGGACCTGCCCACACTGGACACTATTCTAGCAGGCACTAACAATGGCAGATCATACTATGCCTTAGTAGCGTCGACACTTTTGGAAATACAAAAGAAGAACCAAATATCATTTGAGGTGCAGTTTTGTCAGTATCTCTCCCAAAGCTGCTTGTCCGTTTACTTTTGGACGCGAAGAAAAACACTTATTTCTCTTCCAAAAGAGGATGCCACCAGAAATCAATGGGTAGCTTTTTTGTTTGCTGGCAGCAAACAGCCACGCCAAAGGAGCGTTAGCTGATTGTGCTCAGCATTTCACCAAAGACAGCTTTATCAATAAAGGATAATTCGACACAGGATAAGCGTTTCAGCTGCTTCTTAAACCTGAAGCAGCTGCATTGATCAAGCGCTCAGAGCCACAAGCTGTAAGTAACCATATAACAGCAAATATTGTAAGTGAAGCTAACGTGTTACGCGTGGCTAGCAGGTCCGCTAACGATAGTTAGCACTAACAACTGGCCTCAAACGCAGGCTTTGTAAAATATCTGAAGATAAATGGACTGCATTTATATAGCGCTTTCTAGTCACATGATATGACCCCAGAGCGCTTTACAACTATACCTCACATTCACCCTGATGGCAGAGGCTGCCATGCAAGGTGCCACCCTGCACATCAGGAGCAGTGCGGGGTTCAATGTCTTGCTCAAGGACACTTTGACACGTTCTCTGGAGGAGCCAAGGCTCGAACCGGGAACCCTCTGATTCCTGGGCCACCCGCTCTACCTCCTGAGCCATGCCGCCTCATAAAGCCTGCATTAGTCGCGACTGTCCGTGACTCACAGACACAGAAGCTGTAAGTTGCTTTTACTGCATAAGCCAACATGAGATGATAGCCAGTTGATTGTGGCTGTAGCACAGCGGCTAACATAGCCAAGTTACTGTTGCTAATGTTTGTGTCCTAAATATGCAAGAGTGATATCAGGGGAAATTCTACAGAAGGTGTGTGATTATAAACCTTATTTGAAGCTAACTTTTAATACTTGTTTGTTATTTGGATGCTTGGTACAACTGTCCACAGTGACAGAACTTGCTGTCTGTAAAACCTGTATTGCAAGGGTTTGTCTCTGTGGTTGTTTTGACCGCTCGGTTACCAGCTACTGCATGTTAGTTTGCGTGCCGTGCTAATTATAAATGCTCCTGGTTAACTTATATGCAGTAATTCTGATCGGTATGCTTGTGTTACTTCGTTAAGCATCAATGTGGCATTTTCATCATAACGTTGCCCGATTGTAGCCACTACAGTTAGTGATCGCTTCACTTATCCAAGACCGGGATCAGCCAGAGACTTCACAAATGTCTGAGCAAGCTCTCTGGTGCTACCGTGAAAGCAATGCGAAACGCAGAAGCTCTACCGGTTTACAAATGATTCCTCTGCACTACCTTGACATAATTTCATTCTCCTTTAGAAATTGTTGTGGCTAATAAAAAGCCGAAAAAGGCGGAGATCAAATAGGTAATTCTTTCCTGTAGAAGTGATCGATTCGCTGGCTCCACATAAGCAACTTGTCCGCGCTAACAGAACTTACGGTCTGTAAAACCTGTATTATGTTCATAACATAACCGAGCTCTCTCTAGCTGTCGCGTACTATCCATAAAGCTGCTCTCACATCGGACACGAAACGAATTTTTCGCGGGACAGATTAGCCTACATTCAAAGTCAATGCAAAGACGCGAATACAAGCGTTAAGGGCGCGTTAAGCAGCTTTCAAACCGGACGCAAAAAGAATTTTTCGCGCGACAGATTACATTCAAAGTCATGACCGCTTATCAGCTACTGCATGTTAGTTTGCGTGCCGTGCTAATTATAAATGTTCCTGGTTAACTTATATGCAGTAATTCTGATCGGTATGCTTGTGTTACTTCGGTAAGCATCAATGTGAGAGTTTCATCATAACGTTGCCTGATTGTAGCCACTACAGTTGAAGCTAACCGGAGAGGTGTTGTATGTGTCTGCCGAGTTGGGCTGCAGTTAGACGAGACGTAAGTTTTGCAGAGCTTGGGCTGCGTTTCTGGGTGCTTATAAAACGGTCGCTTTACTTATCCATGACCGGGGTCAGCCTGATACATCTCCAATGTCTGGGCAAGCTCTCTGATGCTACCGGTGAAAGCAATAGGGAAGCGCACAGGCTATAACTACAAGGATCTAACAAACGATGGCAATGGTTCATGCAAACGGAACGAACTACCGGTCTGTAAAACCTGTATTATGTTCATGACATAACCGGAGCTCTATCTCGCTCTCGGCACTATCCATAACTCGCCCATTTTCCGCGAGGAAAAGCTGGTTATTCCGAAGCAATAAGTAAACCATTACCACGGGCAATTTCCGAAAAGGCAGTTTAGCCTGGAGCTTTCGCCCCTCCATCATATACCAGCGCGGAAGCTGTCCGTTTCTCCTGACTAACAACACACCACAGCGATGCACACGAACCAGCAGGTCCTAATACACAACGAAGCAGTCCATAAGCTGTTGGTCCACTTTTAGCTGCTCCTCACTGTCCATGTTTACCTCTAAACTCAGACCAACCGGATTTCTACGGTCTCCGGTCTACACTTGGGTATGTCGACCCGTTCTACAAATGTGTCTAAATAAGGTGGATTCTAGCTTTCCCTGCATCCTAGCTACAGAATAGAGGAACCGCCGTTACTCACCACTGTCGCTGTAGCAAACTGTAGCCGATAGCAAATTTGAGCTTGAGCTGCCAGACTTTCGCAGTGCGTCCTCCACTTTCGCCGCTGCGTTTATTAGAACAAGTTCATTTCATTAGATCTATACACATGTACTGCGTTAGATTGCGGAATTTGCCCGCCGTTTCCTTATCAGATGGCAGCCCTGTCTCAAGTTTCACTCTGGGGAGAGGGGCACGGAAAACTGCGTTCTGCTGCCTCGTCCCGCCCAACTCCGCCCTCCACAGAGCCGGCCAATCAGAAGAAAGTGGGCACACGGGGAGTGGGGGCTATAGCGGAAGAGCCACCCCAGTGAGGCGTTTCAGGCAGAGACCACTATGGACTACAAATGGGGTTTTTTGAGGACGGCAGTATGAGCGAAATAAGTACCCTTTTTTTTACTTTGTGCGATCAGGAGTACTCTAGGGGAGTCAAAGACCAAAATATAAACTTGGAAAAATAGCATAATAGGTAATCTTTAAAGGTTGGCACATCCGTGCTACAGGGTGAGCCAAAAAAGTGTAAAAACTGTGCATTTCAGGTCACTGTTCAAGAGTAGATATACAGGCTTTAACAAAGCCCTGCTTATTGTGGATTAGCAGGTTGGTCACTGGTGTGCCTTCCCTTTTCTCTGCTCATCGTGCTGTTATTGGTGTTGGCTCAGACAATCTTGTCACCGTTTGAGTTCCGTCCTGTGAAAACCAATTTTCCGTCCATGTCAAATTAGCAACAAGACCAAATAATTCACTTTTTTTACCAAAATTGCAGTGATCCAGGTCTAAAACTTCCTGTAAACATTTGTTTTTATGTTATCAATGAAATAAACCACATATATTCCATTAATTTATAATTTCATCCTGTTAAGTACAGTGGGACCTGTTGGTCACACTTTCTGTGGAATCTGTCATTTATGCATATAAATATGTAATTTACCACAGCTGTAAGGTGCTGGAAAAGCATGAAAATGAACCTTGAAAATCCTTGAAAAGTGCTTGAATTTCACTTTGTAAAAGGTGTACGAAGCCTGTAGACAGCATTACAGTGCTGTATTTTTAGATTTGTGTTTTGTTTTTTTGTTTTTCTGTTTAACTATGTTCCATATATTGTTTGCATCTTTACAAAACATCAAAATCCCAGCTAGTTGGTGGACTATCTTTAACATGACCGCTTTTAAAATCAATCTGTAAGTAATGCAAGGACAGATACAGTGATCTGTGGACATAGGGGATACATCCTCACTTCATAATAAAAAAGGGTACAAAGTACAAACCCTGATAAAATATATAGGCTACATTTTCCCTCTTAATAACTGACTGTGTCGACATCAAAGCAGCTGTCAGGTGTGCTGCGCCAAGGTAGATTGCCCCCCCCCCAAAATTTTTAGCACCAGCCGCCACTGCTCTTTACTATAATCAGTAAAAACACCAGCCCTCTATAAACCCACTGCTGTTCACACATCAGAGCTCCTCTAACTGTGTGTGACAGGATTTGTATAGAGGAAGGGGCTTTGCATACCTGTCCTGCCTCACTGCTCCACACACTTTAAGACCCCCAGTACTGATCAGTGACTGTCCAGTCCTTTCACAGACACTGACACAGGCAGCATTATGGTGATGTCAGACTTTCTACTGCTGGTGTTGCTGGGACTCCTTATACAGGGTGAGAAACATGGATCCATTTCATTATTTTTTAATTTGCAGTTAAAATGATAATTTGAGTTTTATTTAATTCCTAAACAAATCCACTGTGGAAACTGAAAAGGTTCATATGAATTGATGCCTATTTTAATCCTTATTTTTTTCCAGGATCAATGGCAGATATAGTTGTGACTCAGTCTCCATCAGCTCAGGCTGTTCAGCAGGGAGTCACTGTCACTATCAGCTGTACAGCCAGTCAGAGTGTTTATGTCGATAGCGGTGGTGATTACTATCTCAGCTGGTACCAGCAGAAACCTGGTCAGGCTCCTAAACACCTGATTTATTGGGCCACAAGACGCCAGTCTGGGATTCCTGATCGTTTCAGTGGGAGTGGATCTGGGACTCAGTTTACACTGAAAATCACTGGAGTCCAGGCTGAAGATGCAGGAGATTATTACTGTCAGAGTGCTCATTACATCAGTAGTAGCTGGGTGTTCACACAGTGTTAGAGAGCCGTACAAAAACCTCCCTCAGTCAGACTGCACAGAGACTGCACTGCTGCAGCTGGGACCTACTGCAGGTGCTGAGGGGGGAGCCACTGATCTCTGACACTGTGCGGTTTTGCTCTGAAACAGTTTGCACAATAATAACACTCAGACTCTGACTTATAAAGCACTTGATATGGAAAGACAAGAATATCCACACGCTAAGTGAAAATTAAGTGTTTATTTTTCATAATTTAAAATGTAATTTAACAATCTCAATGGAGACACAAGAATTGGTTCAAATGTTCTTTTCAAGAAAATAGATTCTATTTTTGTAGAGAGACTTTTCCCAGTTTTTCAGTGAACAAAAAGAGAAGTTGAGCACTTTAATCTAAACAAACAAGTCATAGACTGGAATTTAAATTGAGTTAACTGGAATAGTCGTGGGCTATTTGTGACAGACCAGAGGTATTCTTTAGTTCACCCCTTGCACAGATTGTAATTCTGACATGTGGTACGCTGTAATGTAGCAAGTCTACCCTGTCCAGGATTTTTCACATTTGTCAATTTGACTATAGTTTGGATGAAGAGATACCAAAAATTGCCTGGATAATACATTCCTGCAATTACATGTCATCTTCAGAAATTAATGGAAAGCATCAATTTGCTGAAGTCTACACAGCATTCAGAGTTTAGAGAGAGCACCCAGAGATTAGAGAGATCAGTTAGAGATTATAAAGAGCTTTCAGAGATCAGAGAGAACTTTTACAGATTAGAGAGTATCCAGTGATTAGAGAGCATTCAGCGAGGTCACAAAGTTCTGTACCTGTGGAATAATTCGTTTCGGACTTTGAAAGGATCATGGATTCAGAAAAGTGCTGCGATTCAGCAATGTGATATTACTTTGTTTACCAATTTAAATGTATCTTAATCCTGACATGATCCCCACTGATAAAGACAGAGGGAGGGAGGAATGCTCTTTCACTCACTGCTAGTGATCAACCTGCTTTCTTCCAAGCTCCTGATACAAGAATATGTTCTCCAGAAACTTCCCTTTCAATCTGGAAAACACTGAGAAACTGAATCACAGGAAAATTCACTCTTCTTTCTTCTCAATTTTGGATGAGGGAAATCAGTGTTTTGCATTTTTCATCATGAATTAAAAGATTTTTTTTTGTGTTTTTACACTTATTAAATGCTAAAGCAGGATTGACCCTGCACTCATAAGGCTTCTTTACATGACATCAGCAAGGGTTGTGTTTGAAGAGCAATCTCTCTGATGTCATCCAAACTACAATAACATTCTCCAATTACAGGAAGATGATTAAGTGCTGATACTGCTTGTATTTACAAGCAAAGTAGCCCTGCAAAGCGGGCGTTACACCTCAGCCCCTGGATTATTTGGAATTAATATAAATTGACGAATGCATTTTCAAGTTACAATAGAACATAGATAACATTTCAAATGTTGAAACTGAGACATTTTACATTTTTATCCACAAAATGAGCTCATTTCAAATTTTCTGGCTGCAACAGGTTTCAAAAAAGTTGGGACACAGGCAAAAAAGGGCTGAAAAAGCAATTAATATATAAGAGAATCAGCTGAAAGAACATTTAGCAAGTAATTAAGTTAACTGGCATCAGGTGTGTAGCATGATTGGCTATAAAAGGGATGTCTTAGAGAGGTTGAGTCTCTCAGAAGTAAAGATGGCCAGAGGCTCTCCAACCCGTGAAGGCTTACGTAAAAAAAATTGTGGAATACTTTAAAAACAATGTTCCTCAATGTCAAATTGCAAAGGCTTTGAAGGTCTCATCATCGACAGTGCATAATATCATCAAAAGATTCAGAGAAACTGGAAAAATCTCTGTGCGTAAGGGACGAGGCCGAAGACCTTTACTGGATGCCCATGATCTTTGGGCCCTCAGACACCACTGCATTACTCAACAGCATGATTCTGTCATTGACATTACTAAATGGGCCCAGGAGTACTTAAAGGATCCATTACCTGGTATTTACACCCTTTAAAAATAAGTGATTTGGGTCTAAAACATAATATTTTGCGGTAATTAGCAAAAAATTTCAATAACATTTATATTTATTTTGCCCTTTTATCAAGCCAATATTGCTCTCGCGAGAAAATTTCAAGATTTTGACTTGGCCGGAGGATAGAGGCATGGCTGGGCGGAGGGGATGGTGCGAGGAAAGAGGGTGGGCGGAGGGAGGAGTGGCTTGAAAGCACAGCCATAGCAACGTGTGCATAGTAACGCAACGTGTGACCTCCCCATGGCTGAATCTATAGACCATTCTGGGTGGCTTTGATGTGCTTCTGCCATCTGAGTGCGATGCACTGAGCCCTGCGTGAGATGTACTAGCGAAATAGCCTAAAAACAGGGGGAATACAATCGCCACATGCAAGCTAACATTAGTACATCTAAGTTCCATAATCATATAATCAAGAGTAACACGCAGCGTTTGGACGGTATAAAAAGACAATGATATACAGCCATCCCAACTGAGCTAGCTAAAGTTAGCTTTTCGCTAGCAGAAATTTAGCGTATGTTTGGAGTGTTATTTCGCCTGCTTACCGACATCATAGCATAGCATTTTTGACATCTATAGATTCCTTAGGTTGTCTAGGTTCATATGATGTGTGTATCTTCACTGTAGCTGAAAGTGAGCCCGCTACAGCCTCGGAAATACGGTATGTCAGGCGAGCCTGTGGGCTGTGAGGGAAACGTTTACGTATTGGGTTCAACCTAACGTTAGTACATCTAAGTTCCATGATCATATAATCAAGAGTAACGCACTGCGTTTAAACAGCATCAAAAGACAACAATATAGCTACAGCAACCCATCAACAAATTAACAATGTGCAAGCCAATGTTATTGCTGGCCTAAATTAACTTAGCTAGCTAACGTTAGCTTTTTGCTAGCGGAAATTCAGCGTATGTTTGGAGCGTTATTTCGCCTGCTTATCAACATCATAGCATAGCGTTTTTGCCATCTATAGATTCCTTAGGTTGTCTAGTTTCATATGATATTTGTCTCTTCACTTTAGCTGAAAGTGAGCCTGCTACAGCAACGGAAATACGGCATGTCGGGAGAACCCTCGGTTGTGAGGGTAACGTTTACGTATTGGGTATACTGCCAAGTTTCTTTTAAACTGCACCACACTCCATCCAATAGCTTACGGTAATGTAATGATAACATTGAAATTGGGGGAATAAAGTTGTCAGCTAATGCGAAAGTTGACATTTACAGACATTATTAAAGTGGCGGGTTCCGTAGTGTTGGAATAACTCCTTTTTCTAGCTGAAGGTTCTTTGATAATCCAGTATTATACTGTCCCAAGTTTGCAAAACAGTCTGAGGAGAAGTGTTTGGTGCAGACAAACAGTTGGCTCGCTGGAGCAACAGGAACATTATCTTTGAAAATAAATGTAATCCAACTGTTCCTCAAAGCAGCATCACCAGCTGGTATGATAAAAATATTTTTATCTGGGTTTTGACAGGCAACAACTGAACAGTTATGTCCTCTGCTGCCCGTAGCTCTCGTTTTCTTTGACATGCTTGCCTCTGTTTGGGTTACGCAGGGTAGAAAAACAAATGGTGGATTCGCTTCCTTCTCTCCAGAAAACAGTGGGAGTGGTTTTCCCCCCGGCCCCTCCTCGGCTTCTTCCTGACGTCAACAAGAAGCCCAATCTGATATCGCTTTTTTTCCCCCTCCTACTGAATTCATGGGGGAGGAGGCGAGAGTGAAGTTCTTTGCCCGGAAAACATGTCAGCTATTGTCAGTGACAGAGAAGATTGAGGTATACATGCAATAACCTGAAAAAAATGGATTTTCTGGTGATGGATCCTTTAAAGAAACCACTGTCTGTAAACACAGTCCGCCATGCCATCCACAGATGCCACCTAAAACTCTATCATGCAAAAAGGAAGCCATTGTTGAGCATGATCGAGAAGCGCCGCCGTACTCTGTGGGCCAAGCCTCATTTAAAATGGACTGTAGCAAAGTGGCAAAGTGTCCTCTGGTAAGACGAGTCCAAATTTGACATTCTTGTTGGAAATCATGGGCGTTATGTCCTCCGGGCTAAAGAGGAGAAAGACTACCCCTCCTGTTATTCGCGTTCCGTTCAAAAGCCAGCATTTCTGATGGAATGGGGATGCATCAGTGCATATGGTGCGGGACACTTGCATAGATTAAAAAGCACCATGAATGCTGAAAGGTATATAAAGGTTTTAGAGCAACATATGCTCTCCTCCAGACGACATCTATTCCAAGGAAGGCCTTGTGTATTTCAGCAGGACTATGCAAAACCACATACTCCAGCTATTACAACAGCATGTCTTCGTAGTAGAAGAGTCCGTGTGCTGAACTCGTCTGCCTGCAGTCCTGATCTTTCACCGATTGAGAACATTTGGCGCATAATTAAACGAAAAGTCCTTCAAAGGAGACCCAAAACTCTCCAGCAGCTGGAAGCCTCTATTAAACAAGAGTGGGATCAAATTCCAATGGCTAAACCCAAGAAATTTCTCTCCTCAATGCCCAGACGCCTCTACTCTGTTAAAAAGAAGAGGTGATGCTACACCATGGCAAACAGGCCCCTGTCCCAACTTTTTTGAGACCTGCAGCAGCCATCAAATTTGAAATGAGCTCATTCTGTGGTTAAAATTGTAAAATTTCTTAGTTTCAACATTTGCTATGTTATCTCTTTTCTATTGTGAATAAAATACTAGCTGGTGTGATTTGAAAGTCATTGCGTTTTGATTTTATTCACTATTTACACTTTGTCCCAACTATTTCGGAATTGGGGTTGTAAATAACAGGCGCCTTCTCTGTCCAATTAGGTTGAGGAAAAGGCGACTGAACCAACTCTGGGATTTTCTCGCGTGTGAAAAACTCCCAGGGGGACAAAACACTCGACTGACTGACATCATGCCCAATCAGCGCATCACAGGCAGTGCAGTTAGCACTCTGTGAGGCTTGAGACACAACAGGAGAAAGCAAAGTGCCACCAGTCTGGCTGGAAACAGTTTCACTTTCATAGAGATGGAATCGATGTGCACTATCAATATAGTTATCGACTGGGAGGGGGGCGATGTTTTGCGAGTGTTATAGCGAAAACCTGATGAGTCAGGTGACTGATTAGTTTCATGGTGTGTAGCGCGGCTTTCCCCTCCGGGGATTATCACAGCAGCCAGATGCGTTGAGCAGTGATCTTCATTCTCGGTCCTGGAGAGATGCAGATTTTGTTATCGCTCAGCACTTCATTGATCAATTAAAGTGTTGATCTCACCTCACCTGGTGACTTGGGTCCCAATTCATTGTTGAAATTAAGGAAAAAATAAAAACCAGTAGATGCAGCAGCCCTCTAGGAGTAAGAATGAAGAGCACTGGTGTAGTGCCCTGTCACCCAAATCACAGCCTCCTGAGGCCAAGAAATTCTGGCTTTCCACCACCGTCTCCTCGCTTTACCTAGGATTCAGGTATGGTGACAGCCTGCCAATCAGTAGCAATAATTGCTCACTTTATTGCAGGGAAGGAAAGAAAAGACTGGATTTGGATTTAAGAGATAGATTTGGGGATTTCTGGTGAAATGGCAGGTCATTAAGACCTGCTGTAAATTGAGTGGACTGAATAGCAATATCTGACTCATCTGAACATAAGCTGATGCAGGTGGAGTGACTGATTAAACATTATTAGGCTTTGACTCTGTGTTCAAGCAAAAAAAAAAAAAAAAAAAAAATTGAAAAATACAAATTAAACTACTGCATTCACAGAGAACCATTTTGGCGCCAATTAAGCTCTGTGATTTATTTGCATCTTCTTTTTACATTATTGTTGGCCATAATAAAGTCCTATAAGCACAATATCCATCTGTTGTCTAATCTACTGACAACACTTTTCACAGCCATCCTTCGTACTCCATAAATCATAATCAGCAACAGTTACAGAATCATAAAGTTAATTGGCAGAACTAATCTCATTAAAACTGGTGAGTTTGAATAAAAACAGCAGTGAATAGGGCACATGTCCCAGCCCTCTGTAAATCCACTGCTGTTCACACATCAGAGCTCCTCTAACTGTGTGTGACAGGATTTGTATAGAGGAAGGGGCTTTGCATACCTGTCCTGCCTCACTGCTCCACACACTTTAAGACCCCCAGTACTGATCAGTGACTGTCCAGTCCTTTCACAGACACTGACACAGGCAGCATTATGATGATGTCAGACTTTCTACTGCTGGTGATGCTGGGACTCCTTATACAGGGTGAGAAATATGGACTAAATTAAACTATTGATTTGGGGTATACTTCACTTGTCCTTTCCTAAATTGTCATTACAGCTAAATAAAATAATGTATGATATAGCCTGTTTTTCACTTGTATTAAACTTCATTGACACCTATTTCATTCTTTTCTTCCAGGATCAATGGCAGATATAGTTCTGACTCAGTCTCCAGCAGCTCAGGCTGTTCAGCAGGGAGACACTGTCACTATCAGCTGTACAACCAGTCAGAGTGTTAGAACTGGCTCCACTGACTACCTCCACTGGTACCAGCAGAAACCTGGTCAGGCTCCTAAACTTCTGATTTATTTAGCCACAACTCGCCAGTCTGCGATTCCTGATCGTTTCAGTGGGAGTGGATCTGGGACTCAGTTTACACTGAAAATCACTGGAGTCCAGGCTGAAGATGCAGGAGATTATTACTGTCAGCAGGGTGATAGCACACCGTTCACACAGTGTTAGAGAGCCGTACAAAAACCTCCCTCAGTCAGACTGCACAGAGACTGCACTGCTGCAGCTGGGACCTACTGCAGGTGCTGAGGGGGGAGCCACTGATCTGAAACACTGAACTACTATGTGCTATAATAACTAATACTCTCAATCACAGTACACTTTCTGAATATGGTGTTACAAGAAAATTTGCAGCTTCTTTAGAATTTTACTTTTTTTTGATCATTTGAAACTTCATTGAATGAGCACAATGGAGACGCATTAGTTTATGTTCATCCTTGTTGAGGCTCTTAAATGAGCTAATGGTATTCAGGGGCCTAATATGTGCAGAGAAAACATTCCTCACATCACAGCACGTCCACCAGCCTTAACCATCAACATAAAGCAGGATGGATCCATAAATTCGTGAAGATTAGGCCAAATTCTGTCCCGACCATCTGCATGTCACAGCAGGAATTGAGCTGAATCAAACCGAATGACAGTTTTCCAGTCTTCTACTGTCCCGTTTTGCTGAGCCTTTTTTCCACTGTAGACTCAGTTTCCTGTTCTTGGCTGAGGGGAGTTGAGGCCGGTGTGTGTTCTGCTGCTGTAGCTCGTCCACTTCAAGGGTCGACATGTTGCGCGTCAGAGATGCATTTCTGCGTAATACTGTTGTTACTTGCAGTTATTTGATTTTCTGTCGCCTTTCTGTCTGCTTGAACCAGTCAGGCCATTCTCCTTTAACCTTTCTCATGAAAGTGGTATTTTTGTCCACATAACTGCTGCTCTCTGAATGTTTTTATTTTTACTTTCGAAAACTTCGAAAGTATGTTGGTCGTCATGTTTGTTGGTCTGTTTGTCTGTCTGTTTGTTTGTTTATGCTCTACAGGTTACAGTTTTTGTCATATCGTCCTCCGGATCAAATCCTGGATTGTGGATCACTTTAAAGATTTCATTAACATTGGGAGAAAGGGCATTTTTCAACATTTTCCTCAGTAACTCACTAATGAGAAGTTTTCAAAAGTGTCACGCTTTAGTGTGATTTTATTCATTTACAACCCCAATTCCGAAATAGTTGGGACGAAGTGTAAATTGTGAATAAAATCAAAATGCAATGACTGTCAGATCAAATCAAAATGAGCTTATTTCAAATTTTCTGGCTGCAACAGGTCTGCAAAAGTTGAGACGCAGGCAAAAAAAAAGGGCTGAAAAAGCAATTAATATATAAGAGAATCAGCTGAAAGAACATTTAGCAAGGAAGTTAAGTTAACTGGCATTAGGTGTGTATCGTGATTGGCTATAAAAGGGATGTCTTAGAGAGGCTGAGTCTCTCAGAAGTAAAGATGGCCAGAGGCTCTCCAACCTGTGAAGGCTTACGTAAAAAAAAAAAAGTGGAATACTTTAAAAACAATGTACCTCAACATCAAATTGCAAAGGCTTTGAAGGTCTCATCATCGACAGTGCATAACATCATCAAAAGATTCAGAGAAACTGGAAAAATCTCTGTGCGTAAGGGACAAGGCCGAAGACCTTTACTGGATGCCCGTGATCTTCGGGCCCTCAGACGCCACTGCATCACTCACCGGTATGATTCTGTCATTGACATTACTAAACGGGCCCAGGAATACTTCAAGAAACCACTATCTGTAAACACAGTTTGCCGTACTATCTACTGATGCCACCTAAAACTCTATTGAGCAAAAAGGAAGCCACTGTTGAGAATGATCCAGAAGCGGACATGTTCTGTGGGCCAAGGCTCATTTAAAATGGACTGTAGCAAAGTGTCCTGTGGACAGACGAGTCCAAATTTGACATTCTTGTTGGAAATCATGGGCGTCGTGTCCTCTGGGCTAGAGAGGAGAAAGACCACCCCTCCTGTTATCAGCGTTCAGTTCAACAGCCTGCATCTCTGATGGTATGGGGATGCATTAGTGCATATGGTGTGGGACACTTGCATGTTTTAAAAAGCACCATGAATGCTGAAAGGTATATAAAGGTTTCAGAGCAACATATGCTCCCCTCCAGATGACATCTATTCCAGAGAAGGCCTTGTGTATTTCAGCAGGACAATGCAAAACCACATACTGCAGCTATTACAACAGCATAGCTTTGTAGTAGAAGAGTCCATGTGCTTAACTGGTCTGCCTGCAGTCCTGATCTTTCACTGATTGAGAACATTTGGCTCATAATTAAACGAAAAGGAGATCCAAAACTTTCCAGCAGCTGGAAGCCTGTATTAAACAAGAGTGGGATCAAATTCCAATGGCTAAACTCAAGAAACTTGTCTCCTCAATGCCCAGATGCCTCCACTCTGTGTTAAAAAGAAGAGTGGATGCTACACCATGGTAAACAGTCCCCGTCCCAATTTTTTTGAGACCTGTAACAGCCAACAAATTTGAAATGAGCTCATTTTGTGCATTTCTCAGTTTTAACATTTGCTATGTTATCTCTGTTCAATTGTGAATAAAATACTGGATGGTGTGATTTGAAAGTCATTGCGGTTTGATTTTATTCTCAAGTTACACTTTGTCCCAACTATTTCAGAATTGGGGTTGTATTTATTTGCAAAATCTTCCATAAACTTCAAAGACTGTTTTGCCTGAAAATTCCGATCAACAGTCTCTGAGACACTCAAACCACCCCATCTGTTGGAAACAGTCATTGTGCTGTCAAACTCGCTTAGATCCAGTTTCTTATCCATTCTGATGTTTGGTCTGAATAACAGCTGAGCCTCCTGACCATGTCTGTGTGCTTTCATGATTCACTTTCTTAAAGTGGCCACTGGGTGTAATAATAGAGAGGAAATTACAGGCTGTTATTACACTTGAACTGGCCGGTGCTCTATCAGCCAATGCACTGATAATACAATCATGGATACTCAAAAGTTGAAAAGATTTATTAACAATTAAATAAATTCAAAAATATCTTTGGCGATGTCTCTGTCCTGGAGGACCCTTCAGCAAGATGGGCTGCAGATCTGCCAGCGTAGCAGGCAGTGGTGAAGCCGTCCCCAATGTGGAAGGAAGGGTCCTCTGGTCAGCTGGGAGATGATGGGTTTGATGCTGAAGAGGCTGGAGTCAGGAGCTGGTGATGGTGGCTGATGCGAAATCTCTGCAAACCGCAAACAGAAACACGTTATGGGCATTTTTACAGAGGACCGATGGTAACGATTGGCTAAATATAATTGCTTGGGTGGCCTGTGTCTTGTGACAAAACTTTATTTTACACTCTCCTCACTGTGAGAGGGTGTCAGCCCTGTATCTGCTGTTTGCACAGGAGTATCTCTCTCTTAACATCTGAAGACTACAGTGTAAAATGTGAAAGCAGGATCTGTTTGTGATGGTGCAGGAAAAACTGAACATAAAGGGGTTTAACTTCATCCCCATGTTCTGCAGTACATAACAGAGGCACACAGCAGAGGTTCAGGAGCAGAATCACACCTCAAACTCTCCCCTTCTGCTCTTCCCTGTGAAGCCTTCCTGCCGACAGGACCAGTTCCATTTCAATATTTTTAAAATGAGAACAAGTTTACACCTACATCACCCTCCCACCTCTGTCTCTCTCTTCCCCCTCTCTCTCTTCTAGAAGTTCCTTGAAGGATTAAGTAGCCCAAGAGCTTCAGTGAATCCATCGCCCACACCAGAGACTCATTATGCCATTGTCCATTGTGAATGTCTATCTACTATTTAATTTGTTTAATTGCAAACAACTGCTCAGTAAATATCATCGCTGCATTCAGTTAGTGGTTTGCTTGTGTGGTTTGCTGCTAGTGAACTGGATATAAACAACTCAGTAACCATTAATGTTTGATTTTACGGACTCAGTCATCACTGATATTGAAACTTTGATCTGAACATACAGTGCCTGACAAAAGTCTTGTCGCATAAGGACATAGTAACTAAAAATAGCATATAACTTTATTTCTAACCAATCAATTGTTATAATAAATAGTCCATTTTAATGTCAAGGGCTTTCACATTAATAATTTGGTGCAAAATGAAACTGTCAAAAAGTGTTCTGATTTTCACAGCTTGGCTAAGCCCATAACATCTGTTTTTGCTAGGACAAAAGTCTTGTCGTCTCTTCAGATGATGCAACAAATTGCAGATTAGAGTTTAACCTATGGCAAATACTGTAATTAACACATTCCCAGATGTGAATGGAAATAACCCCAGCACACCAGACTTTCATATGAGGTGCGACTAGGCCTCTGACAACATACCAAAGATTCAACCACAGACCAAAGTGCTGATCATCAAGAGCCTGAAGACTGAGTCTGCTGCTGAGGTGGCAGACATCTTTAATGTATCTAAATGTCAAGTGGAGGGGATGAGAAAAAGATTTGAAGGAACTGGTGACGTTCATGGCAAGCGCAGATAAGACAGACCCCGGTATGACAACTGTTTGAAAGGACCGTTTGTTGCTTCAACTGTACAAGGCTAGCCCTTCTTCAACTACAGCCAAGCTACATGAGGAAATGTCACCAGAAATCCCGGTATCTACAAGAAGAGTTTGTCAAATTCTCTCTCAAAGTGGTTTTCATAGCCAAATTAGTACACAGAAGTCTGCATTAAACAGAAAACAAAAAACCTGTATTGCATTTGCCAATGCCACAGCTCGCAGAAAGGATTGATACTGGAAAAGTGGCTGAAAGTTTATTTTTCTGGTGAATCATCCATTGAACTCCATCCCAGTCGCCGTACAAGACCTGTTGGAACCCTCATGGACCCAAGATTCTCCCAGAAAACAATCATGTTTGGTGGCGGAAAAATCATGGTTTGTTGTTACATCCAGCATGGGGGTGTAAGAAAGATCTGCAGAGTGGATGGCAACATCAACAGCCTGAAATATCAAGAAGTTCTTGCTGCTCTACTTATACTGCTGCTCCTTCTCATTCTTCTGCCTCCATGTCACAGTTCCTGAAAGCGAAGAAGGTGAAGGTACTCCAGGATTGGCTAACCCAGTCACCTGACATGAACATTATTGAGCATTTCAGGGGTAAGATGAAGGAGGAGGCTTGGAAGATGAAACCATAGAATCTTGATGAACTCTGGGAGTCCTGCAAGACTGCTTTCTATGCCATTCCAGATGATTTCATCATCAAGTTATCTCAGTCATAGCCAAGACGTATGGATGCAGTCCTCCAAGCTCATGGGAGTCATACGCAATATTAATTCTTTTTTCCAAGGCACCATGGCTTTATGTTCTGATATTATAGTGGCATATTTGTGTATTCAAAATAAAGTGTATGTATAATTTCCACATTTTTTTTCAATGCGACAAGACTTTTGTCCAAGCAAAATCTGACCTTTCTGTACAAATTAAATAATAAAACTCAATGAATGACACAAAACTCTATTTTGGTATATTTCGCATAATCTAGAGGGCTTTGCCTTTCATATAAGCCATTTTTGATTCCAATTGATCAACTACAAGTCAGGTTATTATTTGTCGTTCCTACAACTTGGATAAGTGACAAGACTTTTGTCAGGCACTGTACGTCATTAGTTGCATTCACACTGCAAGCGAAACTTCGTGAAGTTAGAAAATTCGCGAAGTTAGGGTGAAAGTTGCCAAGCAACCGTGCCAAAAGCCGTCTGAAACTTCGCAAGAAAAATCTCAAGCCAGAGTGCGAAGTTTCGCGCTCAGTGCGAAACTTCGCAAGAAGTTTTGTAATGTGAACGCAAACATCTGAAACTTCGCGAAATTACTCATGTGACTTGTGTTACTCAGCATGCTGGGAATGCTTGAATGGTGTACGCGGGGCATGCGCACTACTTCCTGAAACTTCGCGATTTTTTTCAACAGAGCTAACTTCGGGAGCTTTCCTGCCAGTTTGAACAGCAGGGTGAAATTTCGCGACTTTTAACTTCGCGATTTTTTGCAGTGTGATGATTTTTTCAATCATTTTGAATGAATGAATTTAATTAAAAAAAAAAAAAACACCCAAGTTATTGAATCTCAACCCATGCAAACTAAATCAAATCCACCTATTTAAAAGTGCAATAGAATTTGCAAACAGATTCAATTAATGCCATTAATTATTTACGGGGGAAAAAATTGCAGGAGACAGCACATGTCCCAGCCCTCTATAGAACCACTGCTGTTCACACATCAGAGCTCCTCTAACTGTGTGTGACAGGATTTGTAAAGAGGAAGGGGCTTTGCATACCTGTCCTGCCTCACTGCTCCACACACTTTAAGACCCCCAGTAACATTTTAAATCGTCTTTGCTGACTTATCATGGCATAAATGATTTCACTACTCAGCCTCTATAGTCTTGTCAGAATTTACCATAATTATTGAATTCTGATGGATGATATTTATGTGTGTTGACATTCACTTTCATTATTTTTCTTCTCCAGGATCAATGGCAGAAATAGTTGTGACTCAGTCTCCAGCAGCTCAGGCTGTTCAGCAGGGAGACACTGTCACTATCAGCTGTACAGTCAGTCAGAGTGTTTACAACAATTATAATCTGCACTGGTACCAGCAGAAACCTGGTCAGGCTCCTAAACTTCTGATTTATGCTGCCACTACTCGCCAGTCTGGAATTCCTGATCATTTCAGTGGGAGTGGATCTGGGACTCAGTTTACACTGAAAATCACTGGAGTCCAGGCAGAAGATGCAAGAGATTATTCCTGTCAGAGCTACCACTACATCAGTGGTGCTGTGTTCACACAGTGTTAGAGAGCCGTACAAAAACCTCCCTCAGTCAGACTGCACAGAGACTGCACTGCTGCAGCTGGGACCTACTGCAGGTGCTGAGGGGGGAGCCACTGATCTTAAACACCTTAAATAAACTGAGCGACTTTGTGCAATAAGAACTCTCATGTTCTCAAACATAATACATGTTCTTAAATACTTCATGCCAGCATAAGGAAAAGCTTCATTTAGGATATTTATTCATTTCTTGAATGTGGACCATTAGCTGTAAGAACAAATTTGATCTAATTTGTACAGATCAGTTTTTCCATTGTCTTTAGACATATTTCAATCAGATATGGGGACACTACACTTAAGTGGACTGTGAAGAGATTAAAGACCATGTAGAGAGGGGGAAAAAGGTCTGTAATTGTGATATACAGTAATTTGTGTGGGGGTTGGTGAGATGGGGTTGGAGAAGTTTAAGGATGTACAGAAGGGTTGTAATTCAGCAATGAGTGATACATTTGTTTACCTACTTAAATGGAGTTTAATCCAGATCTGATCTGCACTGATAAAGACAGAGGGAGGGAGGAATGCTCTTCCACTCTCTGCCAGTGCTCCCCCTGCTCTCTCCTTACTTCTGATCCAGGAATATGTTCTCTAGAACCATCACTTTCATTCTTGATTCATCAAACATCATTCTCTTGTTCCCTTTCTTTGATGAATGCAAAAAGAAAAGTGTTGTTTTATCATCTGGCAGTAAAACATTGTTGCCTAGTGGTTACCATGGTAACCAAACCCACCCACCACTCTAAATAGGCAGTGTGGAAACGAGTCGTGCAAAAAAGGGTTAACAGACCTTTTCACTAAACAAAAACACAATTTTTAGGATCATTTTAGATGAGTTTGATTAACTTATCCTGGTTTGAACCTCCCAAGAGAAGCACCCTTTCCCCTACCTCTCACAAGCTGAAATTACACTCTCCAACCACAGGGACAGACAGAATGCCATTTTGGCTCCTCGCATAAAAGGGCTGTTTTCTAAGAGGAGTGAGGGAACTACAGCCTGGCATCAGATTTGGTCAGAGCCAAATAGTCCACAACGGTAATAGCTCAGTGGGAGGGGGTCAGTCGGATCAGTACCCTCTATCTCATTACACAGCAGTAAATTTCAAAGATGAAAATACTTTGGGGCTCCTCTACAAAACATGAAGATGATCAGTAAAGAAGATGAAGAAGTATTCCCTCTACAGTCATCCCTGTATTTCAGTCAGCAAACAGGGACAGTAACTGTACATATCTGAGAACTACAGAGCCGCACATGAAAACGGGAATTGCTTGTAATTATAAACAGAAATATTTCCCATAGTAGCCTCTAACTTGATTTATTTCATATGGATTAGAGATACTGAGTATGAGAAGTGCATGGGAAAAGACAATCAAGGAGTATCTTAAACACAATTCATAGAATCTGAGCCCATATGCAGTTATTCCTACCCAAGTTCAGAAAAACACACAGATATGTGAATAAATTTGTTAATCTTACAGTCAGCCCGTCAGCACGGAGTGGAATGCACGCGAAACTGCTGCTGCTGCTACTACTATAGGATTGTCAAGCTTGAAATACTGAAATAAGATTTTTGACTCAAACTAAACTTTTAGTAACTTACCTTAGTTCAAGCAAACTCATCAAATTTTTAGGTAATTTATCAGCGATTTTTCATCAACTTCAAACTTCAGTTGGCTACGTAGCTAGCTCTATCCATTTGTAAATATGGGACGCCGGTGCCAAGGGCTACCAGATCGGCCCTGTCCTCACGAGGCGGCCGAATCGGACATTAAGTTTAGAATCTGCTATCTGTTTCTTTGCTCTAAGTGCAATGCAGCAAGGATCCCAGATAAGCAGCGAGCCAGAGCAGGAAAGTTTATCAACCTTTCGGCCGTGGTTGATGCAAAAGACAGTCCCGATTTCTGTGCCTGCTTTGTGATGTCACTGCCTGAGCTCTACCAATATGCCCAGGGTAACATTAGGGACACGCTGGGGAAATTGGATCAGGCACGGCTTGAGGAATTACGGAACAATCTTAGTGCCAACTGTATAAAACAATTCCCGCATCTTAAGGATAAAAAACTTGTTCACCGCCAGGCAAAACACAAGTTGATCAGCGACATCTTCTTTATAGGATATAGTGTGGTCAATGGTGCGGTATCGAAGGATGTTGAAAAGATTTACAAGGATGAATCCCAGCAAGTCCCATCCCAGACATGGGGATCCAGCGGGGTGGATGAACCAGTTGACATTTCGGGTCTGCTGATACGGTTTGCTGAGCTATGTGAAAGGGTCGGTAAACTGGAAAAGCAGGCAAAAGAGCTGAAATTGGAGAATACTCGCCTTAGGGTTTCTCTAAAGGCTTTGCAGGCGGAATCTGCGGGGGGCAGTGATTCACCAATTGTGAACCCGGACAGGGAGGGCAGGCAGGCCGAAGGTCTCATCCCCTCTGGAAGTTCAAAGCAGCTGAATGTCGCTGGAAACGTTGATGTGCCCGATGACAGTGTCGGTAATGAACTCCTTGTTGAATCCCAAACAGTGACACAGTCTGACCCTCAGACCTCTCCATCATCCTCGGATGGGGAGTTGGATGAATGCGAGATAGGCTTCATCGCCCCGCCTCAACAGAAGCGCAGGGTGAGGCGTAAGCGTGGAAATAATACGATGTTTGACGGTGGCATTATGGCTGCCGAGGGCATAAATGTTAGATGACCCGGTGGCATAATGGCCGCTGGGGGCGTAGATGAGCCTGTGAAGCAGGTTTACCTAGGTCGTGTTGGGCCGAAACATTCAGTGAAGGATGTCAAAAAACACTTGCAAGTTATGGGTGTTGAGAATGATAAAGTAAATGTGGCACTCCTAGCCGATAAGACAGAGTACAGGTCCTTCCAACTCGAAGTACCGAGCGGTTTCTATGATCGTGTTCTTGACAAATCTAGGTGGCCAAACGGGGTGGTGATCCAGCCAATTCATGCCCCCAAGAAATACAGAGCGGCGTTCGACGCAGGAGGCAGATACAATGGTGCGGCGAAAAGGAGTGTTCCGCAGGGGAAGTGGGATCGACCTTCACAGCCCCGCGGAGAATTCCAGCAGCATGACCGACGGTATTGCCACGACACGCGGAACTACTATGGGCGGTCAGAGTATGAAGCTTGCGATCCACGGAACTACTACGGACGGTCGGGGTATGAAACGGGCAAAAGGCAATTCCGACGGGATTTTGAATATCAGACAGAATGTCAAGAAAGGGACTGGTGGTCAGGTAGGCACTAGTGCATTAACGGTGTGCTATGAGACGTTCAATTGTCATGGTTTTAAGGCTAGTGCCTCTTACATCGCTAAGAGACCGAGGGACTGTGATGTTCTGTGTCTCAGTGAGACATAGTTAAGGCCGCATGAACTTCCAACGATCCTTGCGGCCCTGGCCGCTATTCACCCTGGATTTGATCCCATGTCATTTGAGGTGTTTTCTAAGTCTGGTATGACAGAAGTGGACGGTGATTATACTGGGTGACCTTATGGCGGGGTCTCCATTATCTGTAGGAAGTTTGATGGATTAACCTGGCAAGAAATTGATGTGGTGTCTAATCGACTTATTGGTGTCTCTCTGAGTGACGGCTCGGGGGTGTGTCAGGTTATTATGAATGCTTATATGCCATATTTTGAAAGTTGCTCGCATGAAAATCTGGCAGCATATATTGAATGCCTTGACGCTTAACAGGTATGTCTTGATGAATGGAGTAGCTGTGCTCCCGTTAAGTTATGTGGCGATTTTAATGCGCAGCTACCCAGGGATGTTGTAATAGGACGTAATTGGTTTAGATCTAAGGGTTATAATCTTCAGTCGAAGTTACGATATGATTTCACGACTTCTAATAGTTTGGTGTCAGCCGACCTTTCTACTAAACAAACTGTCCATTACACATACTTTTGCATTAAACGCGGGGTCCGCACTTGGATAGACCATGTTTTTGCAACTGGGACTGAGATTTGTGAGTGTAATGTGGTCGAACCTGAGGAGGATAATTTGAGTGATCATTTACCTTTGAAATTTTCCTTTGGAGTATGTGTAAAGCCTGATGTGGGTAGTATTAAAATGCAGAGGAAATGGAATGCAGGTAGGCAACTTGTATGGGACAAATATGGTAATTCTGTTAGGTATGACCAAATTCTGCGAGGAAAACTGGCTTACCTAGATCTAAAAGGTGCTGCCTCTTTGAACGATCATCATTCATCTCAATCTTACATTAATGGTCAGGTAGATGAGCTCAACAATGCCATACACACTGCAGCAATTGAGTCTGGCAGCTCTCAGAAGTGTTGCCGTAAGCCTAAGGCCCACTGGTGTGCCGACCTCACCAGGCTAAGAGATTCCAAGCGGTTCTGATGGCATCTATGGGTTGCCAATGGCCGCCCCAGGACCGGAGTAGTTTTTGAGTGCTGGATTTTCTTGAAAAAGCAATTCCGCAGAGTATCCCGACGCTCTCTTCATCAGATTTTTAATAAACCAATAATTGATTTAAACAACTTATTTAGAACTGGCAATAGCAAGGAGTTCTGGAATGCCTTAAAGAAGCTTGCACCAGCTAATTCTTTGGTTTTGAGCACAAATGATTTTACCTTACATTTTAGTAACATTATGCGTGATGATGATGATCTAGATCCGTTTCAGTCAGAAGTCAGAAGCCAAGTTGATTCTGTTTGTTGAATATAATTGTGAAAAGTACTTTGAGAGTTTTTATATGGTGGAAGATATTCGGTTGGCCATCTGTGCTCTTAAGAGGGATAAGGCTGCTGGTGTCGATGGCATAACTACCTAGCATTTACAGAATGGTCTCTCCTCGCAGCTGTGTGATATATTATGTAATTTATTCAATGTAATGCTGAGTTGGCATGTTGTATGCCCTGATATGTTGGTTGGTACTATTACACCAGTTCTGAAGAAGCCAACTTTGTCTCCTAATGACCCGGCTAACTAGAGACCCATTACTGTTAGTACAATTTATTCTAAGGGACTGGAATCCCTATTGATGCCGGAGACTGACATTCACAGCTCTCAATTTGGGTTCAGAGATGGCTTAGGTGTAGATCACGCCTCTTCTTTTTTACATGATCTTGTTAGATATTTTAATTACAAGGGAAGCCCTGTTTATGTATGTAGCCTTGATGCTGAGAAATGTTTTGACCGGGTTTGGCACGCAGGTTTATTTTATAAGCTTTTACCAAGGATACCTCTTAATCACTGGCTTGTCTTGTATGTGTGGTATACTAACCTAAAGGCTGTCGTCAAATGGAAAGGTGTTTTAGGCACTCAGTTTGATGTTACCAGGGGCATCCGACAGGGAAGTATCCTATTGCCTGTATTATTTAACATGTTCATCGATGATTTACTCTTTGACCTTTCTAACTCTGAGTATGGGTGTCGAATTGTGAGCTGTATCTTCAATAATATTGCCTATGCTGATGATATTGACCTGCTTTCAGCCAGTGTACCTGGATTGCAGGCCCTACTCGATAAGTGTTGTCATTATGCCAAGACTTTGCGCTTCTCCTTTGGTATTCGTAAGATTAGGTGTATAACGTTTGGGAAGTATATCCTATTCGGCGCATCTATTTGGTATCTTGGGTCCAACCGGATTACGGGCACAAATTCTATTGACATACTTGGAACCACATTTACGTCTGATCTTCTGGCTAAGGCCCACGTGGAGAATAGGGTCTCCTCTGCCAGATGCCGTGCCTTTAGTCTTATGAATAATGGTTTCTCTTCTCTGGGGCTTTCTACTGAGGTTAAACGGTATCTCTGGAAAACTGCTGTATGCCCCATTTTAACATTTGGATGTCATGCCATTGAACTGTCCGCCACAGAAATTAAGGCTATGGAAAGTTTCCAGAGTGATATGATAAAATATATTCTTGGGCTACCCAAGAGGAGTCACGATAGCCGTCTGTTAAAAGCCTTGGGTATATCTCGAGTGTCTGATCTTCTGTGCGAGTATAGGGCCAGTCTGCTCAACAGAATTTTTAAACGTGAGTCCCCGTGTAGGAAGCTCAATTGTATTTTATTGTCTGAATGGATGTGCCATGGCTCCGTCATTAAGGGTACTTTGATTTCAAATATATTAAAGGACGGCTTTTATGATCCAATTGACTTAGCCTATTCTGCGGGGGTTCGCCCGCTGGGCGGGGCAGGCAGGGCTTCTGCCTCCGAGGATGGGATTGTGGACTCTTTGAAGTCCCTCATCTTCGGGGACAGATACGGCGTGGCCGGTTCAGCGGAGCGAACTGTCACTCAATTATTAGTTAAGCCTTTTTAGCTCTGTAATGTTTGTATTTATACTCTGTTCATTCTCCTTTTAAGGAGGTTCGATATAAATAAATAAAATATAAATAAATAATCATAGCATCTTACAATGCACATATCCCAGCCCTCTATAGACCCACTGCTGTTCACACATCAGAGCTCCTCTAACTGTGTGTGAGAGGATTTGTATAGAGGAAGAGGCTTTGCATACCTGTCCTGCCTCACTGCTCCACACACTTTAAGACCCCCAGTACTGATCAGTGACTGTCCAGTCCTTTCACAGACACTGACACAGGCAGCATTATGATGATGTCAGACACTCTACTGCTGGTGATGCTGGGACTCCTTATGCAGGGTGAAGAATAGAAATCCATATGAACTTAGATTTTAGTTTTTATTTGCCTACCTTTTACAACATGAATGTTTTTTACAATGGTGCCTTTGGAGTTATATGAAAATTTACTAGAATTATTGCATATTGTTTGATAATATTTGCATGCGTGTGCATCCGTTTTATGTTTTCATTTCCAGGATCAGTGGCAGATATAGTTGTGACTCAGTCTCCAGCAGCTCAGGCTGTGCAGCAGGGAGACACTGTCACTATCAGCTGTACAGCCAGTCAGAGTGTTTTCGACTATGACGATGAAGACAGCAGCTTTTACTACCTCCACTGGTACCAGCAGAAACCTGGTCAGGCTCCTAAACTCCTGATATATTTTGCCACAACACGCCAGTCTGGGATTCCTGATCGTTTCAGTGGGAGTGGATCTGGGACTCAGTTTACACTGAAAATCACTGGAGTCCAGGCTGAAGATGCAGGAGATTATTACTGTCAGAGTTACCATGAGATCAGTGGCAGCTATGTGTTCACACAGTGTTAGAGAGCCGAACAAAAACCTCCCTCAGTCAGACTGCACAGAGACTGCACTGCTGCAGCTGGAACCTACTGCAGGTGCTGAGGGGGGAGCCACTGATCTCTGACAGCAATATTACCAGCAGGACTGTAGGAGGCGATGATGAGCTACAGCCCTGAATACACACCTCTCTGTGCTGAAGAGGAGCTGCTCTGTGGTAGATACAGAACCCAAAGCAGAGGATGTGTGTATCTCCCAGAACAAGGAATGAGTGGGATTACAAATGAACTTTCAGAAGGATGTTTTAGTTTTGCTAATATGTGGGGATCCAGTCAGTTTCTTCACTGCACTGGACTGAATCGCATTGACAGATTTAACCTTTTGCTGTAAATCTTTCATGGGATTTTTCAAGAAAAAAATGTTTCTTTGAGGTTCACCCCTCCCTCTCTCACCCACTACAGAAATAAACCCTCCACCTCCTCATGTTCAAACAGCTGTCTCAGTGCTGGGGTATTTTGGGCTGAGAAACTGTGAGCTGTGGGGCTGAAACTCAGATTTGCATCTGCAGGGCGGACAGGCTGGTTCTGCTGTCCTCAGTGGGACTGACTCAAACTCAGAATAGAGCAGCACTGTGGCCAGGTGTCTGGGCCGACCCCAGGGGGTTAGTGTGAGCTGAGCTCACATCCTGCTGTACTGAACTGATCTGAGCACAGTGCACACATCACTGCTCCTCTCTTCAGACCCCTCCTTTACTGATCCCAGATCAGTTACTGCACACATCACTGCTCCTCTCTTCAGACCCCACTTTTACTGATCCCAGATCAGTTACTGCACACATCACTGCTGCTTTCTTCAGACCCCTCCTTTACTGATCCCAGATCAGTTACTGTACACATCACTGCTCCTCTCTTCAGACCCCTCTTTTACTGATCCCAGATCAGTTACTGCACACATCACTACCTCCTCTCTTTAGACCCCTCCTTTACTGAACCCAGATCAGTTACTGCACACACCACTGCTCCTCTCTTCAGACCCCACTTTTACTGATCCCAGATCAGTTACTGCACACATCACAGGTCCTCTCTTCCTCCTTTACTGTTCCCAGATCAGTTATTTCACACACACACACACACACACACACACACTTCTTACCCCTCCTTTACTGATCTCAGATCAGTTACTGCACACATCACTGCTCCTCTCTTCAGACCCCTCCCTTACTGGAAATCTATTTCTGAATCATGTTATGCAAATATAATATGTAGTGAAGATTTGCTCTGTTCTTTACTGAAAATAGTTCCATTGTAACCTCATTTTGGAGAAAAAATATTTCTCATTTCCAAAGTATGTGTCAATGAATAGATCACAAAGATCAGATTTATTTCTGTTTCTCCTCACTCTTATCTCAACTACACTGTGCAGATCTGGAGAGGAATATCTGTTTACAATGAAACCACTGAAAACAAACTTCTTTGATTATTAACATAGTTTTCAACGATATTTATCTTTTTCAACTCTTGAATTTTCGGGTTCATGTTTTCTGACATTAATGATATTATGATTTTATCTGTAAAGGGCCACTGCATTGGAGAACTCAACAAAGACTTCACAGGAAGCACCAGAGACTGTTTTTACAAGGAGAGACAGGACAACTTTAAACTCTTCAGAGAATCTTTATTAAGTCAATGATATTGATCATATTGGTCTAACAGCTATTTCCCACAGTCACACACACACAGATAAGAAGGTGTGTGTGCATATGTGTTGAAGAGCACAAGCAGAGCACATGTAAGATATTAGCACTGAAAGCTCAGGCTGGAGGAAGGATTCACACACAGGCTCAGCTCAGTGTGACAGCAGTAAGGAGCAGAACAGGGTAAAAACAGTGTGATCAGAGTGTGTGAGCTACTCAGTACAGTGGTCTCTCCTCAGTGTCTCTGAGGGGGGGCAGACAGGAGCCTTTTGTGGCCTCACAGGTCAGTGACCCGCCTTCATCCAGTCGCCCGCACTGAGAGTCAGGGAGCTGCTCCAGCTGTACAGGCCGTCCTTCCCCAGGACCCCCACGCTCCCGGCCACACCTGAGCTCCTACTGGTACCGGCCCACTTTCCAGTGCAGAGTCCAGTCTGAGGGGAAGCCCTTGTTGGCCAGACACACCAGTGTGGCCTTTCCCTGCTTCAGCTCCTCACTGGAGGGGGCAGGACTGTGAGGGCGGGAACTGTGTCACCTGGGAGGCGAAAGCAGAGACGTGAGGTCAGACTGTGGACACGCCCCCATGTGTCAATCATTCTGTTCTTACAGTTAGACATCAAAGTGATACAGTCATATTTAAGAAAGTCCAGCGTTAGTAATTTACAGAGGCTAAAGGGACTCATTTTTATTAATGGCTTTATATCGAACAATATGATCGACACTTATGATGAACAATATGATCAACATTTTTTAGCTTTCTATTCTGACCAAATATTTTCCAAATATGCAGGACTGTGAACAGGTTTTGGAAAAAAAAGAGTAAACTAGAGGCACTCATAGAGTGCAAACCTCCGCCAAGGCAGCACAATCCAAATCTTCATGAGTGGGAGCAAAGTTGAATTATCGCGGGTCATACGATTTCAAAATGGCTGCCGCGGACGGCCATATTGTTTCACTGATTGTGGAAAAATCAATAGGGTCCATCCTTGATGTAATTGCAGTGCACCCACAAAATTTCAGCCAAATCCATGCATTACTTTTTGCAGCTAGAGTGGTCAGGCCACGCCAGACTGGGAATGTCCATCCTTTTGTTGATAATTGGTCCTGGTTATTTTATTTGGCAATGTAGTTGCATTACGCAAGTTCAAGACACCTGTTTTTGCAGTACGGTCACGCGAACTTGTTGTAAAAAATAGCCAGCTGTTAGACTGAAAATGAAACGGAGGAAACCACGCATTTTGTCACCAGAATTACCTTCATTCAAGAGTTCTAAATTCTCGCTTCGCTGGAAAAAAATTACTATTGCTGGAGTGCCAGTGCATTGACCTAATTATAAGTAAATTATTTTTCTGCGCTGAATTTAGCTTATTATTTTATTGTTGTTAGATCGCATGGGGAGAGAAGCCATCTTCAATTGCCACTCTGATTGTTCTGAATTAGAAAACGGCTTATAAAGGAAACCATCTAGAATTAGCCAGACCAATTGTTGCTGGCTGTATGATGGATAATTTCTCAATTTTTTCTGGCGCTGGCTCCTGGACTCCGCCATTACGAAGTTATCAGAGTTGGCAGTCAACGTGTTATGTATGAAGACCACAGCGAAGAAGGCACATGTCACAAAATTAAATTTCTTGAGTTATGCCTCGTAGCCTATAGTGCATTTGGTTTTAGATTACGTTAACAGACAGGGTTACCCAAAAAGAGTACAAGTTACTTCTATAAGAAAGGGAGTAGATAAGCAGTACAGGGATGATTCTTCCCTATGATGGCAGCCTGTGCTCTCCCAAACACCCCTTCATCAGCCTCTTCTGTCTGACTCAGATGATGAGTGATGCTATTCATTGAATACACAAAGTTGTGTAAATTCAAAATTCGATTTCTGCTTTTTCAGATTTGTCTATACAAATTTTGAGTGGCCCTGATAGAGAACCAAAGTTTCAGTGGATTTAGAGTGAAATGATGGGATGAGAAGGGTAACACTTCAGATTTCTAGTTTGAATTTCATTAGTTGATCCAGGTTTATTACTGATGCCTTTATTGGGAAAGGCTAATTGAAAGTCTTCTCTCCCACTACTCAAACTTTTTAGAACCAGGCACAACTCAAAGCAAAGAACACCGGCTCAATAAAGTGATATTGTTAGTGGCTTGTCCCCAAGTGCGGCAGTTATGCATGGGACTTAAGCACAGTGGTATACTATTGCAAAATCTGCCAGCCTGCAGTAGTGAGGCGCAAAGACCATAAACATTATCTAAAAGTGGCAGACAAGGTGATTACAATAGCAGTGTTGATTTCTGAGCTGCTAAGACACTTAATTTTTGTGAATTAAATCACTGATTTTTCAGGAGAAAATGGGCACATATCCGACCGACCTTTCATTAAATTCTATACTACAGAAAATAATTATTGAATGCATAATATACAGTATTACACACATATGTTCGGAAGGATTGTTATGTATATGATGTAACAAAATTACAATAATGAAAGAAATCATTAAAAAAAGTTGAGATTCTGTACTAATTGTATTTCTCAAAATGGGTAAAGTGTGATATGTGCCTTTCTTCCCCTCTGGTCTTCATGTACAATCACTAGCAGGGGAAGAAATATTTCAATGCCAGTGTCACATACCGCATTTTCCAATCTTGTATAAAGCCAGGGGGTCACATATCATATCCATCATGTTCACAGCAATATTAAGAAAGTCAGTTCACTCACATAACTTGTAGTTCAGTTCTCCATAGAGGACAATATCCGAGGTATACATGAACAAAGAGGTAGTAAAGCAACTTTGATTGACGACATCACTCCAACTTTAATTTAATTTCTTTGTTATTAGCTGCAGAGCGCGTAAACTCAGCCACACCTCCGCACAGTCAATTTATGGCTAGCAGGATCGCCACGCCCGGAGCCTGGGCCTCGAGCATCAGGTATCCGGGTTTGTTTGAATCCCGGCAGTTTCTGCAGAAAGAAATTATTTCGGACAAAGACGCAAAACACTTTTTTCAGCTAGGAACAAAGTCGAAAATTCCAATTTCCCTGCATTCCCGCAGGTACCTCACATTCCCTGAATATGTAAGTTCGCGAGGACATCTCACACAGCACGATTTTTGTTGTTGGTTGTTGTTGTTGTTGTTTGGTTTATCGGTTAGTGATCATATTTTGCCCTACCTCGCTTGAACTGCCAAATATTTCAGTGTAATTGAACATTTACAATTGCTTACAAATATTTATTTACGTAAATATTGAATATTACATGTTATGATCTTCCTTCGGAGCCTCTTCATTTAAGTTAAAAACAAAAGAAAAAACGAAATATTTGTAAATAGTAGGCTAATTTGATTTAGTAACCAACTTAATCCTATTCCGGAAATTCCAATTTCATCTAGAAGATTGAGACACGCTGTCGACAGCAAATGTTAAGATGTGGGCCGGTACAACAGAAGAGACGTCAGGCCAGTATTCCGCATTTTGTTCATATGATGCTTATGTAAAAAAAAAAAAAAAAAAAGGCCGAATAATAATAATCTGTAGCCCATACTATGCAATATAAGTAAGACCTGGTTTAAATATTCTGCCAATTATATGGCTAATGGCGATAGATATCATATTATGTTTAGCGTTCGATTCCATACCGATTCTACATACCAATTCTTCATTATTGAGAAAACCAATTTTATTTCAGATGAATTAAAACGGAATGTATGAATTTCAGCAAATTGTTAAGACGTGTCAACAGTTATAAGCTTTCAAACACGCTGTGATCCTGTCGTTACAAAGCCAGCCAATAGCCAACAATTTATTTATCATTTCTAAGTCCTTTTATGTAAGAGGAGACTATGCAGTCGCTGATTTATCCTAAAATCAGTCAGATAAAAGAGATTGCTTGACGTCAACAATGTTCCACATTAACATGATTTGAAATCAATGGTCAATTTAAAAAAATATCCTTTCTATTTTGTTTGTTCATGAATAAAAAGCACATTTTATGCATAATAAAACCTGAAATTTCAAGAATTAAGAAAGAAAGCAAAAACTTTGATAGGGATGTCGCTCAAATATAAAAATACTTACGGCCAACTGACAGTTTCCTGTTCTGCCACCGAAAGCCACAGTGATACGACTCATTAACCTGCCGTACAAAAACCTCTGACTAAAGACCAATGCGAAAGACACGCAACCGTCCTCTTTGTCTTTTCATGTTTCACAATAATCACGGAGTTATCAAACCGTTGGAAAATGTCCTTTTACGGGTTAAAATATTGTCAAAATATTTTAATTCAAAGCTTTTTTCTTTCATATTTTTCTTGTCTGCCGTCCGTTAACAGGGATTCAGCTCTAACAAAATAGAATCTGTCGAGTAGCCTTTGATGGAAACAAAGTGCACAAATGTCATGTTTCAAAAAACTTTCAGAACTTCTTCTAATGTTTTCAAAGTAAATGTTGATAATCTTGTTTAGTTGCCACTTACTTCCAATTTCCAGTTTAGTCCCGCCACCGAAAGTCCACCACAGTGATTGAGCCGCATTTACTGGGTTGTACAAAAACCTGCTCTGCTGCACAGAGGCTGCCTTGATCAGGTTAGGGCCAGTCTCTGCTGGGAAACCTGGGAACGACAATTGCGTGACCCCAAAGCTGCGAGAACAGATCAGCTTTCCAAGTCATGAGTTCTTCCCTCAGCTTTGCTTGAGCTCTGAGAGACCAAATGCTGATAAACTCAGTGAAATGATGAACGTTTAGATTAAAATAGGAGAAATCAGAGAAGAGTACCTGAATGCTTCTACCTTCAAATTCTCACGTTCAAAAGAAAAACTACCATATAGGACTTTTTTATACAAAATATTGCTCAAATAAGTTTCTGTAAATAAGTTAAGTTTCATGTATGCAATTAAAAGATTTTAAAAGAACTATTTCATCAATTTCAAATTCACTTTTGGCAAAAAAAATAAAGACACCCTTAAAGACAAAGTTCAAATAGAAAGAAGTGGACCACAATTGGCCCCTGATAGAGCTCTGGAAATGCAAGACACAAGGACTGAATAATATGGTTAATGGTGGGTATTCATTTTTTATGAATTTCTACCCATTCTTCCTGGAGCAAAGATAGGTCAGCTGGAGATGGAAGGTCACTGACTGGGGGTGTCTTGTCTCCAACAGCCTGCCTAACTGGTCTTAATACAGGTGTCGAAAGTGGTGAAAAATCAGATCTGCAGGATCCTGGCCCTGCATGGAACTGGCAGCTGATGGTGGATCTGGGGAAACAGCTGCTCTCAGCTCACTGTGGCCTTCATCTTTCAGCCCGATATCATCCTCACTTCAGAGTCCACCAAACAGGGCTGTCCTGTTGGAGACATTTGGTGCCTTTACAGATTCCTGATGAGGCCTTTTGAGAGGAAGCTCTCACTCATCTGGAGGGGCTGGTCAAAGTGAATGGTGTGAGGTGGCTGGAGCACAAGGTGCCTCTCAGTGGAAGCGGTAGGTGATGGCTTCTCACAGCTCAAGCTTTTGGCCAGAGTCCCCAGTATATTAGGTACAGATGGGAGAGAGGAAGAGAGAGTCACACACAATACTACCACAGCAGAGAGAGTCTCCTGGATGGCTGGCTCTAGAGAGGAGAGCAATGGAGGGTGGAGTCTCTCACTGCTGTCTGGACACAAACTGAGGTCTGATCAGCCTCAGCTGGGTCACCTGGAGGAGAGAGTGTGATGGTGAAAGACCCCAAACACTGGAGGATTTCAGGAGCTTCCACTGTGTCCAGATGCATTGTAGGATGCAGTTTCATCTTACCTTTTGTTGTCAACAGTGACAAAAAACCCAGTAATCAAGCATAATGGCTTAATCTTAAATCATTAATAGCAGTGGCCATCACAAGTGGGGGTAGTGCTTTTTTTTTCTTAAAAATTTGGCATCTCCAATTCCACCCAAATCTGGAATGCCCAATTGGAGAACTATGTACAAGTCTTGCTCTCAGATGCACTTCTGCTGCTAATTCAGGAGAGTGTAGACAGATTATGTTTCCTCCTAAGCACGCGCCTGTCAGCCACCGTGCTTCAGGCATAGTCATTGGGTTGAATTTTGCAGTTCAGAACGAAAGGAGAATTCCCATATGAACAGATTCTAGAATCTCTCTGACGTAGCTACCAGCCTGGACAACAGGAGGCGCTTAATCTAACAAGGCAACTATTATTTTACTGAAAAGGCCGATCACTGCTGAAGCTATATGAAGGGATCAACCCGCGACATGATAGTCACTTCTGCTTCGCAACGCGATGCTTTTTACCGAGTGAGCAATCCGCAGCCCCAGGTTTATGTTTTTTTTTTTTTTTTTTTACAGAATGAAGGATTGTTTTCTTATAAGAATTAGCAAAGATACTTGAATTGTTTTGCGGCTATGAAATAATGGAGTTACCTGTCTCTTCCCATGCGAAAGGATAAACCTCGAATCACCAGAGAACCCAGAGCAATTTTCAACACAAGGTGAACTGAAAGATAAAATCAAAGAAGAGAAAGATTGACTTCAACAAGAGAGGGCACCAGATCTCTTTTGCCAGTGGCGGCCGGCCAGTAGAGGGCGCTGGGGCGCCGCCCCCCTTCAAATATCAAGAGATGAAAATTTACTTAAACATGTTAAATATAATTTAGTTGTATAATGCAAATAATTATGAAATAAACGTGTTTTTCAGTCTGTGAGCGCCTGTCAACAGCCCCTAAATATCGGTTCCAAATGGTATTTGGTTGATTTCTCTGTATCCATATACTTCCTGGGTGAGGGACGCCGGCCAAACGGTACCTTATGGAAGTTCTCAAAGTTTTGGTGAGCTCGTGACCCGAGGCTGCTGTTTCATTGGTTTCTTCAGATTTCCTTACGGGCGCAGTTCTGTGCGCCCCAGACACTCCCACTTTTATTGGCAGCGAATTGGTATTGTTTTAATGTTTTTTGATCTAATGTGATTGGACAATTCTCGTGGCTGTCAATCATATTCACACCCACCGTGACACGTAGTCTCGACTGTCAAATCATCCACCGCCTTTTCAACCTGGTAGCTGAGCGAGATAGAGACGACCGGCACATCCGGGTACTTCGCCAAACGTCAAGATCGCGCCCCTTTTGGGGGGATAGAAAACCTCAGATCCCATTGACCCTAATGCAATTTGATGTGTTTTCAGGTGTAAAATTTATCCGATTTATTTCACTAAATTTCCTGTTTATATTCATTTATTGATTTATTGATATGTCAAGCGATTATTTTGCTACCTTGTTTGAACCTGAGCTGCTCACATAAATTAAGGTTGATCGGTCCACCCTCTTTGCCTTTCACTAATGGGCGAATTTCGGTCTGTGTCAGTTTGGGGTCAAGAATAACTAACAATGCACATAACGCGGGATCAAGAATTGACTCGTTGGTTGACGCCATTTAAGTTAGCTAGTTAAGCAATTAAAGAATAAATAAATAATGACATGAGACAAAAATCAGAAGCGAATAAACCGGCTAAAGTATAGTACCAAGTTTTACATATTAAAGGGTACTGATGCTATTTCTAAGTTTAATAAAAAGAGGGCATGGCCTGTTATGAAGCTGCCTACACATATAAAACATGGAAGACACTGGATACATAGCTTTTACTTTTCATCCTCTAACTCTTCTATTTGGATTCTTCCCTTTCCAGGTAGGATGGGGGAACCTGAGGTCCGTATCGATCATTTTATTGTAGGTGCAACCCGCACACCACAACTTTTGGGCATTTTATCAGCTCAATTATCGCTACTTTATTTCTCATTGATTTCAATGCATAAGAGCGCAGGTGTTTTCCCTCAAAAGGGCGCTGGTTCTCATACTTGAGCTCTTGATGACGCGGAACCGGGTCAGTTTCTATGGCATGTCCAAGTGGAAAGGTGAGACTGAACACAACCTCGCTACCCTTTTTCCTTACAAAAACAGCTTTATCAGGCTGCTCACTGAGAAACAAAGGAAAGTAAAGGAGCTTGCCCGTGACCGACCCGGATGAAGATTACAGCAGGCAAGTGATCGTGACGAAGCACTAATTCCCCGGTGACTTCACGGCAAACTGAGTTGGCTATTGGATGTGGTGTTAGCAATGCCTTTTATCGCTTTCCCTGTTTGCTGTTCCAATTTGGCAGATTCCACAGAAAGTGTGACCAGTTGACAACTTATATTTCTGAACCAATATAAAATGTTCCATCTCTCTGCATTCTACATTAAATATGTCAACAGAATAAATAATAAATGTTACCTGTAAAGCATGGCTATTGTTCTGTAATTTCTGTCCCATGTGTGGTCCTAACGTCATTTGCATTCTCCGCATTGAAGTCCCTATTTTATATAGGCATGGGCAACGCTCTGCATAAACTCTAATGGAATGCGAATAGCTGAACTGGGCGTGTAAACAAGCCTTGTAAAACTTATTAAAAAATGATGTAAATACCATATTTCATACAAAAAGAACACCATGGTTTGACAAAAGCAACCTTTTAATAGGATACCCAGATTTCACATGAACTTCCGCGTATACGCTACTAACGCGATTTGAATGAGAGCTATTATTCCGCCTGATGAATGCGTGACCTCAATTTGCGCCGTGTTTACAAACTTTCAAGTGCACGGCGTGGCAAAAATATCCATTTTGGAGGTAGATTTCAAACAGCCCGCGCTGACGTGATATCCCAGCTACGGCCCTGATTGACTTAGAGCCATCTAATTTGGATCTATTCGGGTTCAAACTAGACCTCCAGGGATGTAAAATAAGTTCGAAAGAAGTTGTTAGTTCAAGTAGTTCAACAGGACTTCTTCAACAATAGCAAGAAAGGAGTATTTTTACTGTAACTCAAGGCGTTAGTTGACAGAATATCCTGTGACCCTATTTTCAGAAGTGTCAGTAAATATACTCGCTGAATAAAATCCGCTAAGCGCTTCAAAACCTACTTCAGTGTTCTGACAAATTTTGCTACCTATCAAAATATGCTGAATTAACACCGCCACAAGATCTATTCATTTATACCTTCAATTCGAGACTGCGGATGAAATCTGAATAATCAATTAGGAAAAATACTCGCTCGTAATTCTGTATATCGTTCAACATTTTGTTAATCGATTATGAAAGAAGACTGAAATAAGCGCCCGCTTTTTGTTTGGGTGTGTGTTGCGATTTAAAGGAGAATAACATTGTATATTGATTAAGCATTGAACTCTGCATTAGCTCTAACTGTTTTAATATTTGTTGATGATATTGCTTTGCTTCCTGAAGCAAGTATCGCCAAGTAAATCTGCTGTCTAGTGAGCATTTCAGGTTTCGAGTACCGGAGTAATAACGTCATGAAACTTAAACTGGCCTGGTCATTCTGCCGCTTTAACAGTCTTACTAAACTAGTTAATCGCTCACTGCTAACTGCCAAAGGGGAGGTTTCTGCCTCGCCTAAACCAACTCTCCGACTGCACGCCACTGTGTTTTTACTATGAATTATTCAATGTAGCTCATTGAAACCATCAGCGGGAGGAGGGTATATGATTGCAAAAAACAGTGCAAAGGTTTTTTTTTTTATCACCACGGGTTATTGAAGGGGGAACGTTTGATTCATTTCGTAGCAGTGGAGGGCAAACAACTGCCGGCATCGGCGACTTCACTGCATTTTATATAATGGGCTATAGCGCACGCGTTTGCCCTCCCACCGAGCAATTTTGATGGCAGGCTATTGATCCAAAAAACTTCACAGGCAACCCATTCATACAGTTTTTATATCAATGCAAAACCTAATGTTTGTTGAACACAATTGGGTGAAATTCAATGCATTTTCCATTAAAAGGGCCTAGGGGTGCTGTTGCATTTCAGAAAGGGTTGATGACTTTAGCATCAATTATTTCTCGTTAGGGTACCCTAATGGATCATTTGGCCAGGTTTATTTCTGAGTAGACTGCATTTAAAAATGCCCTCAGGCTTCAACCCCAATTTTCACAATGGGTTTTGCTGATAAATGTTTAAATCTCAGCCATTTTGGGAACCTGTGGCTCTGAGACCTTTTCCCAGCTACATGGACTTGTGGCAAACTCTCTTCGCCTGTGTCTTCAAAGCACTCTGCAAAAAATCATTAGAAAATAATAAAAACTTTTTTCTCAGCAACTCAAGAAATGTTGTCATTTTATTCATTTGTATTGCCTATGCCTATTTTATAACAACCGTAGTCGGAAAGCGGGTAAGCGTGATACGCGAGCGGATGTTTACTTCTGGCCTTTCTAGAATTTTCACCAACTCTCAAGCAGTCCTCATCGTAAGGTAAAAAAATTCGCCCCACAGTAATAACGCATAAATAACCTCAGCACTGCTGTGAATGGGATTTGGCGTTGCTAGATGGCACACTCGGATCAGTTATTGAATTTTCACAAGCAAGCCCAGATCAAAACGGCGTTTATTATATGATCAGTTCACCTAATCCTGAGGAGTGTCAACCTTGGTTTGACTTAAAGGGGACCTATGATGCTGATCCTTCTTTTAATACATATTAGTAATGTTATAATGTTACTTGTCCATACTCAACCACTGAAAAGTTTCTAAACATAAGATACAGGGGTTTTCGCCTGCATCCAAGAACGTGATTACGTGAACGCGGATTTCCTCTCTGAACAGCTCCTCCGAGATTCGGCTTTAGATCTAAAAGCAAAACCTGACGTCAGGTTATTGTGCCGCCCAATTAGTATGAGACTCAGCCAGAGCCAATCACGGCACTGACCTGCCCACATTGACACTATTCTAGCAGGCACTAACAATGGCAGATCATACTATGCCTTAGTAGCGTCTACACTTTTGGAAATACAAAAGAAGAACCAATATCATTTGAGGTGCAGTTTTGTCAGTATCTCTCCCAAAGCTGCTTGTCCGTTTACTTTTGGACGAAGAAAAACACTTATTTCTCTTCCAAAAGAGGATGCCACCAGAAATCAATGGGTAGCTTTTTTTGTTTGCTGGCAGCAAACAGCCACGCTGGGGAACGCAGTAGCTGATTGTGCTCAGCATTTCACCAAAGACAGCTTTATCAATAAAGGATAATTCGACACAGGATAAGCATTTCAGCTGCTTCTAAACCTGAAGCAGCTGCATTGATCAAGCTACCAGAGCCACAAGTCAGGCAACTATATAACAGCAATATTGTAAGTGAAGCTAACGCGCGCTGTGGGCTAGCAGGTCCGCTAACGATAGTTAGCACTAACAACTGGCCTCAAACGCAGGCTTTGTAAAATATCTGAAGATAAATGGACTGCATTTATATAGCGCTTTCTAGTCACATGATATGACCCCAGAGCGCTTTACAACTATGCCACTCATTCACCCTGATGGCAGAGGCTGCCATGCAAGGCGCCAACTTGCACATCAGTGTCTTGATCAAGGACACTTTGACGCGTTCTCTGGAGGAGCCAGTACCAACCGAACCTCTGATTCCTGGGCCACCTGGCCACTCTCCTGAGCCATGCCACCATAAAGCCTGCATTAGTCATGACTGTCCGCGGACTCAGACACAGAAGCTGTAAGTTGCTTTTACTGCATAAGCCAACATGAGATGATAGCCAGTTGATTGTGGCTGTGAGCACAGCTGCCAATATAGCCAAGCATTGTTGCTACTGTTTGTGTCTCAAATATGCAAGAGTGATATCAGGGAAATTCTACAGAAGGTGTGTGATTATAAACCTTATTTGAAGCTAACTTTAATACTTGTTTGTTATTTGATGCTTAGATAACTGTCCACAGTGACAGAACTTGCTGGTCTGTAAAACCTGTATTGCAAGGGGGGTTTGTCTCTGTGGGTTGTTTTGACCGCCGTTACCAGCTACTGCATGTTAGTTTTGCGTCGTACACTTATAATGCTCCTGGTTAACTTTATATGCAGTAATTCTGATCGGGTATGCTTGTGTTACTACATCAATGTGGCATTTTTCATCATAACGCTAGTTCATTGTAGCCACTACAGTTAGTGATCGCCCACTTATCCAAGACCGATCAGCCAGAGACTTCATTAAATGTCTGACAAGCCTCTGGTGCTACCGTGAAAGCAATGCGAAACGAGAAGCTCTACCTAGTTACAAATGATTCTGCACTACCTTGACATAATTTTAATTTCCTTAGAAATTGCTGTAGGCTAATAAAAAGCCGTAAAAAGGCGGAGATCAAATAGGTAATTCTTTCTGTAGAAGTAATTTATTCGCTGGCTCCACATAAGCAACTTGTCCGCTTAACAGAACTTACGGTCTGTAAACCTGTATTATGGGCCTCATAAATATAACCGAAAGGCTCTCTAGCTGTCACAGATTATCCATAAAGCTGCTCACATCGACACGAACGAATTTTTTCAAGGGACAGATTAGCCTTACATTCAAAGTCAATGCAAAGACGCCAATACAAGCTGCTATGGGCGCTGGCATAGCTTTCAAACCGGGACGAAAAGAATTTTTCATACGACAGATTAAGATTACATTCAAAGTCATGACCGCTTATCAGCTACTGCATGTTAGTTTGTGTGCCGTGCTAATTAAAAATGTTCCTGGTTAACTTATATGCAGTAATTCTGATCGGTATGCTTGTGTTACTTCTGTAAGCATCAATAATGAGAGTTTCCATCATAACGCGCCTGATTGTAGCCAATACAGTTGAAGCTAACCGGGAGAGGTTGTATGTAAATTCGCCGAGTTACCGCAGTTAGACGAGACGAAGTTTTGCAGAGCTTGGGCTATGCTTTCTGCGCTTATAAACGGTCGCCATTTATCCATGACCTGGGTCAGCTTGATACATCTCCAATGTTCAAGTAAGCTCTGATGCTACCGTGAAAGCAATAGGGAAGCGACAGGCTATGCAACTACAAGGATCTAAATAAACGGCGGCAATGGTTCGGCGTAAACGAACGTAACTACCGGTCTGTAAAAACCTGTATTATGTCTATGACATAACCGGAGCTCTATCTCGCTCTCGCACTATCCATAACTCGCCCATTTTCCGCGAGGAAAGCTGATTCCGGCCGCAATAAGTAAACCATTACCACGGCAATTCAAAAGGCAGTTTAGCCTGAGCTTTCTCCATCATATATACCAGCGCCGAAGCTGTCCGCTTCTTCCTGACTAACAACACACCACAGCGATGGCACACGAACCCAGCAGGTCCTAATACACAACGGGTTAAGTCCATAAGCTGTTGGTCCACTTTTAGCTGCTCCTCACCGTCCATAAGCCATTCTAAACTCAGACCAACCGGATTTCTACGGGTTCCCGGTTCACATTCTGGGTAGCGTCGCATTCGTTCTACAAATGTGCTCCAAATGGATTCTAGCTTTCCCTGCATCCTAGCTGCTGCTACAGAATAACAGAGGAACCGCTGTACTCACCACTGTCGCTGTAGCAAACTGTAGCCGATAGCAAATTTGAGCTTGAGCTGCCAGACTTTCGCACTGCGTCCTCCACTTTCGCCGCTGCGTTTATTAGAACAAGTTCATTTCATTAGATCTATACACATGTACTGCGTTAGATTGCGGAATTTGCCCGCCGCTTCTTTATCAGATGGCAGCCCTGTCTCACGTTTCACTCTGGGGAGACGGACCCGGAAAACTGCGTTCTGCAGCCTCATCCCGGCCTAACTCCGCCCACAGAGCCGCTAATCAGAAGAAAGGGCACACGGGAGGGGGGCGAGAAGGAAGAGCCACCCCAGTGAGGCGCTTTCAGGCAGAGACCACTATAATTGCTAAATGGGGGTTTTTGAGGACGGCAGTATGAGCGTAAATAAGTACCCTTTTTTTACTTTTGTGCGATCAGGAGTACTCTAGGGGAGTCAAAGACCAAAATATAAACTTGGAAAAATAGCATAATAGGTAATCTTTAAAGGTTGGCACATCCGTGCTACAGGGTGAGCCAAAAAAGTGTAAAAACTGTGCATTTCAGGTCACTGTTCAAGAGTAGATATACAGGCTTTAACAAAGCCCTGCTTATTGTGGATTAGTAAGCTGGTCAATGGTGTGCCTTTCCCTTTCTCTGCTCATCGTGCTGTTATTGGTGTTGGCTCGTACAATCTTGTCACCGCTTTTGAGTTCCGGCCCCAGAAAACCAATTTTCCGTCTATGTCAAATTAGCAACAAGACCAAATAATTCACTTTACCAAAATTGCAGTGATCCAGGTCTAAAACTTCCTGTAAACATTTGTTTTTATGTTATCAATGAAATAAAACCACATATATTCCATTAATTTATATCATCCTGTTGGGCACATAGTGGACCTGGTTGGTCACACTTTCTGTGAATCTGGTTACTATGCATATAAATATGTAATTACCACAGCTGTAAGGTGCTGGAAAAGCACATGAAATGAACCTTGAAAATCCTTGAAAAGTGCTTGAATTTCACTTTGGTAAAAGGTGTACGAAGCCTGTAGACAGCATTACAGTGCTGTATTTTTAGATTTGTGTTTGTTTTTGTTTTTCTGTTTAACTATGTTCCATATATTGTTTGCATCTTTACAAAATAAAACATCAAAATCCCAGCTAGTTGGTGGACTATCTTAACATGACCGCTTAAAAATCAATCTGTAAGTAATGCAAGGACAGACACAGTGAAGGGCTATGCTCATACTCATAGAATCTGAGGATACAACACGTAACCAACGTTCTATTTCATATGAGAGCCGCCCTTTAAGGTTGTCGCTATTGGGATTAAGGGCGAAGCTGGACGTAGTCTTTGCCCCACTGTGACACCAGCATAAAAGCATTTTCACACACCCAACTTGCACTGCAAGCGCAGGAGTCAAAATAAATTACGACTTGACTGCACTAGTCCCCTGCAGCGTAAAAAAAATATGCGCAGAGGTTTCAGCTTAGACGTGACTTGAGTTCTCACGTTCGAGAGACGGCTGACTGACCAACTGGGCTGACCTACTGCGTTGTAATCCACAAATATTTCCATTCGCATTACATAACTGCTGCTGTGATGGAGCGGGACGAGAGTTACGCATTGTAACTAGTCCCAAAGAGAGCAGGACAGGGGCGCGAGGGGGCCTGTCCGCCTCTCCCTGATGACTGGCTTATGTTGGGGAGCAAGCGGGGATGAACGTCACGTATTGTGACAGTTCCTCGAGCTCATGGGAGAATCTGAACATCTGCCTGCTATGTAGTGCAGTCAACAGGAAACATCACTGCATGTTAATCACACTAAAGCAGAGTGAGTCATTGAAAACTCAAATGCATCGCGTACATAGAAGTGCATAAAAGAACATGGAGATGTCCAAGATGCGGAAGCGCAGATGTTAGCCGCTGCGTCTCTACAGTACTGAGGAGAGCTGTGGAGGAGGACAAGGCCCTCGTAGAATAAGCGCAAAAGTTTGGCGGGAAGTTCTACTCCTGCACTGACATACGCTTGTGCGATAGCATTACACAGCCAATGAGCCAGGCCCTGTTTTATCCGCAGCTTCCCTTCAAAAACCGATCTGCAATGTGTAAACAGCTGTCCAGTCTGACTGATGCTTGCAGTACGCCCCACATTATAGGCTAGCGCGCATACCGGGCTGAGGCGTGAATGAAGGGCTCTGTCTTAGCAAGGTGGTGCTTCCATTTCCTCTGATGAAGAGACAAGATGAGGAGACAGAATGTGCCTAAATTGCCAACCCTCTTCGCTGTGGCTAACATTAAGAAAAACACTGTCTTCGAGGACAGAACTTGAACAAGATTAAGAGACTCAAAAAGACCTTCTCTTAGAGCGCGCAATACCAGTGGTAAATCTAATTGTGGTGTTGAGGGGCGCGTGACTGGCCGTTGCCTCCTGGCTCAGCGCAGGAAGTGCTGAAATGGTTGCTGCATATATTTCAATTGTAGAAAGGGATGGATATCTATTGATTATCTGCTGGAGTTTTTGTGACAGAGAGCAGGACATTGGATCCATATGCCTCTCCACATACCAGCGCTGAGAAGCTGACCATTTTCATGCGTAACAAGCAGTGGTTGAAGGGCCCCTTGAATGGTTCATGCCACCTCAGGGACAACTGAAAACTCTCCAAGTGCTTTCTCTCAGGAGCGACGCCCCTAAACATTGATCCATAAAGGGAAATTACTGCAAGAGGGTATCCGCGCACCATGGGATTGGTGACAGTTACCCGGATTGCAACTGCATTAGTATCAGGGACCATGATGCGCTTGTGCGCTCTGGAGCCACCAGTATAACTGACAGGTCCTCCTCCTGAATCCATGACAGGAGGCGAGGACTTAGAGGGACGGGAGAAAAGCACAGAGTCAGGCTTTCCCAGCGAACAGTCCTCCTGGCGTTTATTGAAAACCATAGCGCTCCCTGTGCATCCTATCTTGAAGCAACTGGGTCCACTTTTGCTTCCCAGAACCGATGCCATAATGGCCAAACTAAAGTGGGGTTCAGCCTCCGCTCGTTCTGAGAAGGTCCTCCAGGTGACATCAGATCAGCAGCCCAGATCTGTATTCCAGGAATGTAATGCGTTCTTATTAAACAAAGGTCTGCGCGAGACCATACTAGAATGCTTCTGGCAAATTCCAGAAGCCGGCTGTCGAACTCCGCCCTGGAGGTTTATGAATGCTGCTGCTGTCATGTTGTCTCTCGATGTTTGACATATTTTCCTCCAGAGCAAAGCACGAGAACATTTTTAGCATCATTGATAATCCCAGGCAGTTGTTGCTGGGGGGTGTGGTCATTTCCCCCCACACTCCTCACCAACCTGTGATAGACGCATCTGCGAACGCTGAGATGTGCGATGCGACTCTTCCCAGGGGAGCCCCTGTCGTTAGTACCCGGGGGTTTACCCAATAAGACAAGTCTGACTGCACAGATGGGGGAGTAAATACAACCCCAATTCCAAAATAGTAGGGACGAAGAGTAAATTGTGAATGAAATAAAAATTCAGTGACTTTCAGATCACATCAGCCAATATGTTATTTACAATAGAACATAGATAACATTTCAAATGTTGAAACTGAGACATTTTACATTTTTATCCACAAAATGAGCTCATTTCAAATTTTCTGGCTGCAACAGGTTTCAAAAAAGTTGGGACACAGGCAAAAAAAGGGCTGAAAAGCAGTTAATATATAAGAGAATCAGCTGAAAGAACATTTAGCAAGTAATTAAGTTAACTGGCATCAGGTGTGTAGCATGATTGGCTATAAAAGGGATGTCTTAGAGAGGCTGATTCTCTCAGAAGTAAAGATGGCCAGAGGCTCTCCAACCCGTGAAGGCTTGCGTAAAAAAAATTGTGGAATACTTTAAAAACAATGTTCCTCAATGTCAAATTGCAAAGGCTTTGAAGGTCTCATCATCGACAGTGCGGAATATCATCAAAAGATTCAGAGAAACTGGAAAAATCTCTGTGCGTAAGGGACAAGGCCGAAGACCTTTACTGGATGCCCATGATGTTTGGGCCCTCAGACACCACTGCATTACTCAACAGCATGATTCTGTCATTGACATTACTAAATGGGCCCAGGAATACTTAAAGGATCCATTACCTGGTATTTACACCCTTTAAAAATAAGTGATTTGGGTCTAAAACATAATGTTTTGCGGTAATTAGCAAAAATTTCGCAACATTTATATTTATTTTGCCCTTTTTATCAAGCCAATATTGCTCTCGCGAGAAAATTTCAAGATTTTGACTTGGCCGGAGGATAGAGGCATGGCTGGGCGGAGGGGATGGTGCGAGGAAAGAGGGTGGGAGGAGGGAGGAGTGGCTTGAAAGCACAGCCATAGCAACGTGCGCATAGTAACGCAACGTGTGACCTCACCATGGCTGAATCTATAGACCATTCTGGGTGGCTTTGATGTGCTTCTGCCGTCTGAGTGCGATGCACTGAGCCCTGCGTGAGATGTACTAGCGAAATAGCCTAAAAACAGGGGGAATACAATCGCCACATGCAAGCTAACATTAGTACATCTAAGTTCCATGATCATATAATCAAGAGTAACACGCTGCGTTTGGACGGTATAAAAAGACAATAATATACAGCCATCCCAACTGAGCTAGCTAAAGTTAGCTTTTAAGCTAGCAGAAATTTAGCGTATGTTTGGAGTGTTATTTTTGCCTGCTTACCCGACATCATAGCATAGCATTTTTGACATCTATAGATTCCTTAGGTTGTCTAGGTTCATATGATCGTGTATCTTCACTGTAGCTGAAAGTGAACCCGCTACAGCCTCGAAATCTGACATGTCAGGCGAGCCTGTGGGCTGTGAGGGAACGCGTTTGCGTTGGGTACAACCTAATGTTAGTACATCTAAGTTCCATGATCATATAATCAAGAGTAATGCACTGCGTTTAAACAGCATCAAAAGACAACAATATACCTACAGCAACCCATCAACAAATTAACAATGTGCAAGCCAAGGTTATTGCTGGCCTAAATTAACTTAGCTAGCTAACGTCAGCTTTTTGCTAGCAGAAATTCAGCTAATGTTTGGAGCGTTATTTCGCCTGCTTATCAACATCATAGCATAGCGTTTTTTTTTTTTTTTTTGCCATCTATAGATTCCTTAGGTTGTCTAGTTTCATATGATATGTGTCTCTTCACTGTAGCTGAAAGTGAGCCCGCTACAGCAACGGAAATACGGCATGTCCGGAGAACCCTCGGTTGTGAGGGTAACGTTTACGTATTGGGTATACTGCCAAGTTTCTTTTGAACTGCACCACACTCCATCCAATAGCTTACGGTAATGTAATGATAACATTGAAATTGGGGGAATAAAGTTGTCAGCTAATGCGAAAGTCGACATTTACAGACATTATTAAAGTGGAGGGTTCCGTAGTGTTGGAACAACTCCTTTTTCTAGCCGAAGGTTCTTTGTTAATCCAGTATTATACTGTCCCAAGTTTGCAAAACAGTCTGACGAGAAGTGTTTGGTGCAGACAAACAGGTGGCTCGCTGGAGCAACAGGAATGTATTCATTGAAAATAAATGTAATCCAACTGTTCCTCAAAGCAGCATCACCAGCTGGTATTATAAAAATATTTTTATCTGGGTTTTGACAGGCAACAACGGAACAGTTATGTCCTTCACTGCCCATAGCTCTCGTTTTCTTTGACATGCTTGCCTCTGTTTGGGTTTGTTAAGACTGTTTTCTGTCGTGGAGTCAAGTTGGGACCAATGAAGTGACACACCAATGACCACTTTCCAATTGAAAAGGCTTTTATTACAATGCAAGGGAGGATTCTAGCGTCCGACATAGCATTCAAGAGAGAATCCTAACACACTGTTCACATCTCGGGGTTTAAGTACAAGATCAGTGATAGAGCAAGTGGTGGATGTAACACCTTCCCTTAGACATCCAGCCAAACTTACAGGATGTTGATATTACCTTTGATCATGTACCTTCCTTCTGAGCACAATACAGCAATTACCAAGTGTGACCAGGTGCCAGGCGCCCCTCACTGTGGGAGGATATTGATGTGAGTGTGTATGAGTGAGGGGAGGGGGCTGGGAATGAGTGTGTGTGTGTGTGTGTGTGTGTGTGGGGGGGTGGCTGGGGTGAGAGAAAAACCTTATTCCAGTAGCTCAATCCTATCATTCCCTCATTTTGTATTGGTGGTGAGCTAAGGTCCCACCCACCATGATTTAGACACGGTTAGGCCACCATTCGCAAGAGAATGGGTCAGATAAACAAATGTTAGACTGTGCTGTACATTCCTGATTAGCCTATTTAATTTATAATACATATAAATAACTAAAACAAAGCCTACAATACTAAGTCCCCAGACACCCTGGGATAATACCACCCAAAGTCGTCCCCAAGGGACACTACTCCCAGAAATGTTTGTACCTGTAATCCAGTGGGTCACAGTTGTTGCCTTTTTTGCTGCAGTATGATAACATTCATCAGCCCGGAAAGAAGCATCTGTTGCTTCCCGAGTAGAAATCAGAGCATGTTTGATTCTAGCACCGCTTTCCTTAACCATCCTCTCAATTCTGTCAGAGACCGCCATCAGAGCTCTCTCAAAATAATTATTGTGGTCCAGCACCCAGCTCTCCAAGGCTGGAACAGAAGTGTTAGTGGTGACATCGGGAGCGACTAGAATGGAGCCGATAGTGATAGAAGTGCCAGTAGGGTTAATGCAGTAGGAAGTGTTAGTCATTGCACAAAGCTTTGGACCAGAGTATAAAGGCCCAAACCCGCACCAAGTGGTAGTGTTGGTTCTCACTGCTATTGCTCCAGGAGATTTAGGTAATACTTGTATTTGCAGTTCAGGTCCCACTGAATGTGATAGGGCTTGTCCTGACTCAATTGAGGCTGTGCATAGTACCCAGCCTCCGACAGTAGAGCATTGGTCTTCCGAAAAGGCAATGTTTCTGTTGTTGTCAGTGATGATGTATTTGACATTGCTTTTCGGCACACATGTCCGTTACATGGGAATGGAAGCGGGTGTATGGGTTGTGCTTTCAGTATGGGCTTCCGCCCGACTGGAATTAGAACACCACCACGGATGTCCTGGCCATCATGACATGCCCCGACCATCGATAGGGACCCCTCCCCGGCCGCCACCCAGGAGCGGACTCAGCCTCCAGAAGGACTGCAGACCGTACCCACCCTGGTACACGTGACGCGAGCAGGTCACCTATCAGAGCTGCCACCTCCATGCTGAATGCCATGCCAGATCTGTAACACATCTCCTCCACCCTCCTATGCACATGCTCTACCAATAGAATCTTTTCGTAAGTTTTAGTATTTTCAAGTAAATGCTGGAGCAAAACAGTGATCCCTCCCCAGTGTCATCGAGCAGAAGCAAGATGGCGAGTAGCTTGGTTAGAAAGTGGTCCTCCCTTTGCCACCGATATTGTGCCTGTTGCTAACAGATTGTCAGCCCAATCACGGTTATTAGATTCTATTGCCATTGAAATGGCATTCACTGTTGAGCCAGTGGCTCCCACCCATCCTGCAATATCTGATAGCAGATCTCTACGTTTCCTATGTACATCATATTTATAACATTTTGGCAACCGCTGTAACATAAAATTTATCAGGCTTTGGATAGATTGTTCTAATTCTGTAAAATGTGAACAATTCCTAGGCCAGATAATGTGTTTCACTTTAATAATTAAATGAGAATGTCGAGTTGACACACCAACCAGAGCAGGCAGAGGCTCTCCTTCAGAAGCTAATCCAATTTTTGGTCCAGGATACAGTACAGGGCATGTGCCGGGCTTCCCTGGAGGGCTACATGTAGCACGGGCCTCACCTCTCAATTTAAGGGCATACTCATGTATGGCCATCGGAGTGGGGCAACCATCTTCCTCCAGTCCGCTGCCCTTTTTATTACAATTGATATTAAACATTTCATGTACTCTAATAGCCTCTTCCCAACCTAATCCTGTGTCAACCCACACTCTCGGATCCTTCCAGATTAATACACCAGATCCATTACCTTCAACAACACTACAACACAGATCTCCTACTAATTTACCAGGGTTCCTTATTCCCCAAAAATGACAATCTGTCATCCTCCAAATGTCTTTATTGCACTGGATGGAGCCCCATCCAGTCAGGTTGATACTCCTCAGGTTGTCCCAGGTCCAGCTGCAGCCTGCTGAGTTGGTGCACATTTGTGTACTGTGGAAACGTGTGTCTGCCTTTAGACAAAAAACAAAAGAACTGGCTCCCAGGAGCCAGAGGACGAGACGGGGATTATTGTGCCCCATGTTGTGTCTCCGCCCGATATTTTTTCAAACGTGTGATATGGATCCACACTGGAATCCCAGTCAGCCGGGCAGCCGATGGGGTTGTGTGTGTGCGACAGTGTGTGGTCCGGACCAGGAAGGATCAAATGTCTTCTTCTGATAGGTTTTCACCAGCACCTGGTCTCCATGTTCTACCTGGCACTTTTCCACGTTGTCCTCTCCTGCGTTTGGTTCTGTCCTGTGATCCTGTGAGACACACTGGGACAAATGTCTGCAATATGCAACAAGACGGTCACCCATCGCATGCAAATCACCACCACCAATGCACAGATCTCCAGGGTCCTCATGGTTCGGCCTGTAAGCATTTCAAAGGGAGAAAGTGAGTTAGGGTCGGTTGGTCCTGCTCTCATAGAGAGGAGAACCGATGGTAGCTGCGTCACCCAGTCTTTCCCTGAAAAGGTTGGGTGGGTCGGGGCTGTTGTCTCATCCTAGACTTAATGGTGGGTCCTGGATTGCATCGCGCACACGTCATACACCTGCGAACATAATTGTGAATATTAACACTCAATTTAGGATGCCAGCATGTTTGTGCCATCCTGTGCCGCATCCGCTTCACTCCATCATGCCCTAGTGAGTGGTGTAAATGGATCATTGTTCCTATCATACTACTGGGCAGAATATAAGCACCTTCAGGGCCCCTCCAAATGTTGTCTTGCCCCAATTTCCCACCTTTCTCCATCCAAAGCCATTTCTCAGCTCTGGGGGCTTCATGTTGCAGCTGCTGTAGTTCTAAAAAGAACATTTCCTTTTTTCACTTGCTCTGTTTTACAAAGCCGCTACCGAGGCAACTTTCCCTTCACTGGCTGCAATCTTTGCCCACTCATCTGCCTTCCTGTTACCCTCAGTGCGAGGATCAGTCCCATTGGTGTGGGCTTTTACTTTCAACACTGCTACCTGTTTTGGTCTCTGTACAGCTTTGTGTAGTTTGTTCACTACCCCCTCATTTTGTATTGGGGCCCCTACGCTGGTCTTGAGCCCCCTATTTACCCACAAACTCAAATAGTCATGTACAACCCCAAAGGCATATCTAGAGTCCTTATAGATATTCGCATTATAGTCAGTCATTGTTTCACAGGCTTCAGCAAAAGCATATAATTCAGCAATTTGAGGAGATTGCCATGCTATAGTACATTCTACCCAAAGAAAGCTGTGGGATGGCTCAGAAACAACCTCCCGATATTTTTAATTGCCCAGTCTGTTCTTTTTTTTTTAAATCTTACGTGGATCGTTATTCTGACATTTTTACAACACACCTACTGGCAACAATGAACACATGGTTCTTTACAGTCTCTCAGAAATTACTGTAATTTACAGTAATATCCTCATGTTTCTTTTCTCTCTTATTCACACAGAACCTACTTCCTGCTCCATTTCACCACCTCCCTACTTACATTTTGCTTTCAGTCTCACTGGCTTATGAGCAGTGCGCCACTTCCCCCGCTTTCTGAGCAAGGCCTCCGTCTTCCACTGTACCGTATCCCAGCACCTGGCGTCAGAACCCCTCTTCTCTATTTAACATTTCCATCCTTTAGTTCAGTCTAAATCCCATTCGCAATCCCTCTGATGCTACATACCATTTCCTCCATCACAGACAAGACCTCAGTAACCCCTCAGCCCTATGTGTTAACCTCATCACCCTCCAGCCTTCTATCATTCTAGGCAAATTACCCTTTTGTTCGAAGCATCCTTTGAACTTCAAGCTATAAGTGATCACACCTTCCCTCAGTTGTTGGTTCCCGTTCATCTGCACCTGGGGAACAGACCCACCAGTTCCTCCACTCTACCAAACCATCCATTCTGCAACTAAGATGTGCCTGCATTTATTTTCCTACTTAAAAAGTACGGAGGAATACAGCTTAACTCTTAAAAAACAACCCACATTATTGCCACATTAAAACAGTGCTCTCATAGCTCAAGACAACACACATCACAGCTTCCTTTTTTTCTCTCTGCCCTTTTTACGACTGTTCCACCATTCATTCATAGCCTCAGCTAAAGTTTGATCTGCGTTGCTTTCAAAGGAGACAGGGATTAGCTTTAATTGCTTTTACTATATCTCGGTACAGTTGCTTCCAGAGCGGCTTTCTGAACCGCTTCGGCCAATATCTCCCTCTCCATTCTTAGTTCAGACAGTTAAAACTCTTATTATCTATTATGGGTATCGACTACAGATGCTTATGTGTATTATTTATACTTGTCGGTAGCTACGTCCCCCATGTGTAAGCGCTGTTCAAAGGGTAAAAAGTAAACTATGTGCTTGTACTTTATCCGGTCGAAAGGGAATGGTAGGGCAGTGTGTATTTAAAATTTTAGTAATTATTAGGTTTATTTTATCATTACCCCCTTATCTCGGGTTCATTGACTATATAAAAGTCCCTTATTTGGGCTCATGGACTATCAAGAGTATTTGGGCTCATGTACTGTTCGGTCCTTATTCTACGGAACCGAACCTCGACAAGTTCATTATAGTATGTACATAATTAATATCATTTTCTATCTACATACATATATACTGTATATCGCTAAAATGAACAATGCAGGGTATATTATGTATTCAGATAACCCAGCCTAACACACAAACTTAGCATAACAATATAACAAATCCGCTGCAGACATTCACATGCTTCAGCAACTTTACACACAGTTATCAGACGAACTAAAAACGGAACAGCAAAACAAACAACAATCAGTGCACTTTCACGCATTCAATGACATTGGCAAATAACCAAGGTTTCTACTTCAGCATTCCCGCCGCCACACAGCCCAGTTTCACACAACTCAAAAAGTTTACCAGAGCAAACTCCCCTTTAGGAACATGGCAAAACGGTCCAAACAGTTCCTCAAACAACTCTATTTTCCTAAAACTACACAGAGCGAGGCTCGTCAGCACTCGCTAACAGCAGGCTATACAAATGCCAATGGTAACGACAATGTCCTCTTATGGGGAGTCCAACCCAACTCCACTAGGGCCACTGACTAACGACACCAATGTGTCCTCTTACAGGAGTACAACCCAACTCCACAAAATTTCAGTGGTAACGACAAAAGTCCTCTTGCGAGAGTCCAACCCGACTCCAAAACCCAACGGCAGTGACGCTTCCGCGCCCTATCAACAAATGCCCGGCAATGACGCTCCAAGCGTCCTATCAATCTTTCAAGGTCTCCAGACCTCCAAATGCCTCAAAGGCAATGACATAACGCGTCCTCTTACGAGAGTCCAACCCGACTCCACTAGGGCCACTGACTAATGACACCAATGTGTCCTCTTACAGGAGTACAACCCAACTCCATAAAATTCAGTGGTAACGACGTAATAATATGCCTAAAGATCATCAGTGATTCAATCACAACACCGCCCCATTCCACACGTTATTTTTTATCAAAATAATAGGAGTCACTCTAATAATTGGCTCAAGGACAATCAACACCTAATGAGGATGGTAAAATAAAAAATACTCACCCTCAAGTTGATTATCGTTGGTCCAACCAGGAGATGTTTCCTATCCCATCCTCGTCGCCATCTGTTAAGACTGTTTTCTGTCGTGGAGTCAAGTTGGGACCAATGAAGTGACACACCAATGACCACTTTCCAATTGAAAAGGCTTTTATTACAATGCGTAAGGGAGGATTCTAGCGTCCGACATAGCATTCGCAGAGAATCCTAACACACTGTTCACATCTCGGGGTTTAAGTACAAGATCAGTGGTAGAGCAAGTGGTGGATGTAACACCTTCCCTTAGACATCCAGCCAAACTTACAGGATGTTGATATTACCTTTGATCATCTACCTTCCTTCTGAGCACAATACAGCAATTACCAAGTGTGACCAGGTGCCAGGTGCCCCTCACTGTGGGAGGATATTGATGTGAGTGTGTATGAGTGAGGGGAGGGGGCTGGGAATGAGTGTGTGTGTGTGTGGGGGGGTGGCTGGGGTGAGAGAAAAACCTTATTCCAGTAGCTCAATCCTATCAGGTTACGCCGGGTAGAAAAACAAATGGCGGATTCGCTTCCTTCTCTCCAGAAAACAGTGGGAGTGGTTTTCCCCCCGGCCCTTCCTCGGCTTCTTACTGACGTCAACAAGAAGCCCATTCTGAAATCGCTTTTTTTCGCCCTCCTACTGAATTCATCGGGGAGGAGGCGAGAGTGAAGTTCTTTGCCCGGAAAACATGTCAGCTATTGTCAGTGACAGAGAAGATTGAGGTATACATGCAATAACCTGAAAAAAATGGATTTTCCGGTGATGGATCCTTTAAAGAAACCACTGTCTGTAAACACAGTCCGCCATGCCATCCACAGATGCCACCTAAAAACTTCGATCATGCAAAAAGGAAGCCACTGTTGAGCATGATCGAGAAGCGCCGCCATATTCTGTGGGCCAAGTCTCATTTAAAATGGACTGTAGCAAAGTGGCAAAGTGTCCTCTGGTAAGACGAGTCCAAATTTGACATTCTTGTTGGAAATCATGGGCGTTATGTCCTCCGGGCCAAAGAGGAGAAAGACTACCCCTCCTGTTATTCGCGTTCAGTTCAAAAGCCAGCATTTCTGATGGAATGGGGATGCATTAGTGCATATGGTGCGGGACACTTGCATAGATTAAAAAGCATCATGAATGCTGAAAGGTATATAAAGGTTTTAGAGCAAAATATGCTCTCCTCCAGATGACATCTATTCCAAGGAAGGCCTTGTGTATTTCAGCAGGACAATGCAAAACCACATACTGCAGCTATTACAACAGCGTGTCTTCGTAGTAGAAGAGTCCGTGTGCTGAACTCGTCTGCCTGCAGTCCTGATCTTTCACCGATTGAGAACATTTGGTGCATAATTAAACGAAAAGTCCTTCAAAGGAGACCCAAAACTCTCCAGCAGCTGGAAGCCTGTATTAAACGAGTGGGATCAAATTCCAACGGCTAAACCCAAGAAATTTCTCTCCTCAATGCCCAGACGCCTCCACTCAGTTAAAAAGAGGAGGTGATGCTACACCATGGCAAACAGGCCCCTGTCCCAACTTTTTTGAGACCTGTAGCAGCCATCAAATTTGAAATGAGCTCATTCTGTGGTTAAAATTGTAAAATTTCTCAGTTTCAACATTTGCCATGTTATCTCTTTTCTATTGTGAATAAAATACTGGCTGGTGTGATTTGAAAGTCATTGCGTTTTGATTTTATTCACTATTTACACTTTGTCCCAACTATTTCAGAATTGGGGTTGTAAATAACAGGCGCCTTCTCTGTCCAACTAGGTCGAGGAAAAGGCAACTGAACCAATTCTGAGATTTTCTCTTGCGTGAGAAAGTCCCAGGGGGACAAAACACACGACTGACTGACATCATGCCCAATCAGCGCATCACAGACAGCGCAGTTAGCACTCTGTGAGGCTTGAGACACAACAGGAGAAAGCAAAGTGCCACCAGTCTGGCTGGGAACAGTTTCGCTTTCATAGAGATGGAATCGATGTGCACTATCAATATAGTTATCGACTGGGAGGGGGGCGCTGTTTTGCGAGTGTTATTGCGAAAACCTGATGAGTCAGGTGACTGATTAGTTTCACGGTGTGGAGCGCGGCTTTCCGCTCCGGGGATTATCACAGCAGCCAGATGCGTTGAGCAGTGATCTTCATTCTCGGTCCTGGAGAGATGCAGATTTTGTTATCGCTCAGCACTTCATTGATCAATTAAAGTGTCACCTCTCACCTCACCTGGTGACTTGGGTCCCAATTCATTGTTGAAATTAAGGAAAAAATAAAAACCAGTAGATGCAGCAGCCCTCTAGAAGTATAAATGAAGAGCACTGGTGTAGTGCCCTGTTGCCCAAATCACAGCCTGCTGAGGCCAAGAAATTCTGGCTTTCCACCACCGTCTCCTTGCTTTACCTAGGATTCAGGTACAGTGACAGCCTGCCAATCAGTAGCAATAATTGCTCACTTTATTGCAGGGAAGGAAAGAAAAGACTGGATTTGGATGTAAGAGATAGATTTGGGGATTTCTGGTGAAATGGCAGGTCATTAAGACCTGCTGTAAATTGAGTGGACTGAATAGCAATACCTGACTCATCTGAACATAAGCTGATGCAGGCGGAGTGACTGATTAAACATTATTAGGTTTTGACTCTGTGTTCAAGCAAAAAAAAAATAAAAATTGAAAAATACAAATAAAACTACTGCGTGCACAGAGAACCATTTTGGCGCAAATTAAGCTCTGTGATTTATTTGCATCTTCTTTTTACATTATTGTTGGCCATAATAAAGTCCTATAAGCACAATATCCATCTGTTGTCTAATCTATTGACAACACTTTTCACAGCCATCCTGCGTACTCCATAAATCATAATCAGCAACAGTTACAGAATCATAAAGTTAATTGTCAGAACTAATCTCATTAAAACTGGTGAGTTTGAATAAAAACAGCAGTGAATAGGGCACATGTCCCAGCCCTCTATAGACCCACTGCTGTTCATGTTGTGGGAATTTTGATGTTTTATTCCTGTAAGAAAACACTCAGGCTAGATTTCATGGTCCTTATGAAATTCTGACAAAACTCAATGATCTCAATTACATTGTGAAGACTCCAGATAGGAGAAAGCCAAAACAGTTGCGTCACATTAACATGCTGAAGCCTTATCATGATAGGAATGCTAGGGTTGCATCTGTCACTTCAGATCCTCCTATGGCCGAGACTTGTGAAGATGAGGGGGAGTTTCAAGATGATGAACCTAGAATTAAAGCTGAAGTTCTTTCATGTAAATTGTCAAATTCTGAAGTGTTGCAAAATCTTGATGTAAAACTCCAGTACTTAGAACCCTCACAGAAAGATCAGTTTGAGAGGTTGATCAAGAAATATAAAGATCTATTTCCTGATGTTCCAAAGAGAGTTTCTATAGCCTCTCATGATGTCGATCTTGGTGATGCCAAACCAATAAAACAGCATCCGTACCGGATGAATCCTGAAAAGAGAAAGATTGCTGAGAAAGAGGTTGAGTACATGTTAGAACATGATATTATCAGACCCACTAACTCAGATTGGAGTTCACCCTGTGTTCTAGTTCCAAAACCTGATGGAAGTACTAGATTCTGTACAGATTATCGCAAAGTCAATGCTGTAACTAGAACTGATGTGTTTCCAATACCTAGGATTGATGATTGTATCGATAGAGTAGGGCAAGCAAAGTTTCTGACCAAGATTGATTTATTGAAGGGTTATTGGTGTGTGCCTTTAACTGAGAGGGCCAAGAGCATCTCTGCTTTTGCCACACCATCTGGGTTATACCAGTATGAAGTCCTACCCTTTGGCATGAAAAATGCCCCAGCCACGTTCCAAAGGATGATACAGTCTACAATCGCCGGATTGCCACACACGGGTGCGTACATCGACGACCTGATCACATGGAGTGACTCCTGGGAAGAACATCTGAAAGATGTAGAGACATTGTTCCAGCGCTTGACCCAGGCTAACCTGACTGTTAACCGAACAAGAGTGACTTTTGGTTGTGCTACTGTCACGTATCTTGGCTACGCGTCATAGGCCAGGGTAAGGTGGCACCCATAAATGCTAAAGTCCAAGCCATCATGGACTTTCCAGTTCCTGACAACAAAAAAAGCTTTGCACTGCTTCCTTGGAATGATCGGGTACTACCGCAAGTTCTGCAAGAACTTTGCTGAGATTGCTCTCAGTCTCACCAAACAACTGAAGAAAGGCGTAAAGTTCACTTGGGATGAAGCATGCCAAAGAGCCTTCAATCGCCTGAAGTCTCTGCTGTGTCACTTCCCCGTGCTCAAATCTCCTGACTTCAACAAACCGTTCTCCATGGCGGTCGATGCTAGCGACCAAGCTTGTGGATCTGTGCTCCTACAGAGAAGTAACTCTGATGACATTGAGCATCCCGTGGCATACTTCTCCAGGAAGTTCAATCTCCACCAAAAGAACTATTCCACAATTGAGAAGGAGCTGTTGGCTCTGGTTCTATCCTTACAACACTTTGAGGTTTATGTTTGTACAGGGCAAAAGCCAATGATTGTATATACTGACCACAATCCATTAATGTTTTTGAGTAAGATGAAAAACAAGAATCGGAGATTGTTGAATTGGAGTTTGATTTTACAGGAGTTTGACTTGGAAATTAAGCATGTAAAGGGTACTGACAATGTAATTGCTGATTGCTTATCCCGTGTTTGAGTATGTGTATATGTATCACATGTGTTTATTAGAATATTGTATTATATGTATATATATATATATATATATATATATATATATATATATACAAGTGTCTACTTAACCATTTTTGTATTGAAAAGAAAAATTTTGCCTTTATGAGTCAAAATTTTTCCCTTTTGGAATGGAGGTGTAATGTGGGGAAAAAAAGCCACTAGATGGCAGTATTGACATTTTTTTTTGTTAAGCCCAGTCTGGAGCTAGGTTTGGGGCATGTCCTGGGCATGCCTGAGAGGGGGCTGGAAAAGAGTATATAAGGAGAAAAATTGAGAGAATGAAGGGTGGTAGGAGAAATTGCAAGGAGAAATTGTGGAAGGATACATTTGACCAGACCTGTCACTCTTTTCAAGACCTGTGGAGCTTTTTGTGGATTTTTGCCTGTGTTGGAGCATTTTCCTGTCCCAGGACATCGCAACACAGCAGCCCATCTCAATTACCAGGGGACTGTAAATATCTCGTTTTTTTTTTTATTTCAATCTTGGTCAGTAGGGTAGATTGTAGATTAGTTCTAAGTGTTGTTTAATTAAATCTGTTGAAGTTTAAGAATTTTGTCTGTCATCCCTTGCCGTCCGTGACGTCATAACAAATTGACGCCATAACAAATTGGGGCCATAACAATGTGTAAACACTTTATCAAAAAATGGAGGGCACAATACATAGTTGCAAATGACTGCATAGTTTCCTGTATTCTTTACAGTACAGCACCATACGTGAATGCACTACAATACAGTATGTAAAGAACAAAGCAATACTCAGAATTGATATTTACATATAGTGGAATAAAGCGCCTGTGTTGCACTAAGGTACTAGAAAAAAACTGGATATCTATGTTTACTGTATGTAGTACCAAAAGCATATACACTCTATTTCATGTACACAGTGCTGTGAAAGAAACCTGTCAAAGGACTGTAAACATTAGGTGTCATCCTGCCTTTGGACTGGATTAGGCCACAGCACTTCATCAAAATCACATGCTATATTTTCCTTTTCCAAACAAAGGGCAAAGAACCTCCTGGAGTGACGTATCCAGCCCTGACACAGCTCCTCACCTGTGTCCCCACAGGCCAATTCCATAGCCCCTACAAGATCTATTCTCCTGAAGGGTTGGCGGTGATATACTTTCCATCTCCAAGAGGAGAATAACTCCTCTATGGGGTTTCAGAAAGGGAGTACAGTGGGAGGAAAACATTGAGAAATTGCTCATTGATGTTGAACCACTCCCAAATTTTCATTGCACGATGAAAACTGACATTATCCCAAATAATGACATAAATAGTATTCTCTTTGTGCTCACGCTCAGACAAGTTGTTCCGCAGACCTGCAAGAAATGTCAAAAGGTGCTGAGTGTTGTAAGTTCCCATGGTCACATGGTGATGGACCACACCAAGGTTGCTTACAGCTGCACATATTGTGACGTTTCCCCCATGCTGTCCAGGGACCTCAACAATGGCTTGGTGACCAATTATGTCTCTTCCTCTTCTTCTTCTCCTCGTGAGCTTGAAGCCTCATGTGGCCTATTCCTGGCTTCAAGTTCAAACATTCTCTGTGGAAATACATTGCATGACAATGAGATTTGCAAATGCTACAGGTATGTGTAATACTGTAGGGTACACATATTATGACATCGACATCAAGCAGTGCAGTCCAGCAAAAGTGTCTGCATGTGCACTTACTTGCACAAACTGATAGCGCTGCTCCTTCAGCCTCCCTGAGCTCCGCTCAAAAGGTACTCTGTAGACTGTTTTCATGCATACTCTGTTGCGTTGGAGGACACAATCTATAGTTGAAATACTCACATTGTTGATACCTTCAAAATTTACATTATCTTTAATTACTTTCTGGAGGAATTTCACAGAGAGGTATGATGTTGTTCTGAAGGACCATGTTCACTATGAGTGTTTCTTGTTGCTGAGAGAAGATTCGTTTTCTTCCACCTGAATGAGGCAGGCTTTCAATTCAGAAAAATGAGGATGTGTTGTTACAAGAAGTGTTCAGTCATGAGCTTTGCTCACAGAACAGTATACAGTATTGCTGTAAAGTAATTTACTGTATGTACAGTAAACTTTTGATGTCAAAATACAGTATGTAACAGCAGGCCTACTGCACCTGTTTGTCTCTCTGAATCTCCGTACAATGGTGGACACAGTAAATCGGCTGAGGTTGGGTTGCACTCTCATGCCAGCTTCCCTCATGGTCAATCCATGCACAAGGACATGGTCTATGATTGTTGCACGTATTTCATGAGAAAAAAACAATCTTTGTCTTGGTCTTCCTCGACCTCCTCTTCCTCTTGCCTGCCAATTCCCTCTTCCTCCACCTCGCATTCAAACTTGTCCTCTCCTTCTCTGATACATAGTGACACGACCTGCTTGCTCCCCCAATTGGCTTATAGTGTTTTTGTCACATCTTGAAACAAATGAGATCAATTTTGATTCGTTGTGCTTAATGAATGACAAGTGTGCTTAATTTGTGTTCACATTTTGACAGGTATGTTTCACTTTCTACATCACATGTGTTTTACAATGCAAAATGTGCTTTAACAACAAGAATGTGCTTAGAGATCTGAAAAAAGGAGACAGCGAGTTTTGCAAATGTGTTCTACCAAGTAAAATGTGTCCAAGGTATTGACAAAAGAGTGAGCATGATGACAGCCAGGCCAATCAGTAGCAATAATTATTCACTTTGTTACCTGGAAGGTAAGTAAACCAGGACTAGATTGGGATACGGGGGCCAGATTTAGGGATCCCTGGTGTAGTGGGAGGGTATGTCAAAAAAGATCCTCTGTCATGGGAGTGGACTGAATAGCGATATCTGATTCATCTGAGCATCAGATGCAGCCAGAGTGATTGACAAAACTTCATAGGCTTTGAGTCTGTGTTCATTTTTAACAAAAAAAAAAAAAAAACTGCAAATAAAAATCCTCTGTGTTCAAAGAACCAGTTGGGACACTATAATAATTAAGGATAATTCATTTCAGTCATTTATTTGCAACTTCTTTTTATGTTATTGTTGGCCATATAGTCCTTTACGCACAAAATTCCTCTATTGTCTCACCTACTGTAAGACCCACGCAGCTCGACCAAGGGAGGAAGAGCCCGGGTTGAAGGTTTATGCGTGTGGATTCCTAGTATTAGCACGCGTGACGTCCTGGCTGGTGCGAATCACAATAGAATGGATATATTTTCTCCGTTCGAAGGACGGGGCACAAAAGCACAACGGTTACAATTAATCTGACTCCATAATAAATTTATAATTGAATTTAGTGATACCCTCGTTAAATATCTGACTCCATTAGAATTAGAAATTTAGAGAAATAATAATGAATTTAGTGATACCCTCGGGTTCCCTTACAAACAAATATTGGAATACCTAAAATTAGAATTAAATTTACCATCAAAAATTATAATCTAGAGAAAATTGTATGGTTTTCTAGAGATTTTAGACTATTAAACCTTAGAAAAAAAACTACTATAGCTTGAAGGACTATAGAACACTACAACCACACTTTAGAACACTATACAATTCTTATAGTATACTATAGTAACTCTTTAGTTCATTTTCGTAAGGGTTTTTAGTACTGTTACCGGATCCTAGGTTCGTTGATTAGATTAGAGGTTGGAAGTCAGCCATCACTGCAACAGCATCTTTTGGCGTGAATACAGCGAACCCAGATCTATGCACGCCCATGGGTTCCTTCAGGGAATTTTAACAGATAACCGACTTTTTGTCCATGGGTTTCCTTTAGGCTAAAATCCCAGAACCGGCAATACATAAACCCTTTATGTAAGTAGATCATGGTTGTCTCTCCAACTTAATAAAACCAATCTCCAGAGCAGGCCGCTGGCCAGTCGTACCTCGGTCGGGATTATACCCCTAGGTATCCGTCGCAACGCGGCTAGAAAGAATAAAAGGATTAAGAGTCACAGAGACCACGCAAGCTTAAAGGAATGACAATAATTTATTCACCAGGTAGGCAAAAGCTTAAATCAAACAAATCAACGTTAAGCCAATTACAAGTTACACATAATTTAGAAGAGGAGAATAAAGTCATACCTGGAGGAAAAGGATACACGCACTAACGTGCGCGGGAAGTTCGAAATACGATGTTACATCATTGCAAAGGCTACTCACGCACTTACGTACGCGGGGACAGATCGGATACGATCTTCCCAGAATGAATTGTTTCTCTTTGCTTTAAGCCAAACCACGTCTTTGATCCAGGCGGCATGGCCATAAACACCTGGAAGGGGGGTTGAATCCGGTTTTTGGGTTTCCACCATTGGGAGGATGTAATAAAACACTTCAGCAGAGAGAGGAGAATAGGGTGATTACCAGAGAGTATTCTGACCAAATTCTCAGGAGTTTCCAAAAGAGAATGAACCATAATTTCAATGGGAATGAAACATACTCCATTCAACTCCTTAGATTCCCCCGAGAATAACAAGACCAAACATGATATGAGTATGTACTAATATGATGCAGTTGTCATGAAAAAGTCTTAAGATGAATTAATATATAGTTTAATTGGGTTATAAGTATATAAGTGATTTCTTAGAACATGATTTAACATATAAGCACATTATGCACTTCCCAGTGGTTTAGATTATTTGAAACAGATTAATATAACTGGACTTTAACTTAAGACTTAGGCCAGTAATATGACTTCGCACTGGGGCATTGTGTCAGCCAGAGCCCTGCAACACCCCCCTGGTGAGACCATTGCCACCTCCTGGAAGTCCACAAAAGTTTTACTGCTATCTGGCATGGCTCTGGACTGAGCTTATCAGCCATTTGTATGATACAGTCGCTGGGCTCCCCACGCATCAGCGTTTGCAGATCTTACAGAGGTGCCGCTCAGAACCCAACCCAAAGGCACAGATGAATTTTACTGGTTTAGAAATGGAACAATCTTTTGTAAAATGAAATATGCAATGTCTACAGTCCACCCCTTGAACGCGTGGATAGAAGCTCTACCCACGGGGTCATAAATAGCATCAGGGAATATTTGCTGAGATTATGGATAGAATATTGATGAGAAATTCCAGATTTGAGTAGTTCAGTTTTTCATGACAGTTACATCACATGTCAAAATGGAAAAATGGATTATTTCCTCTCAGTGCGATATAATTGAGAATTTAGAGAAGTGTGATTTGGAAAATTAAAAGAAAGAGAGACAACCATTTGATTAACAACTTAAACCATGGAAAAAACTCAAGAGACAAAAACAAAAAATTAAATTAAAAGTATGCTATCTAGGTTTGTTCTATGAGTCTATTATCTGAAGTTAGTTGGTGTACTAGTTGAACTAATTTTATTATGCCAAATGAAATGATGGTTTGAAAAGTAATTTTTCCTAAAATCATGAATAATAGAAATCACAGAACAAACCAGCACATAAACCAAAAACTTTCCCACACTTGACTAGGGAAAGCAAAAAAGATTATATGTGCTACTAACTATGTAACCAACCAATTGGAAAAAACCCCAGAGGGAAAAAATCCAATGGAGGTCACAATATCAAATTATTTAGGCATTCAGTTACAAGTGCAATTAAAAACACACAGTTACAAATGAAAACAATAGAATATTTACATGAGGTATATTGCGAAGTGATATGTTGAAATATTGGAAATCGTGAAATTCATATGCCCAGACATTCAGCAATTTATGTCACATGATATGATATGGAGATCAACTGAGAGGGTGGGGCTGATAAACATAATAGGCTGGTCAGAAACTGCCTCGTAGGACCTTTCAATTTAATTCTGAAAAATATTCAAGGCAAATTAGGCTTATCTGGATCAATGCATATGTAGGTCTACCTTACTTTATGAACTTTTAAGGCACACTACCTTTGGCCTCCAGTCTAAGGAACTCACATGCTCCAGTCCTTTAACTGCCGCATTAAAAATGGGATTTAATTGATTCCTCTCAACCTATTTTTGTATCAACCCACACCCTTTACATGTAATTCACACATCACAAGCACAAACACAACTGCAGTTTGTCCAGATGAAAATGTCCTTTGTCCTGGATGAATCCGGTTGCTGTAGAGATGTTTGAGGTCCGGCGGCCGCCCGCGTTGGTGCACATATTGCTGGAATTTGAATGTGTGTCCTTAGTAAGTTGTATAGTGGAAGAAATGGCTCCCAAGAGCCAGAAGGGTGGACAGGGATTATTGTGCCCTGGTGAGTCTCACCCTTACATTCACTACCATGTTTGTGATGAAATCCCGAAATCCAAATCAGCCAAAAGCATATAAATGGAGCTTCTGTTCCTCAGGTGTAAATGGCAAAGTCAGGTCCTCGAATCCTTGATGCCTGTATAGAAAATTTTAGAAATAGCACCCTGCCAAATTGACAACAACAAGGGAGACCAAGACAAGACATGACCAAGGTACTCTGTTAAAACTCAACCTGCAGGAATCAGAAAGTGTGAAAGTTAATTGGAAACATTTAGTTGGGGGTCTTCCTGCCAGCAAACTGTCCTGTGGAAAACAATGGATGAAAAGGTTAATGCAGTGCATGCAATTACCCTACAAGTCACATGTCCCCACCGTCTGGGTAACCTTACGACACCTCAAAGGGGACAGTGACTGAGGATGAGTGAATGGCACTGTTGAAGATTCCATCACCCCTGTTTTCAGAAAGAAAGAACAGATGCAGTTAGTACCAAAGTTTTAAATGGAACAATGCTTTATGGCTTTCCCCTCGGATCAGGATAAGCACAGACAAACATGAAGAAATGCAAGTGGTGTGTGTGTATGCGTGTGCGTGTGTGGATGTATGTATGTGTGTGTGTATGTATGTATGTGTGTGCGTGCGCGCGCGCGCGTGTGAATGAGGGTTGTAAAGTGGCTCGGATGGGGCCTGTTACCCACGAGCGGGTGTTTTATGGCCCCGCAACTTCCTCCACCCCCTGGGAGGATGTCATCACCTTAGACATCTGCTGTAAACCTAAGGCTCTCAGGTGTGAAGACTGTAAGAGAATGAACAATGCAGGGTGAATGTCTGCATAGCTTCAGACACTGAAAAGACAGACGATGACAAACAGACATTGAAAATAAGCTGAACCATGCAATCCAGTAGGAATGCAGTCAACTATCGTTGAGTTACTGATGTACTAGTAACCCTGATTAATTCACACACTCTATAAAGAGTACAGGCCTATTCATTGAAGTGATCCATGTTTTGAGGAACATAGTCCTAACTGACAAAGGGGTGAATAGGATCAGAGAGAGGGAGCACAAGCAGAGGAATGGCAGGCTGTGAGAAACACGGCAAGTATGAGTAGAAAGACACTAATCTTTGCCAAAAGTGACCAAACACATCTGGTTCCAATACCTAAGGACGAACGCAAATTTAATAGAAATGAATTTTAGGAAAATAGAAATGTAGGGGTGGAATTTTCCTCCCTAAAGGTAGCTCATGTAGGCATTCCAAATCTAATTACCTACCTCCATGTGGCCATAAACTGTCCCCCCCGCTAGGGCAGACAACACAGACCAAATGTTCCATAAGGCATTTAGAGCTCAGATGTTACTTGATACCCAGTGGCAATGACAGTATACAACAAATGGTTAGCCAAACATTAATTCCAATAAACGTATCTGGTGGTTAGTGAAATCCACCCAAAACGTAATTAGACTAGGCGGTTTGCTTCAAATATAACGGTTAAGAGGCAAGTAAGTTGTTAGTGAATGGCCACACTCAAGATGGTGGTAACAGCATGCGACTAAGTGCAGGTTCCGCCTTCTCCTTCTCCTTCTCGGAAGGAAGACCGGAAACCAGCATTAAACGTGGCAGTGATTGGCCGATTTGAAGAGTGCCATTTGACTCGTATTTATGATGAGGGCCGGGTCAGCCAACCAGCTCACCGACAACAGGCTACGTCACCATATTACATGGATTGACTCGGGGCTGTATCAGCCAACCAGCTCCCCGGCGAATAGTCACGTGACCCAATGGGTCGGCTAAGACTTCCCCCCCCTCTGGAGGAAGCACCTACCCACATGCAAACTCAACCAATGGCTGCCCTCAGATGAAACCACGTTATATTCCACAACAAAACGAGCCAAAAATGGCGGGCCGTTCAACTTGATAATCCTTTGTGCAAAGATAATATGGCAGCTTCAATACGCACTTGAGCTAAGCTCAAATGCAAGCAGATTTTAGAGCGGTTATAATGGCAATTTCCCAATTTTACGAAGCAGATTTTTAGAGCGGTTATAATGGCAATTTCCCAATTTTACGTGCAATGCAAAAATATTCAACACTTTCAGCAATAAGCTTTCCCGTTGCTATGTCCAGGACACATATCCTCCCAGAACCCGCACAGTCTAGTCGCCTGAAGCAAAACAACCTGCAGTCCGAGAAGCCCACGTGGCCCGTAACAGCAAACTTCTGCCCATACCGAAACTGCTGAACATTCCGCTTGCGAAAAACCACATTACAAACCCAATCAAGAATTAGTCTAATCACTGTCCGTGTCCCAAAAGACTGCCGGCACGAAAACTTCTGCCGACTTTGTTCAACTTTGAAAACCAATGGCGCAGAATGCACCCTACTTAAACTTTTGAGTCCAAATTATTACAATTTTCCGAATGCTGTTTTGCATCTCTCTCAGGGCGCTGATCAAAAGAGCGCACACACTGGGCAGTGAAACCGTAAGCTATTACCTTTACACAAAGTTTAACAAGACAAGAGGATGGAAATATTTGTCAACTCAAACCGAACCAAAGATGCGGGTCAGAGCACTAAAGAACATACTTGCAACCCATGTGCGATTGTTACAACGATAAAATCCGTAAGTCCAATGATATTTCGAAGCTAATCTCCTCACTCCCCTACATACAAGACTCCTTCAAAATCACACTGGCATTTCACCAGTGTCCCAATTCTTCCAGTATTTGGGCAAGATTGTCTGCACAGTTACAGCAGGACCTTGCACCAAATCCATCAAATACACACAATTGCTGATTACTTTCTGTACACATACGCAAACCTTCGAATGCAATATACACAATCTGTTCTGGTTTCAAGCACAGGCCAGGAGTATTCAACCCTTTCAGCGGCAAGCTTTATCCCCGCTATGGCATTACCACCGGATCCACGCTCTCCCACCCGCACAACCCAGGTGCAAAAAGCACAAAACCTACGGTCGAAGAAGAGCCCAGCCCAATGTGCCAAGCAACAACAACAGATGTTCGCACCCACTTAAAAATGCCGAAAACCCCCGGCTGCACACAGAAACCCAATCACCTCCAACTTGCCATTAAACCTTCTACACAAAAGCATGAAAATATCAAATGACCCGGATTAATCTGAAAACAGAGCGATCTAAAGAGATAACAGAAATACAAAGTAGGCTCATGCAAACATTCCGACAACTTGCACTCCATTCTCTGATCCCGAAAAAGATAAAACTGAAACTTGTGCCTGGTTTCTACGGTCCCAGGCCTATTTGGGGATATGTCGATCCCTTAACAACGGTCTCTATGCAGTGAATTCTAACTTTCCTTGAATCCTACAAAGTAGAAAACACCGCATTACTTACCACATGGGGATGACGACTGATGGAGCCGACCAGATCACGTAAGAAACCAGGATCACATTGGATGCGGGGATTCACACTTCAGCCAGCACAATGCGGAAACATTTTGGAACGCGTCGGGAAACAGAATCACGCGCTCCCGATTATAGGCATCGCCAGTATGGTACGCAAGCCGTCACGCCGCAAAATGCAAAGATTCCCAAACCGACATATTACGGTATAATACTCGACAGCGATCACGGAGGGCAGTCACCAGCTGTAAGACCCACGCAGCTCGACCAAGGGAGGAAGAGCCCGGGTTGAAGGTTTATGCGTGTGGATTCCTAGTATTAGCACGCGTGACCTGGCTGGCTATTAGTAGCATGTCCTGGCTGGTGCGAATCACAATAAAATGGATATATTTTCTCCGTTCGAAGGACGGGGCACAAAAGCACAACGGTTACAATTAATCTGACTCCATAATAAATTTATAATAATGAATTTAGTGATACCCTCGTTAAATATCTGACTCCAATTAGAATTAGAATCCATAATCTAGAGAAACCTGCGTGGGTCTCGAGTGACTACACCTTCAACTCTTAGGAGACTACCGCTGTCGCTAACATGTACTCCCGGGTTTTTAGTACTGTTACCGGATCCTAGGTTCGTTGATTAGATTAGAGGTTGAAGTCAGCCATCACTGCAACAGCATCTTTTTGGCTTGAATACAGCGAACCCAGATCTATACACGCCCATGGGTTCCTTCAGGAATTTTAACAGATAACCGACTTTTTGTCCATGGGTTTCCTTTAGGCTAAAATCCCAGAACCGGCAATACATAAACCCTTTATGTAAGTAGATCATGGTTGTCTCTCCAACTTAATAAAACCAATCTCCAGAGCAGGCCGCTGGCCAGTCGTACCTCGGTCGGGATTATACCCCTAGGTATCCGTCGCAACGCGGCTAGAAAGAATAAAAGGATTAAGAGTCACAGAGACCACGCAAGCTTAAAGGAATGACAATAATTTATTCACTAGGTAGGCAAAAGCTTAAATCAAACAAATCAACGTTAAGCCAATTACAAGTTACACATAATTTAGAAGAGGAGAATAAAGTCATACCTGGAGGAAAAGGATACACGCACTAACGTGCGCGGGAAGTTCGAAATACGATGTTACATCATTGAAAAGGCTACTCACGCACTCACGTACGCGGGGACAGATCGGATACGATCTTCCCAGAATGGATTGTTTCTCTTTGCTTTAAGCCAAACCACGTCTTTGATCCAGGCGGCATGGCCATAAACACCTGGAAGGGGGGTCGAATCCGGTTTTTGGGTTTCCACCATTGGGAGGATGTAATAAAACACTTCAGCAGAGAGAGGAGAATAGGGTGATTACCAGAGAGTATTCTGACCAAATTCTCAGGAGTTTCCAAAAGAGAATGAACCATAATTTCAATGGGAATGAAACATACTCCATTCAACTCCTTAGATTCCCCCGAGAATAACAAGACCAAACATGATATGAGTATGTACTAATATGATGCAGTTGTCATGAAAAAGTCTTAAGATGAATTAATATACAGTTTAATTGGGTTATAAGTATATAAGTGATTTCTTAGAACATGATTTAACATATAAGCACATTATGCACTTCCCAATGGTTTAGATTATTTGAAACAGATAAATATAACTGGACTTTAACTTAAGACTTAGGCCAGTAATATGACTCGCACAGGGGCATTGTGTCAGCCAGAGCCCTGCAACACCCCCCCCCCCGTGGTGAGACCATTGCCACCTCCTGGAAGTCCACAAATGTTTTACTGCTATCTGGCATGGCTCTGGACTGAGCTTATCAGCCATTTGTTGCATACAGTCGCTGGGCTCCCCCACGCATCAGCGTTTGCAGATCTTACAGAGGTGCCGCTCAGAACCCAACCCAAAGGCACAGATGAATTTTACTGGTTTAGAAATGGAACAATCTTTTGTAAAATGAAATATGCAATGTCTACACTACTTACAGTACTTTTCACAGCCACCCCGCAAACTCCATGAGTCATAACAGTAACAGTTACAGAATCATTAAGTTAAATGTCAAAATTAATCACATTTTGACAAGTGAGTTTGAAGAAAAACAACAGTGAACAGAGCACATGTCCCAGCCCTCTATAGACCCACTGCTGTTCACACATCAGAGCTCCTCTAACTGTGTGTGACAGGATTTGTATAGAGGAAGGGGCTTTGCATACCTGTCCTGCCTCACTGCTCCACACACTTTAAGACCCCCAGTACTGATCAGTGACTGTCCAGTCCTTTCACAGACACTGACACAGGCAGCATTATGAAGATGTCAGACTTTCTACTGCTGGTGATGCTGGGACTCCTTGTACAGGGTGAGAAACATGGATTAAATTAAACTATTGATTTGGGGTATACTTCACTTGTCCTTTCCTAAAATGTCATTACAGCTTAATAAAATAATGTATAATATAGCATGTTTTGCACCTGTATTTAACTTCATTGACACCCATTCCATTCTTTTCTTTTCCAGGATCAATGGCAGATATAGTTCTGACTCAGTCTCCAGCAGCTCAGGCTGTTCAGCAGGGAGACACTGTCACTATCAGCTGTACAGCCAGTCAGAGTGTCAGCAGCAGCTACCTCCACTGGTATCAGCAGAAACCTGGTCAGGCTCCTAAACTTCTGATCTATTCAACCACAACTCGCCAGTCTGGGATTCCTGATCGTTTCAGTGGGAGTGGATCTGGGACTCAGTTTACACTGAAAATCACTGAAGTCCAGGCTGAAGATGCAGGAGATTATTATTGTCAGCAGTATCAAAGCTATCATATCACACAGTGTTAGAGAGCCGTACAAAAACCTCCCTCAGTCAGACTGCACAGAGACTGCACTGCTGCAGCTGGGACCTACTGCAGGTGCTGAGAGGGGAGCCACTGATCTGAAACACTGAGGTCCTGCTTTGAGCTACCATGTGCGATAATAACTCCTATTTTCAATTGTAATACACTTTCTGCAAATAGTAATCCAAGAAAATCCACACCTTCTTTTGAAAATTCTGTTTGCCTTTTTTTTTTTTTTTTGAAAATTGAGAATTTAATTGACAGAACACAATGGAGACGCATGAATTTATCCTCATCTTTTTCAGGGCATGTAAATGATCTAATGGTATTCAGGAGCCTAATATGTGCAGAGAAAACATTTCCCACATCACTGCACGTCCACCAGCCTTAACCATCAACATAAAGCAGGATGGATCCATAAATTCGTGAAGATTAGGCCAAATTCTGTCCCGACCATCTGCATGTCACAGCAGGAACTGAGATGAATCAAACCGAATGACAGTTTTCCAATCTTCTACTGTCCTGTTTGGGTGAGGTTTTGCCCCCTGTGGCCTCAGCTTCCTGTTCTGAGCTGACAGGAGTGAAACCCGGTGTGGTCTTCTGCTGCTGTAGCCCGTCCACTTCAGTAGAAGACACTGTACATCAGAGATGCTTTTTCTGTGTAACACTGTTGTAACTTGCAGTTAGTTGAGTTACTGTCGCCTTTCTGTCAGCATGAACCAGTCAGACCATTCCCTTTGAACTTTCTCATGAAATATGAACTTTTGTCCACATGTACTGCCACTCTGTTTTTTTTTTTTTTTACACAATTCTCTATAAACTTCAGGGACTGTTTTGGCAGAAAAATCCAATCAGCAGTCTCTGAGACACTCAAACCACCTCATCTGGCATCAACAAATCACTCATCCTGTCAAAGTCACTCAGATCCCTTTTCTCCCCCATTCTGTTGTTGGGTCTGAGCAACAGCTGAACCTTTTGGCAATGTTTGCATTCTTTCATGATTTGCGATACTGCCACATAATGGGCTGATTAGATATTTGCAGCAACAAGCTGTTTGACAGATGTACTGTTGAGGATCATATTTCAGTATTACTCATCATATTCAGCAGCAAATCAATAATCATAACCAGTAAGCAGAAACACACACACATTCACACACACACACACACACACACACACACACACAAGTAGATCACACATGCATATGCAGTTGATTTCTGCTTTGATTAATATGTTCAGTTGATTTAATCAATATCTGTTCATGTTGATTTATGTAGCTTTGATTGACATCTGTACAGCTGATTCAGACAATATGTGCTCAGTCATCAGCATTATTCAGTATTATTCATCAGTAATCATATAGTTATGTATGCTGGCTTCATGTTAGTAGTTTTGATTATAGTAACACGGCTTAAATGCATTAGAAATACAGTACTGTGCAAAAGTCTTAGGCACATTTAAAGCAATTTCATAGGGCAAATATTCTTGCAAAAATAATGAAATTAAAACTTTCAAATAACTGAGAAATGTAAGACACAGAGTTGTAAACTGTTAAAAACAAAATAAAACCAATATTTGGTGTGACTGCACTTGTCCTAAAAATTTGGGACACTGCCCTGTTGTGCTATAGTTTTATAAGATGATTGGCCTTTGCTTGTTCCAAGTGGAGTGGAAATCATGTCACTGTTCTTCTGCAGAATGACTGTCTCACTTGTGTCTGTCCCTCGAAGTAACTGCAGACAGCCATGATGATGCTGACATCAGAGCTCTGTCAAGATTATGTAATCTGTATCAACTGTTTTTATTGACATACCAACATTTATTTATGAAACTATTTTTAAATTAGAATTTACAATTCAGATATGTTTCAATCTTCAGCAACACTAATGAGGAAAAAAAAAAATAAACATCTAATGCCCAATGTAAATTTTTAAAAGTGTAGGGTGCTTAAAACTTTTGCACTGTACTGTATGTATAACCAGTATTAGAAATATGTAAGAGGGGTGTAATCTTTTGGTTGCAGTTCTCAGGGCACGTAGGCAGTGTTTTGCTTTGCCTGCCTCTGGGATGACCTATGACCCATTTAAAAGTCCTCTAAAACAATTCAGTAGCCTTGAAGTAGTTATTTTGCAAATGATGCCAACCAATGAAAAAAGAGAAAAACAAGTGAGATGCAGACATTATGTTATTGAACCATTAAAAAAACAAGTAAGAAACAGCCATTACGTTATTGAACCATTGAAAAACAATTAAGAAGCAGACATTACATTATTGAACCATTGTAGCTTGAGAGAATAAAAATAAACCCATATTCGGAAGAAAGGTGGAGTCCCATTAAGGGCGTTTTCTGGCCCAAACCACCAAATTCAAAATAATTTTCAGCATTGATAAACCACCCCATGGGGTTCATGAATCCACCAGAGAAACCTGTGATATCAATTTTCTTTATGAGAAAAAAATATATTTTAAACATTTTTTTGTTTTTGGGAGGGGCGACCCATTCTGGGGCCCCAAAAAGTGTCACCAATGATTATAATCATGTGCTTATCAATGAACATTGTAGCTGCTATATTTTCCTAATGAATAAAAAAATAATTTGTTGAAATTGATGTCATACTGCCGAGATAGGAAGATATTTGTTCAAAAAATATGTTCTGAAATGGAAATTCCCAACGGCCACGTTTGTAAACGACGGTACGTTTGGCAAAGTTCCCGGCCATAACACACTAAGGGAATTTGCTGAAATTTGCCCTAGGGTATGGCCTACATTCAATGAAAAAACCAGGATGTGTCGACACTGGTAACATCTTAATCCAAACACTAGCATAAACCGACCGTTGTAAACCCTAAAATGGGGTGTGTTGATATGAAATGGAAGTCGACATCCAACCGTGTTACCTTTGAAATCGGTGATGGCAAGCGATACCGTGGGAGAGAAAAATAGTACCAAGTGATTGCGAAGTGCGAGTTATTCACTGACCATGGATTTGTCACAGAAATATATCACTCTTTAAAACACGTTTTGGGACACAAAACTTTTTATTTTTGTGACCCCAGCAAACTAGCCGGAACTACAGTGCCGTGAAAACTTATTTGCCCCCTCTCTGATTTCTTATTTTTTTGCATATTTGTCACACTTAAATGTTTCAGATCAGCAAATAAATTTTAATATTAGACAAAGACAACCCAAGTAAATACAAAATGCAGTTTATAAATGATGATTTAATTTATTAAGGGGAAAAAGCTATCCAAACCTACCTGGCCTGGTGTGAAAAAGTAATTGCCCCCTAAACCTAGTAACTGGTAGTGCCACCCTCTGCGACGACAACTGCAATCAAGCGTTTGCGATAACTGGCAATGAGTCTTTCACATCGCTGTGGAGGAATTGTGGCCCACTCTTCTTTAGAGAATGTTTTAATTCAGCCACATTGGAGGGGTTTTGAGCACGAACGGCCAGTTTAAGGTCAAGCCACAGCATCTCAATAGGATTTAAGTCCGGACTTTGACAAGGCCACTCCAAAACCTTCAGTTTGTTTTTTTTAAGCCATTCAGAGGTGGACTTGCTAGTGTGTATCGGATCATTGTCCTGCTGCATAACCCAAGTGCACTCTAGCTTGAGGTCACCAACTGGTGGTTGGACATTCTCCTTCAGGATTTTGCCGTAGCAGAATTCATAGTTCCATCAATTATGACAAGTCGTCCAGGTCCTGAAGCAGCAAAGCAGCCCCAAACCATCACACTACCACCAACATGTTTGACTTTTGGTATGATGTTCTTTTTATGAAATGATATGTAAGTTTTACGCCTGATATAACAGGATGCACACCTTCCAAAAAGTTCAACTTTTGTCTCGTCAGTCCACAGAATATTCTCCCTAAAGTTTTGGGGATCAGCAAGATGTATTTTGGCAAATGTGAGACGAGCCCTTGCGTTCTTTTTGGTCAGCAGTGGTTTTCGCCTTGGAACTCTCCCATGGATGCCATTTTTGCCCAGTCTCTTTCTTATTATTGAATCATGAACACTGACTTTAACTCAGGCAAGTGAGGCCTGCAGTTCTTTAGATGTTGTTCTGTGTTCTTTTGTGACCTCCTGGATAAGTCGTCGATGCGCTTTTGGAGTAATTCTGGTAGGCTGGCCACTCCTGGGAAGGTTCACCACTGTTCCAAGTTTTCTCCATTTGTGGATGATGGCTTTCACCGTGATTCGCCGGAGTCCCAAAGCCTTAGAAATGGCTTTGCCACCCTTTCCAGACTGATAGATGTCAATTTCTTTGTTTCTCATCTGTTCTTCAATTTCTCACGGCACACATTAATGAAAAAAATCACCTCTCATGTATTACACTGCTAAAGAGTATTTCATACAACTTCATGTCAAAAAATCTGAACTATCCCTATAAAGCTGGGGAGCAGCTGATATCCTTCAATAAGAAAAGATCAGCAGGGATCCTGGCCTCTGCATGGAACTTGTTATGGCCCCAATTTGTTATGGCGTCAATTTGTTATGGCCCCAATTTGTTATGGCGTCACGGACAGCAAGGGATGACAGACAAAATCCTTTAAGTTCAACAGATTTAATTAAACAAACACATAGAACTAATCTACACCCTACAATACTGACCAAGAAAAAGAAAATAAAAAAAAAAGATATTTACAGTTCCCTGTAATGGAGATCTGCTCTGTTGTGATGTCCTGGGACAGGAAAATGCTCCAACACAGGCAAAAAAATCCACAAAAAGCTTTAAAAGGTCTTGAAAAGAGTGACAGGTCTGGTCAAATGTACCCTTCTTGCAATTTCTGTCGATTTTTTCTCCTTATATACTCTTGTCCAGCCCCCTCCCATTTCTGGGACTTTCCCTTGGGCATGCCCTGACATGCCCAACCTAGCTTCAGACTGGGCTTCACAAAAAAAAAAAGTCAATACTGCCATCTAGTGGCTATTTACCACATTACACCTCCATTCCAAAAGGGAAAATTTTGACTCATAAAGGCAAAAATTTTTCTTTTCAATACAAAAATGGTTAAGTTGACACTTGTATATACATACATATAATACAATATGCTAATAAACACAGGTGATATATATGCACATATTCAAACACGGGATAAGCAATCAGCAATTACATTGTCAGTACCCTTTACATGCTTGATTTCCAAGTCAAACTCTTGTAAAATCAAACTCCAATTCAACAAATTCTTGTTTTTCATCTTACTCAAAAACATTAACGGATTGTGGTCAGTATATACAATCATTGGCTTTTGCCCTGTACAAACATAGACCTCAAAGTGTTGTAACGGATAGAACCAGAGCCAACAGCTCCTTCTCAATTGTGGAATAGTTCTTTTGGTGGCGATTGAACTTCCTGGAGAAGTATGCCACGGGATGCTCAATGTCATCAGAGTCACTTCTCTGTAGGAGCACAGAAAAAGCATCGACCGCTATGGAGAACGGTTTGTTGAAGTCAGGAGATTTGAGCACGGGAAGTGACACAGCAGAGACTTCAGGCGATCGAAGGCTCTTTGGCATGCTTCATCCCAAGTGAACTTCACGCCTTTCTTCAGTTGGTTGGTGAGACTGAGAGCAATCTCAGCAAAGTTCTTGCAGAAAGTACCCGATCATTCCAAGGAAGCGGCGCAAAGCTTTTTTGTTGTCAGGAACTGGAAAGTCCATGATGGCTTGGACTTTGGCATTTATGGGTGCCACCTTACCCTGGCCTATGACGTAGCCAAGATACGTGACAGTAGCACAACCAAAGTCACTCTTGTTCAGGTTAACAGTCAGGTTAGCCTGGGTCAAGCGCTGGAACAACGTCTCTACATCTTTCAGATGTTCTTCCCAGGAGTCACTCCATGTGATCAGGTCGTCGATGCACTGTGGCAATAGCGATTGTAGACTGTATCATCCTTTGAACGTGGCTGGGGCATTTTTCATGCCAAAGGGTAGGACTTCATACTGGTATAACCCAGATGGTGTGGCAAAAGCAGAGATGCTCTTAGCCCTCTCAGTTAAAGGCACACACCAATAACCCTTCAATAAATCAATCTTGGTCAGAAACTTTGCTTGCCCTACTCTATCGATACAATCATCAATTAGGTATTGGAAACACATCAGTTCTAGTTACAGCATTGACTTTGCGATAATCTGTACAGAATCTAGTACTTCCATCAGGTTTTGGAACTAGAACACAGGGTGAACTCCAATCGGAGTTAGAGGGTCTGATAATATCATGTTCTAACATGTACTCAGCCTCTTTCTCAGCAATCTTTCTCTTTTTCAGGATTCATCCGCACGGATGCTGTTTTATTGGTTTGGCATCACCAACATCTACATCATGAGAGGCTATAGAAACTCTCTTTGGAACATCAGGAAATAGATCTTTATATTTCTTGATCAACCTCTCAAACTGATCTTTCTGTGAGGGTTCTAAGTGCTGGAGTTTTACATCAAACTTCAGAATTTGACAATTTACATGAAAGAACTTCAGCTTTAATTCTAGGTTCATCATCTTGACACTCCCCTCATCTTCACAAGTCTCAGCCCTAGGAGGATCTGAAGTGACAGCTGCAACCCTAGCATTTCTATCATGATAAGCCTTCAGCATGTTAATGTGACACAACTGTTTTGGTTTTCTCCTATCTGGAGTCTTCACAATGTAATTGAGATCATTGAGTTTTGTCAGAATTTCATAAGGACCATGAAATCTAGCCTGCAATTGATTGGACTGTCAGGGAAACAACACAAGGACCTTGTCTCCTGGTTTAAACTCACGGCTTCTAGCCTTATGATCATACCAAGTTTTCATTTTTCCCTGACTTGATTTCAAGTTCTCTTTGGCTAGGTCACAAGCTCAGTCTTTCCTTGAACTTGCTAACATAGTCTAACAGACTGATATGCGGCTCTTTTCTCTTGCCATTTTTCACTCAACAATAGCAAAGGTCCTCTCACTTCATGGCCAAACACTAGCTCAAACGGACTGAATCCAGTAGACTCCTGCACTGCTTCCCTAGCTGCAAACAACAGCAAATGAACACCTTCATCCCAGTCTTTCTCATGGTCATAACAATAAGTCCTCATCATTGTCTTGAGAGTGGAATGGCTCTAAGGCACCCTGACTCTCTGGATGATAGGCACTGGAAAGAATCTGTTTCGCACCTAGTTCTTACACAACCTGCTGAAACAATCCGGAAGTGAAATTGCTACCTTGATCTGACTGAATTTCCCTGGGAAGGCCAAACAACGTGAAGAACTTTATCAAAGCCTTCGAGATTGCAGTTGCCTTGATGTTGCGATGATGTATGGCTTCAGGGAATCTGGTAGATGCACACATGATTGTCAACAAGTACTGATTTCCAGATCTAGTCTTGGGTAATGGACCAACACAATCAACAATGACCTTGGAGAAGGGCTCCCCCAAATGCTGGGATAGGGCTGCAATGGAGCTACAGGTGGGTCTAACTGGTGTTTTCCAACTACCTGACAAGTGTGACAGGTTTTGCAAAAGTTGGAAACATCTTTCCGAAGTCCAGGCCAGAAGAAGTGTTTCATGATCTTGTCAACAGTCTTGTTAACACCAAGATGACCTCCTAAAGGCAAACTATGAGCCATTGTTAAGATCTCATTCCTGTAGACCTTCGAACAACAATTTGCTTGACCACTGCCCAATCTGCATTGGCAGGGATATGCCACTTCCGCATCAACACTCCATCCTTGAGATAATACCCAACTGGAACTGTGTCTATTTCTTCATCAGGAAGGGCTCTCTTTTTAGTACACAAATTTCAGGATCATTAGTTTGTTCCTGAATCAACCGCTTTCTGGACAGAGACAAGTCTCCAGACACATCAGAATCACCAGACCCATCTGGCTGGCTGAATAGAGAACTGATAAAAGTGTCTGATAAGTCCTCAAACGGAGAAACCATATTAGGCTGAACAGAGTCATGAGGCGAACCACCTGAGTCATGACTATTCAAGGTGCTGGACGGCACCACATCATCTTCTTCTTGAGCCTTCTTGGCCATAGCACGAGTCACTGCACAGGAAGGATACAGAGATGGGTCTTCATCGCCATCTTCAGTGCTCGGCTGTGAAGTAAGATGAACAGGGGGAACTACATTGCCCCCAGCCAGGTCATTGCCTAGCAACAGAGAAACACCCTTGATAGGTAGACTTGACATAAGTCCCACCTTTACCTGTCCTGTAACTAAATCTGACTTCAAGAATACAGAGCGCAGGGGTACAGATACAGTCCTCCCTTCAATACCTTGTACAAGTATGAAATCCCCAGAAGCGGTCTCATCACGTAACTCCAAGGAGTCCATCAACAAAAGTGACTGAGAAGCTCCGGTATCCCTTAGGATATATATGGGGACAGGAGGAGAATGCTCATTCAGAGCCACAAATCCCTCTGACACAAATGGAAGAAATTCCTCCCTCACAAAGTCAGCAGTATCAGGCTTCTTAGCCTCACAAGGAGCAGGCAATTTAGCAGATCGGTCATCTACTACAGGGGTTTCTAACCTTGTCTTCACAAAGGCATTGGGTTTGGTATCCTTTTCTTTTGCTCTTTCTTAGCTTTAAGGAACCAACAGCTAGTTGTAACATGACCAGATTTCTTGCAATAATTGCAAACTAGACCACTTTTGTCACTGTCAGCTTTCACACTTTGTTCAGACCTTTTACTGGATTTCTGAGCACCATCACCAGATTTGTCTTTGTCTTTGGGTGAGGAATCTTGGGTATCACCGTTACCTTTCTTCTGAAATTGGGACCATCTATTGTTACTGCTAGACTGAAATTTGGACTTATGTGTGAGAACATATTCGTCTGCAAACTTGGCAGCTGATTGCAAATTCAGTGCTTGCCTCATTAAGGTAGGTCTTAATATCATCCTTGACACAGTTCTTGAATTCTTCAACTAACACCATCTCTTTTAGTGAGTTGAAATCATCCTTGACCTCCATAGAAGTACACCAGCGCTCAAAGCAAACCTTCTTCTCGTTAGCAAATTCAACATAAGTCTGATTGTCAGATTTCTTCAGACCTCTGAATTTCTGTCGGTAAGCCTCTGGAACCAACTCATAAGCTGTCAAAATAACCTTTTTGACAACCTCATAATCAGAGGAATCATCTGCAGACAAAGCCGAATAGGCTTGTTGAGCTTTTACCCTTGAGGACAGTTTGCAACATCAGAGGCCAGTGTTCCTTTGGCCACTGACAACTCTTAGCTACCTTCTCGAAGCACTGGAAATACTTATCAACCTCCTTTTCTGAGAATGGAGGCACCAGCTTTTTTCTCCTGGCTAGCCTGAAATTTGTTTTCAGCCTGAATTTTGATTTTTAGTAGCTCCATTTGAGCCTTTCTTCTCTGTCTAATTTTTTTCTAAATCGAAATCTTGTCTTTGTCTCTCTCTTTCTGCTCTTTTCCTCTTTCTCTCTCTCAAATTCTCTTTGTTTTTTTTTTTTTTTCCTCAATTTCTTTTTCTCTCTTTTCTCTCTCTCAAATTCTCTTTGTTTTTCTTTTTCTCAATTTCTTTTCTCTCTTTCTCTCTCTCAAATTCTCTTTGTTTTTCTTTTTCCTCAATTTCTAGCATTTTTAATTTAAGTTCCAATTTACATTTGGATTTTCCACGGAAACTGTTCCAGATCTCCTGGTGCAAACACATTTTCATCAATGTAATATTCAACAATCTCTCTAGCCAGTCTTGCTTTTGCATGGCTGGTTTTACATCTGTCAGCTCTAACTGTCTGCATATTTCTAGCATTTTAAAAGACTTCAAAATCTCTACGGTTGGTGATGCCAAGAAATCATCCATTGCTGTTGATCTGCCAATATCTATCTAGGAAAATTCAAAAAACAATTTCACTATTTGAAATTTTAGATTTTCAATAAATCTTTAATGGTCTATCCCGGACAGCCCCCAATTTGTTATGGCCCCAATTTGTTATGGCGTCAATTTGTTATGGCCCCAATTTGTTAAATGCCACGGACAGCAAGGGATGACAGACAAAATCCTTAAGTTCAACAGATTTAATTAAACAAACACATAGAACTAATCTACACCCTACAATACTGACCAAGATTGAAAAGAAAATAAAAAAAAAGAGATATTTACAGTTCCCTGTAATGGAGATGGGCTGCTCTGTTGTGATGTCCTGGGACAGGAAAATGCTCCAACACAAAAATCCACAAAAAGCTTAAAAGGTCTTGAAAAGAGTGACAGGTCTGGTCAAATGTACCCTTCTTGCAATTTCTCCCTTTCGATTTTTCTCCTTATATACTCTTGTCCAGCCCCCTCCCATTTCTGGGACTTTCCCTCTGGGCATGCCCTGGACATGCCCAACCTAGCTTCAGACTGGGCTTCACAAAAAAAAAAGTCAATACTGCCATCTAGTGGCTATTTACCACATTACAAACTTGAAACTGATGAAGGATCTGGAGAACCAGCTGACATTCTCCCAGCTCACTGTGGCCTCCACCTTGAGGCTGGATATTATCCTCTCCTCAGGGTACACCAAACAGGCTGTCCTGCTGGAGACGTTGGTCCCTCAGGGAGATTCCGAAATCATTGGGACGAAGTGTAAATTATGAATAAAATCAAAATGCAATGACTTTCAGATCACATGAGCCAATATGTTATTTACAATCGAACATAGATAACATTTCAAATGTTGACAGTGAGACATTTTACATTTTTATCCACAAAATAAGCTTCTTTCAAATTTTCTGGCTGCAACAGGTCTCAAAAAAGTAGGGACACAGGCAAAAATTTGCTGAAAAAGCAATTAATATATAAGAGAATCAGCTGAAAGAACATTGAGCAAGTAATTAAGTTAACTGGCATCAGGTGTGTAACATGATTGGCTATAAAAGGGATGTCTTCAAGCTGAGTCTCTCAGAAGTAAAGATGGCCAGAGGCTCTCCAACCTGTGAAGGCTTGCATAAAAAAAAATGTGGAATACTTTAAAAACAATGCTCCTCAATGTCAAATTGCAAAGGTTTTGAAGGTCTCATCATCGACAGTGCATAACATCATCAAAAGATTCAGAGAAACTTAAAAATCTCTGTGCTTAACGGACAAGCCCGAAGACCTTTACTAGATGCCCGTGATCTTCGGGCCCTCAGACGCCACTGCATCACTCACCGACATGATTCTGTCATTGGCATTACTTAATGGGCCCAGGAATACTTCATGAACCCACTGGCTATAAACACAGTCCGCCGTGCCATTCACAGATGCCACCTAAAACTCTATCATGCAGAAAGGAAGCCATTGTTGGGCATGATCCAGAAGCGCTGCTGTGTTCTGTGGGCCAAGGCTCATTTAAAATGGACTGTAGCAAAGTGGCAAAGTGTCCTGTGGTCAGACAAGTCCAAATTTGACATTCTTGTTGGAAATCATGGGCGTCGTGTCCTCCGGGCTAAAGAGGAGAAAGACCACCCCTCCTGTTATCAGCGTTCAGTTCAAAAGCCAGCATCTCTGATGGTATGGGGATGCATTAGTGCATATGGTGTGGGACACCTGCATGTTTTAAAAAGCACCATGAATGCTGAAAGGTATATGAAGGTTTTAGAGCAACATATGCTCCCCTCCAGATGACATCTATTCCAGGGAAGGCCTTGCGTATTTCAGCAGGACAATGCATAACCACATACAGCAGCTATTACAACAGCATGGCTTCGTAGTAGAAGAGTCCATGTGCTGAACTGGCCTGCCTGCAGTCCTGATCTTTCACCAATTGAGAACATTTGGCGCATAATTAAGCGAAAAGTCTGTCAAAGGAGACCCAAAACTCTCCAGCAGCTGGGAGCCTGTATTAAACAAGAGTGGGATCAAATTCCAATGGCTAAACTCAAGAAACTTGTCTCCCCAATGCCCAGACACCTCCACTCTGTGTTAAAAGAAGAGGGGGATGCTACACCATAGTAAACAGGCTCCTGTCTCAACTTTTTTGAGACCTGTAGCAGCCATCAAATTTGAAATGAGCTCATTTTGTGGATAAAATTGTAAAATTTCTCAGTTTCAACATTTGCTATGTTATCTCTGTTCTATTGTGAATAAAATACTGGCTGGTGTGATTTGAAAGTCATTGCGTTTTGATTTTATTCGGAATTTACACTTCGTCCCAACTATTTCGGTATTGGGGTTGTATATTTGTCTTTTCACAATACTGGGTAAAGAGTGACACAAACATGAAAATTTCTAAATCATTCAAGGAACAGAAAACAACTTTATTTGATTCTTCGCTGGTATAAGACTGGCATACAGCAGCGAGAAGCACAGCAATGAGAACATGGCATCAAAATACAGCATACAGAATACATACAGAATACCAAATCCTTCTGAAGTATTCCAAAGGAAAATTCTTTGATATTTTCAAAACAGTAAAAAAAAAAAAACAGGTTCATTTCAAAGCCCAAATTCGACTTTTTATTCTGTCGTTTAATAAGCTTATAGGCTGCATTATACTTATATTACAGTTTTATACATAACACAATCGGTATGGAACCTGCACAGGCTCATTCCATATACTGCGTCTGTGTGCCTGTTAGTAAATCTCTGAACGAAACTGGTGCATTTTGTGAAGTTAGCAGTGTTGCTCTATTTTCTGTTCATTTAAAAGCGTACATTTTTTAAATCACGATTTATCAGTCTTTTTTTAATGACATTTAAGGGTTTGGACCTCTGCGGTAACTGAAGCAGCGAGATTTGTCTCATTCTCTGGAGCGGTTCTTCAGCTTGTATAGCGGATCATTTGTGTTCTGCCATTTGGATTCAAAAAAACAAATACGACGACCGGATTATTATTGCAGCTATTAAAAGCCTATGCTTTTGCTTGCAATAATTATTTTAACCCTAATGGATTTGGTGCGTAGCTACTCATTTATTTAAAAAGTCATGTTGGAATATTCAGAGGGGGCAAATTATTGGCCCTCACCATCATTAATTATTAGTTATCATAAATGTTATTAATTAGACAAAACAATCCACATAATGATGGGTTACAACCGTTTTTTCAGATAAAGAAATGCATTACACCATTATTGAAATCTTATAACCCTGCTAAAAATGTTCTATCAGAATCCTATAGAACAGTTCAATACAATTTCTATAGAACTTTAGTACCTCAAGTCCTATCGAAAAGTTTTATAGAAAATTTCTATAGGAAACAGTTCCATAGAAAATCTCCATAGAACTTTTTTCTTTCTTTTTTTTCCTGGCAGACCCTTCCCAATTTGCATCCCTGTAGCGCAATGGCCAATTGTGCGCTACTCTGAAAAAGCTGCCATTTACTGCCAGTTGATACGACCGGGGCTCGAACTCCACCGTGATAGACACTGTTTCTGCTCCTGTCACAAGTTTTCCTTGGTGTTTTCAATGTTGTGCTTTAACTGAGTGAGCTATCCAGCAACTCAAACATTTAGCTGTAGAAATAACCTTTAGAGCGGGTTCTATAGGAAATTTCTATGGAAAAATTCCCATTGTACTTGATCCTGATCAATTTGAGCAATCTCTCCCCATCCTGAACAAAAGCTCCAGACCCAACCTTTTCTGGCTACAGAAAACTGGAGAAGACACTTCAAAAGTGCATTGATGTCCCAATTTATGATGAGCACCCCCTGAAAATGTTTACTTTCCATGATTGCTATATATGCAGACAACAGAAGAGAGAGCAGATTCTACAGATAGAGCATTTAAATACATTTTTATTCTCAGTGAAGAATAAAATGGCATAATACAAACTGGCCAGTCACCCAACTTCTGATCGCAAATCTTAAAAATAAAAAAAAAAATTATATGACTTCTCAATCCATCACCATTCAACCAAATTCAGCTGAAAAAACTTTAAAAAATACTTTAACAGCTTCTCCATTCTTTTCAATTAATCCATTTCTGTTCATAAATCTTACTTATTTTTATTTATTTATTTATTCATTTTTACAGTTATCTCTTTCAGCAGTACATCAACATTGGAGAAATAAGCTTAACAAAGTGGCCGTGCTTAATTCTTTCCACCATCTCAACTTCGTTCTCTCAGCCAAAAGCGTTGAAATCATTCATCATTAAGTTCTAACTAACAGTTTGAAAAACTGAAGTTACCAAGTTGGCTAATATTCAGGTCCTACAAACACACTGACAGTCATTGCCCACTTTTTGAACAGCTTAGGTTCTGGAAGTGAATTTCCCATTCATTTACTCCATAGCCATTTCAGAAAATTGAAAAATCCTTGAACAAAGACTTTTAGCCCTGGATCCAAGCCAACCAGCAATGAATCGTGACCATAAAAATACTTGATTCTGATAAACAAAAAGAGGCAAGGTACTACATATTTATTTTAAGAGGGAAGAAATCACGCAGTACGCACCCCATAAACCATTGCGACTGTTAGTTTAGCTGCTTCATTTTGAATTTACCATTGTACGATATTGTACTTTATGCTGTGAGTAAATTTAGTATTTCATAGCGAGTATTGCGTTAGTACCGTCATTGCCAGTGCTTCGTTGGCTGCAGACATAACTCACCAACCGACGGAGACATTCGCGGATGCGGTTAAAGTTTCCAAGGTGATCGCCAGCTCAACCAATTTGACTTGTCGCTGTTACACTCTAGGATTGTGGATAGTAATTTTCCAAGGAATCGCCAATAAAACGTATCATTTGAAACAAGATTATTTTTAGCTTCTATAGCAGCATATATGAACATCTTGGAGTCGCATAGCTCGTCATAGGCTAAGTCTACCTTTGGCTAACTATCACTATCCTTGTTGCATTATCGTGAGGATATTTCACTTCCAGAACCAGGTTAGCTGACGTTAGCTAAAGTTGGCCCAATGTTACACACATTTGAATGCGATAAAATAGTTGTACTAGTCAAATTATTTTACTGTACCTTTTGTTTTCTGTTGAACTTTGTCGATCGAGGCAGACGACCCTCGGACTGAATCCATTTTTTATACGGTCCTCGTAGTAGCCGCGGTGCAGGCATGTTGGCACCATCTCTCCAGTCTCTTGACTTTCGTCAAATATTTTTCTGCAGGTCGATTGAGGCAATTACCGACATCAGCCAATTAGAGCTCGGTTGTACTTATGCATAAATGAGAATAGAGCATCAAACCCTAATTCATCAGGATAGGTTGGATGCTCTATAGAATATGGAATATCCCTGCTAATTCATTTGCTCAAATCACAGCGATAATTAGGTTGTGCAACTCAAAAATAAGTAGGCTGCCGTTAGCAACTGTTAGCTTAATTTTTGATTGGCTTAACTTACCATTAACCGCAACGATTTTGGCAGGACATTTCAAAATCTTTCCACTTCTCCCTTTGCGCCAATTGACAACATATTCGAGGTCGTCTTCCATCGCAGAATTCCCGTCGAAATCTTCGATCCACTCCGCCGGAATAACTTCGTAAACTTCTTCTTGGAAAAAATACGCTAGCGCGTACATTTTTTCGTTTCTTCGGTGTCGTCGATGTCGAAGTTCTCCCGCCTTTTTTTTTTTTTTTTTTTTTTTGAGGGCGACCAGCAGCGCCCCTCCAGCACGCGGCGCTCAATAGGCGACCGCCTATATCGCCAATGAGAATAGAGAATAAATTCTAGAAATAGAAATCTTAAAGAATTATTTCCCAAGAACTGCCTTATATATTTTTTTTCTAAATCAGGCAATCAACATACCTTGGTACTGTCAATCCACACTGCAAGGGCCATTTTTATTGAATTGACGGAACTGAGCCTAGTGCGGGGGCTGTACTTAAACAGTGGGTCTTTCGGAGACTGGGCAAAATGGCCTGTGGAAGCTAAATGGTTGCAGACAAAGATTAAGTTTGTATTATTGACATATAGGAAGTCACATATGACCGATATTTTGGCTGTGTTAAAGTTAACCTCAGACGACCTTGAAAGGTCAAACTTGAGGTAATGTAAAATGTTACAATTTTCAAAGGCTCCTAGGCTTGAAAATATTGAAGATTGAGAACATGTATTGAACACTTCTCGGAGGTCATATATGAACTTTCATTTGGTAGCCTTGAACTTCACCCTCCTTGACCTTTGAAGGTCAAACTTCATATAGTGAAATTTCAATGACTTCTATCACCTTAATTATTTCAGATAGAGCTTAGGTTTGCATATAGGAAGTCATATGTGAAGCTTAATTTGGTGACCTTTAACTTGACCTTCAGTGACCTTCAAAGGTCAAATTTTACACTGAAATTTCAATTACTTATATTACCAAGATCATTACAGATAGAGAGTATGTTTCTATTAGAGACATGTAGGAAGTCATATATGAACTTTCATTTGGTGACCTTCATATTGACTTTTGAAGGTCAAAATTGACCTAGTGAAAATTCAATGACTTGAATCACTAAAAAGGTCACAGAAAGAGCCTAAGTTTGTCTTACAAGGAGTCGCACATGAACTTTCATTTGGTGTCATACACCTTGACTTTTGGTGACCTTTTAAGGTCAAACTTGACAAAAAACTATTACAATGACTTTTATTGCCAAAACGGTCACAGATAAAGTTTAGGTTTGTATTAGAGACATAGAGGAAGTCATACATGAACTTTCATTTGGTGACCTATGCATTGATCTTCGAAGGTCAAACTCGACATAGTGAAATTACAATGACTTGTATCACCGAAATGGTCACAGATAGAGCCAAGGTTGTATAGCAAAATTAAGAAAGTCATATATGAAGTCCATTTAATCACCTCAACTTGGGTTTCTGTGACGTTTAAAATTGACAGTTGACATGTTGAATTTTCAATGACTTGTATCTCCAAAACTGCTTCAGAGCTTACGATTGTATTACAAGCATATAGGAGGTCTTATAAATGTACGTGAACTTTTATTTAGTGACATTGACATTGACCTTCAATGATTCGAAGGTCAAACTCCACATGAAATTTTTATTACTTGTATCATCACTATAAGATTGGTTGCCAGTAAGCTACAGGACCCTTGGTCCTATTTTTTACCTGATCTTTGTGTTTATACTTTTGTATATTTGCTTGTTTTATTGAAAATAAATCTGCTCCAGTGGAGTCAAACTTCATTTCCTTTGTATGTATTTTCTTTGAGTGGGAAAATAATAATAAAATAAAAAAATGATTCTAGTGAGATGTATTGTATTCCTGTAGAGACTGATAAGTGAAAATAAATTAGTTTCACAGTTTGGTACCTGAGATGGCTCAAAGTGCCCAGATGGCCAATTTGGAGAAGCCATCTGTACATTCCTGAAATAAAACCTATCCAATTTTGCTCTGATTTACTTGATTAGAATGAACTTTGGCACAGATAATGGTGAGATTCTGTGCTGTAATTTTTAATGGTTTCAGACTGCAACTAAATGAGTTCAAAAGGGACAGAAGTAAAATTTTGTTGGGTGAAAATGAGATCTATTATTTATGCTGTGATCCATGTTCATCAAAGCTGACTCAGTAAATATATCTGCAGATTTTTACACTATGACAAGAATCCCCAAGATGTTACCTTTATTATGATGCCAAGATTATTCAAATGAACCAAAAGGTTGCAGAGATATACTCATTTGATTTTGGGCATGTCATTTTTGAGCCAGAGGCTCAGGGCTTTAGAGGTTATTAAACTAATAAAGTCTCCAAAGGATGGTTGGTGTGCTATAGACATGTTTGTCTCAATTATTTAATTACAACTCTAAACCTAGGGGGAGGTAAGCTGAACATTTTATTTGAAAGTATTTAGGCAACACTAAATATTTATTTTAGAAATACCAAAGAAAGTAGGTTCTATAGTATAGGCATGGGCAACGCTCTGTATAAACTCTAATGCAATGCGTAACAGCTGAACTGGGGCGGTAAACAAGCCTCAGAAAACTTATAGAAAAATGATGTAAATACCATTTTCATACAAAAAGAACACCATGGTTTGATTAAAAGCAACCTTTTCAATAGGATACCCGCATTTCATACATGAACTCTGCGTATTACGGCCAAAAACGCGATTTGAACAGAGCTATTGTTCGCCCGTTGGGTGAATGCGTGACCTCAATTTGCGCCGTGTTTTCAAATTTTCAAGTGCACGGCATGGCAAAAATGTCCATTTAGGAGGTAGATTGCAAATAGCCCGCGCCGACGTGATATCCCAGCTACGGCTCTGATTGACTTACAGCCATCTAATTTGAGAAATTACGAGTCTGTTCATCCAGGCTTGACCTCCGGGGGATGTGAAATAAGTTCGACAGAAGTTGGTGAAGTTCGTCGTGAGTTCGCCATGATTTCTTCTCAACAATAGCAAGAAAGGTGAGCGTATTTTTTCTCTACCCAACATAGTTTGTTGACAGAATATCCTGTGACCCTATTAGTGAAGTTTCAGTAAAATATACCAAGGAATAAACCGGCGCCAGGCCTTTGAAGCCCACCGGTCACAAGATTCATTCACGTATACGGTTCAATTCGAGACTGCAAGGATGGAAATCTGAATAATCAATAAGGAAAAATTCCCGGCTCTCGGTAATTCTGTATATCGTTTAAACATTTTGTTAATCGGATTATGAAAGAAGACTGAAAATAAGCGCCCGCTTTTTGTTTGGGTGTAAAAGCGCGTATTTAAAGGAGAATATATTGTATATTGATTAAGCATTTAACTCTGCATAAGTCGAACTGTTTTAATATTTGTTGATGACATTGCTTCGGCTTCCTGGAAGCAAGTACGCGCAAATCTGTCGAGCGAGCATTTCAGGTTCGATATACTGAGTAATAACACCGCGGAAACTTAAACTGGCCCGTCATTCTGCCGAATAGTCTTACTAAACTAGTTAATTGTCTGATTGCTAAACAAGCAAAGGGGAGGTTTCTGCCTCACCAAACTAACCTCCGACTGCACGTCACTGTGTTTTACTATGAATTATTCCCAGTAGCTCATTGAAACTATCGTGGGAGAAGGGTATATGGACATAGTAAAAAACAGTACAAAGTTTTTTTTTTTTTTTTTAAATCACCACGGGTTATTGAAGGGGGAACGTTTGATTCATTTCATAGCAGTGGGAGGGCAAACAACGGCCGGCATCAGCGACTTCACTGCATTTTATATAGTAATGGGCGAGTAGCATTAATGTTTGCCCTCCCACCGATAATTTTGACATTTTTGCAGGCCATTGATCCAAAGAAACTTCACAGGCAACCTATTCATGCCATTTTTAATATCAATGCAAAACCTAATGTTTGTTGAACATAATTGGGTGAAATTCAATGCATTTTCCATTAAAAAGGGCCTAGGGGGCGCTGCTGTACTTCAGAAAAGGGGTAGATGACTTTAGCATCAATTATTTCTGATAGGGTACCCTAATGGATAATTTGGCCTGGTTTATTTCTGAATAGACTGTATTTTCGAAAATGCCGTCAGGCTTCACCCCCCAATTTTCACAATGGGTTTTGTTGAAAAATGCCAAAATCAGCCATTTTTTGGGAGCCTGTGGCTCTGAGACCCTTTCCTGTGAAGGGGTTAGACTTGTGGCAAACTCTTCATCTGTGTCTTCTGTACTTACCTGCAAAAAATCATTAGAAAATAATAAAAACTTTGTTCTCAGCAACTCAAGAAATGTTGTCATTTTATTCATTTGTATTGCCCATGCCTATATAGTAATACTATTACATATAATGTAGTAATACTATAAAAAGATTCCATATTAACATTGTACATTTATTAAAACATCATCATGGTTTTACTATTGGAGTGTTTTAAAAATACTACAGAAGCCCTATAATATTCTACCGTATTACAATTTCAACTATTTAAGGAATACTATGTAAACAAAACAAAACACCACTATAGTTATACTTTTACATACACCATAATAATAGTAAACATTAACCATAACATCATTATAGTATTGCTATTTGAGTGTTTTGTAGTGTGTTCAAGAAACAACTACAGAAACACTTTATAATACATAACAGTAATACAATCAGAGATGCTATAGGAATACTATGGAAATAAAACAATAAACACTATAGTAATACTTTTGCATACACCATAGTAATAGTATACATTCACTATAACGTCATTATATAATTACCAAAGGATTTTTCTATAGTGTGCTCAGAAAACAACTACAGAAACACTACTTAATATTCTATAGTACTACTATGCAAAATATTATAGGAATACTACAGAGATCTGGCCTCATATTATTACTATTGAAATATTGTAGAGCTACTATAGCTAATAAAATAACACTACAGAAAAAACTATGGTAATACCATAGCTGGTGAAACGTACCATAGAATACTACAACTGGACTATAGAACACTGTACAATTCTTATAGTACACTATAGTAACTCTGTAGTTCATTTTCGTAAGGGACAGGCGACTGAAGACTTTAATGCACTGGAGCAACTTGGCTAGCTACTTACTCAGACAATTGCCACCTTAACACAATCCATAGCTATAGCGCACAGTTTGGTCATTATAAATGTCAAATTTAGCTGGCCAGCCGCGTTTAAAGTCCCGCTTCGAATAAACCTATGGCAGTAAGGTAACGTTTATGCTCACTAGTCTGACATATATGCTAAATGCAGTTGGTCTGACTGAAGATCACTCATCTTGTTTGCATTGGCTTTGTTTCCCTTACTGTTAGCTGATGTGAGCTTCCATCCATCCCCATACAAGCAGCAGTAACTTCAAGGCAGCGAGCCGTAATTTAGCCAAGATATTAATATTACCATTATTAATATTAGCGGAACTAACGCTAACATCAGGACATGATGGTACATTTAGCTTTCCTTTTCAAACTTGTCACCTTTCTCAGAAGTAAGACAAAGATAAGCTGTGGTTACCGTTACCTCCTCTAGAGCATGAGGGAGCTAACTGCAGCAGCACCGGTGTATTTAATCAATGTGAAGGAACAAACTGAAGCACCTAGCTGGCCAGCTTACCTCGTTAAAAACCTATTATTTCGACTACTTCATTGCGTAGTACGCAGCAAAGTAAACCCATGTTAAGTAGCTAACATATCCTTATGGAACTCTTTTCTCAGTTTTTAACTTGAAGTTTCAGTAAGCGCGAACTGTTATTTTAGCTGGCATTTAGCTGATGCTATGCAAAGTTAGCCAGGGAAAAAATGAGGGTCAACTACGGTTTTGTCGATGTAAATTATTGTAAAGATTGATCTGATGTATACATAATACCACATATGTTAACCCTCAAATTCCCTTTTGCAAAAACTGATGAAAAGAACATAATTGAAAAATAAAATACATGTTTGTCCAGTAAATTTTTCCGTCGCTGATTTTTCTTCCGTGGGAGAGCTTTGAGTGGGGAGCGCCAAGCACGTGAAGAACAGGCACATAACTGTCATTACAGTTATGCACATAACAATGCACATAATGGCAGTACAGAAAAGTCATTGGGGATTCACGAGGGCACATGTCCCAGCCCTCTATAGACCCACTGCTGTTCACACATCAGAGCTCCTCTAACTGTGTGTGACAGGATTTGTATAGAGGAAGGGGCTTTGCATACCTGTCCTGCCTCACTGCTCCACACACTTTAAGACCCCCAGTACTGATCAGTGACTGTCCAGTCCTTTCACAGACACTGACACAGGCAGCATTATGATGATGTCAGACTTTATACTGCTGATGATGCTGGGGCTCCTTGTACAGGGTAAGGAAGATGATACCATCTTAATATTTTTTTATTTAAATTTTATTCAACTTTTTCAATGGAGTTCTCAATTTCTATTATCTAATATGCTGTGGAAATTTGTTTTGTTTGGCAGACTTTATCAGGATCAATTTCCTTTTTTTATTTTTCAGAATCAATGGCAGATATAGTTGTGACTCAGTCTCCAGCAGCTCAGGCTGTTCAGCAGGGAGACACTGTCACTATCAGCTGTACAGTCAGTCAGAGTCTGAGCAGCTACCTCAACTGGTACCAGCAGAAACCTGGTCAGGCTCCTAAACTCCTGATATCTTATGCCACAACTCGCCAGTCTGGGATTCCTGATCGTTTCAGTGGGAGTGGATCTGGGACTCAGTTTACACTGAAAATCACTGGAGTCCAGGCTGAAGATGCAGGAGATTATTACTGTCAGAGTTACCACTACATCAGTAGCAGGGTTGTGTTCACACAGTGTTAGAGAGCCGTACAAAAACCTCCCTCAGTCAGACTGCACAGAGACTGCACTGCTGCAGCTGGGACCTACTGCAGGTGCTGAGGGGGGAGCCACTGATCTGAAACACAGAGAGGCTCTGCTCTAAACACTGAGCACTTTGCACAATAATAACCCAGATTTTCAAATGTAAAACAAATTCTGGATATGGTAATACAAGTGTATCCAGATCATATGCTGAAAAAAAAAAAAAAAAAATAATATAAAAAAAAATTTGATAATTAAAAAAACACTTGAAAGAACAAAATCATGACACAAAAATCAGTCCAAATATTTTTCTTTCACTGCAGTGGTTCAGATTTGATCATGGGAGGAACACTTTTGCTAGTGTGTCAATAAAGATTAAAAATAGTTAAGTGGAAAAACAGACAAGTCATCATTTGTGATGTAAATTTACTGCGACAGAAAATTGACTGATCTTGGTGTCAAAAAAGTAGAATTTCATAAATATAATACCCCTGCTAACTCGAGGATGACTTTAGAATTTCAGATGTTTTGCACACTTTGGATTTTTGTACCTGTGACACTTAAAGTCTAATCCAGATGTGATCTGCACTGATAAAGACAGAGGGAGGGAGGAATGCTCTTCCACTCTCTGCCAGGGCTCCCCCTGCTCTCTCCTAAACACCTTATTCAGTTCCATTCCTCTTAACTTCTCTTATGCTTCTGAAACCCCAAGGAACCAGCCAATGATTACACTGGTAAGAAAAAAGTCCCTAATGGAAAGAAACCCTGGGCAGAACCCAGCTCAACAAAGGGAAACCCATCTGCCTGAGATTAGTCCAGGAGAAATGAGGAGATAAGGGGAAGGAGAAAGACTGGAGGAAGAAAAGGACAAATGAGGATGGGGCAGGTAAAAAAAAAAAAAAAAAAAAAACTGGGGCCAAATGTAACAGGAGAGGGAAGATGTCAGAGCGGTGAACCCGAGCTCAAACAGGAGAAAAATGGCAAAAACAGATTTAATCAGAAAATAAGGGAGAGTCGGTCCAGTTTGACAACAGGCAGGCAAAATGCAGCAAAATTCCAGCTGGCAGAACTGATTTTGTTGTCCAAGCAGAAATCCAAACACCATTCAGTAAGATAGCAGTACAAAGGGAGAAGCCGAAACATAAATAGGGAAGCTGGTGTGAAGTTGTGACCAGAAGCAATCTGTGACCAAGGCCAATCCTAAACTCATAAACCGGGTGCAAAAGAAAATGAAACACAGGAAGAAAAAACCAGAAAACAAGCTTGTGGGTAACTCAGGAAAACAGAGAGACAGACAAGTACTGGATAAAGAAAACTGAGAACTTCTGCAGCAAACAAATCACGAGGAAGAACTCAGGACATATGGATGGAAACAGGGAAACTTAACTCAGAGTGTTGTTATAAAGAGGTGAATTAAGAAGGAAATACCAGGCAGGTGAGGAGGCAGGAAGGGAGCTGATCAAGGCAACATAACGTGGGTGAGACACAGAGGAACAGAGCACAAGAGGGTGAGGCAATAAATGGGAACAATCAAAATAACAGTGAGGAGGGGAAAGAAGAGGGAATATATAAACACAAAGGAAACTAAATGACATAAATAGAGCAATAAAACATACATTCTCAAACTAGAGGTACTTGTAGAGTGCAAACCTCCGCCAAGGCAGCAGAATCCAAATCTTCATGAGTGGGAGCAAGGTTCAGTTATCGCGTGTCATAGGATTTCAAGATGGCTGCCGTGGCGGCCATATTGTTTCACTGATCGCGGTGAAAATCAATAGGGTCCATCCTTGATGTAATAGCAATCCACCCACAAAATTTCAGACAAATCCGTGCATGACTTTTTGAGTTACGTTGTTCACAAACAGGCTACGATTTTGGCCTGCTGTCTATGTACCGTCGCACTTCTGCTTTACTGGTTTTGACCCCGGCCTGTCTAGTCGAATTTCCTTTTTGGATTTCGTTTTTGGTTTTGCAATTCTTGTGTCTTCAGGTCCTGACCCTGCTCTCAATAAAGGCATACGATTTTTGGATTTCCTGCTCTCGCGTGTGGTTCCTGAACACACCGTCACAGGCCGGGCTACTTGAGCGTTGTGTCGAAATCTTTAAGTCGAGTTTGTACTTAACTAAGGTTATACTCTGCATAAGTAAATGAACTTTCGGTGGAAACATGGAGGTTAATGAGGTTGAAGGGGGGAAAAAGAAAAGGAAAAAGGGCTATGAAAATGAAACTGATGACTGTTCATTTGTCGTTGGAATGAAAGCGGTGGGCGATAAGTGGGAAACTAACCGTGTATTTAGTGATAATCATTTTGTGGGGCGATTTGTTAGAAGCGAAATAGGTGATGTGAAGACAGTGAAGGTGTGCAGAAGTGGCATCGTGATAATTGACTGCTGTAATAAGAAGCAAAGGGAAAAAGCTCTAAAAAAATTAAAGAGTTTCATCTCACTCCCGGGGTGTGTTTTAAGATGGGCCAACAGGCGACTGTGAAGGGTGTTACTGGGGAATGTACCATGTACTGTGAAAGCTGAGTTTTTTTGGAAGTGGAGGGCGTCTGTGGAGCTTGGCGGCTGAAAATTCGTAGGGACGGGAAGGAACAAGACAGCATGTCTGTATTGTTGGAGTTCAAAAAAAAGTTGCCGGGTAGAATGGATTATGTCAGCTATAGAGTAAGGGCCTTTGATAGGATGCCGCTACGGTGCTATTTTTGCCAAGAATATGGGCACATTGCATCAGTATGCAGGGCAAGTACTTCTACATGCCGACGGTGTGGAAGATATGGGTTCACGGAGGATGAATGCAAGCTTCTAATAGAACATGCTTTGTGTCTTCATTGTGGAGGAAATCCTGAAGCTGGTAGTAGGCAATGTGAGCGGAGGAAATTTGAGTGTGAGGTGGAACGGGTGCTGACACGAAATAAGTTGTCATACGCTGAGGCCGCAAAGAAAGTTGAGGTAGAACAGGGTATAGGGAATAAAGATCAATGTATTTCAAAGACCGGGCCAGAAGAACCAGGAATTGATAGAGATAGTGTTAGTATAGACAAAAGGAGATTTTTGGCATTTGTGGCAACGGTCATTAATTGCGCTAGCGAACAGAGTCTAAGACGGATAGGATAAAAATGGTGGTACATGCAGGTAGGGGGTTTCTTGGGGTTACAGACATCAAGGGGGAAGACATCCAGGAGACTTTGGACAAGGGGTTTGATGGGAGGGGGAGCCAGACGCGGATTGACTAGTTGCGTTTAATTATTGATAACGGACACCTGCAGATAGTGGTTTTTTTTTTTTTTTTTTCTATTCTAATGCGTCTAATATAAGTTTGAAGGATCACACCTCAGTCCAGTAGATGGAAGTAATGCACTAAGCTGAAAATCACAGAAGAAGAAGAAGAAGATTGACTTTCAATTGCATTTCTGGACTGCGTTAGTGCGGATAACACAAATATTCACGCGATTGTGCAAACAATTGGACGTTCTTAACATTCAGTCCACAAAAATAGTTTTTCAAATTTGAACAGTAGCTGAGGCTACATTTTGCTCATTGTTGCACCGTAATTATCAAATTGAGAGAGCATACCTTAACCTTACATCACCTTGACAATGGAATAATGAGCAAAATGTAGGCTACTGTTCAATTGAAAAAAGATTTTTGTGAATTGAATGTTAAGAACGTTCAATTGTTTGTACAATCGCATGAATATGTGTGTTATCTGCAGTAAGGTGGTCCAGAAATCTCCTGTGATCTGGAAAAACCTAGTGAATTTATCAGTGGCAAGGATTCTCGCAACTGCGCAAAAACCTTTGGATTCTGGACTTCTCCTAACCGAAAAAATAATAGAAACTTGATGTAGACAGTTCAAATAACAGTAACAGCTAGTATTTTAAGATTTTCACCACTCTTAATTACTGCAAATGAGGGTCAAACTCTGACATGTACTAGGTTTTTCCAGATCACAGGACAAATGCTATTGAAAGTCAAGCGGTGTGGTAAAAATGTTAAATGCACTTTACTGTTCGTTGATTGTCGCAAATGACTTTAAAGACGGTGTTAATGCCTTTCATATTAACGCAAATGGAAGTATTTTTTCTCTATTGTGTGCCGAATGACGCTGAAGAATGTCCCAAAATAAATGATTAAAATGCCAATGACGTTACTGAATCTGCGGTATGCGGGTTCGAGATGAGAGCCGTCAAAAGCCGATCTGGGGCTTCCCTCTCGAGTTACTTCGCCCTATCCCTACTAACCTCCCCTTGCTTTGCATACAGACCCGCAAACCAGTGAAAGGTAGCAGAGGGAGGACAAAGTAGGCTAGTTTCGGAAAGGGCCGCGCTGCTGCATTGAGGTGGATTTGTTTATGGGCGTTACTATGGAGATCATGACGGTACCTCCGTAGAGGAGTTAAGAAACCATGTAGATAGGATCTTAAGTTATTTGCACTTGAAACGTTTAAAAACATGATTTTAAAAAAAGTTACATTCAAATCATGAACACTACACAAGCTAAACTATGGTGATTGTTGACACACCCCTTTCAGCCCTCACGTTCACAGCGCCCCCCGAACCTGTCCGAACGCCCCCGTTGAGAAACCTTAGTATAAAGGAAGGGTCTTTGCATACCTGTCCTGCCTCACTGCTCCACACACTTTAAGACCCCCAGTACTGATCAGTGACTGTCCAGTCCTTTCACAGACACTGATACAGGTGTAGAATCTGGAAATATAAGTGACAAATGGCTGATAAGCTCGGTCCAGAGCCATGCCAGATAGCAATAAAGCTTTTGTGGACTTCCTTCCCAAAATGCTTGCTAAGGTGTTAACGGTCTTACTGTTCCTCTGTATGGGGGGGTTGTTAGAGGGCTCTGGCTGACACAATGCCCCTGTGTGAGTCATATTACTGGCCTAATTCTTGAGTTAAAGTCCAGTTATATTAATCTGTTTAAAATGATCTAAACCCCTGAGAACTGCATAATATGCTTATATGTTCAATATTCTGCAAAGAAATCCCTTCTGGACGTATAACCCAATGTACCTATATATTAATTCATCTTAAGACTTTTTCATGACAACTGCATCATATTAGTACATATTCATATCATGTTTGGTCTTGTTATTCTCGGGAGAATCCAAGGAGTTGAGTGGAGTATGTTTCATTCCCATTGGAATTATGGTTCATTCCCTTTTGGAAACTCCTGAGAATTTGGCCAGAATCCTCTCTGGTAATCACCCTATTCTCCTCTCTCTGCTGAAGTGTTTTATTACATCCTCCCAATGGTGGAAACCCAAAAACCGGATTCGACCCCCCTTCCAGGTGTTTATGGCCATGCCGCCTGGATCAAAGGCGTGATTTGGCTAAAAGCAAAGAGAAACAATCCATTCGGGGAAGATCGTATCCGATCTGTCCCCGCGTACGTAAGTGCGTGAGTAGTCATTCCCTATGCCGTATGTAGCCAATCTATAGAGTCAGGGAAGATCGTATCTGATCTGTCCCCGCGTACGTAAGTGCGTGAGTAGCCTTTTCAATGATGTAACATCGTATTTCGAACTTCCCGCGCACGTTAGTGCGTGTATCCTTTTCCTCCAGGTATGACTTTATTCTCCTCTTCTAAATTATGTGTAACTTGTAATTGGCATAACGTTGATTTGTTTGATTTAAGCTTTTGCCTACCTGGTGAATAAATTATTGTCATTCCTTTAAGCTTGTGTGGCCTCCGGGACTCTTAATCCTTTTATTCTTTCTAGCCGCGTTGCGACGGATACCTAGGGGTATAATCCCGACCGAGGTACGACTGGCCAGCGGCCTGTTCTGGAGATTGGTTTTATTAAGTTGGAGAGACAACCATGATCTACTTACATAAAGGGTTTATGCATTGCCGGTTCTGGGATTTTAGCCTAAAGGAAACCCATGGACGAAAAAGTCGGTTATCTGTTAAAATTCCCTGAAGGAACCCATGGGCGTGCATAGATCTGGGTTCGCTGTATTCAAGCCAAAAGATGTTGTTGCAGTGATGGCTGACTTCCGACCTCTAATCTAATCAACGAACCTAGGATCCGGTAACAGTACTAAAAACCCGGGAGTACATGTTAGCGACAGCGGTAGTCTCCTAAGAGTTGAAGGTGTAGTCACTCGAGACCTACGCAGGTTTCTCTAGATTATGGATTCTAATTCTAATTCTAATTTGGAGTCAGATATTTAACAAGAGTATTACTAAATTCATTATTATAAATTTATTATGGAGTCAGATTGATTGTAACCGTTGTGTTTTTGTGCCCCGTTGTTCGAATGGAGAAAATACATCCATTTTATTGTGATTCGCTCCAGCCAGGATGTCGCGCGTGCTAATACTAGGAATCCACACGCATAAACCTTCAACCCGGGCTCTTCCTTCCTTGGTCGAGCTGCATGGGTCCTACACAGGCAGTATTATGATGTTGTCAGACTTTCTACTGTTGGTGATGCTGGGACTCCTTGTAGAGGGTGAGAATAATTGGTCCATTTGAACTTGCGATTTTGGTCCTGTGTTACATTTTCTTTGAGGGTTTTTTTTTCCTTCATAAATGTTTTCATTGCTGTGCCAATCTTGTTTTTTTCAGAATGTTTCATAATTATTGAAAACAGTTTCATTACATTCATATGAGTTTACATTCATTTCAGTTTTTTTTATTTTTCAGGATCAATGGCAGGTATAGTCCTGACTCAGTCTCCTGCAGCTCAGCTCAGCACAGAGACTGCACTGCTGCAGCTGGGACCCACTACAGTTGCTGAGGGGGGAGCCACTGATCTGAAACACTGGGAGGCTCTGCTCATAAAGAAGGACCTAATTTGTGCATTAATAACTCTCATATTCTTAAATGAAATATGAATTCTGTCCAAACCTCTCTCTGGAGTTTAAATGCGTATTACAGTGCCGTGAAAAAGTATTTGCCCCCTTCCTGATTTCTTACTTTTTTGCATATTTTTCACACTTAAATGTTTCAGATCATCAAACAAATTTTACTATAAGAAAAAGATAACCCGAGTAAATACTAAATGCAGTTTTGAAATGATGATTTCATTTATTGAGGGAAAAAGCTATCCAAACCTACCTGGCCCTATGTGAAAAAGTAATTGCCCCCCCGTTAAATCATGAATTAACTGTGATTAACCACATTTTTTGAGTCCAGTTTCACTAGCCACATCCAGGCCTGATTACTGCCAGACCTGTTGAATCAAGAAATCACTTAAATAGAACCTGTCTGACAAAGTGAACTAGGCTGAAAGATCTCAAAAAGCAACATGTCATTCTGCGAACTAAAGAAATTCAAGAACAGATGAGTAACAAAGAAATTGACATCTATCAGTCTGGAAAGGGTTGCAAAGCCATTTCTAAGGCTTTGGGACTCTGGCGAATCACGGTGAGAGCCATTACCCACAAATGGAGAAAACTTAGAACCGTGGTGAACCTTCCCAGGAGTGGCCGGCCCACCAAAATTACTCCAAGAGCGCATCAACGACTCATCCAGGAGGTCACCAAAGAACCCATAACAACATCTGAAGAACTGCAGGCCTCACTTGCCTGAGTTAAAGTCAGTGTTCATGATTCAACAATAAGGTAGAGACTGGGCAAAAAATGGCATCCATGGGAGAGTTCCAAGGCGAAAACCACTGCTGACCAAAAAGAACACGAAGGCTCGTCTCACATTTGCCAAAATACATCTTGATGATCCCCAAGACTTCTAGGAAAATATTCTCTGGAATGACAAGACATAAGTTGAACTTTTTTGGAGGGTGTGTCCCATTACATCAGGCGTAAAACTAACACATAAAAAGAACATCATACCAAAAGTGAAACATGGTGGTGGTAGCGTGATGGATTGGGGCTGCTTTGCTGCTTCAGGACCTGGACGACTTGTCATAATTGATGGAACTATGAATTCTGCTCTCTACCGGGAAATCCTGAAGGAGAATGTCCAACCCTCAGATTGTGATCTCGAGCTCAAGCGCACTTGGGTTATGCAGCAGTACAATGATCTGAAACACACCAGCAAGTCCACCTCTGAATGGCTTAAATGAAGATTTTGGAGTAGCCTTGCCAAAGTCCGGGCATAAATCCTATTGAGATACTGTGGGATGACCTTAAACAGGCCGTTCATGCTCAAAACCCCTCCAATGTGGCTGAATTAAAATAATTCAGCAAAGAAGAGTGGGCTAAAATTCTTCCACAGTGATATGAAACACTCATTGCCAGTTATTGCAAACGTTTGATTGCAGTTGTTGTCGCCGAGGGTGGCACAACCAGTTATTAGGATTTAGGGGGCAATTACTTTTTTACATAGGGCCAGGTAGGTTTGGATAGCTTTTTTCCCTTAATAAATTAACTCATCATTTAAAAACTGCATTTTGTATTTACTCGGGTTGTCTTTGTCTAATATTAAAATTTGTTTGATGATCTGAAACATTTATGCGTGACAAATATGCAAAAAAAAAAAAAAAGAAATCAGGAAGGGGGCAAATACTTTTTCATGGCAGTGTATATATTTAAAAACTTGTCATTGAAAAGACAATCTGTTGACAGAAATGGGTTAAAATACTTTTTAATGGCTTTTAAAAGATTACATTCACGAAGGGGGCAATAAACACAATGAGAAAATATCCCGCTTGTGTTATGCCCGTGTATGGACTCAGTGGGCAGAGACAGAAGCAGAGGCAGCTGACAGGGTAACAAAGTGTTTATTGCGATCTGATGGGTAAGGGAGACTGGTGAGGGCAGATGGAGCGGGGCAGGCAGGTGAACAAAAGGAGAATGGAGTAAAGCTGGCTGGAGTCAGGGCGGAGAGGGAAGCTTTTGATCCTGGACGGGAGACAAGGAAAGTTCAGGAACTGGCTAGATATGGCAGACTGAACAGAAAACCAGGAAACTAGGTAGATTGCAAGGCAAGTTGGAGAAGTGACTAACTGTGTAGCTGAGTCTATAATCCAACGCTGACTGCCTGTGGACTAGGAGCTTAAGTAGGCAGAGGCTGATGACCTGATGAGTGTCAGCTGTGTAGCTGAGGCCCCAACTCTAGCATAGCAGTTTCTCATCTGTTAATCAGGCACTCACTCACACAAGGTGTGTCTTCATTAGAACAAAGTTTCAAATTAGCTAGCTGTTTTGTGGTTTTGAAATTAGCCCGATGTCAAATTAGCTGGCTATTTTGTAGTGAAGATGCAAATAGCCCGCTAATTTGATTGGGAAATTTTCTCGATAAATGTTGGTCAAGTTTGGTAAATAGCCAGCTGATTCGCAAATTAGCTCGCTATTTGTGTTGTGTCTTTATTTCTTGAGTGGAGTGCTTTCGGGCTAATGGAGACGGAAATTCGATTTATCCGGCTAATTTCCATAACCGCAAAATAGCTGGCTTGTTTAATTTCATTTTGATGAAGACACACCTACACACACACACAGGGAGAAAGACTTGGGAGCAGTAGGCATGACAGCTTGAACAAAACCCTTAACATGTGAAATCAAATTTTAGTTTATTGGTTCAGAGATGGGCTCTTAAGTCATGAACCAAAAACGGAAATGTCCTCAATGTAAAGCTTGCACACATTGAGTTCTCACAAGGTGTACATCATAATTTAGGATGTTTTTTACAAAAAAGATTTTTCATGTTGATCAATATCACCTTTGATAAGGGAATCTTGAAGATTGCCTCAAAATCAATGGAAATAAACATCGAGCTGAGGCGTACTGCGCAGGCATTGAGTGCCTGTGATAAAATTCATGCGGCAGAGTTGGAGAGAATGCGGAGAAGTGTTGTAATTCAGCAATGAGAGATACGTCTGTTTATGCATATAAATGGAGCTTAATCCAGATCTGATCTGGGGGAGAAATGCTCTTCCACTCTCTGCCAGTGCTCCCTCTGCTCTCTCCCAAACTCCTGACTCAGGACTATGTTCTCCAGAAACTTCACTTCCATCGTTGCTTCTGGAAAATTCCTGCATACTGCATCAGAGGATCATTGACTCATTCATCTTCCTTGATGGAGGCATGCAGAAAAGCAATGTTTTGCTGTTGACACCATGATACAAAATGTATCATTTAAAATATGAGATGCTAAAAACAGTATAATTTTGGCCAAATTTCAATGAGGAAGACTTAACCTGTGATTCTCCCAGGGGAAAGAGATGTCTGTGCTTCTTGTTTGTACTTGACAGCACTGTCGATTGCATTTTACACAAGCTGTAATTACATGCGCCCACCACAGGGGGAAACAGAGTGCTGCTGCTGCTGTTTTTAGAGAAAGAGCACTGCAGATAAATAAGACTAAGGATACTGTAGATGGCATTACAGAAAAGTAATTGGGGAGTCTAGTATCTTTGGTATTACATTCAGACCACACCAGCGCTAACTCCTTGAAGCAGCCCGACGAGGCAGTGAAAAATTGGCCTCAGCGGAAATCTGTGAGAGGGCAGCAATTGGTTCGTTTCCCCCCGTCTTCTCATGCAATACACTGTGGCCAGAAAACTACACTGAATAGTCCACAGACGAGGGACAAATTAATGTACAATACACATACAGTCTTAGTGAAGTTTAAGGCCTCCAAAAGCTGCTAGTTCAGCTTCAACAGGCCTTGTGTGTGGAATCAACAGGTGTAAACCTTTACTGGAGGGATGGAGTTCCTTTCTTCCATGAGATATTCCCTCATTTGGTGATTTGATGATGGTGATGGAGAGCTCTGTCTAACACATTGTTCCAAATCTCCCATATGAGTTCAGGCGGTTTGGGATCTGGTGACTGTGAAGGTGACGGCATATGTTTAGGGTTATATCTGGTGACTGTGAAGGTGACGGCATAGGTTTAGGGTTATTAAAACCTCTCAGTGGCCCCTTATGCTCTGTGGGACCTGGGCCATTGTCATCCAGGAAGAGATCACTCCTATCATGGTATGAACGCATCATCGCAGGATATAGAGATGATCACACAGATTTGCAGTGAACCTTCTGCCTTTAAGGGGACGAGTGGACCCAAAACATGCCTGGAAAATGAATGGAAGCATCAGCATTTGTTGTTACTCCAGTCAGTTGTTCAGATGTTTTCCTGTAATCTGGCGCCCGTCGGTGCATTTTCAATGACATAATGAAAGTGTATAAAAGCATAATACTGTTGGTAACACTAAATATGCCAGAAGCTTTTTGGTCTTTTTCCAGTTAAAAGCGCAGTTCCTGCTCATGGTGACCAAGAAAAAATGCTCCAAAATGCGGCCTTCATTTATTTCACATACTGAGTTTGAATCATTACCTGTACAAATGTAATATATTTCTGACCTTGACATCATCATACAGAAACTTCAATTTGAACACACAACAGAGGAAATACTTTGACACAGGTTTTACAGAATCTTAGCACATATGCCGGTCCTGTGACCAACTTCACATATAAAAATGTGCCATGTAATTTTAGACTAGGTCAAATTAATGTTGTTGATTTTGTTGTTATTCAAAAATACCATTAACAGGGCATGTATCCCAGTTCTCTGTAGACCCACTGCTGTTAACAGAAGGTTTATTATATAAAATTGTGAAGATGATGTTGTAGTTTTCATTCAGACATATTTTCATATCAAGAGGTTCCCCCATCCTCAAGTAATTGGAGAGGGACAGATTCTTCAGACAATTAGGCTTTACTGTGGCATATTGATAAATATAAAACCAAGTTCTTTTTGCGCAAGAAGAACTGACATTTTGCCAATCACACCCAGTTTTTATACCTTCATCACAGGAAATATCTTCCAAATATGGTCTTTCCGCCCTCTCACGCTACTATGGTTCAATAACGTAATATCAGCTTCTTACTTGTTTTTCATTGGTACAATCATGTGGTGTCTGCATGTTACTTGTTTTTTTATTTTTATCATTAGTTTACATCTTTTGTAAAATAACAACTTCATAGCTACTTGTTTCAGAGAACTTTTAGTTGGGTCCCAGGTTTTTGGGTCCCAGGTTTTCCCAGAGACAGGCAAACCAAAACACTGCCAACTTGCTACAACCAAAAGATAAGCATACATAACACTAAAAAGGAGAGGAAAATTACAGTCAAGAGAGGAAAAATACAGCCAAAGGTATAGGATACAAGTAGATACATAAATGATTCAATTGATTATGTTCTTTCAGTTACAGCTAATGATTTTACTGAACAAATATTGATCTAAGCTACAAAAATCAGATACATCACCTGATTGTTTCTGAATCAACTAAACAGAAGCCTGCTTACTAATCAAAGCTACAGAAGCTGCTTATGTATGTGAGCTGCTCATGCATGTGTGAACTGAATTGCTTGTATGTGTGTGTGCGTGTCTGTGTGTGAACTGCTTGTATGTGTGTGTGTGTGTGTGTGTGTGTGTGTGTGTGTGTGTGCATGTGTCTGTGTGCACTGCTCGTGTGTGTGAACTGCTTGTATGTGTGTGTGTTATGTTATATGTGTGTGTGTGTGTGTGTGTGTGTGTGTGTGTGTGTTACTGCTGCTTACATAATATGGTTATTGATTATGATTATTGATTATGATTATTCAACATGGCAACTGATCAACTGATGAATTTGAGAAGAAATATTGAAATATAATCGTCAACAATGAAAGTAACAAATATGAAGATAGGACCCTCACATGGTGACAAAAGAAAAACGCACTCAAAATAGGTTTTCTTATAATTTATTTCGCATGGATATAATGAGGTTGATTAATTTCGTGTGTGTAAACCTGAGCTCAGTTGTAGACACCAATTACCAGTTGCAGACAGATACAAGAGCAATATAATTTCAGGAAAGGTTGTATTAGTTCAATTACTCTTATAGGTTGGGTGTGACTGTAATCAGTCTACATGTCCCAACCCTCTGTAAATATGATATAAATAAGAATATACAGATAATCTGCTGAAAATATAACTTTTTTGATTATCTGAAGTAAAGCTGCAAAAAAAAAGAAAGAAAAGAAAAGAAACACAATGGAGGCAATATCTTCCAAATACTTCTGACTGTTATGGCCCCAATTTGTTATGGCGTCAATTTGTTATGACGTCACGGACAGCAAGGGATGACAGACAAAATTCTTAAACTTCAACAGATTTAATTAAACAAACACTTAGAACTAATCTACAATCTACCCTACTGACCAAGATTGAAATAAAAAAAAGAGATTTTTACAGTCCCCTGGTAATTGAGATGGGCTGCTATGTTGCGATGTCCTGGGACAGGAAAATGCTCCAACACAGGCAAAAATCCACAAAAAGCTTCACAGGTCTTGAAAAGAGTGACAGGTCTGGTCAAATGTATCCTTCCACAATTTCTCCTTGCAATTTCTCCTATACCCTTCACTCTCTCAATTTTTCTCCTTATATACTCTTTTCCAGCCCCCTCTGAGGCATGCCCGGGACATGCCCCAAAACCTAGCTCCAGACTGGGCTTAACAAAAAAAAGTCAATACTGCCATCTAGTGGTTTTTTTTTTTCCACATTACACCTCTACACCTCCAAGTAGACACTTGTATATATATACATATAATACAATATTCTAATAAACACATGTGATATATATACACATACTCAAAAGCGGGATAAGCAATCAGCAATTACATTGCCAGTAACCTTTACATGCTTAATTTCCAAGTCAAACTCCTGTAAAATCAAACTCCAATTCAACAATCTCCGATTTTTGTTTTTCATCTTACTCAAAAACATTAACAGATTGTGGTCAGTATATACAGTCATTGGCTTTTGCCCTGTACAAACATAAACCTCAAAGTGTTGTAAGGATAGAACCAGAGCCAACAGCTCCTTCTCAATTGTGGTATAGTTCTTTTGGTGGCGATTGAACTTCTTGGAGAAGTATGCCACAGGATGCTCAATGTCATCAGAGTCACTTCTCTGTAGGAGCACAGATCCACAAGCTTGGTCGCTAGCATCGACCGCCATGGAGAACGGCTTGTTGAAGTCAGGAGATTTGAGCACGGGGAAGTGACACAGCAGAGACTTCAGGCGATCGAAGGCTCTTTGGCATGCTTCATCCCAAGTGAACTTTACGCCTTTCTTCAGTTGGTTGGTGAGACTGAGAGCAATCTCAGCAAAGTTCTTGCAGAACTTGCGGTGGTACCCGATCATTCCAAGGAAGCGGCGCAAAGCTTTTTTGTTGTCAGGAAATGGAAAGTCCATTATGGCTTGGACTTTAGCATTTATGGGTGCCACCTTACCCTGGCCTATGACGTAGCCAAGATACGTGACAGTAGCTCAACCAAAGTCACTCTTGTTCAGGTTAACAGTCAGGTTAGCCTGGGTCAAGCGCTGGAACAACGTCTCTACATCTTTCAGATGTTCTTCCCAGGAGTCACTCCATGTGATCAGGTCGTCGATGTACGCACCCGTGTGTGGCAATCCGGTGATTGTAGACTGTATCATCCTTTGGAACGTGGCTGGGGCATTTTTCATGCCAAAGGGTAGGACTTCATACTGGTATAACCCAGATGGTGTGGCAAAAGCACAGATGCTCTTGGCCCTCTCAGTTAAAGGCACACACCAATAACCCTTCAATAAATCAATCTTGGTCAGAAACTTTGCTTGCCCTACTCTATCGATACAATCATCAATCCTAGGTATTGGAAACACATCAGTCCTAGTTACCGCATTGACTTTGCGATAATCTGTACAGAATCTAGTACTTCCATCAGGTTTTGGAACTAGAACACAGGGTTAACTCCAATCTGAGTTAGAGGGTCTGATAATATCATGTTCTAACATGTACTCAACCTCTTTCTCAGCAATCTTTCTCTTTTCAGGATTCATCCGGTACGGATGCTGTTTTATTGGTTTGGCATCACCAACATCTACATCATGAGAGGCTATAGAAACTCTCTTTGGAACATCAGGAAATAGATCTTTATATTTCTTGATCAACCTCTCAAACTGATCTTTCTGTGAGGGTTCTAAGTGCTGGAGTTTTACATCAAGATTTTGCAACACTTCAGAATTTGTTTTAATTCTAGGTTCATCATCTTGAAACTCCCCCTCATCTTCACAAGTCTCGACCATAGGAGGATCTGAAGTGACAGCTGCAACCCTAGCATTCCTATCATGATAAGGCTTCAGCATGTTAATGTGACACAACTGTTTCGGCTTTCTCCTATCTGGAGTCTTCACAATGTAATTGAGATCATTGAGTTTTGTCAGAATTTCATAAGGACCATGAAATCTAGTCTGCAATGGATTGGACTGCAAGGGAAACAACACAAGGACCTTATCTCCTGGTTTAAACTCACGGCTTCTAGCCTTATGATCATACCAAGTTTTCATTTTTCCCTGACTTGATTTCAAGTTCTCTTTGGCTAGGTCACAAGCTGCACGCAGTCTTTCCTTGAACTTGCTAACATAGTCTAACAGAATGATATGCGGCTCTTTCTCTTGCCATTGTTCACTCAACAATAGCAAAGGTCCTCTCACTTCATAGCCAAACACTAGCTCAAATGGACTGAATCCAGTAGACTCCTGCACTGCTTCTCTAGCTGCAAACAACAGCAAATGAACACCTTCATCCCAGTCTTTCTCATGGTCATAACAATAAGTCCTCATCATTGCCTTGAGAGTGGAATGAAACCGCTCTAAGGCACCCTGACTCTCTGGATGATAGGCACTGGAAAGAATCTGCTTCGCACCTAGTTCTTACACAACCTGCTGAAACAATCCGGAAGTGAAATTGCTACCTTGATCTGACTGAATTTCCCTGGGAAGGCCAAACAACGTGAAGAACTTTATTTAAGCCTTCGAGATTGCAGTTGCCTTGATGTTGCGTAGAGGTATGGCTTCAGGGAATCTGGTAGATGCGCACATGATTGTCAACAAGTACTGATTTCCAGATCTAGTCTTGGGTAATGGACCAAGACAATCAACAATGACCTTGGAGAAGGGCTCCCCAAATGCTGGGATAGGCTGCAATGGAGCTACAGGTGGGTCTAACTGGTGTTTTCCAACTACCTGACAAGTGTGACAGGTTTTGCAAAAGTTGGAAACATCTTTCCGAAGTCCAGGCCAGAAGAAGTGTTTCATGATCTTGTCAACAGTCTTGTTAACACCAAGATGACCTCCTAAAGGCAAACTATGAGCCATTGTTAAGATCTCATTCCTGTAGACCTTCGGAACAACAATTTGCTTGACCACTGCCCAATCTGCATTGGCAGGGATATCAGGAGGGCGCCACTTCTGCATCAACACTCCATCCTTGAGATAATACTCAACTGGAACTGCGTCTATTTTTTCATCAGGAAGGGCTCACTTCTTTAGTACACAAATTTTAGGATCATTGGTTTGCTCCTGAATCAACCGCTTTCTGGACAGAGACAAGTCTCCAGACACATCAGAATCACCAGACCCATCTGGCTGGCTGAACAGAGAACTGATAAAAGTGTCTGATAAGTCCTCAAACGGAGAAACCATAGTAGGCTGAACAGAGTCATGAGGCGAACCAACTGAGTCATGACTATTCAATGTGCTGGACGGCACCACATCATCTTCTTCTTGAGCCTTCTTAGCCATAGCACGGGTCACTGCACAGGAAGAATACAGAGATGGGTCTTCATCGCCATCTTCAGTGCTCGGCTGTGAAGTAAGATGAACAGGGGGAACTACATTGCCCCCAGCCAGGTCATTGCCTAGCAACAGAGAAACACCGTTGATCGGTAGACTTGACATAAGTCCCACCTTTACCTGTCCTGTAACTAAATCTGACTTCAAGAATACAGAGCGCAGGGGTACAGATACAGTCCTCCCTTCAATACCTTGTACAAGTATGAAATCCCCAGAAGCAGTCTCATCACGTAACTCCAAAGAGTCCATCAACAAAAGTGACTGAGAAGCTCCGGTATCCCTTAGGATATATATGGGGACAGGAGGAGAATGCTCATTCAGAGCCACAAATCCCTCTGACACAAATGGAAGAAATTCTTCCCTCACAAAGTCAGCAGCATCAGGCTTCTTAGCCTCACAAGGAGCAGGCAATTTAGCAGATCTGTCATCTACTACAGGGGTTTCTAACCTTGTCTTCACAAAGGCATGGGGTTTGGTATCCTTTTCTTGCTCTTTCTTAGCTTTAAGGAACCAACAGTTAGTTGTAACGTGACCAGATTTCTTGCAATAATTGCAAACTAGACCACTTTTGTCTCTGTCAGCTTTCACACTTTGATCAGACCTTTGACTGGATTTCTGAGCACCATCTCCAGATTTGTCTTTGTCTTTGGGTGAGGAATCTTGGGTATCACCGTTACCTTTCTTCTGAAATTGGGACCATCTATTTTTACTGCTAGACTGAAATTTGGACTTATGTGTGAGAACATATTCGTCTGCAAACTTGGCAGCTGATTGCAAATTCAGTGCTTGCTTTTCATTAAGGTAGGTCTTAATATCATCCTTGACACAGTTCTTGAATTCTTCAAGTAACACCATCTCTTTTAGTGAGTTGAATTCATCCTTGACCTCCATAGAAGTACACCAGCGCTCAAAGCAAACCTTCTTCTCGTTAGCAAATTCCACATAAGTCTGATTGTCAGATTTCTTCAGACCTCTGAATTTCTGTCGGTAAGCCTCTGGAACCAACTCATAAGCTGTCAAAATAACCTTTTTGACAACCTCATAATCAGAGGAATCATCTGCAGACAAAGCCGAATAGGCTTGTTGAGCTTTACCCTTGAGGACAGTTTGCAACATCAGAGGCCAGTGTTCCTTTGGCCACTGACAACTCTTAGCTACCTTCTCGAAGCACTGGAAATATTTATCAACCTCCTTCTCCGAGAATGGAGGCACCATCTTTTCCTCCTGGCTAGCATGAAATTTGTTTTCGGCTTCCATTTTAATTTTTAGTTGCTCCATTTGGAGCCTTTCTTCTCTGTCTAATTTTTCTACATCGAAATTTCTCTGTCTGTCTCTCTCTTTCTGCTCTTGACACTTTCTCTCTCTCAAACTGCCTTTCTTTCTCTCTTTCTGCTCTCTCAAACTCTTTGTTTTTCTTTTTCTCTTTCTGCTCTCTCGAATGCTCTTTCCTCTCTTTCAATCTCTAGCATTTTTAATTTAAGTTCCATTTCTACATTTGGATTTTCCACTGGAAACTGTTCCAGATCTCCTGGTGCAAACACATTTTCATCAATGTAATATTCAACAATCTCTCTAGCCAGTCTTGCTTTTCGCATGGCTGGCTTTACATCTGTCAGCTTTAACTGTCTGCATATTTCTAGCAGTTCTGTCTTTTTAAAAGACTTCAAAACCTCCACGGTTGGTGATGCCAAGAAATCATCCATTGCTGTTGATCTGTCAATATAGATCTCGGAAAATTCAAAAAACAATTTCACAATTTGAAATTTTAGATTTTCAATAAATGAATCGCACAATGGTCTATCCAGGTCCCGAGCCCCCAATTTGTTATGGCCCCAATTTGTTATGGCATCAATTTGTTATGACGTCACGGACAGCAAGGGATGACAGACAAAATTCTTAAACTTCAACAGATTTAATTAAACAAACACTTAGAACTAATCTACAATCTACCCTACTGACTAAGATTGAAATAAAAAAAAAGAGATATTTACACTCCCCTGGTAATTGAGATGGGCTGCTATGTTGCGATGTCCTGGGACAGGAAAATTCTCCAACACAGGCAAAAATCCACAAAAAGCTTCACAGGTCTTGAAAAGAGTGACAGGTCCGGTCAAATGTATCCTTCCACAATTTCTCCTTGCAGTTTCTCCTACTACCCTTCACTCTCTCAATTTTTCTCCTTATATACTCTTTTCCAGCCCCCTCTGAGGCATGCCTGGGACATGCCCCAAAACCTAGCTCCAGACTGGGCTTAACAAAAAAAATGTCAATGCTGCCATCTGGTGGCTTTTTTTTCCCACATTACATTACATTGTGTCAAAAAATACCGGTATTTCATTCTGGGAAGAACTTTCCTACATCTGACAATAAACTCAAAGATTGGGAGAACACATTGGATAAAACATACAAGACATGAACTACAATTTAAATTGAGTCTGCTGGACCAGGATTCAGTTCTTAGTATTAGAAAAAATGGGATTTTCAAACACAATACTCCTCCTTATGAAAGTTTTAAGAAAAAAAAGCAGAACGTCATAATATGCAGTGTTCTTCATGTTTAGTATTTTGCCTTTTACCACTAGTGTAAGGGTTTGCTCCTCACAGCCCCTCCCCTTTCACATTCTTTCACCTCCACCTTAACGGGCCACAGGTGGAGCCCATTAAGGTCGAGGTGTTAGCAGAGCATTTTGGGTTGGCAGGTGCCAGCCCTGGTGCCTCTGCATTTGTCTTCACTGTCTGTAGGGAATGTTTGCTGCTCCCTGTTTATTTTTTGCCTGCTGTTTAGTTTGGTATTTTGGTTTTATATTAAATTCTATCTTTTACCTCAGCTAGGCTTTTGAATCTCCTTTCTCCTAGGCCAGGGGTGTCCAATCTTATCCATAAAGGGCCGGTGTGGGTGCAGGTTGTTGCTTTATCCCAGTGCCACAGCACCTAATACCACTAATTAACTGATCAGGGGGGTCAATCAAGACCTCGATGAGTAGAATCAGGTGTGTTTGTCTCAGGGTGTAACAAAAACCAGCACCCACGCCGGCCCTATGTGGAAAAGATTGGACACCCCTGTCCTAAGCCCATGGTCCTAGTGCCTGCCGGATTGCTTTTGGCATCCAGCGGGACGCATAGCATGACAAGTAGTGGCTGCCACGGACTGTATATAAAGATGGACGACACATCTCCATTTACTCCCATTGATCAAAAACGGAGCCAAAATATCCCAGATATGGGCGCCGCCATCTTGCACATATAGAGCGAGAGGCTGCGCGGTAGCATGAAGATATATAATAGAACCAGAGAGAACGAGGAAGTACCTTTGCTTCAGCCAGTTAGCCTATTAGCCTCCTGCTTCCGCGTTTCCCAAGGATGCAATTTTGTGGCCAAGGAAGCGGCAGCTCCATAGACACCAATTGAAAAGTGTGCATTTTTTTCTTGCCAAATAAAGCGAAAAGAAAAGAAAATGTATTCGGTAATCCTTCATTATTTTGCTCTTTGTCTGACGCAACTGTTCGATGTTTTCAAGAGGACCTGTAAATTAAGAACTGCTACTTAGAGCTTGATGACAGCTCGTGCACAAGCTTGGTTGTCCAGCTGTTGCTCTGACTGCAGCAGGTCAGCCAATGAGTGTACAGTGCTTGCGTGTTCCGGATTAACAGCGTTTCTCGTCATTTCCCCTCGAACTCATTCGCCAATCCGGGCAGACGACACACTTTCTCGGCAATTTGTGCTGTGTAATCAGATTGGCAATTTTATGAAATGGTACCGGAAATAAGCACCCATGGAACGCCATTTTTATAGATGGCGTCGGTCAATTCCGTACTTCCTGGGCTGAAGAATCTAGCCTAGCATCTCCCATTGAAAGTAATAGGGGTGGTACTTCCTCGCTCTCCAGTTCTATTATATTACCTCCATGCGCAGTAGTGATCAGGGGTCGAGCCGCGGTAACAAGATCCCGCCCATACACCCACCCAAACAGCCCCCCCCGAACTTTTAACCTGGTCTGGCTGCTGCACTATTAACGTTATGTTAAGTGCCTGTAATAGCTAATACATAGACACAGTACAGTCTAAGTAAGTGAACGGCAACGTCAGCGTTGCATTTCCTGGGCTCAGTAATGCAGTCTAAAGGTAAATAGACTTCTGCTGCCATCTGTTTCGCAGTTTATGTCCCGCTTACCTCGCCAGCATTATCTTGTCACTAAATCTTGCTTTACAAGCAAGCTAGGTAGCTAACTATATTAGTTAACGCAGGTAGCCTATTTTTTACAATTTCTCGACCATAAAGCCGCAGTCAGTGTTCTCAACTGTAACTTACCCCATTTTGCGAGTGGCGAGCATTTGAACGCCGACTTTCGTTGAATTTTCTAAATCACATTCCCCCGGGAAAATGTCAATTTGTATGTGCATGTAGTTAGTCGAGTAATTGGTCGAACTTATAACTTTTCTTCTAGTTAGATCGGTAGTTTGACCGGTAAAGCATTCTGTGATGGCAAAGTTAGTGATGCAGACCCCCTCCACTTTCCTCACAAGGGCTCAATATAGTATTTGAATGAATCATTGTTTAATTTTTAGACAACGAAATGGACTCAGCCATTTTGACTTCCTCCCCAGAGGCCAAGAGCATGTACAAATACCACAGGAATATCTGGAAATCGATGCCCATTTCCGCATTATACTTTTCGCTGGGAAATTTCATAAACAAACTGAAGTTTATAACACTGATACATCTAGTGTTTGCACAAAGAGCACAATACAGCCTGGTAAAATTTTGAAAAATAAAATGAAAATATTTCAGACAGGACACTCACGTCAGATTTAACCATTTATTTGGAATGACATACATTTGAATTTGGCGGTGACTCTGCTCAAGTGATAATCTGGAACAATCTGAGCAAGCATGACACAGACATTCCAGGAGATCACAACCCCCAAACTCGCGCTCCTGCAGGGAGCAGATGAGCAGAGTCACCCGCGGGGATCTGAACATGAAATGCGTTTCGATCCATTAAATTCTAATACGAATAACAAACGAGCTCATTCTATGATCAAGGAGTAGAAGATGACATTGACTGGAGCATTAATAGACAAAATCAATTTGCGGAAAGTGTGTTACGTGGGGATAAACAATGTGAATGCGATAAGCATGTCGTTTTTCCTTTGAATTCATGCAAGCATGCATGACCTTCTCTTCTGGATGCAGGAGATCAGAAGCCTGCTGAATACAAGCAGAAGAACACTCGGCAAGACACTGCGAGTGACTTGATACAGAGAATATACTATGTGAGAATGAGGATATGTGTAGCGACAAGCATGTCGCATTTCCTTTGAATTCATGCAAGCATGCATGACCTTCTCTTCTGGATGCAGGAGATCAGCGGCCTGCTGAATGCAAGCAGAAGAACATTCGGCAAGACACCATGAGTGACTTGATACAAAGGAAATATACTATGTGAGAAAGAGATATGTGTAGCGACAAGCATGTCGCATTTCCTTTGAATTCATGCAAGCGTGCATGACCTTCTCCTCTGGATGCTGGACATTAGTGGCCTGCTGGTGCGAAACAGAGGAACATTCGGCAAGTCCCTCATGAGAGACTTGATGCAAAGGAAATATGCTATGTGAGATGAGTCTACATGTGGTAAATACATTGACATTTTAAATTTTAGATGGACAGAAGGCGGATGCAGATAGTGAATCGATATGAATGAAATGCCAGTTTCCCCAAGTTGAACGGATTGGACGATACCCATGAACTTTGCACGCGTTGATTTTCCTAAGGCCCATTACCGTTGACCAACATTAAATTCGAGGTGGCAAAGCATGGTGTGAGCATAGAATTAACATTGCAAGAACAATAATTTACCGATTACACAAATAATTGCTACTTCTGCGGACTAAATTCACTGGTATTAAGACGGATGTATTTCTGGTATACTCTTGAGGACCAGCGACACAGGGTTAGGAGAACAGTTGCTGGAACTACAGAGGAATGTGTGGTGCATAGGATTGGGGGCAGACCACAGCACTGCACAGGATGCAGAGACGAACAGCAAACCAAGCTCGGGACATCGCCTTCCCAGAATCGGTCATGAACAGGGGCTCATCTCCTCTTGCATTGGCTCGCCATTTCAGGGACCGAAAAATAGAGGAAAAAGGACAAAATGCAGTGTAAGTTCTGGCAAAGACTACAGAAGTGCCTTTACCACATGTATCAGTTTTTGGAATGTTTGAGGTTGCCATTTAACATACAGTTATCCAACCCGGTCTCACGCCCATTCGTGATATAGTCACGAAACTTAATCTATTGATTCGTGCACTTAAGCACGAATTCTACCATTTTTTCGTGCTTCTACAGCACGAATTAAAAATCAATGTATTTCAATTGAGGACGCGTTTCGTGGCACCCTCACGTCTTATTGCCATGTTTCGCCGGTCTCCCGGGGTTTCTCTCATTGCGCTCCAACCACTCTACAGGTAAGTTGTGTGGCTAATGTCTGCTGACAAGTTTTGCCTAAATCTTAAAATCGATGTCTTCCTTTGTCATTACTCGCATATTTTTTACGTATTAGGGCAGCCATTTAAAGCATGAAAGTGGTTTTGGCATTATCAGAGGAGGGGGAAAAATCGTGCTGTTAGGCTGGCTGGCTTGCTAACATCGAAAATAAGCTAACGCTTAAAGTTCAATTATATCGGCTAAAATGTTAGCATGGAGCATTAGTAAACCGTTATGTCTTAATTAATTTACGCCTACAGAAAGTGTACACACTCAGAATACGTCAGAACAGAATGCGTCAGAAACAAATATTAGATCTGCTAACCTTTTGCTATTTAATGTCGCAAGAAATAGAAAAACGTTTTATTTCATTTGTGTCAATTTATTTAATCTATAACAAAATGGGAAATCAAAATTCCTCCATTTGGGTAATTGGTAGCTCACACTTTTTAAACCGTTCAACATAATGTGAAATATAAAAATAGCTATACTACCTGATTTTAACATTAATTACTCTTCTGTTCTCCCTGCAGCTCCTGTTAAGCCCGTCCATTAGCAGAGTTTGTCTTATTCATTGATTAAACCTAAAGGCACTTTTAAGAGCCAACCTCTCTTTCTTTCTCTCGCTCTCCTTCTCTCTCACACACACTCTCTCTCACTCACTCTCTCTCACACACACACACACACACACACACACACACATTGTCTCCCCGTGTGTGCATATCTGTTATCTGTTGTTTGTTTTTTGTCTGTTGTTTATCTGTCAAAATGCCAGGGGGGTCAACCAAAAAGACTTGTCCTTTCTGTCTGGGTGTTTTATTTTGTGCAACAAAAATCTGCACCAACTGTAAGAAGGAGCAGCCCCGGAAAAAGCGTCTGCAGGCTAAGCTGCAACGTTTTGATGAGAGGCGGGAGGACTGGGTGGTGGGTCTTAAAAGAAACCACAACACCGCATCCATCAAGGATGAAGCCATGGTCATGGTATGCACATTTCTGCAACATTTAATTGTCAAAATGATCTAGGAGTGGAAATTGAAGACCTGGGTGCAAGAAGTACCTAAGTCACAAAATGATACTTTTGAGATTTTGAGGGTCAAAGTTTTCAAAACATGAAGCTGATCATGACAATGGACAATGGAAACCCAGTACACAAGACTTGAGTGCTTCTTTGCAGAAATCTTTGGCATCAGATGTATGCCATGTTGGTTTGACATGTTAATATGTATTTTAAATCGATTTGATCGAAAATAACCCCAATTTCAATAGTTAGATAGTGTGTACCAGAATAATGAAAACGCTAATGATTTTAAATCACATTCAGCCAGTATTTATTCACAATAGAAGATATAATATAGCAAATGTTAAACTGATCAATTTTACAATTTTATCCAGCATAAAATGAGCTCATTTTGTGCAGAAAAATGTAAAATTTCTCTTAGTTTCAACGCTAAGATTCATTGTAAATACATACCATGTGATCTAGTGTCACGTATTCTGATTTTATTCACAATTTACACTTTCGTCCACCGTTTCGGGAATTTCAGCTGTATAACACGTATGTTGAGGTCTGACATCGATCGATCGGCTCACGCCAGTCAGATACCGATCTTGGGTGAAACTTACGTGAATCGGTAATAATTAGTCATAAACTTCAAATAACATGCATGGGTGGTCCGGGACATGATATATTGTGTTTCTAAACGCGTCGATTGTATTTTGAAGATTTAATCGAAAAAATATTGCGGCCCTGCCCACGCTCTCAGTCAGAAAGTGATCTCAGGGCAGAAACTGACGCTGGGGCGTGGCGGCCGCCAGGCCGCAATCGCGGGTCAATCGTCATAAACTTGTTCAAATAATATGCATAGGTGGTCCGGACACCAGACAACACCTACAACAAACCAATACCAATAACTAAAAAAAGACAGAAACATGCAATCATCATAAAAACTGCTGGGCTCAGGCTAGGGGAACCTAGGACCTGCAAATAAAAAAAAAAAGAACTGCTCAAGCAGCCTGTCCACCAGCCTACAAGTGCCATCTCCTTCCATTGCAGTGATCAATTACCTACTTGAGACTCTTTATTCTATCTATTATGGCATATGGCAATAAGTCAATTGCTGAGTTTGGTACACTTTGATAGGTTTCTGACTTAGTCGCAGTTTCTGACTTAGATCCGGTTTCTGACCAATATACCGATATTTTGAGCTAATAGACACCTGTTCTGGCTTGGTATTACCTAGGCTACATACTTTTAAGCCATAAGGATAGTTTCTAGGAGATTTTTGAGTTTTGATATAGGTTTTTATAACATTTTTCAGGTATTTGCAGACCAGAATTTCTTTTTTTCAGCAGCGACGGGATCCCGAGAGGGAAAAAAATCACTGTGAAGTTTTAAATTTCTAAAGTATAGCCTCTGACATCACTTATATACAATTATTACACTGATTGGAGGCTTAAATAACTTTATTATCACTAGTTATAGGCCTCTGGATGGATTATAGGCAAACAGTAGGTTTTCGTGTTTCTGACTTAGACGAGCAAGGGTATAGGGAAATGCGTATAACTCACCAAATATTCCACCAATTACCATGATATTTAGTATACAGAGAGTAGACATATACTTTATCACATACAATTACCACTGAGAGCATAGGGTTGCCTGAATTAATTTTACACATTGTGTTAGAGAGTAGTTTGCATTCGTGCAGCAATTTTGCAGCCATATTTAAAATGTACCCCCGGACTTCAGGGCCATGGCAGGGTTGGGATAATCCCAACAGCATATTTACCTATACCATTTTTCCATCAGCTATTCTATCCTTCTCTATACATATCAGCATTTTGAGAAGGATATATTATATCTATGCATGTATGAGGTTTTAGAAGATATGCATGTCTTAAATCAAGGTGAAACCCGACTCCAAAAATGAGTTGAGGGACCCAACTTTGACCAGGTAAATTAAAAAATGAAAACGCTGTCAAGACGGCTTTGCATATGATCCCACAACACCTATAGATTAAGAAAACCACCACAGTTAAGCTCTATGGGTACTTTCATTATTTTTCAGCACCGGGGCACATTGTGAAGCGCCTGGCCCATATATATATATATATATATGTCTATGTATTTCTGCAGCGCTCGGTTGGCACTGGTATTTGGAGTGCAGTGAACAGCAATCAAAAGGGAACTTCAGTGCTCTGTGCTTTAGGAAGAATTGCCCCTTAAAGCCCTCACTGAGTTTCTAGTTGGATTCACTGCAGTCTAATGACTACTGATGAGTGTCCCCGTGGTATTTTTTTCAGTCAATGTGTTGCAAACTGTTACTGTAACTATTATAATATGATTTGCTCTCAATGGCTTACCCTAAAATAAATAATGCAGTGGTCAAATGCATACTAGTATAAATAAATAATGATTAGCATTTGAAACAATTGTTAATTTCTCTTGAGGTAGATTTGTTGATTTTTCCAGGTCAAATAAAATCAAATCACAGAATTCAGGGAAACTGATAAGAGGGTTTGTTATAATAATTCAATGGGTATATATAGAAACAAATTTAGCTGCGACGCAAATAACCAGTGGAGTCAGAGTGGCAATTCTATCATTTATATTCTATTATTGCATCATACATATCTGCATTGTCATAGGGTTGGGGAATTTTTGAATGTGTAAGTTACTGGACCGCAACATTTTTGCCCTTATCACCTTGGCCTCTCACCAGCAAATACGCTATAAAAGTAGCCTCCACCAATGGAGGCATTCATTGCTGATCAGTACGTTCAGGACAAATCATTTTGTGAGAAAATGTGTACAACTGGTAAGTTTTGAATATGTTTTTTTTTGATAGAATGACTTCAGTAAAAGATGTTTTGTGTGGTATATTACATGAGCAGAGTCGTTTGTATTGCTAAATCCCTTACCCATCAGATCGCAATAAACACTTTGTTACCCTGTCAGCTGACTCTGCTTCTGTCTCTGCCCACTGAGTCCATACACGGGCATAACACAAGCGGGATATTTTCTCATTGTGTTTATTGCCCCCTTCCTGAATGTAATCTTTTAAAAGCCATTAAAAAGTATTTTAACCCATTTCTGTCAACAGATTGTCTTTTCAATGGCAAGTTCTTAAATATATACAGTGCCGTGAAAAAGTATTTGCCCCCTTCCTTTCTTTTTTTTTTTTGCATATTTGTCACGCATAAATGTTTCAGATCATCAAACAAATTTTAATATTAGACAAAGACAACCCGAGTAAATACAAAATGCAGTTTTTAAATGATGAGTTCATTTATTAAGGGAAAAAAGCTATCCAAACCTACCTGGCCGTATGTAAAAAAGTAATTGCCCCCTAAATCCTAATAACTGGTTGTGCCACCCTCGGCGACAACAACTGCAATCAAACAGAAACGGGAACCAAACGCGCTCGAAGCCCGCTATTGAAAAAGGGGCTCGGTAGGTGCTCAACAGCAAGGACAGTCAATAGAAGAACGCACCTTACCAGAAAAATTCCCAGCATGGGACTAGTCTAGTAAAAAGCAAGCTGGAGCACACAAAGCTCAGGACAGAATACACTTTAATAGAACAGGGAGAGACTGGCGTTTGACGTCTCCACGACGTCTTCCTCAGAGTCAAATGAAAGTATACAAAGTGCACACCCTGCGGTATAAATACCCTCCCATTCATTACCCATGATACAATTGAAGTGCGCATGAATACAAAATGACAGAGTGATAGAGAAAGTATTATACCAATTTGGGGAACAATAAACAGGAAACCACATTACAAAATTAATGTCTTTAAATTAATGTCAAAAAGAAAACAGATTTCTTTTTGAATTGTGTACATTCTCTAGCATCATTAACAGAGTTTCTCAGGACAGTATTACCGTCAGATAGTGGATTAACAAATGAGGAGAAGAAATGTTTCAATTGCAATTGTCTGAACAACTTGAAACAGTCCACTTTAGTTGTAAAGAAATCACAACGGTTAGCAGGTGCAAACGACAAGCCTTTACTAAGGACAGATACAGAAGCACAGCTCAGAGGCCGGCCAGAAATGTTAATTACTTGTTGCTGTTGCGTTGGGATCTCCTCGGTTAATGATGCTAGAGAATGTACACAATTCAAAAAAGAAATCTGTGTTTATGCCTGGTGGCAACATTAATTCTACCATTGCCACGCTTTAGCCGGTTAGTAGAAAATGATCTGGCACATTTAGCCAAGAAACGCATAATCGTTATAAAGACAATTTAAATCCAGACGACGTCAAGCCCTTAAAGAGTTACAAACAGACCCCACTTTGGTTATCCACAGCGCAGACAAAGGTGGAGCGGTAGTGGTACAGTCATTTGAGCAATACGATATGGGGATTAAAGCGCATCTCTTGGATACTAAGTTTTATACCCCCTGTGCTCCAATCCCACTGAACGATTAAAACTGAAATCGACAGTGTTGTTGAAAATGCTTTGTCTGCGGGCTGGATCACGGCCAATGAAAGGGATTTCCTAGTTACAAAGTATCCCATTTGTCCAGTGTTTTATGGGCTGCCCAAAATTCATAAACGCCTCGTTGACCCACCTCTGGCGCCCCATAGTGTCGGGTATTGGCAGCCTGACTGAACCTTTGTCTAAGTTCGTTGACTTTTTCATAAAAAAACTGGTACCTGCCTTACCGTCATATTTAGGTGATACTTCTGATGTACTGAGAATCTTGGAGACGATCAATGTAAATCAGAATACCATTTTGGCGTCTCTGGACGTGCAGAGTCTTTATACAAATATTCCCCATCAAGGTGGTCTTGAGGCTATGTCCCATTATCTTTCTGCGGCGTCCTGAAGGGATACTACCCCCTCTAATTTTATTATCACCTTGACGGAGATGGCACTAACCATGAATTACTTCCAGTATAATGGATGTTTTTATTTACAGACACAGGGCACTGCTATGGGTGCCACGTTCGCACCAAACTATGCGAACTTATACATGGGTCACTGGGAAGAAAAATTCATCAACACTTCCTTGAATCCCTTTCTTTCCAAGATTTCTTTTGCAGATATATAGACGACATTTTGCTAATATGGGATGGTACTGCAGTTGAATTGAATGATTTTCTGGTATATGTCAACTCGGGTCGATAGTCATCTCACGTTCACTGAAGAACATAGTGAGACGTCCATAAACTTTTGGACCTCACTATTTTTAAGGGTGCTAGTGGAAAATTGAAACGACTATTTTCCCAAACCTCTGAGTAGAAATACCTTATTGCAAGCAAACAGTAACCACTCTAGACAGCTAAAACGCAACATACCCATTGGTCAGTTTCTGCGTTTATAGGCGTAACTGTAGCACTGACGCAGATTTTTGAAGATAATGTCTGTGAAATGCGGGATAGATTTCTTCAGAGAGGTTATGGCGTTGATGTTGTTGACGCTGCCATTGCTCGGGCACGTCAAACCGAAAGATCGCACCTGCTCTCCAAAAAGGAGAGGCCTGTTTCTTCCCGTATATGTTTTTCCATTGAGTATAGTCCAGTCGCTGGTAAAATAAAAAACATTGTTCTTAAACATTGGCCCATTTTACAGAGTGACCCTCAGTTGAGAACTTTCACATCCGAACCTCCTCTTGTGTGTTACAGAAGGTCTAGCAGCCTCAAAGATAAAGTGGTTCATAGTGACGTACACCCTCGAGCAGGATCGACTTGGCTTCCTACGCTCCCCAGAGGATTTTATCGGTGTGGACATTGTGTACACTGCGCCAATTCCACTGACACTAAGACATTCCGTCACCCGCGTTCTGGGCAGGAGTTCAAAATAAATGAGTTCATTAATTGCAGTACCAGCCATGTCATATATATGTTGAAGTGCATTTGTTCCAAGATTTACATCGGCCAGACCAAGAGGGTTTAAAGTTGCGTATAGCTGAACATAAGACAGCTATACGCACAAAGAATCTGGATTATGCTATCGCGTCACTATGCGAAACAAATCACGGGTCGGTCTCTTCATTAAGATTTTGGGGTATTGAAAAAATCCAAATTCCTTCCAGAGGCGGAGATATAATCCAGAAATTGCTCCAGAGAGGCCTATTGATCTATACCTTGAACAGCGCTGAGCCTAATGGTCTAAATGATTGCCTTAACCTGTCATGTTTTTTTTTGTAATGGACATGTATGTACAGACATTAATTTTGTAATGTGGTTTCCTGTTTATTGTTCCCCAAATTGGTATAATACTTTCTCTATCACTCTGTCATTTTGTATTCATGCGCACTTCAATTGTATCATGGGTAATGAATGGGAGGGTATTTATACCGCAGGGTGTGCACTTTGTATACTTTCATTTGACTCTGAGGAAGACGTCGTGAGACATCGAAACGTCAGTCTCTCCCTGTTCTATTAAAGTGTATTCTGTCCTGAGCTTTGCGTGCTCCAGCTTGCTTTTTACTAGACTAGTCCCATGCTGGGAATTTTTCTGGTAAGGTGCGTTCTTCAACTGCAATCAAACGTTTGCAATAACTGGCAATGAGTGTTTCACATCACTGTGGAAGAATTTTAGCCCACTCTTCTTTGCTGAATTATTTTAATTCAGCCACATTGGAGGGGTTTTGAGCATGAATGGCCTGTTTAAGGTCATGCCACAGCATCTCAATAGGATTTAAGCCCGGACTTTGACAAGGCTACTCCAAAATCTTCATTTAAGCCATTCAGAGGTGGACTTGCTGGTGTGTTTCAGATCATTGTCCTGCTGCATAACCCACGTGCGCTTGAGCTCGAGATCACAATCTGAGGGTTGGACATTCTCCTTCAGGATTTTCCGGTAGAGAGCCGAATTCATTGTTCCATCAATTATGACAAGTCGTCCAGGTCCTGAAGCAGCAAAGCAGCCCCAAACCATCACGCTACCACCACCATGTTTCACTTTTGGTATGATGTTCTTTTTATGTGTTAGTTTTACGCCTGATGTAATGGGACGCACACCTTCCAAAAAGTTCAACTTATGTCTTGTCATTCCAGAGAATATTTTCCAAAAAGTCTTGGGGATCATCAAGATGTATTTTTGGCAAATGTGAGACTTAACCTTCGTGTTCTTTTTTGGTCAGCAGTGGTTTTCGCCTTGGAACTCTCCCATGGATGCCATTTTTTTGCCCAGTCTATATCTTATTGTTGAATCATGAACACTGATTTTAACTCAGGCAAGTGAGGCCTGCAGTTCTTCAGATGTTGTTATGGGGTTTTTTGTGACCTCCTGGATGAGTCGTTGATGCGCTCTTGGAGTAATTTTGGTAGGCCGGCCACTCCTGGGAAGGTTCACCACTGTTCCGAGTTTTCTCCATTTGTGGATAATGGCTCTCACCGTGATTCGCCGGAGTCCCAAAGCCGTAGAAATGGCTTTGCAACCCTTTCCAGACTGATAGATGTCAATTTCTTTGTTTTTCATCTGTTCTTGAATTTCTTTAGTTTCCGGCATGACATGTTGCTTTTTGAGATCTTTCAGCCTAGTTCACTTTGTCAGACAGGTTCTATTTAAGTGATTTCTTGATTCAACAGGTCTGGCAGTAATCAGGCCTGGGTGTGGCTAGTGAAATTGGACTCAAAAAATGTGGTTAATCACAGTTAATTCATGATTTAACGGGGGGGAATTACTTTTTCACATAGGGCCAGGTAGGTTTGGATAGCTTTTTTCCCTCAATAAATGAAATCCTCATTTCAAAACTGCATTTAGTATTTACTCGGGTTATCTTTTTCTTATATTAAAATTTGTTTGATGATCTGAAACATTTAAGTGTGAAAAATATGCAAAAAAGTAAGAAATCAGGAAGGGGCAAATACTTTTTCACGGGCACTGTAATACGATTTAAACTCCAGAGAGAGGTTTGGACAGAATTCATATTTCATTTAAGAATATGAGAGTTATTAATGCACAAATTAGGTCCTTCTTTATGAGCAGACCCTCTCAGTGTTTCAGATCAGTGGCTCCCCCCTCAGCACCTGCACTAGGTCCCAGCTGCAGCAGTGCAGTCTCTGTGCAGTCTGACTGAGGGAGGTTTTTGTATGGCTCTATAACACTGTGTGAACCAGCTACCACTGATTTCATGGTGACCCAGACAGTAATAATCTCCTGCATCTTCAGCCTGGACTCCAGTGATTTTCAGTGTAAACTGAGTCCCAGATCCACTCCCACTGAAACGATCAGAAATCCCAGACTGGCGATTTGTGGCTCGATAGATCAGACATTTAGGAGCCTGACCAGGTTTATGCTGGTACCAGCTGAGAAAATTGTTGTTGTAAACACTCTGACTGGCTGTACAGCTGATAGTGACAGTGTTTCCCTGCTGAACAGCCTGAGCTGCAGGAGACTGAGTCAGGACTATACCTGCCATTGATCCTGAAAAGTAAAAAAAAACTGAAATGAATGTAAACTCATATGAATGTAATGAAACTGTTTTCAATAATTATGAAACATTCTGAAAAAAAAAAAAAACAAGATTGGCACAGCAATGAAAACATTTATGAAGGAAAAAAAAAACCCTCAAGAAGAAACTGTAACACAGGACCAAAATCGCAAGGTCAAATGGACCAATTATTCTCACCCTCTACAATGAGTCCCAGCATCACCAACAGTAGAAAGTCTGACATCATCATAATGCTGCCTGTGTCAGTGTCTGTGAAAGGACTGGACAGCCACTGATCAGTACTGAGGGTTTTAAAGTGTGTGGAGCAGTGAGGCAGGAGAGGTATCCTGAGTTCCTTTCTTTATACTAAGGTTTCTCAACGGGGGCGTTCGGACAGGTTCGGGGGGCGCTGTGAACGTGAGGGCTGAAAGTGGTGAGTCAACAATCACCATAACTTAGCTTGTGCAGTGTTCATGATTTGAATGTAACTTTTTTTTAAATCATGTTTTTAAACGTTTCAAGTGCAAATAACTTAAGAGCCTATCTACATGGTTTCCCAACTCCTCTACGGAGGTACCGTCATGATCTCCATAGTAACGCCCATAAACAAATCCACCTCAATGCAGCAGCGCTGCGCTTTCCGAAACTAGCCTACTTCGTCCTCCCTCTGCTACCTTTCACTGGTTTGCGGGTCTGTATACAAAGCAAGGAGAGGTTAGTAGGGATAGGGCGAAGTAACTCGACAGGGAAGCCCCAGATCGGCTTTTTGACGGCTCTCATCTCGAACCCAAGATACCACCAGATTCAGTAACGTCATTGGCATTTTAATCATTTATTTTGGGACATTCTTCAGCGTCATTCGCACACAATAGAGAAAAAATACTTCCATTTAAATTAATATGGAAGGCATTAACACCGTCTTTAAAGTCATTTTGCATAATCAACGAACATTAAAGTGCATTTAACATTTTTTTTTACCACACCGCTCGACTTTCAATAGCATTTATCCTGTGATCTGGAAAAACCTAGTACATATGTCACTTCTGGGAGAAACTGAGTTTGACCCTCATTTGCAGTAATTAAGAGTGGCGAAAATCTTAAAATACTAGCTATTACTGTTATTTGAACTGTCTACATCAAGTTTCTATTATTTTTTTCGGTTAGGAGAAGTCCAGAGTCCAAATGTTTTTGCTCAGTTGCGAGAATCCTTGCCACTGATAAATTCACTAGGTTTTTCCAGATCACAGGAGATTTCTGGACCACGTTACTGCGGATAACACACATATTCACGCGATTGTACATACAATTGAACGTTCTTAACATTCAATTCACAAAAATCTTTTCTCAATTGAACAGTAGCCTACATTTTGCTCATTATTCCATTGTCAAGGTGATGTAAGATTAAGGTATGCTCTCTCAATTTGATAATTACTGTGCAACAATGAGCAAAATGTAGCCTCGGCTACTGTCCAAATTTGAAAAACTATTTTTGTGGACTGAATGTTAAGAACGTCCAATTGTTTGCACAATCGCGTGAATATTTGTGTAATCCGCACTAACGCAGTCCAGAAATTTAATTGAAAGTCAAACTTCTTCTTCTTCTGTGATTTTCATTGAAAGCTTGCAAGCTTAGTGCATTACTGTCATCTACTGGACTGAGGTGTGATCCTTCAAACTTATATTAGACGCATTAGAATAAAAAAAAAAAAAAAAAAACCACTATCTGCAGTTCTCCGTTATCAATAATTAAACGCAACTAGTCAATCCGCATCTGGCTCCCCCTCCCATCAAACCCCTTTTCCAAAGTCTCCTGGATGTCTTCCCCCTTGATGTCTGTAACCCCAAGAAACTCCCTACCTGCATGTACCACCATTTTTATCCTATCCGTCTTAGACTCTGTTCGCTAGCGCAATTAATGACCGTCGCCACAAATGCCAAAAATCTCCTTTTGTCTATACTAACTCTATCTCTATCAATTCCTGGTTCTTCTGGCCCGGTCTCTGAAATACATTGATCTTTATTCCCTATACCCTGTTCTACCTCAACTTTCTTTGCGGCCTCAGCATATGACAACTTATTTCGTGTCCGCACTCGTTCCACCTCACACTCAAATTTCCTCCGCTCACATTGCCTACTACCAGCTTCAGGATTTCCTCCACAATGAAGACACAAAGCATGTTCTATTAGAAGCTTGCATTCATCCTCCGTGAACCCATATCTTCCACACCGTCGGCATCTAGAAGTACAAAACCCAAAACCAGTGAAGTTGGCACGTTATGTAAATCGTAGATAAAAACAGAATACAATGATTTGCAAATCCTTTTCAACTTATATTCAATTGAATACACTGCAAAGACAAGATGTTTAATGTTCAAACTGAGAAACTTTATTTTTTTTTTGCAAATAATCATTAACTTAGAATTTAAAGGCAGCAACACATTGCAAAAAAGTTGGCACAGGGCCTTTTTACCACTGTGTTACATCACCTTTCCTTTTAACGACACTCAGTAAACGTTTGGGAACTGAGGAGACCAATTTTGAAGCTTTTCAGGTGGAACTCTTTCCCATTCTTGCTTGATGTACAGCTTAAGTTGTTCAAAAGTCCGGGTCTCCGTTGTCGTATTTTACGCTTCATAATGCGCCACACATTTTCAATGGGAGACAGGTCTGGACTACAGGCAGGCCAGTCTAGTACCCGCACTCTTTTACTACGGAGCCATGCTGTTGTAACAAGTGCAGAATGTGGCTTGGCATTGTCTTGCTGAAATAAGCAGGGCGTCCATGAAAAAGACGTTGCTTGGATGGCAACATATGTTGCTCCAAAACCTGTATGTACCTTTCAGCATTAATGGTGCCTTCACATATGTGTAAGTTGCCCATGCCTTGGGCACTAATACACCCCATACCATCACAGATGCTGGCTTTTGAACTTTGCGCCTATAACAGTCCGGATGGTTCTTTTCCTCTTTGGTCCGGAGGACACGACGCCCACAGTTTCCAAAAACAATTTGAAATGTGGACTCGTCAGACCACAGAACACTTTTTCCACTTTGCATCAGTCCATCTTAGATGAGCTTGGGCCCAGCGGCCGGGCGGCGTTCTGGGTGCTGTTGATAAATGGCTTTCGCTTTGCATTGTAGAGTTTTAACTTGCACTTGCAGATGTAGCGACGAACTGTAGTTACTGACAGTGGTTTTCTGAAGTGTTCCTGAGCCCATGTGGTGATGTCCTTTACACACTGATGTCGGTTTTGATGCAGTACCGCCTGAGGGATCAAGGTCACGGGCATTCAATGTTGGTTTTCGGCCTTGTAAACTACGTGCAGTGATTTCTCCAGATTCTCTGAACCTTTTGACGATATTACGGACCGTAGATGATGAAATCCCTAAATTTCTTTGCGATAGCTCGTTGAGGAATGTTGTTTTTAAACTGTTCGACAATCAGCTCACGATTTGTTCACTAAGTGGTGACCCTCGCCCCATCCTTGTTTGTGAATGACTGAGCATTTCAGGGAAGCTGCTTTTATACCCAATCATGGCACCCACCTGTTCCCAATTAGCCCGTTCACCTGTGGGATGTTCCAAATAAGTGTTTGATGAGCATTCCTCAACTCTCTCAGTCTTTTTTGCCACTTGTGCCAGCTTTTTTGAAACATGTTGCAGGCATCAAATTCCAAATGAGCTAATATTTGCAAAAAATTACAAAGTTTACCTGTTCGAACATTAAGTAACTTGTCTTTGCAGTGTATTCAATTGAATATAGGTTGAAAAGGATTTGCAAATCATTGTATTCTGTTTTTATTTACGATTTACACAACGTGCCAACTTCACTGGTTTTGGGTTTTGTACTTGCCCAGCATACTGATGCAACGTGCCCATATTCTTGGCAAAAATAGCACCGTAGCGGCGTCCTATCAAAGGCCCTTACTCTATAGCTGACATAATCCATTCTACCCGGCAACTTTTTTTTGAACTCCAACAATACAGACATGCTGTCTTGTTCCTTCCCGTCCCTACGACTTTTCAGCCGCTGAGCTCCACAGACGCCCTCCACTTCCAAAAAACACTCAGCTTTCACAGTACGCGGTACATCCCCCAATAACACCCTTCACAGTCGCCTGTTGGCCCATCTTAAAACACACCGCGGGAGTGAGATCAAACTCTTTAATTTTTTTAGAGCTTTTTCCCTTTGCTTCTTATTATAGCAGTCAATTATCACGATGCCACTTCTGCACACCTTCACTGTCTTCACATCACCTATTTCGCTTCTAACAAATCGCCCCACAAAATGATTATCACTAAATACATGGTTAGTTTCCCACTTATCGCCCACCGCTTTCATTCCAACGACAAATGAACAGTCATCAGTTTCATTTTCATAGCCCTTTTTCCTTTTCTTTTTTCCCCCCTTCAACCTCATCAACCTCCATGTTTCCACTGAAAGTTCATTTACTTATGCAGAGTATAACCTTAGTTAAGTATAAACTCGACTTAAAGATTTCGACACAACGCTCAAGTAGCCCGGCCTGTGACGGTGTGTTCAGGAACCACATGCGAGAGTAGGAAATCCAAAAATCGTATGCCTTTATTGAGAGCAGGGTCAGGACCAGAAGACACAAGAATTGCCAAGCCAAAAACAAAATCCAAAAAGGAAATTCGACTAGACAGGCCGGGGTCAAAACCAGTAAAGCAGAAGTGCGACGGTACATAGACAGCAGGCCAAAATCGCAGCCGAAATCCAGAGCAGAGGGTCATACACAGGGCATCCAAAACAGTAAACATGGTCGTACAGAAAATAGGTCAAAAATCCAAAAAGACAAAAACAAGAACAGAAGGGCTAGGCAAAATCAAGGTCGGGCAAAACAGTCGTGGAGAAACAATAATCGATTGGCATACAAGAAGCTCTGCACAAAGGAAAATTGATCAATGTTATGACAAGGGCTGAACAGCAGTGAAGACTCTAAATAGACACAAGGGAAGTCACATGCTATGCGGGGAACAGGTGAATTGGATAAGAACTAATTACAGAGGAAGGCACACATGGGGAAGTCCTAACCCGCAACAATTGGCAAAAGCCAAGACACGGACGGGATCCACGCAGACAGATAAACAGCTCCGGTCAAAGAGTTCTAAGTGCACAGACAATGAGTGCAGGATAGCAATTAAGCACGTGCGAGAGATCTAGCGGAAACGCAGGGAGAGGCAGAGAAAGCAAAGCAAGAGGTGGAGACTAGAACAGGGCGATTGCTGAGATTGAATTAGTAATAATTAGTCGAGGTGCAGCTTTACAAATTAACCGAAGTATTAATTAGTAAGTTAGTAATATATGAAGAGTTTGTTTCCAAAACGCAATATATCCATTTTACTCATTTTGAGTAAATCAACTTTTTCTATGTGGGCGCCTATTGCATTTTTTAGAGAAACACAAACTTTGACCATGAAAAAATACACTCTATAGTATGAATTTCAAAAAAAGAAACTTTGCACCATGTGTAAGAAGCACAGGGCTATTGCTTTATGCTATTATCTCAATTTTTGTCATTTTGGCTCTTATTGCGTTTTGGAACCAAACTCTTCATATACATGGATTAGTTGAGTTAGTAGACTACAGCCCTGGCGTCAGGGGGTCAATTAGGGGGGCAATGCCCCCCCGCCCCTGCCTCCTTGACCCCCCCATTGGCTGTCAGAGGAGTTTTTTCCTGCTGAAAAAAAATTTGGGACGAGACATAATTTGTTTTGTGTGACTATTTGTATTAATTCATATTCAGTTAACTTAATCAGTAAAATTTAAAATGGCAGTGGATATTTTGCCGTGAACCGGTTTTACATTTCTTCGGCTATTTGGCCGTGACCTCCGGTACACATGCGCAGTGGTATTATTTTTGGGCTTCAACAGAAATCAGTGGAGTATGTTTGGCCAACGTTAGTTTAAGAACGCGGTAGCTAGCGAACAACTAATCAGGGGGGCGTTTCCCCAAAGCGTAGGTGCTAATTATGTCAGCAACTTACTTACATAGTTCGTCCATTCACAGTCAGAGATTCCAAGTCTCACGCATTTTTTTAGGTTTATTCACCGTAGTCCGAAATTATTCATTGAATGCTTTATGAGATTCTCACGCGGAATTAATATCCTTGTGCATTGAAGTTTCCGTTTCACTTGCGTAAAGGGGGACCTCACTACAAGTAACATGGAAAGCAATTACGACTCCGGACTTCCCGTGCTTCTCTTTACTCAGGGATTGGAAACAATGCATGTGTTTCATGATCGTTTAAATTGTTTCAATGAAATTAAACCATTTGAAACGTTTTTATGCAATTCCATTGCTTTTAATCCCTCAGTAAAGACAAGCCTGAGAATTCCCGAGTTATAATCGATTCCCGTGTCACTAGTGGGGAAATCCACCGTAATGCACGTGAAACTGATTAACTTGATGCACAATGACTTAAATTCCGCGAGTGAATTTCTTCAGTGCGCTTTGATTGAATAATTGCTGACTACGGCACAGAAGCGTGAATGCAACTAGCGTAAGCCTTGCAACATAAGCCTTGGCATCTCTGCAATGAGCCCAACTACGTAAGTTAGCATCAGTGATTTTGGGAAACGCATCCCAGCCTCGTCAATGCATAACTGACCTAGCTACACAGCTAATGCGAAATAATTGCGATGCACTATTTTTTATTGATTTATATGCACCGCAAATGGGTAGTTGAACAGCGAACTAGCTTGCTAGCAAGCGTGCAAGCTAGTTTGTTGGTTTCTTAGTCAATGTTAGCTGGCAACCTTTATATTCGGACGGTGCATGTTAATGCCAGCTAGCGAGCGAAATGCTCGCGGTGCGACTCCAAGTTAGTTCGCGTAATAATGGCTATACAAATTTTAAATGGCATGAAATATAACCTTAGCTAGCTAGCAAGAGAGCCTTTATGCCGACTTAGCTAGCAATGTTTAATGTATGTAAATGCGAGCTAGCTAACTAAATGGCGAAGTTATAACTATTCACTATTATCCATTGATATCTATGAGGAAGTCCAAAAATAATACAACTGCGCGTGTGTACCGGAAGTCACGGCCAAATAGCCGTAGAAATGTATAACCGGTTCACGACAAAATATCCACTGCGATTTAAAATACAATTTATATATATTTCAAAATAATTCATTACGGCAGATACGTCTCGGCTTGTGTCACGTGACGCGCACGTGCTGCCGCAAGTGACGCGCCGACCGGTAGTTTACGTTCACACTGCCGTCTAGGAGCCCAAGGAGATGTGTAGGCAATGGAAGCCCTGAACTCCTGGACTCCCTCACTGCTGTGAGAACTTATTTACAGTTCACCATTTCACACAATTCACAAGTTTTTGATTCACTTCTGCATTGTAGTTGTCATGTCTTCTCCTGTCCTTCAGCCACATAGGAGTGCAGTTTACTAAAGATGTCCAGACAGAGTGCAATAAGATGCAAGAGAGATACTTTGAGCACTGTCATGAAATTCTACCTTTTTGTGTGAATGGTCTATTAAACAGCTAATCACGTATTAAGTTTGTGATTTGTGGTGCTTTCGTGTGTGTGGGTGGGGGCCGGGGGAGGGGGGTGTCCTCAGCACTGCTTGGTTAGCTGTGAAAGTCACCGCACGCCACAGAATAGACCATATAGATTAAGTACAGTTAAGTATGTATGCATGTTTGTATGCGCAGGTCTGTGGGAAAATCAACACTGCCCTCCTGTGATCATCACATGCCCCCCTTACAATATGGTTCTGGAGCCGGGGCTGGTAGACTATGATACCCAATATAATTGTTAGTATTATTAGTAATCTAGGAAAGCAAGGCGAAGGAAGTAAACGAGAATTGAAGTAATAATATGAAACACAAAAAACCATTAAAATCACCCGAAGTAGGTAAGCACACAGACTGGGAAGACGGGCTGAACCAACTGATCACAATGACAGGGGAGAACAAGTGCAATGAGACTTAGAATGGCAGGAACAGAAAACCAGAATATACAATAACCAAAAAGAATAAAGAAAAGACATAACCATAACATAAGGCATGACATCAAAACACATGACCATGACACGGCGAGTGACTCCGGCACAAAAAACTGGTTCAATGTCGTTTGAAAGTCAAAAGGTGTGATAAAAATGTTACATGCACTTAAGTCCTAATGTTCGTTGATTGTCGCAAATGACTGTGAAGACGGTGTTAATGCCTTTCTAATTAACGCAAATGAAAGTATTTTTTCTCTATTGTTGGCCGAATGACGCTAAAGATTGTGATTAAAATGCCACTGACGTTACTGAATCTGCGGTACACGCAAATGTTCGATTTTTGGCGCTGATGAATGTTTCTTGGTGAAATTGGCCGCTATTTCACACAAATGAATGCGTATTTTCTCGTAATAAACAGCAAAAGGTGTAGCCTACTACTAATATTACAATTATATACTATTATGAAATATATAGGCCTTCTATTATTATTACGAATATATACTACTACAATTATTACTGTTAGGTCAACTAATTATTGCAAGCAATTTTAATGTCAGCCAGTTTTTTTTTTTTTTCTTATCCAGCACGTCTCCCATGCTTATAATAAATCTGCTTAATAGTAACATGGAATTTCAGAAATTGTCTCACTTTACCCATATTCACCCTAAACAAGGACATGGGCAATTTTAATGTTATTTCAGAAGATGTCAGCTGCCTCTGGTTTCCAGATGAATGACTGAAGCACAGATTGGTCAGATAACACCGCCCTGCATTTTGAAACTTTTTCTCTGCTGATTTGATAAATTGTGCTGATTTTATACAACCCCAATTCCGAAATAGTTGGGACGAAGTGTAAATTGTGAATAAAATCAAAATGCAATGACTTTCAGATCATATGTGCCAATATGTTATTTACAATAGAACATAGATAACATTTCAAATGTTGAACCTGAGACATTTTACATTTTTATCCACAAAATGAGCTTATTTCAAATTTTCTGGCTAAAACAGGTCTCAAAAAAGTTGGGACACAGGCAAAAAAGGGCTGAAAAAGCAATTAATATATAAGAGAATCAGCTGAAAGAACATTCAGCAAGTAATTAAATTAACTGGCATCAGGTGTGTAACATGATTGGCTATAAAAGGGCTTAGAGAGGCTGAGTGTCTCAGAAGTAAAGATGTCCAGAGGCTCTCCAACCCGTGAAGGCTTGTGTAAAAAAAATTGTGGAATACTTTAAAATCGATGTTCCTCAATGTCAAATTGCAAAGCCTTTGAAGGTCTAATCATCGACAGTGCATAACGCCATCAAAAGATTCAGAGAAACTGGAAAAATCTCTGTGCGTAAGGGACAAGGCCGAAGACCTTTACTGGATGCCCGTGATCTTCGGGTCCTCAGACGCCACTGCATCACTCACCAGCATGATTCTGTCATTGACATTATTAAATGGGCCCAGGAATATTTCAAGAAACCACTGTCTGTAAACACAGTCCGCCATGCCATTCACAGATGCCACCTATAACTCAATCATGCACAAAGGAAGCCATTGTTGAGCATGTTCCAGAAGCGCCGCCATGTTCTGTGGGCCAAGGCTCATTTAAAATGGACTGTAGCAAAGTGGCAAAGTGTCCTGTGGTCAGACGAGTCAAAATTTGACATTCTTGTTGGAAATCATGGTCGTCGTGTCCTCCGGGTTAAAGAGGAGAAAGACCACCCCTCCTGTTATCAGCGTTCAGTTCAAATGCCAGCATCTCTGATGGTATGGGGATGCATTAGTTCATATGGTGTGGGACACTTGCATGTTTTAAAAAGCACCATGAATGCTGAAAGGTATATAAAGGTTTTAGAGCAGCATATGCTCCCCTCCAGACAACATCTATTCCAGGGAAGGCCTTGTGTATTTCAGCAGGACAATGCAAAACCACATACTGCAGCCATTACAACAGCATGGCTTCGTAGTAGAAGAGTTCGTGTGCTAAACTGGCCTGCCTGCAGTCCTGATCTTTCACTGATTGAGAACATTTGGTGCATTATTAAACGAAAAGTCCGTCAAAGGAGACCCAAAACTGTGTTAAAAAGAAGAGGGGATGCTACACCATGGTAAACAGGCCCCTGTCCCAACTTTTTTGAGACCTGTAGCAGCCATCAAATTTGAAATGAGTTCATTCTGTGGAAAATTGTAAAATTTCTCAGTTTCAACATTTGCTATGTTATCTCTGTTCTATTGTGAATAAAACACTGGCTGGTGTGATTTGAAAGTCACTGCGTTTTGATTTTATTCACAATTTACACTTTGTCCCAACTATTTCGGAATTGGGATCGTATAATTCGAAGGCGCTGATTTCAAATTTGCCCTAAAAATTTGTGTATCACGCCAGGTTTTTTTTTTTTTTTTTGACAAATCGCAAATTCTTTTCTTCATATTGATATATCTAAGAATACACAATGATAAATGAAAGCAGAATGACACCGTTAGATTTTAAGCATTCTGCAAGATGTAATAAAACAAAATGCAGCTTACCTAATGATAAAGTTTTCTTTTCTTTGATTTACAGGAATAATTTCGTTCGGGGCAGTCTCTCTGTAGGCACCACCAATAGTAATCAGCCATCATGCAACAGGCAAAAGGAGAAAAGGGGATTGGCATACACTACTTGGGGTGTGGTTATTTTCCATGATGATGCAATACTTTGTGGTGGTGATTTAGAGTGTTTAATTCATGAGAAACAGCAGGAACTTACTATGCTTGAACCGGATTCTCGTTATACCAAGGGCAGTGATTTGTGACAAAACCTGACATGATAGCCAAAAACTCATGTGATATTTGGATTCAGCACCCCAAAATGACTTAAGATCAGGTATCAGGCATTACTCAGCAAATTTCATGCAGGGCGGTGTAATCAGTGACTAACCAGGAAGAAAGAAAAGGAAATCAGGGCTGGATTTGGATTCAGGTTCCAGATTTGAGGATCCCTGATACAGATTATTTGATGCAGGTTACAGACCACAGTGAACAGTGTGAAGAGATACAGGAAACCAAGCCAAGTGCTGCCCTCTCACTGACTCCAGCTGCAGCCAATTTTATTCTCCATCATGAGGCTGCTTTAGACACCCAGCACTGGCCAGATCTGACTGAAATACCAGCCTGCAGTTTCCTCACTCTTATTCTACTTAAGGGGCACTGTCCCGGTCGAGCGTGTGCAGTAAACCTGGGAAAAAATTGAGATTTTTTTCCCCATTTGTCACTGGTGAAAATGACTAATTTTACAGTGTGTTACAATCAGTAATATCTGTTAATCATAGCTGTTCTTTCCAAAACAAATTATTCACTTCGGGGCAGGACATACATCTACTTTGCTCGTGTGAATATTGAGACATTTGTTTTTGTGCTGCTATGTTTGACCATGAAAACTGACTGAACACGAACATGCCCCTGACACAAGCCCATCTGCCATCTGAGCTGAACTGTGCTCATCCCACTCCAAGTCCTGTCTGTCCCTTCTAGTCATTACTGTATACTTATCAATAAATACCTTCATTCGACTGTAGTCTGAGTGCATCAGGTTCCTTGTCTGGAACATAACAGTTAATAATAAAAAAACTGAGGATGATTGGTTCTTAACTTGTTTTTGAATACACAACATTTTAGTAAGCAATTTATTTCTTTAAAATTGTACTCAAACTCAGAGCTGAATAAAGTTTTGTCTGTCAATCACTCCAGCTGCATCAGCTGATGCTCAGGTGAGTCAGATTGCTGATCAGTCCTCTGGCATAACAGTAGGTCTGTTGCACTTGGTTTCCCTCCAAAGATCCCCAAATGTGTCCCTCAAATACAAATCCAGTCCTGGGTTTCTTTCCTTCCTAGCAATTAAGGTAAAAATCGTTGTTTCTGATTGGCCAGCCTGTTATCGCACCTGACTCCCAGGTAAAGGGAGGATAGAAAACCAGCAGTTCTCGTCTCTTGAGGACCATGATTTGAGAATCAGGGGTTTATCCCCTTGGGGGGGGGAGTTGAGCTGCTGGCCTCCCTGCCTTCTTCAAACATGCTTGTGGAGGGCGGTAGGGCTTGGAGAAGAATGCAGCTTTATCACATTTTTGGTCATAAAATCCTATTCTGATAGGACCACTTTGTCAAAAGGAGAACATTTATTGACAGCATACAGGCATATTAGCATACAAGCATACATTGGGTTTGGCGACATGGCTCTATTATGAGAGATCCCTGCCCGTCCAAGCATGGAACCGAAGGCAGGGAGGTGCTAGTAACCCCCAGCCCCCATAGAACAGAGCCTACAGCAACAATGACCTCAAAAGGAAGAAACATTGTTTTCTGAACGGTAACTTAGTCACAAGAGAACATAATCGATGCATGCTATTAAAGACAGGTGGAGCTAGGGTGGAGGAGGGTTGTTGAGCTAGCGTGCCGAGGAACAGCTACTCGGGAAGGCAAACTTAAATAAGCTCAACATATTACCAGCTAAGCAATCATGTGATGCAAAGTCAGATGACAGTCAAATGCACTCAGGTGACTCTCCAGGAGGTAGCACCTCCTACGTTAAGCAAGCTTGACTCCGTGGCCTATCAGAATTTCCACCAAAGCTCTATTTTTGATGAAAGTTCTCCTCAACAAATGATGGGTTGGCCTCATGATAATTACCTCCGGCAAGGAGGTTATGTTTTCACCCCTTTTGTTTGTTAGGATGGTAGGTGGTAGTTGAAGGATGAGTTGAATCAATTTGGACAGTGATCCAGAAGAAGTTAAAATGTACGAGCTCAGTCTCATCCCAACGTGTCATATAGTATTTGCAGAGAGCCACTGAACAGAGATTGGTAACATCCTGCTTCACCCACAACATCTGAACTGAAATTTGCCTTCTTCCTCTGGGCTCCATCCCACTGTTACCGTATTACTATCAATGAATCTTACTATTGAATTGTACTCTGCCTCTGCACTAGATTCCTCGTCTGGATCATTGCAGGAAATGGTGTTGGTGAGCAAATAAGTGGATATTTTCTCTGTGTTCATTAAATGGAGTCCTTAAACTGAGTTCCTGACACATTGCTGTCATCATATTAAGAGTTTGTTTCCAAAACGCAATTAGTTCCAAAAATACAAAAATTGAGATAATGCCATGGAGCGATAGCCCTGCGCTATTAATGCATGATGCAAAAATCCATTTTTAGACATTCATACTATAAGGTGTAATTTTTCATGGTCAATTTGTGTTTTTCCATAAAATGCAATAGGCGCCAATATAGAAAAAGCTGATTTACTCAAAATGAGTAAAATGGATATATTGCATTTTGGAAACAAACTCTTCATATACACCATGCCATGAAGTATAATGGGACTCTCTCATGTCTTGGGGGCATGCCTGATTCATTCATTTATTTATGAATTATTAAGTACACTTTCTGCTTATTATTTTGTTAGCTATGTTAGGCCATTTTTGTTTCTATGGACAGTTTGTACATGTCGGAATCAAATCACATACAATGACACAGGAACCAGGCCAGGACAACACTGAGCTGTCGCAACCCTCATGTGAATCCCTTTCTTGTCTCTCTCTATCCAGCAGCTGGCGTGTCATTTAGATATACTGTATTGTCACCTTTGATTGGTTTATATCCTGTGTGCCTCCCCCGCCAGCTGTTATGCATTCCTGTTTTCCCATTTCCTCCTATGGGCTTCAGTATATACATATATTCCTTATTTGGGGTGTCAGTTGCCACATCGTTATGTGCTATACATGCCCTTTAGCAGTCAGTATTTTCCAAGTAAGTCTATCATATTTGGAAATTATTCATAATCTTTAATGATAGTTAAACGCAGAAGTTCTCATCTCAGTTTTATTATTAGGCGTAAGCTCCCAAGCCTTGCTCTCCAGGATTGGGACCACAATATTCAGTGGTACTTCAGTATTTTCCTCTGCACACATTCTTCAGTATTTTCCTCCCAAGCCCTCTGGGGTCAGCAGGATTGGTACTGTGCTCCTGTGAAACTCTCCGGTCTGTCATCAGACAGTTCTGCTCTGGTGAGTGTGCATTCCATCTGGCTGCTCTGTGGGGACACTTCACTGGCTGGGCACAGACACGCCTGCACTCAGGCTGTGCCATCTGAACTGAGCTGTGTCATTCTGCTCTGGGCTTTGTCCTCTGTCATTACCATCAAAAAACCCATCCATTGCATTGTACTGGGACTCTGCATTTGGCTCTTGGTCTAGATCATTACGCTGTGCAGATGAAAAAAAAGTATGCAGAGTCAATAGGTAGATCAGAACTGTTTGGTGAAAATGGCTCTGGTTAAATGGCCAACTTGGGTACACAATTACCCTCATTTTAATCAGATTGTGACTGCCTTCAGATTTGGAATTCAATTTGGGTTTGGCTCAAAAAATTTGGATGGGAAACAAAAGTACAGGCAAATAGCCTTTTTCTACATGGCACCAATGTCAAGTAGCTAACCTTTTTTTTTACCAACTTCATTATCCGATTCCCATACTTTAACACAGCACTAGATACCCTCACATGTGATCCCTATACACATCAACACATCTATTTAGGTCCAAGGACTATCACAAAATTAACGTTCAGAAGAAATGCTTACCTAGGCACTGTGCCATCTTGGCTCTACAAGAACCAGCCTCTTCTTTATATTCAGGTCACAATTAGAGAAAATTATCAAAAGTTATGAGAAAAAAATAAAAATGACAAGCTGGCCGCCAGGCCCACGGTCTCCTGTCGACAAAATAAATATGTACCCTGTGACCTTAAAGGAGGTCAATTCTGTTCAGTGTGAAAGTGGATATTTTGTAAAAGATGGCGAGGAACTGGATCCATAAAATCTGACCATCAGGTTAAAGAGAATGCCACAAAACACCACAGTGAACAATTTTGAGCTTGTAAATCAGGTTTGAAAAAAATAGGTGAAGTGTTAATATTTCAATCTAAGCAATTAGCAAGGTCAAGTAATAGGTCAAGGTCACTGATATTAAATAGGAAACTGGTTCATAATCTAATCTTCTTATATGCTCAACATGGGGTCTGTAATTCATTTTCTTCTTGAGTTATCGTGTTAACACCACTTTTCGGACAGACGGACGGACGGATGGACTCACGCACACACGCACGCACACACAGACGGGGTGCATTCCTATGTCTGCCTTTCGCCAGAGATGACGGGGGACAAAAAGCATAATATCTATGACAAAACTCAGATATACACATTAGATGCACCTACTCTGACTCAGAGGAGACAAAGAAAGTAATTAATGAATTAAATGTAAAAAGATAATGTACCAATTTGATGTATTAAAAAAGAAAATACAAGCCACTGCTCATATGTACACATAAAGTTAGGTATAAGAGGCCTGAATTATCTAATTTACTGTAAATAAGTATTTACTATAAATTGGCAGCTGTTTGGAGACACAGGAATGTTCACTATCCGTCTCTAGGGGGCAGCATCTCTATCAACTTGAGACTGACAGTCATTGGTGACTGGGATGTAACCTACGCCTGGCAAACAAACCTTCAGGGCAAGACAATCTGAAAGCAGCCCTGTGCATTAACCATTGCTACTGACCAATGTATCATTATCAGATTGAAACTGAGGTAGATGGCTGGATAAAGAGACAGAACAAGTGCCTCTTTCCTTCTAATATAAGCATACAATAAGAAAAAGATTGCATAAAAATAAACTTTAATGAAAATGAAGTATTAAAATGAAACTTTTAGTATTTTTATCCTTTTATTGCAGACAGCCATTTAAATGTCTAATTTAAGGCATGTTTATTCCGATTTGCTGATAACTTGTGCCGTTTCTTCACCTTTTAAGACTCCAGTGTATTTTTTAGAACAAATTTGTGCGCCTTTATGCCTTGGTGCAGTCAAAGCTATAGCTGATCAAATTCAGCGCCCTACTCTGGTGTGCTATCCCCAGATTCCCCACAGCCAACTCACAAACTGCAGGCCCTGCAGCTAGATAAGGAGGCACATTCCTCTGCAATGGCCTTTATGTAGCCTGTGGGCACATTACACCTGTTCAGGAGAATAATGGCATGGTAGCCTGAGGAACTGAAGTTTTACATTAAGTCACTCAAACACAGGATGAGAATAAGTACAACTATGAATGAGAAAACCACCGCATAGTCAACACAATAAAGTACCATACAGTAAACCTTTATATAACACCAGTTATTTCAGTTAGGCTTTCTCCAAGATGAGACATATGCAGTAGATTATTTGACTAAGGCAAGGCCAGTTCCCCGCTAGGGTAATGTGGTGTTCTTGACCCTGCTCAAGGACCCAGCAGCTGCACTGATTGTAATGCGGCTGCACTTTGGCTTTAACTACAAACTTTATGAGTCACAGTGAAGCACCCTAATGACTATGATACAGGGCAGTTCATATAATACAGCTCTATAGGCTCCATGCAGCAGGAATGAGGAGAGCAGATCGTGCACTTAAACTTTCAGATGCCCCTGCTCAGCAGAGGTGGCTCATCCATTTATGCAGATTATGCATTGTAAAATTAAAATATAAAAAATTACAAATTGACGTAGAATCAGAATCAATTATGGGTTTTTTTGTCAGTGCCCTATTGCTTTTATCAATTAATGCAATTTTTTTTTCAGAAACAGCCCCCTCTACTGTGTGATTACTGTGTGAATCAAATAATGATTACATACATCCAGAGCTTTGCAGTGCATAAATGGTAGAGATTGATGAAAAGAATAGTGTAATTCAATTACAGGTAAAGCCTCTAATGACTTTGATTGGACAGTTTGGCACATCAGGTCCACTGCCTTTTAAGCAGGGCATATCATTGTTAAGTTAATCGAGTGAGTTTCTATAGAAGATGATGGACTGAAAATACAACCCCAATTCCGAAATAGTTGGGAGGAAGTGTAAATTGTGAATAAAATCAAAAAGCAATGACTTTCAGATCACATGAGCCAATATGTTATTTACAATAGAACATAGATAACATTTCAAATGTTGAAACTGAGACATTTTACATTTTTATCCACAAAATGAGCTTCTTTTAAATTTTCTGGCTGCAACAGGTCTCAAAAAAGTTGGGACACAGGCAAAAAGGGCTGAAAAAGCAATTAATATATGAGAGAATCATCTGAAAGAACATTTAGCAAGTAATTAAGTTAACTGGCATCAGGTGTGTAACATGATTGGCACAAAAACGGATGCACAGAGGCTCTCCAACCTGTGAAGGCTTACGTAAAAAAAAAAATTGCGGAATACTTTAAAAACAATGTTCCTCAACATCAAATTGCAAAGGTTTTGAAGGTCTCATCATCAACAGTGCATAACATCATCAAAAGATTCAAAGAAACTGGAAAAATCTCTGTAAAGTAGGACAAGGCTTTGAAGACTTTACTGATGCCCGTGACCTTTCTGGCCTCAGACACCATCAAAACACCACCGCATGATTCTGCTTGGGCTGACATTAATACTAAATGGGCCCAGGAATAACAAGAAAAACCACTGTCTGTAAACACAGTCCGCCATGCCATATCCACAGATGCCAATTTAAAACTCTATCATGCAGAAAGGAAGCCATTGTTGAGCATGATCCAGAAGCGCCACCGTGTTCTGTGTGCCAAGGCTCATTTAAAATGAACTTGTAGCAAAGTGGCAAAGTGTCCTGTGGTCAGACGAGTCCAAATTCAACATTCTTGTTGGTAATCATGTGCGTCATGTCCTCCAGGCGAAAGAGGAGAAAGACCACCCCTCCTGTTATTAGCATTCAGTTCAAAAGCCAGCATCTCTGATGGCACGGGGATGCATTAGTGCATATGGCGTGGGACACTTGCATGTTTTAAAAAGCACCATGAATGCTGAAAGGTATGTTAAAGTTTTAGAGCAACATATGCTCCCCTCCAGACAACATCTATTCCAGGAAAGGCATTGTGTATTTCAGCAAGACAATGCAAAACCACATACTGAAGCTATTACAACAGCATGGCTTCATAATAGAAGAGTCCGTGTGCTGAACTGGCCTGCCTGCAGTCCTGATCTTTCACTGATTGAGAACACATGGCGCATAATTAAACAAAAAGTCCATCAAAGGAGACCCAAAACTCTCCAGCAGCTGGAAGCCTGTATTAAACAAGAGTGGGATCAAATTCCAATGGCTAAACTCAAGAAATTTGTCTCTCACGCCCAGACGCCCACTCTACAAGTAAAAGAAGAGGGATGCACATCATGGTAAACAGGCCCTGTCCCAACTTTTTGAGACCTGTAGCAGCCATCAAATTTGAAATGAGCCTATTTTAGGATAAAATTGTAAATTCTCAGTTTCGTAACATTTGCTATGTTATCTCTGTTCTATTGTGAATAAAATACTGCCTGGTGTGATTTGAAAGTCATTGCGTTTTGATTTTATTCACAATTTACACTTTGTCCCAACTATTTTGGAATTGGGGTTGTACAACCAAAGCAACTGTAATGGTCCAGACCAGGAATGAATTGCGGCGTCAGATGTGCTTTCCATTTGGTAGTTTATTGACAGCAATACGGTACAGAATTGCGATGGAACCCCGATACTTGTAGTGGGGGCAGAACCACAAATAATGATAGACAGTTCAGCACAGATGTTATAGGCTAGGCTGGGCTGACAGTCGCCAGCTACCGACTTCCGGGATGCAGCCAGGCGTACGACAGACTTCACCAATACTGAACTGCTCCAGAAGATGAGGAGGTTGCTTGAGAGGAACGCAGTCTCAGTCCCGGACCCGGATCAGGGTTGGAAGCTTGTTCCTGACAAACTTGACAAAGAGAACAAACTTGGAAGGGTTAACAAGAATGTAGTCCCAGTCCTGGACCCTGATTAGATTTCAAGCTTTTTCTGAAAAACTTGAGTAGATGAACAGGAATAGGCTTGAGTTGAGTTAACTTGAACTCGGTCCCAATCCTGGACCCTGATTAGGATTGGAAGTTTGTTCAAATTAACTAAATGACTAGAATGACTTTTAATTTCTCAACATATGACTGAGATCTCAGTAAAATACAACTTTACAATCCAGCAATTCTGTACATGTCCTATTGGAAGTCATTAGGGATAACTGTGTACTTTTTAATGAATTACATTATCCTCTCTCTGAAATATTTGGGCAAGAGGTGTATTTATTAAGGAAATGGACAATGCATCTGTTAGTAGGCATGGTTATGACTATCTCTAAGGGCATCACAAAGTTTATGTTTGTATTTACACTACTTCCTTCATAGTTCCCCCATAGCAGCAGAGGAGACTTCACACAGAGTGACAATCAGAAGTGAAGTGCTAGGTCGAGAGGGTTAGCTTCTTAGCAAAGAGCCTCACTGTGGTTATTAAAGGTCACATGACGCTCTTGGACATGAGCAGGGTGCTCCCTGGTCTCCTGGCTAATTCCCAACCGGGCTCTATCAACCTGTCACCAAATCATACTGTCATGATTCTGGGTTTTGGCCATGTCTTTTATTTATTGATTTTATTTATTGTACATCCTGGTTTTTCTGTTCATGCCATTTCTGTATTCATTGCACTATTGTCACCCCTGTCTTGTGATCAGTATGGTACATTCCGTCCTCCCAGTCTGCGTGTCCACATGCTTCTGGGGATTTCAGTGGTTTCTGGTGTTTCACATTATAACTTCAATTCTCGTTTACTTCCTTCGCTCTGCTTTCCTTGATTACTAAAAATACTAACATTTATATGTTGTATTATACTTACTAACCTATCTAACCCATGTACATACTACTAACTAACAACGAGCACTTGGGTTAATTTGTAAAGTTGCACCGCTACTAATTACTACTAACGCAATCTCAGCACTCGCCCTGTTCTAGTCTCTGCCCCTTGCTTTACCTTCCCTGCATCTCCCTGTGCTTCTGTGAAATCTTTCACACACGCTTAATTGCTATCCTGCACTCCTTGATCTGTGCACGTAGAACTCCTTGACCGGAGCCGTTTATCTGTCATAGGTTGTCTATGTGTATCCTGTCCATGTCTTGGCGCTTGCCAATTATTGTGTTAAGGACTTCCCCATGTGTATTTCCCTTTGTAATTAGTTCTTATCCAATTCACCTGGCCCTGCATAGCATGTGACTTCTCTTGTGTATTTAAAGGAATAGACAACGGAATTTCAAAATACAGTTTGGAAGATAGATTATGTCATAAACTAACGATTCATGTGAATGTTTGAGCATAGGCTTCCATATAACTAAGCTTTATCCATCTCCGGAAAAGTCGGGTCCTGAAGCAGAATTGATGATTTCATAGATGCCGCCATTGAAAAATATTTCAACCAATCAGAAAAATCTCGTGAGATGCGTTTGACGCCAAGTATGGCGCAGCACGTTAAAGCTATACATGGCGAGTGAGACTGCACAAGCATTGGGATAGTTGTTAAATTACTCACTGTTGTCACCATTTTTCTGTGCCAAAGGACATTGTTAGTTACAAACAGACCCTACTATTCGTGAAAATATTCACAAAGGCTGTTTGAAGGCCGAGAGAGAGAACAATATGCCTGGCGCAGCAGCGTTTGGTGTATATGCAGGACTGGTTCAGGTCAGCAGCATGACCGCATTACTTCTATGCTGTCGTGCAAAGGCAAAACACCGTAATATCACATTTGGTCGAACTTTGTCACTTTGGGGGTATTGAAGACCTCCTTCATCATCTGGATGAACATTTTGAGTCAATTTGATTGTTTTATGAAAAATATTCCGGCGATGAAACTTTTTAGTCGACAGTAATGCCTAGTAGGAAAATCCACCCATCATTATACATATCTGCTAAGTGTCAGGCACATCATCAGCGATGTTTCCATTAATAATCCACTGCTAGAGCAGTTCGGATGCAGGCGAGCAGACCACTTTTTTATGATCACTAAGTCCGGCAGTTGGGGTCTCACCTAATGTCCATAGTTTGTTGCAAAGCAAATTCCAACACATTCCGCCTGTAAACCCTTTCTTTGCTGATTATGTCTGGAGCTAAGCTGTTTACATTGACGCTAAACGAATTTTTTCAAGATTTATAGATATTCAGTCACCGCAAAGACGCTAATACAGGCGAAAAAGCTGCGTATTCGATCTTTGCATTGACTTTGAATTTAAAATAATTTCCTGTATTCATTCATACTGTATAATGCAAAGTAACTTATCTGCTGGCATTCTTTTTCTGGTGCCGCACACAAAACTGAAGCTATTCTCTATCATGAAGATATGATGTAATGTCACCACAGCTCTGTATAGCAACAATTAAATGTATCTAATTCATTCTTAATCATTCAAAACAAATGTCATTGATGGTTGGCACCTTTTAGAAGTGCTCTTCTAATGGTCTTGTGTACAGAAAACAGCAACCAAATATTGAATCTATAAAGTTCACAGAAGGACCAAATGCGCCAACGTAAGAGCACTGAAGAGTGAGATTCATTTTGCGCCCATGTGACGTCATGCATTGCCCTTCCGGGAGGCAAAATGGCAGCTCAGTAGTGGCCTTAGGACTGCCACACAAAAACGCTCAAAACTTTTTCATAAATGGTCAAGTATGCCTAGGGAATTTTCTCATGGGCTCTCAATATTATAAGCTATCAACCTATGCATGTACTTACATTCCGTTGTCTATTCCTTTAAGGTCTTCACTGCAGCCTTTACCTTGTCAGAACGTTGATCAATTTTCACTAGTGCAGAGCCTTCGTGATGCCTTTTGATTATTGCTTCTAACTGGCCTACATCTTCCTTTTTGTAATTTAATTCTGATATTGCCTTGCCCCTTCTTGTTCTGGTTTGCTACTTTCTGGATTTTGACCCCTTTTCTGTACGACCACGATTCTTGTTATTGATGCCCTGTGCATGATCTACCCTTCTGGATTTTTGACTACGATTTTTGGATTACTGTTTCATGTACCGTTACACATCTGCTTCTCTGGTTTTGACCCCTGCCTGTTTATCGACTTCGTTTTTGGATTTTGATTGTGGCTTGGCAATTCCTGTGTTTTCTGGTTTTGACCCTTTTTGTAATAAAGGCTTACGTTTTTGGAATTTTGGTACTCCCGTGTGGTTCCTGAACGCACCATTACACATGCCCGATTTAATTGGGTATTAAATTTGTCTTCTCCCTCTCCACCTTCATGTTTTCCCATGGAGTCAATCACATGTATTTTGAAATTTAGTTTGGCAAGGTTTAAATAAGAATTTGACAAATTCTGGAAGGCAGGTTTTATTTGTTTGTTTATAGGCGCTAATAAAAGTGACGATTGCGGTCTTCCTGAGACACAGCTTATGCTTATTAGAGACATTCAGTATTGATATAGCCTCGCTGTACTGTGTAATTAAGCCTGAGAGTCATGGTGATGCATTGCATACAAACCATGATTAAACTAGCATTGCTTTTCTGTTGTTTTGTATTAATTTCCCCCGGGCCCTCGATTGGAAACATTGACACCATTTTGTTATTTGTGAGACTTCGCGCTGAAGTCCAGAAATTTTGCAGTTTTTGGGGGTGAACCGACAGCGGAGTGGGGGTAGTGGGCCTCAGTACTTTCCCACGTAACTCGTACGAAGTGATGAACAGTAAAAATACAGAACTGGTTTATGATTTCATACTCCAAATACGGCACAGAGGGCATTACAATGGGAGAGAGGCAGGAAACACTTGCACAGATCTGCAATCCATCACAGGGCAAATACACCATTCACTCACTCACTCACACTGCCACACAATTTAGAGTCTTTAATTATCCTGGCATGAGGATCTTTGTACTGTGGGAAAAAATTATAGAAACAAAGGGAAACACACAGGAGAAAAAGACACAGGAGGAAAAAAAAACATGCAAACAGCACACAGAAAGCCCCAGGCTGGATTTGAATCAGAAAGCTTCCTGCTTGCAACAACAAGTAACCCAGTGCTCTGAGAATACAGAGGGGCCAAAAATTAAATTGAGCAATAAGGGACAGTGCTCCTGAACACACAACCTGCAGAGTTTGATCACTAAATCCTTACGGCTCTAATGTAAAAATACATAAGTGCATGAGTCACTCTTGTTCAGGTTAACAGTCAGGTTAGCCTGGGTCAAGCGCTGAACAACGTCTCTACATCTTTCAGATGTTCTTCCCAGGAGTCACTCCATGTGATCAGAAGTCGTCGATATGCGCACCCATATTGGCAGCAATCCGGCGATTGTAGACTGTATCATCCTTTGGAACGTGGTTGGGGCATTTTTTCATGCCAAAGGGTAGGACTTCATACTGGTATAACCCAGATGGTGTGGCAAAAGCAGAGATGCTCTTGGCCCTCTCAGTTAAAGGCACACAATAAATCAATCTTGGTCAGAAACTTTGCTTGCCCTACTCTATCGATACAATCATCAATCCTAGGTATTGGAAACACATCAGTTCTAGTTACAGCATTGACTTTGCGATAATCTGTACAGAATCTAGTACTTCCATCAGGTTTTGGAACTAGAACACAGGGTGAACTCCAATCTGAGTTAGAGGGTCTGATAATATCATGTTCTAACATGTACTCAACCTCTTTCTCAGCAATCTTTCTCTTTTCAGGATTCATCGATGCGGATGCTGTTTTATTGGTTTGGCATCACTAACATCTACATCATGAGAGGCTATAGAAACTCTCTTTGGAACATCAGGAAATAGATCTTTATATTTCTTGATCAACCTCTCAAACTGATCTTTCTGTGAGGGTTCTAGGTGCTGGAGTTTTACATCAAGATTTTGCAACACTTTAGAATTTGACAATTTACAAGAAAGAACTTCAGCTTTATTTCTAGGTTCATCATCTTGAAACTCCCCCTCATCTTCACAAGTCTCGGCCATAGGAGGATCTGAAGTGACAGATGCAACCCTAGCATTCCTATCATGATAAGGCTTCAGCATGTTAATGTGACACAACTGTTTTGGCTTTCTCCTATCTGGAGTCTTCACAATGTAATTGAGATCATTGAGTTTTGTCAGAATTTCATAAGGACCATGAAATCTAGCCTGCAATGGATTGGACTGCAAGGGAAACAACACAAGGTCCTTGTCTCCTGGTTTTAAACTCACGGCTTCTAGCCTTATGATCATACCAAGTTTTTCATTTTTCCCTGACTTGATTTCAAGTTCTCTTTGGCTAGGTCTAAGCTTCACGCAGTCTTTCTTTGAACTTGCTAACATAGTCTAACAGACTGATATGCGGCTCTTTCTCTTGCCATTGTTCACTCAACAATAGCAAAGGTCCTCTCACTTCATGGCCAAACACTAGATCAAACGGGCTGAATCCAGTAGACTCCTGCACTGCTTCTCTAGCTGCAAACAACAGCAAATGAACACCTTCATCCCAGTCTTTCTCATGGTCATAACAATAAGTCCTCATCATTGTCTTGAGAGTGGAATGAAACCGCTCTAAGGCACCCTGACTCTCTGGATGATAGGCACTGGAAAGAATCTGCTTCGCACCTAGTTCATACACAACCTGCTGAAACAATCCGGAAGTGAAATTGCTACCTTGATCTGACTGAATTTCCCTGGGAAGGCCAAACAACGTGAAGAACTTTATCAAAGCCTTCGAGATTGCAGTTGCCTTGATGTTGCGTAGAGGTATGGCTTCAGGAATCTGGTAGATGCACACATGATTGTCAACAAGTACTGATTTCCAGATCTAGTCTTGGGTAATGGACCAACACAATCAACAATGACCTTGGAGAAGGGCTCCCCAAATGCTGGGATAGGCTGCAATGGAGCTACAGGTGGGTCTAACTGGTGTTTTTCCAACTACCTGACAGGTGTGACAGGTTTTGCAAAAGTTGGAAACATCTTTCCAAGTCCAGGCCAGAAGAAGTGTTTCATGATCTTGTCAACAGTCTTGTTAACACCAAGATGACCTCCTAAAGGCAAACTATGAGCCATTGTTAAGATCTCATTCCTGTAGACCTTCGGAACAACAATTTGCTTGACCACTGCCCAATTTGCATTGGCAGGGATATCAGGAGGGCGCCACTTCCGCATCAACACTCCATCCTTGAGATAATACCCAACTGGAACTGCGTCTATTTCTTCATCAGGAAGGGCTCTCTTCTTTAGTGCGCAAATTTCAGGATCATTGGTTTGCTCCTGAATCAACCGCTTTCTAGACAGAGACAAGTCTCCAAACACATCGGAATCACCAGAGCCATCTGGCTGGCTGAACAGAGAACTGATAAAAGTGTCTGATAAGTCCTCAAACGGAGAAACCATAGTAAGCTGAACAGAGTCATGAGGCGAACCACCTGAATCATGACTATTCAATGTGCTGGACGGCACCACATCATCTTCTTCTTGAGCCTTCTTAGCCATAGCACGGGTCACTGCACAGGAAGGATACAGAGATGGGTCTTCATCGCCATCTTCAGTGCTCGGCTGTGAAGTAAGATGAACAGGGGGAACTACATTGCCCCCAGCCAGGTCATTGCCTAGCAACAGAGAAACACCCTTGATAGGTAGACTTGACATAAGTCCCACCTTTACCTGTCCTGTAAGTAAATCTGACTTCAAGAATACAGAGCGCAGGGGTACAGATACAGTCCTCCCTTCAATACCTTGTACAAGTATGAAATCCCCAGAAGCGGTCTCATCATGTAACTCCAAGGAGTCCATCAACAAAAGTGACTGAGAAGCTCCGGTATCCCTTAGGTTATATATGGGTACAGGAGGAGAATGCTCATTCAGAGCCACAAATCCCTCTGACACAAATGGAAGAAATTCCTCCCTCACAAAGTCAGCAGTATCAGGCTTCTTAGCCTCACAAGGAGCAGGCAATTTAGCAGATTGGTCATCTACTACAGGGGTTTCTAACCTTGTCTTCATAAAGGCATTGGGTTTGGTATCCTTTTTCTTTCTTAGCTTTAAGGAACCAACAGTTAGTTGTAACATGACCAGATTTCTTGCAATAGTTGCAAAATAGACCACTTTTGTCCCTGTCAGCTTTTACACTTTGATCAGACCTTTGACTGGATTTCTGAGCACCATCACCAGATTTGTCTTTGTCTTTGGGTGAGGAATCTTGGGTATCACCGTTACCTTTCTTCTGAAATTGGGACCATCTATTGTAACTGCTGGACTGAAATTTGGACTTATGTGTGAGAACATATTCGTCTGCAAACTTGGCAGCTGATTGCAAATTCAGTGCTTGCTTCTCATTAAGGTAGGTCTTAATATCATCCTTGACACAGTTCTTGAATTCTTCAACTAACACCATCTCTTTTAGTGAGTTGAAATCATCCTTGACCTCCATAGAAAGTACACCAGCGCTCAAAAGCAAACCTTCTTCTCGTTAGCAAATTCCACATAAGTCTGATTGTCAGATTTCTTCAGACCTCTGAATTTCTGTCGGTAAGCCTCTGGAACCAACTCATAAGCTGTCAAAATAACCTTTTTGACAACCTCATAATCAGAGGAATCATCTGCAGACAAAGCTGAATAGGCTTGTTGAGCTTTACCCTTGAGGACAGTTTGCAACATCAGAGGCCAGTGTTCCTTTGGCCACTGACAACTCTTAGCTACCTTCTCGAAGCACTGGAAATACTTATCAACCTCCTTCTCCGAGAATGGAGGCACCAGCTTTACCTCCTGGCTAGCACAAAATTTGTTTTCAGCTTCTATTTTGATTTTTAGTTGCTCCATTTGGTGCCTTTCTTCCCTGTCTAACTTCTGTAACTTGAAATCTCTCTGTTTCTGTCTCTCTCTTTCTGCTCTTTCCTCTTTCTCTCTCTCAAATTCTCTTTGTTTTTCTTTTTCCTCCCTGTCTTTTCTCTCTTTATCTCTCTCAAACTCGTTTTTCTTTTTCCTCCCTTTCTTTTCTCTCTTTCTCTCAAACTCTCGTTGTTTTTCTTTTTCCTCCCTTTCAATCTCTAGCATTTTTAATTTAAGTTCCATTTCTACATTTGGATTTTCCACTGGAAACTGTTCCAGATCTCCTGGTGCAAACACATTTTCATCAATGTAATATTCAACAATCTCTCTAGCCAGTCTTGCTTTTCGCATGGCTGGTTTTACATCTGTCAGCTCTAACTGTCTGCATATTTCTAGCAGTTCTGTCTTTTTAAAAGACTTCAAAACCTCTGCGGTTGGTGATGCCAAGAAATCATCCATTGCTGTTGATCTGTCAATATATATCTAGGAAAATTCAAAAAACAATTTCACAATTTGAAATTTTAGATTTTCAATAAATGACTCACACAATGGTCTATCCCGGACGAGCCCCCACTTTGTTCTGGCCCCAATTTGTTATGGCGTCAATTTGTTATGACGTCACGGACGGCAAGGGATGACAGAAAAATTCTTAAACTTCAACACATTTAATTAAACAACACTTAGAACTAATCTACAATCTACCCTGCTGACCAAGATTGAAATTAAAAAAAGTGAGATATTTACAGTCCCCTGGTAATTGAGATGGGCTGCTGTGTTGCGATGTCCTGGGACAGGAAAATGCTCCAACACAGGCAAAAATCCACAAAAAGCTTCACAGGTCTTGAAAAGAGTGACAGGTCTGGTCATATGTATCCTTCCACAATTTCTCCTTGCAATTTCTCCTACCACCTTTCACTCTCTCAATTTTTCTCCTTATATACTCTTTTCCAGCCCCCTCTCAGGCATGCCCAGGACATGCCCCAAACCTAGCTCCAGACTGTGCTGAACAAAAAAAAGTCAATACTGCCATCTAGTGGCTTTTTTTTCCCCACATTACAACATAAAGATTTGCCATTTAGTCCGAACTCTAAACTAGTTTTATGGAACAACATACAATACGTATTCTTCTCTTTCATCAAAACGCATCAATGGAAAAAGGTATGCTTTTTGCAGTTTCAAAGCTAAGATTACTTGTTTTAGCTGAAATCCAAACCTCTAAGATAGAATATTCTTGGTCATCAATTGACATTGATGTAATTTTTTTTTTTTTTTTTTTTTTTAGTTTTTCACAATTGCTAAAACACAAATCCCAACTCTCTAAACCAAATGACTGGTTCCCTAAACACATTTAATAAAACTAGCCCCAATTTGCCAAAACTATAAACACATTTCACATGTTAAGACACAATTCACAAAACTCAACCCCCCGTTTCTCATAACTCTAAACACATTTTGTCTTGCTAAAACACATGTTGCAAAAACTTCTGCTCAAATTCTCAATCACTAAACACATTTTGCATATTGAAGCTCATGTGATGTAAAATGCTAGCCACAGTCAGCAAAACTTGAACACAATGAACACACCTGGTGTCATTGATTAAACACACAGACTCTAAATTGAAAACACCTGTTGCAAATGATGTGACCACACATATAGACAAGTTCAGAATGCACCGTTTGCTGAAGGTTCCAAACAACAACAATGGCATAGGAAGAGGAGTTTGTGCCAGAGGAAGAAGAGGAGGGGGGAGGGAGGAGGAGGAGGAGGGGAGGGAGGAGGGGGGCGAGGGGGGAGGAGGGGGCGAGGGGAGGAGGGGGGGGGAGCCAAGGAGGAGAGGAGGGGGCCAGGAGGGAGAGCAAGATGACCACGCTTCATCATTTAGGATGAAATGAGAGCTACAGTCATTGACCATGTCACTGTCCACAGCATGTCAATGACTGAAGCAGGACAGAGTCCATCCAAGCCTTAGCAGGTTCTCAGTGGCCACCATTATCCGGGCATTCAGAGAACACAACAGGTGCTGTATGTAGTTGTTTTTTGCCCACAGAACAGTGGAGTACAATGGTTTCATCACAGTATCCTTGCTGTAAAAAGATTGCGGAACATGTCTATTGATGTTTCTATTGAATGCATGTTCTCTTTTTTTACAGAGTCCATGTACAATTCAGTAACTGTATTTTTTCTTTTTTTTTTTTTACTGTAATTTACATATGTTTCTATGAAACACACAATATGAATGCCCAATACTCTACAGTAATATATTTTGAGAACAGATAAGAAGGTTTCTAAAAATGTCTTGGCTGTTGTGAAAAACTATAAAAAGAACATTCTCACACCCTGAACATTGTGTTTTCAGTTTTTTTATTGCAGTATGTAATGATGCTTTGTAGTGTTTACATTTTTGCAGGCTTTGAGAGTGATTTTGGTGTCAAAGTTTGGTTTTGAGCATATGAGCAACTGTTTTGGTGTGAAAGTTTGGTTTTGAAAAGAGGATGTGAGGTTTTGTGTATGTAGCTTGAGAAATGTGTTTAGAGTTTTGGGAAAATGGAGCAATGTTTCGTGGAATGTGTTTTAGCAATAGTGAAAAACTGTAATTCAAAATGCATTTACTTTACCTACTCTGGGAACTACAGGATTTGATTGCTGTGATATCCATTTCCTGGTGTAGTGTCTACTGATTGCTCAACAAGTATGTTAATATTGATTGAGATAGATTTTGATGACTGTGTTTAGTTTTGAGCATAGTTAAAACTGTTTTTAGGCAATAGTTAGATTTTGCAAGAAGAGTGAGCAGTTTTGGGAATGCCGTTGGAGAATAGAATTTTGTGTTCATGATTTTGAGAAAATGATGGGAGCTTCCAGAAATTGAGTTTTAGCAATTCAGAAAAACTGTAAAGAAAATGTCGAAATTTGCCCTATCTCCCAATGTAAACAAAATTTTCAAAGTAATCTAGAATCCAGTTTGATCCGGATCTACACCAAAAACTAATCATTTCTGACTTGGACTATTACCAACCCCTCTGTGAAATATGAAAATGATCCGACCAGAACTGCGGCCTGTAGGCTGTCCACAGACAAACACACACACACAGATAAATAAACAAAGACAAACACATAACCCCTCCCGCACTTTGTTCGCGGGCGGGGCAATAATAATAAACATTTTCTGTTTAGTATATGCCCTGGATGCTGTGTCCTAAATTATTTTATGTAGTGTCTAACGAATGCTCTGTGGTGAATATATTTTTACTCAGGGCCGGCGCTAGACCTGAAAATTTGGGGGAAAAAATCTATCTCTTTATTGACTACAATTAGTGCTGGCTAATTCTAGATGGTTTTCCTTTATTAACACGTTTTCCAATTCAAGAATAATCAAGTGGCAATTGAAGACACGGCTTCTCTCCCCCATACAATCGAACAGCGACAAAATAATGGGCTACATTCAGTACAGAAAAATAATTTAATTATAAATAGGTCTATGCACTGCCACTCAGCAACGGTAATGTTTTTTTTCCAGCGAGAGCGGCATTTCAGAACTCTTTTGCGAATGAAGGTAATTTCAGCGACAAGTACGCACACCTGTTTTTGCAGCGCGGTCACGCAACTTGCTGTAAAAAATAGACAGCTGTCCGATTGGAAAATGTAAACGGACGAAACCACGTACTTGTCACCAGAATTACCTCCATTCGCTGAAGAGTTCTGAAATGCCGCTCTCACTGGAAAAAAAGTTACGTCACTGAGTGCCAGTGCATAGACCTAATTATAATTAATTATTTTTTTTAACTCAATGTAGCCCATTTGTCGCTGTTAGATCGCATGGGGGGAGAGAGGCCGTGTTTTTAATTGCCACTTGATTATTCTTAAATTGGAAAACGTGTTAATAAAGGAAAACCATTAAGAACAAGCCAGGACTAATTGTTGCCAATAAAGGGATGGATTTTTGCCCAGGCAATCGTCTAGGCGAGCGCCGGCCCTGTTTTTACTTGCGGTGTGTATGATCTGAGATCGTTTTGAACACAGGATAACTGTTTTTGAGGTGATAGTTTGATTTTGATAGAAAATTCTGGGGTTTTGTGAATGGAGTTTGAATTTTTGGATTTGTGTATAAGGTTTTGAGAGAATGGGTGGAGGTTTCAAGAAATGAGTTTGCGCAATTGGGGAAAAGTATAAAATGAGCTCTGTCTGTCTGTCCGTCCGTGCGTTCGTCCAGAGCCAAAACTCAAGAACCAAGCGTTGGATTTCAACGAAACTTCACAGGCAGATACATTATGGCATCACAATGTATCATGCTGAAAAGTAGGTCACTTGGTCAAATTTCCGTCTGTCTGTTGTAATTTGTCAAAATTTCCAGTGCTATTCTGTCATATCGATGGTTGAGGAGCAAAACCTCCTATCTGAAAAAATGCACGTTTTTGAGAAAACTAAAAAAAAAAACTTGTTTTCTTGCAGAATACTATTTGTTAAGGATACCCAACACATAATACACTGTCTTTGGTCTACAACCCCAATTCCAAAGTAGTTGGGATGAAGTGTAAATTGTGAATAAAATTAAAATGCAATGACTTTCAGATCACTTGACCAATATGTTATTTACAATAGAACATAGATAACATTCCAAATGTTGAAACTGAGATATTTTACATTTTTATCCACAAAATGAGCTTATTTCAAATTTTCTGGCTGCAACAGGTCTCAGAAAAGTTGGGACACTGGCAAAAAAGGGCTGAAAAAGAAATTAACCCTCAAGCGACCGAGTGGGGTCATTTATGACCCCAGACATACATTTCTATGTGCTGTTTTAATATTTTAAATGAGAAAAATGTTTCCTTCGATGAGTTTGTCAAGCTGTTCCTCCAAGGAATTTTCATAGATTTTCAGAGGAATTGGCCTATTGCTGTGTCAAGGACAGCTGAAAGATGTGTGGGGTCATTTATGACCCCAGAGATACAGTTTTTTGAGTCGACAAAAAAAAAAACTCCAAGGCGCCATACCTCATCCAAATCAAATTATTATGATTATTTTTATTATTATGACATTTTCTAGAGATAGAAAATGTGTCCTCTGAGGGGCCACATACCATCCATCGAATGACAAAAAACACTCAATCCGTTAATCTGGCGAATATATCAATTTTTAATTCAAAAATATTTTTAGTTTTATATTGCTCAGCTCAGATGAGATAAAATTTTAGCAATTTTGTCCTTGGACCAATAATTACCCCTATGTAAATTTTGGGCGAGATTGCACGTTAGTTTTTGGGGTAAAAGTTGGTGACTGACAGATAGACACACACACACAAACAAATGAAAACATAACTTCCTTGGCAAGGGTACATACAGCTGCAAACCATGTTATTCTGGTTCTGATTGGCAAGGTTAGTGAATAAAAATTGACCATTGCCAAAAATCAATGCCCATAAACTCAAAAAACATGTACATTTTTTAGGGTCATAAACGACCCCACACAACTTTCCATTATTCTTGGCATTCATAAAAATTAATCAAAAATGCTTAACTTTTGCATTTGATCATTTACTTATATCAGCCATACATAAATGAAGCTGTGTGGATGTGATGAACTTAAAAATAGTCATTAAAAATAACAATTTTTGCATAAAACACAGCGGGGTCATTTATGACCCCACTCGGTCAGTTTAGTCGCTGAAAACACTTGGTTGCTTGAGGGTTAATATATAAGAGAATCACCTGAAAGAACATTTAGCATGTAATTAAGTTAACTGACATCAGGTATGTAACATGATTGGCTATAAAAGGGATGTCTTAGAGAAGCTGAGTCTCTCAGAAGTAAAGATGGCCAGAGGCTCTCCTACCTGTGAAGGCCTGCGTAAAAAAATTGTGGAATACTTTAAAAAAAATGTTCCTCAATGTCAAATTGCAAAGGCTTTGAGGGTCTCATCATCGACAGTGCATAACATCATCAAAAGATTCAGAGAAACTGGAAAAATCTCTGTGCGTAAGGGACAAGGCCGAAGACCTTTACTGGATGCCCGTGATCTTCGGGCCCTCAGACGCCACTGCATCACTCACCGGCATGATTCTGTCATTGGCATTACTTAATGGGCCCAGGAATACTTCATGAACCCACTGTCTGTAAGCACAGTCCGCCATGCCATCCACAGATGCCACCTAAAACTCTATCATGCAAAAAGGAAGCCATTGTTGAGCATGATCCAGAAGCACTGCCGTGTGTTCTTTGGGCCATGGCTCATTTAAAATGGACTGTAGCAAAGTGTCCTGTGGTCAGATGAGTCCAAATTTGACATTCTCGTTGGAAATCATGGGCGTCGTGTCCTCCGGGCTAAAGAGGAGAAAGACCACCCCTCCTGTTATCAGCGTTCAGTTTCTAAAGCCAGCATCTGTGATGGTATGGGGATGCATTAGTGCAAATGGTGTGAGACCCTTACATGTTTTAAAAAGCACCATGAACGCTGAAAGGTATATAAAGGTTTTAGAGCAACATATGCTCCCCTCCAGACGACATCCATTCCAGTGAAGGCCTTGTGTATTTCAGCAGGACAATGCAAAACCACATACTGCAGCTATTACAACAGCATGTCTTCGTAGTAGAAGAGTCCGTGTGCTGAATTGGCCTGCCTGCAGTCCTGATCTTTCACCGATTGAGAACATTTGGCGCATAATTAAACGAAAAGTCCGTCAAAGGAGACCCAAAACTCTCCAGCAGCTGGAAGCCTGTATTAAACAAGAGTGGGATCAAATTCCAATGGATAAACTCAAAAAAAAAAAAAAACCCACAACTTATCTCCTCAATGCCCAGATGCCTCCACTCTGTGTTTAAAAGAAGAGGGGATGCCACACCATAGTAAACAGGCCCCTGTCCCAACTTTTTTGAGACCTGTAGCAGCCATCAAATTTGAAATGAGCTCATTTTGTGGATAAAATTTTAAAATTTCTCAGTTTCAACATTTGCTATGTTATCTCTGTTCTATTGTGAATAAAATACTGGCTGGTGTGATCTGAAAGTCATTGCTTTTTGATATTAATTCACAATTTACACTTTGTCCCAACTATTTCAGAATTGGGGTTGTATATTTTATTTTTCCCACAAAAACAATGTTCACAGTGTACATCCCAACCAACACAAAGTTGCACATACAGTGGTCTACATACAAAATAAGAATTTACTGTGTACAGTTACAGTAAAAAAAAAAAAAAAAAACTGCTGCATCCTCTCCTCTATTTCTGTCTGGCCACAGCACCTTATCCACATCACAAGCAATGTTTTCCCTGGCTAAGCAGCGGGGGAAATATCGCCAAGCATGGCGAATCCAGCCATGAAAAGCATCAACTGCTATATCTCCACATCGTCTCCCATAGCTTGGAGAAGGGTATCTGCGATTGTGGATTTCACTCATACACTTTCCATCTCCAGGCAGAAAAAAAAATTCCTCAATAGGATTGAGGAATGGAGAATATGGAGGAGATAAACAACTAAAATGCATGGGTGGGCAGTGAACCAGTTCTGAACCAGAGCAGCCCGGTGAAACTTCGTTGTCCCAAATGACAACGTGCCTGAGCTGCTCTGGGCCGTCTGTCTGATCTGGTGGAATGAGTGTGTTGTGTAGGGTGTCCAGGAATGTGATCAGATGGGCAGTGTTGTAGGGGCCAAGGGTAGCATGGTGATGGATGACGCCGTGGTGCGTAATCGCTGCACACATTGTGATGTTCCCTCCACGCTGGCCAGGGACTTCAACAATGGCTCGCTGGCCGATGATATTCCTTCCCCTCCTTCGTCTTTTTGTGAGGTTGAATCCACCCTCATCTATGAAGATGAACTGGTGCTCCACTGCAGCCACCTCTAGCTCAAGGAGTCTCTGAAACACATGACAATATCAGAAATAGACATGGAGTGGTCACCATTGCGAAGCACAATCATTATGATTACAATACTGAAATATGTATAATTTATACAGTGTTGAGAGTATGGATCAATTGTGGGATTGTATAGGACTTACTTGCACATAGTTATATCGCAATTCTTAGACTCTTTCTGAATTGCGTTCAAATGGCACCCTGTAGACCAGCTTTATCCTCAGATTATTTCTGCACAAGACACGGTCCAGTGTTGATAAGCAGCCTATCAATATTTTGAAATCTCATTGTTTTCTATTATTAAGGGTTCAAGCCCGTAGGGCAGAAACCCTATTGTTTTTGTGCTGGTTTATAATAATAATAATAATTATTATTATTATTATTATTATTTCTTCTTCAGAAATGTTTTCGCAAATTCCTGTGAGATGGTAAATGGTAGGGACCTGAAATTTTGCACATTGGTTGGAAGTTGTGTGCAAATGCTGCCCAAGCCATTTTTAACTCAATCGGCCTGATGGGGGCGCTACAATTCAAGAAAAACAGTTTTTCACTTTAAAAGTCATAACTCCCACGCTGTAGGTCCGATTTACACAAAACTTGGTACAGACATTCCTTGGTCCAAACTCCTCCCATAAGCACCCCTAAGGTTTGCCGTATTGGATTTTCCGCCATTTTGAATTTTTTGAAAAACACTTTTGAGATCTCCTCTTAGGCCGTAGGTCCGATTCCTTCGAAATTCGCTTTGGATCATCATTTGACCAAGCTTATCAAAAGTATCATTTAGTTTCCAAGATATTGACCAATGAACTTCAGCAGGGTCTTGGCTTAGCACATAAATAGACAAAAGTTAACAAAAATTGGCCCATAGGGGGCGCTATGCAAAAAAATGGGCATGGCATGACACCAGACTATAAATCAGCAATTGTTTGTCCTATAGCCATAAAACTCACAGGATATATTCATATAAGTACCCGAAACATACCCTGAAAATTTCATTCAAATTGACCAATAGGGGGGATTATCAATGCAAAACAAAGCAGCGTGGTATAACACAAATCAGACTATAAATCAGCAATTGTTTATCCTATAGCCATAAAACTCACAGGATATATTCATATAAATACCTGAAATATACCCTGAAAATTTCATTTAAATTGACCGATAGAGAGCACTATCAATGCAAAACAAAGCCGCGTGGTATAATACAAATCAGACTATAAATTATTAATAGTTTTCCTAATAATTATAAAACTATCAGGATATGTCCACATAAGAACTTGAAACATAGCCTGAAAGTTTCAATAAAATCGACCAGTAGGGGGCGCCACAAATGCACAAAATAGCCTAACATAACACAAATCAGACTATACATCATAAGTTGTTGGTCCAATCATTACACTGGCAAAATAGGTCCACATAAATACCTGCAACATACTTTTAAAGTGGTTTTTGTCCCCCACCGCCACGGTAGCAAGCGGAGCGGGGGACATAGTATTCTGCTCTGTCCGGCCGTCCGTCATGTCCGTTTGTTCTGAACGCGATCTCTCAAAACGGTTTGACCGATTCCATTCATCTTTGGTGTCAAGGTGTATTAGGGGCATGGAGCATAGTATTCAGCTCCATCCGTCCGGCCGTCCGTCCGTCCGTCTGTTGTGAACGCGATATCTCAAGAACAGTTTGACCAATTCCATTCATCTTTGGTCTCAAGGTGTATTTGGAGCGGGGACATAGTATTCAGCTCCGTCTGTCCGTCCTTCGTCCGTCCGTCATGTCCCGTTTGTTGTGAACGCGATCTCAAGAACGGTTTGACCGATTCCATTCATCTTTGGTGTCAAGGTGTATTAGGGGGGTGCTCACAGCCTACTCGATTTACGTGACTGTGGCATTATTCTCAAGGTCATTACAAACATTTTACCACTTACAAATACCTTGTCAACATGATATCTCAAGAACAGTTTGACCGATTCCATTCATCTTTGGTGTCATGGTGTATTAGGGCCGGGGGACATAGTATTCAGCCTCGTCAGTCTGTCCGGCCGTCCGTCCATCCCGTCCCTTTTGTTGTGAATGCGAAATCTCAAGAATGCTTTGACCGATTTTATTCATCTTTGGCTTCAATGTGTATTTGTGTGATACGCCAACCCCAGTCGGTTTCTGTCACCTGGCGGGGGACATGGCCACGTTTAGTGGTAACACTTATTAATTAAGCTGTTAAAGCTTTCAACTACTAATGGTCTTTCTTGGCTTGAACCCGGAATTGCAGCTTTGCTATATATTTTTCTTTGTATCTGCCGTAAAGTCATGGGGTTATTTTTTAGGACCATGTTCATGATTTCAGTTTCCTGTTCAGGTGCCAAGATGTTCCCAACCACCTTGTGTTGGTAATCTTTCAGTGATGCAATACAAATAGTAAAATACTGTAAATACTGTGTGGGAATACAAAGTAGGAATACATTTCCCAAATACTTGAAACATACTTCATTTTTACAGTCCTACAGAACAGTCCACAGGCAATACTGTACTACTGTATTCATTGAGTCCTGTATTGATATGCAGTACTGCAATTTTCTAGTGAGAGTAGATTTCTTACCTATTCTCAATTCAGAAAGTCCGGATGATGGATGCTACAGTGTACGTGCTCAAATTTGTCTGTACTCTTTGCCCAGCCTCCCTCATTGTTAGACCATGGTTGACCACATGGTTAACCGAAGTGGCTCGGATCTCATCAGAGGTTACAGTCCTTGGCCTTCCTCGTCCTCGTCCTCCCCGTCCTCCTCCTCTTACTCTCCTCCCTCTTGCTCTGGCTCTGCCTCTGTTTCCAATGTTGGCGTCCATTGCTCCAAAAACAGAAGAACTCACCTGTTGCCCCTTTATGCTCAAGCTCTGATTGCTAATTGTAAAACTGTGTGACAGGTGTTTGCCCATCTGATGAGTCAGTGTGCATAGTAGGGCAATTATTTATTTTATTTATTTATTTGTTTTTTCATTTCGCATGATTGTTCAGTCATTCCATGACAATTTCAACACAACATGTATCATGACCCGAAAGGGTCGCGGAGAAGCGAAATAAACATCAAAGTCCCGCCCCCAACTCCCAGAAAAACAGTTTGATTATGGGTAAGATATCATAAAGATTTATAAATCACAACAGAGCTGAGTGTCTATTTATACTACGATTTAAGCGTCACAACATAAAAATCATAGAGATTTATGACAGTCATGAAGAGTTTTAATCACAATATAGCTGAGTGTCTATAAACAACCCCTATTGTTTATGCCCGTTATGGTTCTGTTTAATTTATCCAATGCCATTTTGTTGGATAAGTTCATAGTTATTCAAACATGCACATTTCAGAAGATACTTAAAGTCTTTCAAATTGTCTGCCCTTCTGATATCTTGTTCAAGTATGTTCCATGCACTGACTCCAGCCACCGATAAGGAGTGTTCACTCGAGTCAATCTGACCCTTCTAGTTTGCAACAACATTCTGCCTCTTAGGTCATGAAGGCATTCAGGTTGGAGAAATAGGCATTGTATATTTTAGGCAATTCTTTGTGGTATCCTAAATATACAGTTTGCAAGGAGTTGAATTTTATTATATCCTGCAATTTAAGAAACTTTGCCTTAATAAACAAATCGTTTGTATGAGTTCCATAGAACATTATGAATAATTCTAAGGGCCTTTTTTTGGAGTTTAAACAATGATTCTATTGTATTATTATAAGTGTGTCCCCATACTTCAGCGCAGTAGTGTAAGTGGGTGCTATGAGTGCTGAATAGATTACTTTAAGGGACTTGTATTTTAATAATTTTGCATTTTCCAAAGAATAGACACGCTTCTAGCTAACTTTCTTTGAACCAAGTTTACATGTGGTTTCCAGCTTAAGAGATTATCTAGCATAACTCCCATGACTTTATATTCATTTACCCTTTCAATGCTGGTACCATTTACCTTTAAGTCTATAATCGTCCTTTAGGCCTTTTTTTCCAAATATCATAAATTTGGTCTTTCTAAGATTTAATGATAAAATTTGTTTACATTAAACCACGTGTGAAGTTTAGACATTTCTTTATTAACCACTTTTGCATGAACCCATACTGGCTGTCACACAGTAGTTTGTGTTTATCAATGTACTCGTCCAATCTGTCGAGACAGGACGATAGTTTGAAAATCATATTTATCCCCGCTTTTGTAGAGGGATAACTTTAGCTATCTTCATTTTATCTGGAAACACTCCGCAGGAGAAGGATAGATTGCATATATGCGTAAGTGGAGTTACAATTGCGTTAGTTAGAGTTTTCAGTAATTTCATATCTAATTGGTTTACATCAACAGATGTCTTAGCTGTACAATTTTTCAGAATTGATCTAATTTCAGATTCGGCAACAGGAGTTAGTGTCATTGTGTCTTGGATTTCCTCATCCTTGTCAAGGTAGTCCCATCTTAGGTGTGAGGATTTAATACCCTTTGCTAGTTCTGGCCCAACATTCACAAAATAACTGTTAAAATTCTCCACAACCAATTCCTTGTCCTCTACCTTTTTGCCATTTATATTGAAGAATGCGGGGTACTCCCTCCTCGGTGTCCTCCCAAAGACGTTCTTTATTATATTCCAGAGATTTCTGGTGTAATGTTTATTTTCTAATAAAAGCTTTTTCATAATACTCTTTTTTATGTTTCCTTAGTAAATTTGTCATTTTTGTTTCTGTAATTTTTGAACCTAATTTCTGCTTTCTCAGTTCTTTCTCTCAGAAACTGTTTATACAATATATTTTTTCTTCTTACAGGCATTTGCCAGTACTTTTGAAACCCAAGGTTTCCTCTCTTTGTTTTGCTTCAGTTTGTTCGTTATTTTGACTAGACAGTGTTTATCATACAGGAGTTTACTGTCCATAGAAAAGCCTCATAGGCTCTATTTGGATCTTTCTCTGTTAATACATGATCCCAATTCTGGTTCAACATATCTGATTCTAGTTTCTTTAGCCTTTTTTTCGCTTTTAATTCTGATTTCTGTGTGTTCCAGGGTTTTCAATCTAGCCTGGTCCCTTATATCTAATTTGCAGTTACAAATAGCAAAAACTGGTAGATGATCAGTAATATCATTTATCAGAATGCCACTAAATATTTCAGAATCTAATACAACCCAAAACCAGTGAAGTTGTACGTTGTGTAAATCGTAAATAAAAACAGAATACAATGATTTGCAAATCCTTTTCAACCTATATTCAATTGAATACACTGCAAAGACAAGTTACTTAATGTTCGAACAGGTAAACTTTGTAATTTTTTGCAAATATTAGCTCATTTGGAATTAGATGCCTGCAACATGTTTCAAAAAAGCTGGCACAAGTGGCAAAAAAGACTGAGAGAGTTGAGGAATGCTCATCAAACACTTATTTGGAACATCCACAGGTGAACGGGCTAATTGGGAACAGGTGGGTGCCATGATTAGGTATAAAAAGCAGCTTCCCTGAAATGCTCAGTCATTCACAAACAAGGATGGGGCGAGGGTCACCACTTGGTGAACAAATGCGTGAGCTGATTGTCGAACAGTTTAAAAACAACATTCCTCAACGAGCTATTGCAAGAAATTTAGGGATTTCATCATCTACGGTCCGTAATATCGTCAAAAGGTTCAGAGAATCTGGAGAAATCACTGCCGTAAGGCGACAAGGCCGAAAACCAACATTGAATGCCCGTGACCTTCGATCCCTCAGGCGGTACTGCATCAAAAAACCGACATCAGTGTGTAAAGGACATCACCACATGGGCTCAGGAACACTTCAGAAAACCACTGTCAGTAACTACAGTTCGTCGCTACATCTGCAAGTGCAAGTTAAAACTCTACAATGCAAGCGAAAGCCATTTATCAACAGCACCCAGAAATGCCGCCCGGCCGCTGGGCCCAAGCTCATCTAAGATGGACTAATGCAAAGTGGAAAAAGTGTTCTGTGGTCTGACGAGTCCACATTCAAATTGTTTTTTGAAACTGTGGACGCCGTAATCCCCTCCGGACCAAAGAGGAAAAGAGCCATCCGGACTGTTATAGGCGCGAAAGTTCAAAAGCCAGCATCTGTGATGGTATGGGTATTAGTGCTTGAGGCATGGGCAACTTACACATATGTGAAGGCACCATTAATGCTGAAAGGTACATACAGGTTTTGGAGCAACATATGTTGCCATCCAAGCAACGCCTTTTTTCATGGACGCCCTGCTTATTTCAAGTAGCAAGACAATGCCAAGCCACACATTCTGCACGGTTACAACAGCATGGCTCCGAGACCCAAAACTCTCCAGCAGCTGGAAGCCTGTATTAAACAAGAGGGATCAAATTCCAATGGATAAACTCAAAAAAAACCCACAACTTATCTCCTCAATGCCCAGATGCCTCCACTCTGTGTTTAAAAGAAGAGGGATGCCACACCATAGTAAACAGGCCCCTGTCCCAACTTTTTTGAGACCTGTAGCAGCCATCAAATTTGAAATGAGCTCATTTTGTGGATAAAATTTTAAAATTTCTCAGTTTCAACATTTGCTATGTTATCTCTGTTCTATTGTGAATAAAATACTGGCTGGTGTGATCTGAAAGTCATTGCTTTTTGATATTAATTCACAATTTACACTTTGTCCCAACTATTTCAGAATTGGGGTTGTATATTTTATTTTTCCCACAAAAACAATGTTCACAGTGTACATCCCAACCAACACAAAGTTGCACATACAGTGGTCTACATACAAAATAAGAATTTACTGTGTACAGTTACAGTAAAAAAAAAAAAAAAAAAACTGCTGCATCCTCTCCTCTATTTCTGTCTGGCCACAGCACCTTATCCACATCACAAGCAATGTTTTCCCTGGCTAAGCAGCGGGGGAAATATCGCCAAGCATGGCGAATCCAGCCATGAAAAGCATCAACTGCTATATCTCCACATGCGTCTCCCATAGCTTGGAGAAGGGGTATACGCGATTGTGGATTTCACTCATACACTTTCCATCTCCAGGCAGAAAAAAATTCCTCAATAGGATTGAGGAATGGAGAATATGGAGGGAGATAAACAACTAAAATGCATGGGTGGGCAGTGAACCAGTTACGAACCAGAGCAGCCCGGTGGAAACTTACGTTGTCCCAAATGACAACGTACCTGAGCTGCTCTGGGCCGTCTGTCTGATCTGGTGGAATGAGTGTGTTGTGTAGGGTGTCCAGGAATGTGATCAGATGGGCAGTGTTGTAGGGCCCAAGGGCCAGCATGGTGATGGATGACGCCGTGGTGCGTGTCGCTGCACACATTGTGATGTTCCCTCCACGCTGGCCAGGGACTTCAACAATGGCTCGCTGGCCGATGATATTCCTTCCCTCCTTCGTCTTTTTTGTGAGGTTGAATCCACCTCATCTATGAAGATGAACTGGTGCTCCACTGCAGCCACCTCTAGCTCAAGGAGTCTCTGAAACACATGACAATATCAGAAATAGACATGGAGTGGTCACCATTGGGTGAAGCACAATCATTATGATTACAATACTGAAATATGTATAATTTATACAGTGTTGAGAGTATGGATCAATTGTGGGATTGTATAGGACTTACTTGCACATAGTTATATCGCAATTCTTAGACTCTTTTTCTGAATTGCGTTCAAATGGCACCCTGTAGACCAGCTTTATCCTCAGATTATTTCTGCACAAGACACGGTCCAGTGTTGATAAGCAGCCTATCAATATTTTGAAATCTCATTGTTTTCTATTATTAAGGGTTCAAGCCCGTAGGGCAGAAACCCTATTGTTTTTGTGCTGGTTTATAATAATAATAATAATAATTATTATTATTATTATTATTATTTCTTCTTCAGAAATGTTTTCGCAAATTCCTGTGAGATGGTAAATGGTAGGGACCTGAAATTTTGCACATTGGTTGGAAGTTGTGTGCAAATGCTGCCCAAGCCATTTTTAACTCAATCGGCCTGATGGGGGCGCTACAATTCAAGAAAAACAGTTTTTCACTTTAAAAGTCATAACTCCCACGCTGTAGGTCCGATTTACACAAAACTTGGTACAGACATTCCTTGGTCCAAACTCCTCCCATAAGCACCCCTAAGGTTTGCCGTATTGGATTTTCCGCCATTTTGAATTTTTTGAAAAACACTTTTGAGATCTCCTCTTAGGCCGTAGGTCCCATTCCTTCAAATTCGCTTTGGATCATCATTTGACCAAGCTTATCAAAAGTATCATTTAGTTTCCAAGATATTGACCAATGAACTTCAGCAGGGTCTTGGCTTAGCACATAAATAGACAAAAGTTAACAAAAATTGGCCCATAGGGGGCGCTATGCAAAAAAATGGGCATGGCATGACACCAGACTATAAATCAGCAATTGTTTGTCCTATAGCCATAAAACTCACAGGATATATTCATATAAGTACCCGAAACATACCTGAAAATTTCATTCAAATTGACCAATAGGGGGATTATCAATGCAAAACAAAGCAGCGTGGTATAACACAAATCAGACTATAAATCAGCAATTGTTTATCCTATAGCCATAAAACTCACAGGATATATTCATATAAATACCTGAAATATACCCTGAAAATTTCATTTAAATTGACCGATAGAGAGCACTATCAATGCAAAACAAAGCCGCGTGGTATAATACAAATCAGACTATAAATTATTAATAGTTTTCCTAATAATTATAAAACTATCAGGATATGTCCACATAAGAACTTGAAACATAGCCTGAAAGTTTCAATAAAATCGACCAGTAGGGGGCGCCACAAATGCACAAAATAGCCTAACATAACACAAATCAGACTATACATCATAAGTTGTTGGTCCAATCATTACACTGGCAAAATAGGTCCACATAAATACCTGCAACATACTTTTAAAGTGGTTTTTGTCCCCCACCGCCACGGTAGCAAGCGGAGCGGGGGACATAGTATTCTGCTCTGTCCGGCCGTCCGTCATGTCCCGTTTGTTCTGAACGCGATCTCTCAAGAACGGTTTGACCGATTCCATTCATCTTTGGTGTCAAGGTGTATTAGGGGCATGGAGCATAGTATTCAGCTCCATCCGTCCGGCCGTCCGTCCGTCCCGTCTGTTGTGAACGCGATATCTCAAGAACAGTTTGACCAATTCCATTCATCTTTGGTCTCAAGGTGTATTTGGAGCGGGGGACATAGTATTCAGCTCCGTCTGTCCGTCCTTACGTCCGTCCGTCATGTCCCGTTTGTTGTGAACGCGATCTCAAGAACGGTTTGACCGATTCCATTCATCTTTGGTGTCAAGGTGTATTAGGGGGGTGCTCACAGCCTACTCGATTTACGTGACTGTGGCATTATTCTCAAGGTCATTACAAACATTTTACCACTTACAAATACCTTGTCAACATGATATCTCAAGAACAGTTTGACCGATTCCATTCATCTTTGGTGTCATGGTGTATTAGGGCCGGGGGACATAGTATTCAGCTTCGTCAGTCTGTCCGGCCGTCCGTCCATCCCGTCCCTTTTGTTGTGAATGCGAAATCTCAAGAATGCTTTGACCGATTTTATTCATCTTTGGCTTCAATGTGTATTTGTGTGATACGCCAACCCCAGTCGGTTTCTGTCACCTGGCGGGGGACATGGCCACGTTTAGTGGTAACACTTATTAATTAAGCTGTTAAAGCTTTCAACTACTAATGGTCTTTCTTGGCTTGAACCCCGGAATTGCCGCTTGCGGCTATATTTTTTCTTTGTATCTGCCGTAAAGTCATGGGGTTATTTTTTAGGACCATGTTCATGATTTCAGTTTCCTGTTCAGGTGCCAAGATGTTCCCAACCACCTTGTGTTGGTAATCTTTCAGTGATGCAATACAAATAGTAAAATACTGTAAATACTGTGTGGGAATACAAAGTAGGAATACATTTCCCAAATACTTGAAACATACTTCATTTTTACAGTCCTACAGAACAGTCCACAGGCAATACTGTACTACTGTATTCATTGAGTCCTGTATTGATATGCAGTACTGCAATTTTCTAGTGAGAGTAGATTTCTTACCTATTCTCAATTCAGAAAGTCCGGATGATGGATGCTACAGTGTACGTGCTCAAATTTGTCTGTACTCTTTGCCCAGCCTCCCTCATTGTTAGACCATGGTTGACCACATGGTTAACCGAAGTGGCTCGGATCTCATCAGAGGTTACAGTCCTTGGCCTTCCTCGTCCTCGTCCTCCCCGTCCTCCTCCTCTTACTCTCACTCCTCTTGCTCTGGCTCTGCCTCTGTTTCCAATGTTGGCGTCCATTGCTCCAAAACAGAAGAACTCACCTGTTGCCCCTTTATGCTCAAGCTCTGATTGCTAATTGTAAAACTGTGTGACAGGTGTTTGCCCATCTGATGAGTCAGTGTGCATAGTAGGGCAATTATTTATTTTATTTATTTATTTGTTTTTTCATTTCGGCATGATTGTTCAGTCATTCCATGACAATTTCAACACAACATGTATCATGACCGAAAGGGTCGCGGGAGAAGCGAAATCGCTTGTCAAAGTCCCGCCCCCAACTCCCAGAAAAAACAGTTTGATTATGGGTAAGATATCATAAAGATTTATAAATCACAACAGAGCTGAGTGTCTATTTATACTACGATTTAAACGTCACAACATAAAATCATAGAGATTTATGACAGTCATGAAGAGTTTTAATCACAATATAGCTGAGTGTCTATAAACAACCCCTATTGTTTATGCCCGTTATGGTTCTGTTTAATTTATCCAATGCCATTTTGTTGGATAAGTTCATAGTTATTCAAACATGCACATTTCAGAAGATACTTAAAGTCTTTCAAATTGTCTGCCCTTCTGATATCTTGTTCAAGTATGTTCCATGCACTGACTCCAGCCACCGATAAGGAGTGTTCACTCCGAGTCAATCTGACCCTTCTAGTTTGCAACAACATTCTGCCTCTTAGGTCATGAAGGCATTCAGGTTGGAGAAATAGGCATTGTATATTTTTAGGCAATTCTTTGTGGTATCCTAAATATACAGTTTGCAAGGAGTTGAATTTTATTATATCCTGCAATTTAAGAAACTTTGCCTTAATAAACAAATGTTTGTATGAGTTCCATAGGGAACATTATGAATAATTCTAAGGGCCTTTTTTGGAGTTTAAACAATGATTCTATTGTATTATTATAAGTGTGTCCCCATACTTCAGCGCAGTAGTGTAAGTGGGGTGCTATGAGTGCTGAATAGATTACTTTAAGGGACTTGTATTTTAATAATTTTTGCATTTTCCAAAGAATAGACACGCTTCTAGCTAACTTTCTTTGAACCAAGTTTACATGTGGTTTCCAGCTTAAGAGATTATCTAGCATAACTCCCATGACTTTATATTCATTTACCCTTTCAATGCTGGTACCATTTACCTTTAAGTCTATGTCGTCCTTTAGGCCTTTTTTCCCAAATATCATAAATTTGGTCTTTCTAAGATTTAATGATAAAATTTGTTTACATTAAACCACGTGTGAAGTTTAGACATTTCTTTATTAACCACTTTTGCATGAACCCATACTGGCTGTCACACAGTAGTTTGTGTTTATCAATGTACTCGTCCAATCTGTCGAGACAGGACGATAGTTTGAGAAATCATATTTATCCCCGCTTTTGTAGAGAGGGATAACTTTCGCTATCTTCATTTTATCTGGAAACACTCCGCAGGAGAAGGATAGATTGCATATATGCGTAAGTGGAGTTACAATTGCGTTAGTTAGAGTTTTCAGTAATTTCATATCTAATTGGTTTACATCAACAGATGTCTTAGCTGTACAATTTTTCAGAATTGATCTAATTTCAGATTCGGCAACAGGAGTTAGTGTCATTGTGTCTTGGATTTCCTCATCCTTGTCAAGGTAGTCCCATCTTAGGTGTGAGGATTTAATACCCTTTTGCTAGTTCTGGCCCAACATTCACAAAATAACTGTTAAAATTCTCCACAACCAATTCCTTGTCCTCTACCTTTTTGCCATTTATATTGAAGAATGCGGGGTACTCCCTCCTCGGTGTCCTCCCAAAGACGTTCTTTATTATATTCCAGAGATTTCTGGTGTAATGTTTATTTTCTAATAAAAGCTTTTCATAATACTCTTTTTATGTTTCCTTAGTAAATTTGTCATTTTGTTTCTGTAATTTTTGAACCTAATTTCTGCTTTCTCAGTTCTTTCTCTCAGAAACTGTTTATACAATATATTTTTCTTCTTACAGGCATTTGCCAGTACTTTTGAAACCCAAGGTTTCCTCTCTTTGTTTTGCTTCAGTTTGTTCGTTATTTTGACTAGACAGTGTTTATCATACAGGGAGTTTACTGTCCATAGAAAAGCCTCATAGGCTCTATTTGGATCTTTCTCTGTTAATACATGATCCCAATTCTGGTTCAACATATCTGATTCTAGTTTCTTTAGCCTTTTTTCGCTTTTAATTCTGATTTCTGTGTGTTCCAGGGTTTTCAATCTAGCCTGGTCCCTTATATCTAATTTGCAGTTACAAATAGCAAAAACTGGTAGATGATCAGTAATATCATTTATCAGAATGCCACTAAATATTTCAGAATCTAATACAACCCAAAACCAGTGAAGTTGGCACGTTGTGTAAATCGTAAATAAAAACAGAATACAATGATTTGCAAATCCTTTTCAACCTATATTCAATTGAATACACTGCAAAGACAAGTTACTTAATGTTCGAACAGGTAAACTTTGTAATTTTTTGCAAATATTAGCTCATTTGGAATTAGATGCCTGCAACATGTTTCAAAAAAGCTGGCACAAGTGGCAAAAAAGACTGAGAGAGTTGAGGAATGCTCATCAAACACTTATTTGGAACATCCCACAGGTGAACGGGCTAATTGGGAACAGGTGGGTGCCATGATTAGGTATAAAAGCAGCTTCCCTGAAATGCTCAGTCATTCACAAACAAGGATGGGGCGAGGGTCACCACTTGGTGAACAAATGCGTGAGCTGATTGTCGAACAGTTTAAAAACAACATTCCTCAACGAGCTATTGCAAGAAATTTAGGGATTTCATCATCTACGGTCCGTAATATCGTCAAAAGGTTCAGAGAATCTGGAGAAATCACTGCACGTGGCGACAAGGCCGAAAACCAACATTGAATGCCCGTGACCTTCGATCCCTCAGGCGGTACTGCATCAAAAACCGACATCAGTGTGTAAAGGACATCACCACATGGGCTCAGGAACACTTCAGAAAACCACTGTCAGTAACTACAGTTCGTCGCTACATCTGCAAGTGCAAGTTAAAACTCTACAATGCAAAGCGAAAGCCATTTATCAACAGCACCCAGAAATGCCGCCGGCTTCGCTGGGCCCAAGCTCATCTAAGATGGACTAATGCAAAGTGGAAAAGTGTTCTGTGGTCTGACGAGTCCACATTTCAAATTGTTTTTGGAAACTGTGGGACGTCGTGTCCTCCGGACCAAAGAGGAAAAGAGCCATCCGGACTGTTATAGGCGCAAAGTTCAAAAGCCAGCATCTGTGATGGTATGGGGTGTATTAGTGCCCAAGGCATGGGCAACTTACACATATGTGAAGGCACCATTAATGCTGAAAGGTACATACAGGTTTTGGAGCAACATATGTTGCCATCCAAGCAACGCTCTTTTCATGGACGCCCTGCTTATTTCAGCAAGACAATGCCAAGCCACATTCTGCACGTGTTACAACAGCATGGCTCCGTAGTAAAAGAGTGCGGTACTAGACTGGCCTGCCTGTAGTCCAGACCTGTCTCCCATTGAAAATGTGTGGCGCATTATGAAGCGTAAAAATACGACAACGGAGACCCCGGACTGTTGAACAACTTAAGCTGTACATCAAGCAAGAATGGGAAAGAGTTCCACCTGAAAAAAGCTTCAAAATTGGTCTCCTCAGTTCCCAAACGTTTACTGAGTGTCGTTAAAAGGAAAGGTGATGTAACACAGTGGTAAAAAGGCCCCTGTGCCAACTTTTTTGCAATGTGTTGCTGCCTTTAAATTCTAAGTTAATGATTATTTGCAAAAAAAAAAAAAAAGTTTCTCAGTTTGAACATTAAACATCTTGTCTTTGCAGTGTATTCAATTGAATATAAGTTGAAAAGGATTTGCAAATCATTGTATTCTGTTCTTATCTACGATTTACATAACGTGCCAACTTCACTGGTTTTGGGTTTTGTACATTAGTATACACATTATCTAGTAATCCTGCTTGGTTTTGTGATTAATGGTTGCATACCCATGGCATACATGGTGTCAATATACTCCTCTATTATAGAGCTATTATTTGGATTTATCAAGTCAATATTAAAGTCCCCACACATAAAAACATTTTTCTGGTTCATATTGACAAGTAATTCATCCATACATTTACTAAAAACATCAATTTGCGAATCCGGTGCTCTGTACACACAACAAATAACCGTATTTTTACCTTTCAACCTAGGAATCTCAATTGTAAGGCATTCCATTACATTTTCCACAACAATTGATTTGCATTCTAGTACCTGGAAGTTTATGGCCTCATCAATAAATAGTCCAACACCCCCACCAGCTTTGTTCAGTCTGCTCTTACACACGAAGTTGTAACCCTCCATGTAGAAGTCCTTGCCCTTTTCTTCTTTAATCCAAGTTTAGAATTTTGAATGACAGTGTGTTCCTTGTGAAAACAAGAGATTTTCTTTATGAAAATTGCGCCAAATACAGAGAATTGTGTGTAGTGTATTGAATTTGAAAAAAGTGGGTTTTAGAACTGCAATTTAAGTGTAAAGCAGGAATTTTGCTTGTAGTTTAGCAGAATTGATTCAGGGGGTTGGTGCATGAGTTTCATGCTGTGGTCATTAGTATTTGTGCGTAAACAATTGAGAAAAACTGTAACTTTTTTTAAGATAATTTCTTTGGGAACTTTTTCCTTTATTTGACAGTTGTACTGTGTAGAGAGACAGGAAAATTGGGGAAGACATTCAGCAAATGACCGAAGCTGGAATCGAACCCAGGTTGCCGCGGGAAGGACACAGCCTTTATAGTACACGCACTTAGTCCAATGAGCCACCAGGGTGCCCCAGAAAAAGTGTAACTTTTGCTACCTGTGCTTACCATTATGCAACACAAGTGCATCACAGTGCAAAATGTGTTTTAGTGAGCGAGACAGTGTTTGCAAGTTGTGTCTAACGAGGTGAAAAGTGCCTATGGTTTTTTCCAGAAAAGTGACCGATTCAATAAATGGGTTCAGGCCACTGAGCATTTGGTTCAGACAATAGGGTTTAGTGTTTTAGCACTTGAGAAATACTGCAATGTATGGTTGCAGGGGATACGGATCACTAGGTCAGCTTGTTTATTATATTTTTACTGTATACAAGTGCTAAATTCACAGAGGACTGTTTTTATTTTATTTATTTATTTGCAAAATGCATTTAGCCTACTGTGAACAATATACATTTCTACAGCCTCATGTCCTGAGCATTGTGTTTTCCATTATTTTATGTAGTGTGTCATGACTGCTCAGTAGAGTTCTTAATTTTGATTGACTTGGAGTATGATCTGACAACATTGTTTGGTTTTGTGCACAGAACTATTTTGAGGCGATTGTTTGGTTTTGCAGGAAGAGTCAGAGGTTTGATTACTTTCATTTGAAAATTGAATTTTGTGCTTGTAGTGTTGTGAAAAGCAGGAGGTGTAATGGGCGATAGAGTACGGACGCCAGGTGCAACGACCGGAGAGAAAAAGAGTAGCACGGACCAGTGGCGTAGCCAGAACTGAAAATCGGGTGTGCCAGGAACATCCCTTTACAATTTCTATTAGTCCTGACTTGTTCGCAATCATCTTTCCGAATGAACTATGCATTCACTCCAAAAACACTCCTCTCTATCAGGTGTTGCTAGTTCTCCTCCTGAAAGATGGAAGTCATTCGTTTGGACGCACTTTTTTTTTGCCCTTCAATCAGCCATATTCAAAATTGCATACGGGTGTTTCTCATCTTCGTCTTTGATTTAATTCCAACAATGTAAGTGATCATGAAGAGCATGTTTGATCGCCTGATGTGCCAAAAAAATGTAGCGCGGAAGGTCCAGAGCAGTTTCGTAAAGTGTGCGGCTACGAGAAAATTATTTTTCTGAACTGAGTTTAGCCTATTATTTTGTCACACTTGGATCGCATTAAGAAAACGCCATGTCTATAATTGCCAATAGTGTATTGTTATAATTGTAAAATGTTTTAATTAAGGAAAATGATTGAGAACAAGTCAGGAGCAATAATTGTTCAACTGCGTCCAAACGAATGATTGTCATCTTACCTTCACGAGGAGAACTAGCAACACCTGATAGTGTGGATTGTTTTCGGAGTGAATGTATTGTACATTAGGAAAGATGATTGCGAACAAGTCAGGACTAATAGAAGTTGTAAAGGGATGTTCCTGGCACACACGATTTTCAGTTCTGGCTACGCCACTGGCACGGACACAGTACAAACACAGAGAATAATACAGACCAAATGAAAGTAGGCCTACTCGCGCTTCCAAAGGACGTATAATAGTCCGAACCACGGAAGCAAAGCGAGATAGAAAAAGGGAGAAGAAACTCCAATAATTAGAAGATAGAAAGTCATACAAAACCTGACTACAGATATCTTCGGCTATAGTGCTTCGCTACAAACAGACACTCTAGCCAAGAGGTATGGCGAATATCCGGCTTATATAGAATCCGGGGAAGCGCCACCCCAGTTCAATCAGCCAGCTGTGTAAAGAATCCGATTGAACAGGAATTCGATATCGTCCCGGGACGAGAGCCACAAAGAAAAGTCCAAAACACACGCAGAAACATCCAGAACCATGACAGGACCCCCCCACAAAAGGGACGGCCCCAGATGTTCCCAAAGAACCCCGAGCACGGACCTCCGAAATAATGGTGGGACCCAAGATATCCCGAGAAGGGACCCAGTACCGCTTCTCAGGACACCAAACCCTCTGGCCAGCCTGATAAGCCGGTGAAAAACGGCGCCTCCTATCAGCGGCAGCCCTCCGTCTATGCACCGCCAGGGGGACAAACAAACAGCCAGACGGCTCCCTGCCAGAACCAGGGCCGGGCCACAAGGTCTCCCGCACAACAGAATCAGCATTCCACCGCATGGGAGCCACAATCCGAGCCGCCGGAATAACCAGCCCAGAAGCGGGATCACGGCCCGAGCGGTCATAAATCTGTGACAAGGCGCCAGGCTTGATGCCTTTGGAGCCGGGGCGATAAGTCAATGCAAAGTCAAAGCGACTGAAAAACAATGCCCGCCACGCCTGCCGGGAGTCACGTCGCCTAGTCTGCCGGACACACTGGAGATTCCTGTGATCCATCCAAACCACAAACGGATGCTCAGCCCCCTCCAACCAATGGCGCTATTCTTCTTACGCCAGCTAACAACTCCCAGTCACCAATACTGTAATTCCGTTCAACTAGTGACAACGAACGGGAGAAGTAGGTGCATGGGTGCAACTTATTGTCCTGAGGGGGGCGCTGGGACAAAATGGCACCCACCCCAACCTCCGAAACGTCAACCTCCACCACAAATGGGAGGGAGGGGTCGGGCAAAATGACGATAGGTTTAGAGCTAAGTCGTTTTTTCAACTCCTGAAAAGTAGCCTCCGTTGCTGGAGACCAAGCAAATGACGAGGAGGAATTCCTCTTAGAAAGTGCAATGATGGGAGCAGCCACAGCGCTAAAATTGCGAATAAACCTCCTATAAAAATTAGCAAAGCCCAAAAATCGTTGAACCTCCTTAACATTCTGAGGTGCAGGCCAATTCCTAACCGCTGCCACCTTATCAGGGAATAGTTTGATCTCACAATCGTAATCACGATGCGGAGGCAAAGACGAAGCTCGTTGTTTGCCAAAATCCTCCGCGAGATCAACATAATCATCTGAAACGTTGGGAGGTAAACCAAGGTTCAGCATGGCTCCTACCGCCATGGTGGCTTCCCGTCTCCCTTTAAGCTCGGAGCAACTTGGACGGATATGTCCCGGCTACAATGATGACAAATTATTTGTCTGTGAACAGGCTTACGAGCCCGGCTCTCATATGAGCCATCAACCTGCATGGGCTCACTAGAAGTGAAAATTTCAGTGGGCGGAGTCGGGGCTGGATGCGTGTTGTAAGGAACATTAACCCCGTTGCTATCAAGAGCCAATGCAGTATGTTTCTCCTTGTTTCGTTCGCAGATGCGATAATCAACTCGCACTGCAGTACGAACCAACAAATCTAAAGAAACGCAAGGCTCTAATGTAGCCAGCGCATCCTTAACCTCCTCAGCCAAAGCGTGAACAAAAACTGTCATAAGAGGTGCTTCTGGGCACCCTGTCTCTGTGGCTAAGGAGCGAAACGAGATAGAAAAATCAGCGACGCTGTCAGCGCCCTGCTTCAAATGCATTAGACGCGTAGCTGCGTCCTGACCATAAACATCCTTATCAAAAACATTAATCATTTCTCTCGCGAGAGTTTCCACTGAATTTACTACCGGCGATCTAGCTCGAATAAGTGGCCCTACCCAAGTGAGGGCTGTGCCGGTCAACAGTGATAAAATAAATGAAACCCGGGATTCTTCATTCGAGAACCGTGAGGGTTGCGCTTTAAAAAATATTTCACATTGAGCAATGAAATCTTTACATTTTCCTGCCTCGCCTCCATATCTTGGGGGTAACTGGAGTTTAGGCTCACAGCCCTGCTGAAAAAAGTTAGAGAAACCATTAGGCAACCATTAGGCATATTCTATTGGTTTCTAATGGTTCCTGGTGGTTTCTAATAGTTTCTAATGGCTACTTATGTTTTCCTAATGGTTCGGTTTGTTTTTTTAATGGGATTCTACAAAACCCAAAACCAGTGAAGTTGGCACGTTATGTAAATCGTAGATAAAAACAGAATACAATGATTTGCAAATCCTTTTCAACTTATATTCAATTGAATACACTGCAAAGACAAGATGTTTAATGTTCAAACTGAGAAACTTTATTTTTTTTTTGCAAATAATCATTAACTTAGAATTTAAAGGCAGCAACACATTGCAAAAAAAAGTTGGCACAGGGGCCTTTTTTACCACTGTGTTACATCACCTTTCCTTTTTAACGACACACAGTAAACGTTTGGGAACTGAGGAGACCAATTTTTGAAGCTTTTCAGGTGGAACTCTTTCCCATTCTTGCTTGATGTACAGCTTAAGTTGTTCAACAGTCCGGGGTCTCCGTTGTCGTATTTTTACGCTTCATAATGCGCCACATATTTTCAATGGGAGACAGGTCTGGACTACAGGCAGGCCAGTCTAGTACCCGCACTCTTTTACTACGGAGCCATGCTGTTGTAACACGTGCAGAATGTGGCTTGGCATTGTCTTGCTGAAATAAGCAGGGGCGTCCATGAAAAAGACGTTGCTTGGATGGCAACATATGTTGCTCCAAAACCTGTATGTACCTTTCAGCATTAATGGTGCCTTCACATATGTGTAAGTTGCCCATGCCTTGGGCACTAATACACCCCCATACCATCACAGATGCTGGCTTTTGAACTTTGCGCCTATAACAGTCCGGATGGTTCTTTTCCTCTTTGGTCCGGAGGACACGACGTCCACAGTTTCCAAAAACAATTTGAAATGTTGACTCGTCAGACCACAGAACACTTTTCCACTTTGCATCAGTCCATCTTAGATGAGCTTGGGCCCAGCGAAGCCGGCGGCGTTTCTGGGTGCTGTTGATAAATGGCTTTCGCTTTGCATTGTAGAGTTTTAACTTGCACTTGCAGATGTAGCGACGAACTGTAGTTACTGACAGTGGTTTTCTGAAGTGTTCCTGAGCCCATGTGGTGATGTCCTTTACACACTGATGTCGGTTTTGATGCAGTACCGCCTGAGGGATCGAAAGTCACGGGCATTCAATGTTGGTTTTCGGCCTTGTCGCGTGCAGTGATTTCTCCAGATTCTCTGAACCTTTTGACGATATTACGGACCGTAGATGATGAAATCCCTAAATTTCTTGCAATAGCTCGTTGAGGAATGTTGTTTTTAAACTGTTCGACAATCAGCTCACGCATTTGTTCATTAAGTGGTGACCCTCGCCCCATCCTTGTTTGTGAATGACTGAGCATTTCAGGAAAGCTGCTTTTATACCCAATCATGGCACCCACCTGTTCCCAATTAGCCCGTTCACCTGTGGGATGTTCCAAATAAGTGTTTGATGAGCATTCCTCAACTCTCTCAGTCTTTTTTGCCACTTGTGCCAGCTTTTTTGAAACATGTTGCAGGCATCAAATTCCAAATGAGCTAATATTTGCAAAAAATTACAAAGTTTACCTGTTCGAACATTAAGTCACTTGTCTTTGCAGTGTATTCAATTGAATATAGGTTGAAAAGGATTTGCAAATCATTGTATTCTGTTTTTATTTACGATTTACACAACGTGCCAACTTCACTGGTTTTGTATATTATCTCCAACACAAATCGACAGGACTTTAACTGGTCCCTACTAATGGTTCCTACAGGAGTCTAATGATTCCTACAGGAGTCTTAATGGTTCCCACAGAAGTCTAATGGTTTCTACAGAAGTCTTAATGGTTCCTACAGGCGTTTCTATTCCAGTCTCATGGTCACTATACAGTGGTCTAGTGGTCAATACAGGGTGTAGTGGTCTCTAATGGCTCCTAATGTGATGGAGGAACACAGATGTTATATCCTTCGTTGGCGATTACATCTGTGTGATTTCTAGTGGGTCCTTGTGTAGGCTATACAGTATGTTTGTAGATTGCAGTGTTCAGTGATTTAATTTAATGCATTCCAAGATCACCTTTGGCCTTTTGCGATTGAATTTGTGATTAAATCGTATTTGGCCTTTTGTGATTAAATCATTGTTCATGACTCATCCATGCAAGAGGAGGGAAAGAACACAACCTGATGGTTTGATGGTTCATGTTCTGAAAAAATTTAATTAAAATCACAAACTGCAATGAGTTGTCACGCCCCATATGTCCTGTTCCCAATTCGGAGGGGAAAATATCCGAATACATACACAGTTACATATATGTATAGACATGTCTCTGGTGCCCAGCGTTAGGACTCTGCTATAATTTCTGTTGCAGCAGTAGGTTTCTCAGTATGTTTTTCTGATAGTTTCAGATCCTAATGGGACCAGTTTTCTCATGGTTTTAGCTCCTAATGGAACCAGTAGATTTCTAATGGTATTACATTCTAATGGGACCGTAGGTCTATAATGGTTTTATATCCGAATGGGACCAGTAGGTTCCAAATGGTTTTACATCCTAGTGGGACCAATAAGTTCCTAATGGTTTTACATCCTAATGGGACCATTAGGTTCCTAATGGTTTCTTCTAATGGTTCCTAATGGGGTTCCAATTCCCATTAGACCATTAGAAACCTAATGGTTCCTAATGGTTTTCTTCTAATGGTATTCTACTGGATTTTTCAGCGGGGGGTGTACTGATTGTGCTTGTGAAACACTTTGTGTACTCTGAGCAGACAATGCTCTAATACTCTCGGAGAGGCTTATTAAAAGACTTTCCTGTCTCTGCATAGCATTCTCTTGAAGGTGAATTCTCTCAGTCAGCTCCGCCTGCCGACTGTCCAAGCTAGAAAGACCCTGACCATACGCAGTAAGGACAGACTGCTGGTCAGTGACAATGCTCTCTAACGTAGCCGCTGCTGGCGACTCCATATCTGGCTAGAGTGTTATGTAATGGCTGGTAGAGTACGGACGCCAGGTGCAATGACCAGAGAGAAAGAGAGTAGCACGGACACAGTACAAACATAGAGAATAATACATACCAAACGAAAGTACTCGCACTTCCGAAGGACATATAATAGTCAGAACCACGGAAGCAAAGCGAGATAGAAAAAGGGAGAAGAAACTTCAATAATTAGAAGATAGAAAGTCATACAAAACCTGACTACAGATATCTTCGGCTATAGTGCTTAGCTACAAACAGACACTCTAGCTAAGAGGCGTGGCGAACATCCGGCTTATATAGAATCCGGGGAAGCGCCACCCCAGTTCAATCAGCCAGCTGGGAAAGGAATCCGATTGAACAGGAATTCGATATCGTCCCGAGACGAGAGCCACAAAGAAAAGTCCAAAACACACGCACAAACATCCAGAACCATGACAGGAGGATCTTAAGAAATGTGTTTTAGCAATTGAAAAATACTGTAATATTTACAAATGCTGCTGCAGAGGTAGATATCTGTTGCAGTCGTGTTACAGCTCTGATGATGATTCAACGAACATTCATCCTATCCATTCTACCTCTCAGAGATGCATGATTGCAGGTTTTTTTCCTGAAAAGGTCCATTAGAAAGATTTACAGCAATGACTAAAATCTGTTGCGACTATTCATTCCAGTGCAGCTGTAAAACTGACTGGATCTCCACATATTAAATGAACTAAAACACCCCTCTGAAAGTTCATTTGTAATCCCACTCACTCCTCTTTTGTCAGAACATACACATCCTCTGCTTTTGACTGAACTCAGAGCACCTGGGCAATTACTGCTCCTTGTGACCTGAAACAAGATGTGATGCTGTGATGTTGGGGTACCGAAGTGTGTGTGTGTGTGTGTGTGTGTGTGTGCGGTTCAGCAGCAGCTCTGCTTTGGGTTCCGTATCTGACACTGAGCAGCTCCTCTTCAGCACAGAGAGGTGTGTATTTAGGACTGTGGCTCTTTAGGCGTGTTTCCACTGGGTACTTTTTGGAAAGCGGCTGAGTGTTTTGGCTACGTCCACTTTTTAGTTCCTCTCGGCCCTCCGTTCCCATTAGGTACTTTAGTAGCGGCTCACCAACGGAGTTGGAGTGTGAAGTTAATACTCCCCCAGTAGACGAGCAAGGCCTGGACCTCGCAGTCAACCCACTTGTCGGCGGTCTTTCTTTTAACTTTTTCTATTATTGTTTTTCTATTCTTGAATTCGATTCTCTCAAATGTTGCTCTGCTTATTTCTTGGCGATGTTTATTTGTGGTTTGTGTTGAGTTCTACTCATGTCATATCCCGTCTCAACGGTATCCAATCAGCATCGACTAGTGAGTAGCGCCTCAGAAAGCGGCTGAGAAAGTACCTACCCGAGATAGGTACTTTCTGAGCCGCTTCGTGAGCCGCTTATCGGTGAATGTGGGCGGATCTTGGGCGGATCCTCTCTCCCAAGCCACACCCATAGTGGCTCACGAGGGCAAAAAGTACCTAGTGGAAACGCGCCTATTATCACCTCCTACGGTCCTGCTGGTAATATTGGTGTCAGAGATCAGTGGCTCCCCCCTCAGCACCTGCAGTAGGTCCCAGCTGCAGCAGTGCAGTCTCTGTGCAGTCTGACTGAGGGAGGTTTTTGTACGGCTCTGTAACACTGTGTGAGCACCAAGCTACTACTGATGAGATGAACACTCTGACAGTAATAATCTCCTGCATCTTCAGCCTGGACTCCAGTGATTTTCAGTGTAAACTGAGTCCCAGATCCACTCCCGCTGAAACGATCAGGAATCCCAGACTGGCGAGTTGTGGCAGCATAAATCAAACGTTTAGGAGCCTGACCAGGTTTCTGCAGGTACCAGTTGAGGTAGTGGTAGGAGAATTCAACGTAAACACTCTGACTGGCTGTACAGCTGATAGTGACAGTGTCTCCCTGCTGAACAGCCTGAGCTGCTGGAGACGAGTCACAACTATATCTGCTATTGATCCTGGAAAATGAAAGAGAAATAGATGTCAATAAATGCAAATAAATACAAGTAAACTGCCAGCAAAAGTATATGTAATTGTGCTACTTCATAGAGGCTACAATTACAAAAAGTACAGAAATTTGTAAAAGTAAAAAAAATTTAAATTTACAAATTGTAAAATGGATCCATGTTTCTCACCCTGTATAAGGAGTCCCAGCATCACCAGCAGTAGAAAGTCTGACATCATCATAATGCTGCCTGTGTCAGTGTCTGTGAAAGGACTGGACAGTCACTGATCAGTACTGGGGGTCTTAAAGTGTGTGGAGCAGTGAGGCAGGACAGGTATGCAAAGCCCCTTCCTCTATACAAATCCTGTCACACACAGTTAGAGGAGCTCTGATGTGTGAACAGCAGTGGGTCTATAGAGGGCTGGGACACGTGCCCTGGTTACAGCCAGGGCAAAATCGTTGCATTAATTTGACCTAGTCTAAAATTACACAGCGCATTTTTACATGTGAAATTGGTCACAAGTACCGGCATATGGGCTCAGATTCTGTAAAACCTGTGTCAAAGTATTTCCTCTGTTGTGTGTTAAAATTGAAGTTCTGTATGATGATAGCAAGTTCAAAAATATATTACATTTGTACAGGTAATGATTCAAACTCAGTATGTCACATATTGAACACATATTGAAAACCTTGTTTCTAAACTAAAACTTAAACTGGGTTTCTTTTTAAGGAATAAATCCTGTTTTTCCTTTAAGGTGAGGAAACATCTGATTTCAGCAACCTTCTTGCCCTTACTAGACTATGGTGATCTGCTTTTTATGACGCATCTGTTCAGTGCCTTCAGAACCTGGACACTGTGTACCATTGTGCCTTACGTTTCGTCACTGGCTGTGGGCACCGCGTACACCACTGTAACTTGCATGCTGCCGCTAAATGGCCATCTTTGAATGCTCGCAGATCCTCACATTGGTTAGTTTTTATTTATAAATCTCTCCTCGGGTTAACTCCTTCATATCTGTGTACGTACATGTGTTACAGTAGCAGTCAGTATAGCCTGCGCTCTAATAGCACTTTACAGATGTTGGTCCCCAAGGTGAGAACTGAACTGGGCAAAAAAGCCTTCAAATACGCTGCCCCTTCTTCCTGGAATAATTTGCAAATGGAGCTGAAACTGTCAGGACTAATTTCTTTGGGGGAGTTCAAGTCCATTTTAAAGGACAGAGAAAACAGAACTCTGGGTAAATGTGTTTGCACCTAAGTTATTTTATTGAGAGCAGTGTCTCCATTTTATTTTATGTAGAGTGTGTGATCAATCATATGTACTGTGTACTGCCTTCGTCTCTCTGTGTTGTGTATGTCTATAACTGTAACTGTTCCAATGCTGCCCTCTTGGCCAGGTCTCTCTTGAAAATGAGATTTTAATCTCAATGAGTCTTTACCTGGTTAAATAAAGGATATATCGAGGGCTGACTGCAATAAACAGTTATGACCAGATGTTATATATTGGACGTAACTGTTTATTGCAGTCAGCCCTAGATATATATATATATATATATATATATATATACATACTTAGAGCCATAAAAAATGCACGGGTGAGGTATGTACTGTATTTGTGGCAAATTGAAGAATCGATTAATTTTTATTTTTATTGCTTTTCCAGTGAGGCACGAGAGGAAAAAAAAGAAAAAGCGTGGTATTGTAATCCTGACGCGCACCACATGCATGCGCCAAGCACTTCATTAATAAAAAACATTGAGCTGTTCGTGATGTGTACCATGACACTTGACTTGTTCTTTTTGGTGTGGTCAATAGCCTACATAAAGTCAACAAAAAAAACGAAAAATGCTACTGCATCAAGAAAATGGAAAGGCTTGTGACACAGGAGAGAGAAAAAGAGCCTTTGGCATGTTACGGGCAGATCTCAGCCGCCAAGAGGTGGTGCGTCATTTGCCACCATCACTGTCACCGTTCAACAATTAGTCGGCTGTCTATCCGAGAATGAAACACAGGCACTGTCACTGACCGACCCCACTTATGGCAGCCACAAGTGACGATGGCGGCTCAAGAGCGCCACATCTGGTTACAGCCTATAGGTGACAGATTCCGGACAGCAACCAAAACTGATCATTAGATGAGAGGTCCGAGACGATTGAGGGTGAGCGCAAGTACCGTTTGACGCCGTCTATGTGAGCAACACATGCGTGCCCTGGGGCCCAACAGAAAACCCAGTTTTTTCCCATTTACGCATGGCTGCCCTTACCGTGGTCGGTCAGCCACAGTCCCTGTTTTCCATTCTCAGACAGAAACAGGGAAATAAAGTGCCGAAAAATGACACAGCGGCAGGTGCCCACAGTCAGAAGTGAAGAGTTCCTACTCCTGTTGATGGGCAAAAAATTGTTTTTCTGTAGGGGCCGTGTGCACGCATGTTTTGCTCACGTAGACGGCGTCAAACGGTACTTGCGCTCACCCTCAATCGTCTCGGATCCCTCATTTCATGATCAGTTTTGGTTGCTGTCCGGAATCTGTCACGTACAGGCTCTAACCAGATGTGTCGCTCTTGATCTGCCATCGTCACTCGTGGCTGCCCTAAGCGGGGTCGGTCAGTGACAGTGCCTGTGTTCGATTCTCGGATAGACAGCCAGATTGATTGATTGACAGACAGATTGTTGAACAGTGACAGTGCAAATGACGTACCACCTCTCGGCGGCTGAGATCTGCCCGTAACATGCCAAAGGCTCTTTTTCTCTCCCCGTGTCACAAGCCGTTCCATTTTCTTGATGCAGTAGCATTTTTCATTTTTTTTTGTTGGCTTCATGTAGGCTATTGACCACACCAAAAAGAACAAGTCAAGTGTCACGGTACACATCACGAACAGCTCAATGTTTGTTATTACTGTAGGGCTTGGCGCGTACACGTGGTGCGCGTCAGGATTACAATACCACAAGCTTTTCTTTATTTCCTCTCGTGCCTCACTGGAAAAGCAATAAAAATCAATCGATTCTTCAATTTGCCGCAAATACAGTACATACCTCACCCGTTCGTTTTTAATGGAGCTATATATTTTTAATATGTCCATGTGAAATAAATGAAGGCTCCATTTTGGAGCCTTTTTCCTTGGTCACCATGAGCAGGAACTGTGCTGTCACTGGAAAAAGACTAAAAAGCTTCTGGGATATTTACTGTTGCCAAAAGGTAGTGAGGCTTAGTCCAACAGTATTTTGTTTTGATACACTTTCATTATGTCATTGAAAATGCGCCGACGGGCGCAAGATTACAGGAAAACATCTGAATAACTGATTGGAGTAACAACAAATGCAGATGCTTCCATTCATTTTGCAGGCATGTTTTGGGTCCACTCGTCCCCTTAAAGGCAGAAGGTTCACTGCAAATCTGTGTGATCATCTCTATATCCTGTGATGATGCGTTCATACCATGATGGGAGTGATCTCTTCCAGGATCACAATGGCCCAGGTCCCACAGAGCATAAGGGAGCACTGAGAGGCTTTAATAACCCTAAACATATGCCGTCACCTTCACAGTCACCAGATCCCAAACCGCCTGAACTCATATGGGAGATTTTGCATTAATGTGTTAGACAGAGCTCTCCATCACCATCATCAAATCACCTAATGAGGGAATATCTCATGGAAGAAAGGTACTCCATCCCTACAGTAAAGGTTTACACCTGTTGATTCCAGACACAAGGCCTGTTGAAGCTGAACTAGCAGCTTTTGGAGGCCGTACACCTGACTGAGACTCTATGTGTATTGTACATTAACTTATCCCTCATCTGAGGATTATTCAGTGTAGTTTTCTGGCCACAGTGTCTTGCATGAGAAGATGGGGGAAAACGAACCAGCTGCTGCCCTCTCACAGATTCCTGCTGAGGCCAATTTTTCACTGCCTTGTCGGGCTGCTTCAAGGAGTTAGTGCTGGTGTGGTCTGAATGTAATACCAAAGATACTAGACTCCCCAATTACTTTTCTGTAATGCCATCTACAGTATCCTTAGGCTTATTTTTTCTGAAGTGCTCTTTCTATAAAGCAGCAGCAGCACTCTGTTTCCCCCTGTGGTGGGAGCATGTAATTACAGCTTGTTTAAAATGCAACTGACAGTGCTGTCATTTACAGACACGAAGCACAGACATCTCATGCTCCTGGGAGGATCACAGATTGAATCCTCCTCATTGAAATTTGGCCACAATGAAACTGTTATCAGCATAAATTTTAAATGATACTTTTTATATCATGGTGTAATGTGGAAAAAAAAAAAGCCACTAGATGGCAGTATTGACTTTTTTTTTTAAGCCCAGTCAAGAGCTAGGTTGGGCATGTCCTGGGCATGCCTCAGAGGGGGCTGGAAAAGAGTATATAAGGAGAAAAATTGAGAGAGTGGAGGAGTAGTTGGAGAAATTGCAAGGAGAAATTGTGGAATGATACATTTGACCAGACCTGTCACTCTTTTCAAGACCTGTGAAGCTTATTGTGGATTTTTGCCTGTGTTGGAGCATTTTCCTGTCCCAGGACATCGCAACATAGCAGCCCATCTCAATTACCAAGGGACTGTAACTATCTTTTTTTTTTATTTCAATCTTGGTCAGTAGGGTAGAGTGTAGATTAGTTCTAAGTGTTTGTTTAATTAAATCTGTTGAAGTTTAAAAATTTTGTCTGTCATCCCTTGCTGTCCATGACGCCATAACAAATTGGGGCCATAACAATGGCATCAACAGCAAAACATTGCTTTTCTGCATGCCTCCATCAAGGAAGATGAAGGAGTCACATATCCTCTGATGCAGTATGCTGGAATTTTCCAGAAGCAGCAATGGAAGTGAAGTTTCTGGAAAACGTTTCCTGAATCAGGAGTTTGGGGGAGAGCAGGGGGAGCACTGGCAGAGAGTGGAAGAGCATTCCTCCCTCTGTCTGTCAGTGGGGATCAGATCTGGATTAAACTCCATTTAAACAGATAAACAGATGCATCTCTCATTGCTGAATTACAACACTTCTCTGCATTCTCTCCAACGCCGCCGCATAAATTTCATCACAGCGACAGAACTCAGTAAATCTCTCCAGATACTCTCTCTAACCTCTGAATGCTCAGTAGGCTTCAGTTCAGTGATTATTTCCATTGATTTTGAGTCCATCTTCAATATTTCTTCATCAAGATTAAGGTGATATAGATCAACATGAAAAATCTTTTAGGTGAAAAACATCCTAAATTATGATGTACACCTCATAAGAACTCTAACGTGTGCAAGAATTACTTTTCAGATATTTCTGTTTGAGGGTCAACACTTAAGAGCCCATCTCTGAACCAGTAAACTAAAAGTGGATTTACATTTTCATGGTTTTATTCAAGTGGTGTATTTTCTCCCTGTGTTTATTGCTCCCTTCCTGAATGTATTAATTGAAGACCTGGGTGCAAGAAGTACTTTAGTCACAAAATAACACTTTTGAGATATAAGGGGTCAAAGTTTTGAAAACATGCTGCAGATACTTTTTTTAAAAGATAACATTCAGTGGCGCCTGCTGCTAGTCCCAGGGGTTATACAAAGTAGACAGACACGTTTTTATGGAAAAATAATGCTTTATTACGGAAAAAAAAGAAATTTAGTTTCGGACTTTGGTACTTCTTACCATAAAATGCATGGACTTCGGTACTTTTACCACACAAATGCTGTTTCAATCATTTTCTGATTGCCAAACAGTCATTTTTGCTACGCTTGTCACATGACATACTAGCAGCTGATTGGACAGGCATGGACTTAGGCACTTGTTCCTGATGACGTCAAGGACTTAAGTACTTCTGCAAAGACTTGAGTATTTCTTGCACAAAAATTCAGTGTTAGGAACAGACGGAAACTCCAAATGCAGATCAAATTCAGCAGGGCGTTTATTAGACATAGGATTTGATCCCTTACTCATGGTCAGTTCAGAAATAAGCCAGAAGCCAGCAAACAGGTACAGGGAAGCAGAATCGTAATCAGTAATACAGGCCAAGATCGGGAAACCAGGAAATCAGTCCGCACAAAGACAAATGTACAAAAGGGGGAAATAAACTAACGGGGCGAAGGGAACGGGGAAAAGGGTAAGGGGAAAAATAGGGAAGGAGAGATAAGGGAAACGAACTGAACAATTGGGAACACAAGGGCAAAGGGAATACAAGGACCTCTCTATCACACTGCAATCTCACTACAAACACAAAACCAAATTATACAGACTGAAACAAACAGACAAATACTTCCAAAAGAGCAATCACAAACCAAATAGCGTAGAGACGAACCAACCAGACAGAGTCAAGGGAAGAACAAATCGACTTGGAACAAAGGGGGAATGGGATATTTAAGCACAAGACAATTAACGTGATTGCCCGACTGGATAGAGAACAGCTGTGGCAGGAAGCCAGAGAGGGGCGGAGCCAGGAAGAGCAGGACAGGGATAGGCGAGTAGAATGGAAAAGGCGTGGAAACCTATGCTAATCTGCTCTACACACCCAGGCCCTGATTCTAAACTACTCTCAGGTGCAGACAGGCAGCGAGAACAGAATGAAGGAAGTTAGAATCACCTCACCGAATTAACAGGGGAATTAGTGCGTTAACAAGGACTGACAGGAGGGAAGAACGCAAGGATTTACACTGACAATGATAATCAATCAGAACAATACACAATCACTCAGGAAAATAACAAAAGGTACATAAATGAAAATAAAAACTAACAATAATGAAAACTAAATATAAAACAGACAGACAAAATCCTACTTTCTAACATTCAGTAGATTCAGGGAAGGCTGTATATCAGTATTGAGGACTTGAGTACTTATATTTGGAATTTTTTGGCTTTAAATGATGCACATGACACTCTACTTTATGGTAGTAGTGTCAGCTCATTTTTTGGAAAATGTGACTTAAGTACTTCTTGGACCCAGGTCTTCAATTTAAAAGCCATTATAAAGTATTTTAACTCAGCGCTGTCAACATTTTATCATTTCAAGGGCAAGTTTTAAAATATATAATAAGCATGTAATCTCCAGAGAGAGGTTTGGACATATTACATTTAAGAATATGAGCGTAATTAATGCAAAAAAATAGCTCCTTCTTTATGAGCAGAACCTCTCAGTGTTTCAGATCAGTGGCTCCCCCCTCGACACCTGCAGTAGGTCCCAGCTGCAGCAGTGCAGTCTCTGTGCAGTCTGACTGAGGGAGGTTTTTGTACGGCTCTCTAACATTGTGTGAACACATCACCACTGTGATAACTCTGACAGTAATAATCTCCTGCATCTTCAGCCTGGACTCCAGTGATTTTCAGTGTAAACTGAGTTCCAGATCCACTCCCACTGAAACGATCAGGAATCCCAGACTGGCGACTTGTGGCACGATAGATCAGAAGTTTAGGAGCCTGACCAGGTATCTGCTGGTACCAGCTGAGATAATCATTGTTGTGAACACTCTGACTGGCTGTACAGCTGATAGTGACAATGGCCCTCATTTATCAAACGTGCGTACACCAAAAAAATGGGTGTACGCTAAATCTCCCGCATGGATCGGCATTTATCAATCTGAACGTGAGGGAACGGTCCGCAAAAATCTCACGCCAGGTCTGACCAGGTGTACGCAGATTTGAAACCAGCGAACAACATGCAGGAACGAGTGCAGCTGTCAGAGTAATAAACCATATGCAGCGATGCGGGCGTCATGCTGTTGTTACTCTTATTAGTAAAATGAATAAATAGGCTAAAAAGATAAATGAATAAATAAATAAATAAGAGTCCTGTGTTGAGAAATTAATTAAACTTATATTTTGAGACAACCTGCTTGTCAGGCCAGACGGCTGACAATTACAATCAATTTGATTAAGCGGCTTGGCAGATATGCGGTGCGGTATGTCAGATGCTCATACTGAACAACAAAAGAAACGCAAGTTAATTAAATGCAGACTGGAAAATAAGTTTGCGCGTAATTATTTTAGAAAATCAAATTTACTACTAGTGCATGCACATTTACACTCGTTTCATCAAACTTTTCTTTATTTTGTGGTCACTTTGACTGAGTAACCATAAGAGTACATTAACTAACTAGCTAACTTGCGTTTCTTTTGTTGCTCAGCCTACGGACACTTTGACCGTGATCACATTTTGACAGTGGCAGATCTTCCATTGTTAGAAGAATAAGCTTCTGTCCGACATGAGTGGAACTTTCGGCACAGAGAAGATCTCCTCCGGGAAAGTGACGAGTGGCTGCTCGTTTTGTGTGGTACCCAATAAAATGTCATGGAGTAATACTAATAAAAGTACAATGAAGAGTGATCCCTGCAGACTGTATTTTAACAATTACCCTCTTGCAGCTCCGATCGAGGCGGTGGGGACTTATCCGTGTCCCCCAACCTTGTATTCCCACGATGGAGTAGGAGCCCTCCTGCCACGCGCTCCTCGAATGGTGACAGCTGGAGGTTCAAGTCTGGTTGGCCTCCACCGGTCCGTGCGCTGCTGCGCCTGAGCGCGATGTTAAAATCGGACCACTTTTTTTTTTTTTTTTTTTTTTTCTACATATAAAGCATTTGGATTGTCAATTATGTAGGTTATATAACATGAAATATCATGGATCTATAAATTTAATTTATTAAGGCCGATGTTATTCGCACTTATACGTGTGGCCAATGCTGAATTTTTTTCTTGGCCACACTTATAAGTGCACCAGTGGATGACCATTCCAGCGCCGCTTAGAAAGTACCGCTTAAAATAAGTTTGGCCATGAAAAATTTTTTAGCTTTGGACACACTTAAAATAAGTGTGGGCAATGGAGAAATGTGCATCTTGGCCACAGTGCATCTAACGCGAATTTCGATCAATTTTTGTGCTTGGACGCACTTAAAGAAGTGCGAATAGTCACTTCGATTAATTAATGAATTAAATCAAACCTCTGCTGCACTCCGGTTTTCCACCCCAACAGTGTTTACCGCAGCAGCAATAGTTTTCCAAACTGCAGCCTTCTGAGCTCCCTTTATACCACTTTGAAGGCTTCCAAATATTTTGTTTTTCTCCACCTCGGACTTGATCATTTATATTTCCCCCTCAGTGAAGTTCTTTCTTCTTTGCCATCTTTCGAGAGTCTGTGTCATGAAGTGGGCAGGACTATAATTCTCGGAGCATTAATTTATAGGGGCATGTCATGTAAATTACAATGGTTTCTGCCACCAGATTTATCAACGCCACACCAGTTTTACACTGAAATCAGCGACGTACACACTTTTTGTAAATCAGACGTGACACCTGGAGAATGCTGATATTTACACCAGAATCAACACCAGATCCTACGCAAGTTTGATTAATGAGGGCCAATGTCTCCCAGCTGAACAGCCTGAGCTGCTGGAGACTGAGTCACAACTATATCTGCCATTGAACCTGGAAAAGAAAAAACTGAAATGAATGTAAACTCATCTGAATATAATGAAACAGTTTTCAATAATTATGGAACATTCTGGAAAAAAAAAAAAGATTGGCACAGCACTGAAAACATTTATGAAGGAAAAAACAGCAAAGAAAATGTAAAACAGGACAAAAATCGCAAGTTCAAATGGGCCAATCTTTCTCACCCTGTACAAGGAGTCCCAGCATCACCAGCAGTAGAAAGTCTGACATCATCATAATGCTGCCTGTGTCAGTGTCTGTGAAAGGACTGGACAGTCACTGATCAGTACTGGGGGTCTTAAAGTGTGTGGAGCAGTGAAGCAGGACAGGTATGCAAAGCCCCTTCTTCTATACAAATCCTGTCACACACAGTTAGAGGAGCTCTGATCTGTGAACAGCAGTGGGTCTGTAGAGGGTTGGGACATGTGCTGTAAATAATTACAGTAAATAATTTATGGCATTAATTGAATCTTTTTGCAAATTCTATTGCACTTTTAAATAGGTGGATTTGATATGGTTTGTATGGGCTGAGAGTCAATAACTTGGGTATTTTTTTTTTAAATTAAATTCATCAATGCTTATATTCAGATGAAAGTTTCAATATCAGTGATGACTGAGTCTGTAATATCAAAAATTAATGGTTACAGAGTTGATTATATCCAGTTCACTAGCAGCGAACCACACAAGCAAACCACTAACTGAATGCAGCAGTGATATTTACTGAGCAGTTGTTTGCAATTGAACAAATTAAATAGTAGATAGACATTCACTATGGACGATGGCATAATGAGTCTCCGGTGTGGGCGATGGATTCACTGAAGCTCCTGGGCTACTTAATCCTTCCAGCAACTTCTAGAGGAGAGAGAGAGGGAAGCGAGAGACAGAGGTGGGAGGGAGGTGTAGGTGTAAACTTGTAGTCATTTTAAAAATACTGAAATGGAACTGGCGCTGTCAGCGGGAAGGCTTCACAGGGAAGAGCAGAAGGGGAGAGGTTTGGGTGTGATTCTGCTCCTGAACCTCTGCTGTGTGCCTCTGTTATGTACAGTACCCTCCATAATTATGGGCACCCCTGGTTAAGATGTGTTAAAAGCCTTAAAATAAATTCAATTTTTATTGCAGAAGCATACTCTCACACTAAAAATTGTAGAAAAATGTAACCTTCAACTCAAGTGAATTTTAAGGGAAAAAAAATCCCTGACAAATAAATAATTATTTTTCATAAAATCACCTGTTCCACAATTATTGGCACCCCTAACAATTCCTAGGAAATAAACGTAATTGAAGTATTTCTGTCATTTCTACAGTAGTTTACAAAGTTGATCAGAGTACCTAGGAACATTTAATTAGTAATTCATCACTTCCTGTTTCCCTGGGGTATAAATATGACGTGACACAGAGGCCATTTCTCTTTTTCACTCTTCAACATGGGAAAGACAAAGGAACACACCATTCAAGTAAGGCAGATGTGTGTCGACCTTCACAAGTCAGGCAATGGCTACAAGAAAATAGCCACTCGCCTGCACCTGCCCATATCTACTGTCAGAGGAATCATTAAGAAGTTTAAAACAACTGGAACAGTGGTAAACAAGCCTGGACGAGGACGCAAGGTTATTTTGCCACCACGCACCGTGAGGAGGATGGTAAGAGAAATAAAAAGTTCTCCAAAGCTCACTGTTAAAGAATTGCAACAAATGGTAGCATTTTGGGGTCAGAAAGTCTCCAAAACAACCATCAGGCACTATCTACATGCCAACAAGCTGTTTGGGAGGCATGCACGGAAAAAACCTTTTCTCACTCACAATCATAAACGCAAACGTCTGGAGTTCGCTAAGCGGTACTGGGACTTCAACTGGGACCGTGTGCTTTGGTCAGATGAGACCAAGATAGAGCTTTTTGGCAACAAACACTCTAAGTGGGTCTGGCGGAACACAAAAGATGAGTATGCAGAAAAGCACCTCATGCCCACTGTGAAGTATGGGGGAGGATCGGTGATGCTGTGGGCCTGTTTCTCTTCCAGAGGCCCTGGGAACCTTGTTAGGGTGCATGGCATCATGAACGCTTTGAAATACCAGGACATTTTAAATCAAAATCTGGTGGCCTCTGCCCGAAAGCTGAAGATGGGTCGTCACTGGGTCTTTCAGCAAGATAATGACCCTAAACATGTGGCCAAATCTACACAGAAATGGTTCACCAGACACAGAATCAAGCTCCTCCCATGGCCATCTCAGTCCCCAGACCTCAACCCCATTGAAAACCCGTGGAGTGAGCTGAAGAGGAAAGTGCAGAGGAGAGGACCCAGGTCGCTGGATGATTTAGAGAGATTGTGCAAAGAGGAATGGTCGAAGATCCCTCTTTCTGTATTCTCCCATCTTGTGAAACATGATAGGAGAAGACTAGGTGCTGTTTTGTTGGCAAAAGGGGGTTGTACAAAGTATTAACATCAGGGGTGCTAATAATTGTGGCATACATGATTTGACGTAAAAGAATAATTTCTTAATGTGGGATTTTTTTCCCACTGAATAAATGCACTTGAATTAAAGGTTGGATTTTCCTCTCTTTTTCATTGTGGTCCTATATTATTTAGAAAAAAACTGAAATTATTAGAAGCTAAAGAACACATCTTAACCAGGGGTGCCAATAATTATGGAGGGCAGTGTACATGTGAACATGGGAGTCTTCAGTTTTTTTATGTTCAGTTTTTCCTGCAACATCATGACCAGGTCCTGCTTTCACATTTTACACTGTAGTCTTCAGATGTTAAGAGAGAGATACTCCTGTTAAAATGGCAGATACAGGGCTGACACCCTCTCACAGTGAGGAGAGTGTATAAGAAAGTTTTATCACGAGACACAGGCTGCCCAAGCAATTACATTCACCCAATCGTTTTCATCGGTCCTCTGTAAAAATGCCCATAACGTGTTTCTGTTTGCGGTTTGCAGAGATTTCGCATCACCCACCATCACCAGCTCCTGACTCCAGCCTCTTCAGCACCAAACCCATCATCTCCCAACTGACCAGAGGACCCCTCCTTCCACATGGGGGATGGCTTCACCACTGCCTGCTACGCTGGCAGATCTTCAGCCCACCTTGCTGAAGGGTCCTCGTGGAGGGAGTCATTGCCAAAGATATTATTGAATTTACATCCCCAATTCTGAAATATAGTTAGTTGGGACAAAGTGTAAATTGTGAACAAAATCAAAATGCAATGACTTTCAAATCACACCAGCCAGTATTTTATTCACAATAGAACAGAGATTACACGGCAAATGTTGAAACTGAGAAATTTTACAATTTTATCCACAAAATAAGCTTATTTTAAATTTGATGGCCGCTTCAGGTCTCAAAAAAGTTGGCACAGGGGCCTGTTTACCATGGTGTAGCATCCCCTCTTCTTTTTAACACAGAGTGGAGGCGTCTGGGCATTGAGGAGACAAGTTTCTTGAGTTTAGCCATTGGAATTTGATCCCACTCTTGTTTAATACAGGCTTCCAGCTGCTGGAGAGTTTTGGGTCTCCTTTGACAGACTTTTCATTTAATTATGCGCCAAATGTTCTCAATCGGTGAAAGATCAGGACTGCAGGCAGGCCAGTTCAGCACACGGACTCTTCTGCTACAAAGCCATGCTGTTGTAATAGCTGCAGTATGTGGTTTTGCATTGTCCTGCGGAAATACACAAGGGCTTCTCTGGAGCAGATGTCATCTGGAGGGGAGCATATATTGCTCTAAAACCTTCATATACCTTTCAGCATTCATGGTGCTTTTTAAAACATGGAAGTGTCCCACACCATATGCACTAATGCATCCCCATACCATCAGAGATGCTGGCTTTTGAACTGAACGCTGATAACAGGAGGGGTGGTCTTTGTCCTCTTTAGCCCGGAGGACACAACGCCCATGATTTCCAACAAGAATGTCAAATTTGGACTCGTCTGTCCACAGGACACTTTGCTACAGTCCATTTTAAATGAGCCTGGGCCCACAGAACACGGCCGCTTCATGCTCAACAATGGCTCGATAGACTCTTAGGTGGCATCTGTAGATAGCACGGCGGACTGTGTTTACAGACAGTGGTTTCTTGAAGTATTCCTGGGCCCATTTAGTAATGTCAATGACAGAATCATGCCAGTGAGTGATGCAGTGGCATCTGAGGGCCCGAAGATCACGGGCATCCAGTAAAGGTCTTCGGCCTTGTCCCTTACTCACAGAGATTTTTCCAGTTTCTCTGAATCTTTTGATGATGTTATGCACTGTTGATGATGAGACCTTCAAAGCCTTTGCAATTTGACGTTGAGGAACATCATTTTTAAAGTATTCCACAATTTTTTTATGCAAGGCTTCACAGGTTGGAGAGTGTGATGGCCAAGGCCACACAAAAAAGAGCAGTACAAGGGGTAATACGGTACACACACTCACCTCACTTCTGTAAGTACACAGGTTAATTTGATTTGCAGTCAACCATACCCCAAACAATTCATGTTCACACTACACAGTTTATTTGATTTATGATTTCTTTATTTTCCTTTAGCTTTACATTGTTTAAATGGAGTGCATACATTTTCACACTGTAAGGTTAAAATTAGTTTTTTTTGCTGTTATATTGATTATCTTTTTGTGTCTTTGAGTTACCATGTTGGTGGGAGGCATCATTCTGGAGAGGCAAAAGCGTGGCAAAGGAGCAGAGCCTGCTTAATCTGTGCTGTAGCGCTGTTCGGGCTGTGCTGTAGCGCTGTTCGTTGGTGTTTATTTTGCTTGAGCTGAGACAGAGGAAGACGTGTGGGATTGAAGCTGAAGATTTACTCTTGTTTAAACGGGGTAATCTGAAAATAATTTGTGTGTTAAGGTTCAAACAGTAATAGAGATTAGACGATTTGCTCCCGAGGTATAACCTTTGTCGCATTAGGGGCAGGGAGAATCTTCCTCCTTCTTTTCCCCGTTTTCCCCCTGTAACAACTCGGTGAGCAAACAGCCAAATTAAGTCGCTAATCTGGTCAAACAAAGGCGACGGGGGTTTTTTGGGGTTTTTTTGGGGGGTTTCAGTCTCCCGGGAGCAAAGCAAAGTAAGGTAAAGTAAAATAAATTTAAACGCTAAATTTAGAGAATAAATTAAACGCTAAATAATTGTCTAACTAAGTTAATTGTGCGATATACAAAGTAAAACAGTTGTTTTCAAGGACTGAGGTACACTGTCGCCTGGTTTTTCTGTAGCTGATTTAGCTAACGAACCCCAGCAAGCTCTCAACGCCAAGAATATTATCGAATTACCTGGATATCTAACTATAACCCGGCTTGGTTTCATACTTGGTCGCTTGCCTTTCATACAGTCTTCTAGCCAATAAATATTGACGTTCACCGGGGTTTTTTAGTCCCCTTCGTTCTCTATCCTGACCGCATTTCCGCATAAACGCATTGCCAAACTTGAATATTAACGCGAACCGGGGTTTTTGTCTTTTTCGCATTTTATTATTACCGAAGGGCTCTTCTGATTAAACACATTGTAAATTACCCTATCTTTGTATTTCCTCTGATTGCTGTGTCTTGATTGGCTGATTGAAATTTAACTGCTTGTTTGAGTGCTTAGGACAGCTTGTTGGGGGAGGTACCGTGTTTAGTACGCTCACGTAGTAAACGACTTGTTTATTCGGTCCGTTTTAATTAAAGGGAACCGGGGCTTTACTCTCTTCTCGGTTACCCTTGGTTGTATTTGTGGCTAGCTAACTAAATAAGTACTGTTTGCATTTTTGGCTGGGGATCTGACATTTAGTATTAAGTTAGTAGGGCAGCAGTCACTTGAGTCGTCCATTCGGTTAGGTTGGAATTTAAACGGTAAGTTTTACCGGAGTGCTCCGCCTCCTCCCTCCTCCAGTTTCTCCTGGGCGTTGTAGCCAGTCTGTTTTATCTGGGTTCTCAGCTAAGCCCTGTGATATTTTTAGGTTAGTATATTAATAGTACTGGGACTAGATAAACTCAAGTCGGCTTATTAGGAGTGCTTATTACATATAGAGTTTGGCTCAATTTGGTATTTCATTTCTGTTAACTGAAACTAAGCCCCTGTTAAAAGAGGCTTATAATCCATCTACATAGTCTCCCCACGGTTTCTATTGTGACTGCTGCTTAGGGCTTCTTAGGTTAATAAATTAATAAATTGTGGTTCCTCAGCTTCTGTCTCGGCATTAGTAATTTTCTTTTATCTAGGGTGAGCGAGGTCATTAGGTAGGGGGTTCAAAATGTGGCCAAAACTATGTGACGGTTGCACGATGATCACGCTTTTGGAAAGAGATTTCCAGGGTGGGTTTGTCTGTCACCGGTGCCAGCTAATTGAGCATCTGGAGAGCAAGATCCTTGATCTTCAGGGCCAGTTGACGGCACGACATAGTTCACAATCAGCAGAGTTCCTAGAGGAACTAAGTAGTATGTCGTTTAGAGAAATTGTGTGTACGCCAAAGCAGGGTGGTACAGGGATCCCAGAGCAGGCAGGGAGAGAAAGTTGGGTGACTGTAGGTCGACAGCGCAGGAAAGGGCATGCACGCCGTACAGCGACAGCTCCTCCAGTGGTTGAGGTGTCCAACCGATTCCGGCCCTTGCAGGAACTCGAATTGGCCCCTGACCCTGAGAGTGAGGGGACTGATGAGTAGCAGGGCACCCAGTTGGCCTCTATCCCTCAGAAAAGAGAGTTAGTGATAGTGGGGGACTCAATACTTAGAGGAATAGATAGTTTAGTCTGTTCGCGTGACAAGGAGTCTCGTACGGTGTGTTGCCTGCCTGGTGCCCAGGTAGGAGACCTCCTGGAGCGTGCGGACAAGCTCCTGGCCAGACCGGGGAGGGATCCAGTTGTCATAGTCAATGTTGGGACAAATGACATAGGTAAGGGTAGGTTTGAGGTTCTGCAAGGCAAATTTGTGGAATTAGCTGAGGAGCTGAGGAGCAGATCCTCAACGGTAGTGTTCTCCGGGATTCTACCGATACCACGTGCAAGCAGAGGAAAGCAGAATTTTATCTGGAGGTTTAACACGTGGCTACGAACCTGGTGTAGGAAAGAGGGGTACAGGTTTATGGGGTACTGGAACTTTTTCTGGGACAGGGGTGACCTGTTCAAGCCTGACGGGCTGCACCTCAACCGGAGGGGCACCTTTGCACTGGGTCAGCGTATGTTGAGGGTAGCACAGGATTATTTAAACCAGGGACTTGGGGGGCAGGGAGGTTAGTGAGTGTTACACATAGGGAAATGCAGACTGCCCTGATGGAAGCTGACGGCGTTACATGCACTATTGATGATATACTTTTAAAGCAACAAAGCGTAGTTCGGGGCTTGAAGCAGCGGCCGCATGGGAAATCAAGGGGGAAGAGCATTAGTAATAACCTGAAATGTTTTTTTTTAAATGCAAGAAGCATAAAAAATAAATTTCCAGAGCTTGAGGCCAAGATGATTAGTGAGGGCTATGACATAGTTGGGATTACAGAGACATGGCTTAGTGAAGAGGATGGAGATGAATATAATATAGAAGGTTATAAGCTCTTTAGGAAGGATAGATGTAATAGGCGAGGAGGGGGCGTAGCAATCTACGTGAACGAAAACATAAATGTACATGAAATTCCTGAAATTGAACATTCCTTGCCCTGTGAAGATATCTGGGTCAGGCTCATTGGCAAACACGAGACAGGTTTAAACATAGGAGTATGCTATCGGCCACCAGCTTTGGACAGTACAGTCAATGAAATGCTTTTTAAGAGGATTACGCAAGCTTGTAGAGGTGGAGGGACTATTATTATGGGAGACTTAAATTATCCTGGTATTGATTGGGAAATGGTGAAAGGACAGGGTAGGGGGGAGGAAGAATTTCTAGATGTTATAAATGATAATTTTTTGGTGCAGTGTGTTAATAAACCGACAAGAGAGAAGGCAATTTTAGACTTAGTGCTCTGTAATGATCCAGATAGAATTAGCAATGTTGAGGTACTGGAGCCACTTGGGACAAGTGATCACTCTGCTGTTAATTTTGATGTTTCATGGGAAGTTAAAAAGGTGTACTCAAAAACAAAAATTTTCAATTTTAGGCAAGCAAACTTTGACAGGATGCGCTCATATCTAAGTGAAATAAAATGGGAGACACTCCTGGACTGTGAGTCTGTAAATGAGATATGGGAAAGATTTAAGGGGGTTTTACTTGATTCACAATGCAAATTCATTCCAAAGGTGTCCAAAAAGTAAGCTGAAAAAGCAGAATCCTCAGTGGATGACCAAAAAGTATTCGTAGGATTTTTGAGGGAAAAGAGGAATCTTTATAAGATTTACATAAAGGATAACAATGAGAACACTAAGGCTGAATACTGTAAAATGCGGGCTGTGGTCAAAAAGAGCTGAGGAATGCTAGAAGACTGTATGAAAGACAAATTGCAGAGGGGGCAAAAAACTAACCCTAAGCGCTTCTTTCAGTACTGCAGCAGAAAAAGGAAAGTCAAAGAGCAGGTTAAGTGCATAAAGAATTAAAATGGATCGCTGCTATATGATAACAAGGATATTGCGGATGCCTTAAACAGTTACCTTGTTGAGAATTTTACCTCAGAGTGGGTCTTTATTCGGCCAGAGGGCATGTTAAATGCTCAAGATTATTTAGCGGAAATTGAGGTTAGGGATAACGAAGTATTAGACAAGTTGCATAAACTAAAGGCAGATAAGGCGGCGGGTCCTGATGGCTTATATCCTAGAGTGCTCAGGGAAGTTGGTGAGATCATCTTTAAGCCGCTGCCCGCCATCTTTAGACGGTCTTTAGAAACTGGAGAAATACCAAATGATTGGAAACAGGGCAATGTAATACCAATATATAAGAAAGGGGACCGTACTGAGCCAGGAAATTACAGGCCAGTCAGTTTAACTTGCATTGTGTGCAAAATATTGGAATCTATCATAAAAGATGAGCTGGACTTATTTCTTGAACGTAACAGTATCTTGAGGGATAGCCAACATGGTGTCCGTAAGGGAAGGTCATGCCTGACAAACCTTCTGGAATTTTTTGAAGAGGCCACCAAGACTTATGACCAGAGCAGGGCTTATGACATCATATACTTGGATTTTCAGAAAGCATTTGATACAGTATCGCATAAGAGACTAATTTTTAAAATGAGCTCCATTGGAGTTACAGGAGGTATTCTGGAGTGGATTCAAAACTGGTTACAGGACAGAACACAAAGAGTGGTGGTCAATGGTATCTCATCTGAGCTAGGTATGGTGGGGAGTGGCATCCCCCAGGGATCGGTGTTGGGACCCCTGCTGTTCCTCATCTACATTAATGACCTTGATAGGAATATTAAGAGCAGATTAGTTAAATTTGCAGATGATACTAAATTGGGGGGTTTGGCAAATAGTTCAGAGTCCACTAAAGTGATTCAGGATGATTTGGATAGAATTCAGAATTGGGCAGAAATGTGGCAAATGAAATTTAATGTAACAAAATGTAAAGTTGTACATGTAGGTAATAAAAACATTAGACGGGATTACTTCATGGGAGGTTTAAAACTGGAATGTGCTCCACACGAGAAAGATCTGGGAGTGATTGTTGACCAAACCCTCACAGGCTCTAGCCATTGTGCCGTAGCAGTTAAAAAAGCCAATCGGATGCTGGGATACATTGCCAAAAGTATTGAGTACAAATCTAAGGAGGTGATGCTTCTTTTGTACAACACATTTGTCAGACCACATCTGGAGTGTTGTGTACAGTTCTGGGGACCATACTTTAAGAAAGACATAGAGGCTCTAGAGAAAGTTCAGAGAAGAGCCACTAAGCTAATTCCAGGTATAAAACATGAAAGCTATGAGAAGAGGCTGAAGATCCTTAATCTTTTTAGTCTTAGGAAAAGGAGACTAAGGGGTGATTTGATTGAGGTCTTTAAATATGTTAAAGGGATTAACAAAGTGAATTATATAGAATTCCTTCGACCAAGTGTTGTTAGTAGAACTCGGGGTCACAAATGGAAGTTGACCAAAGGTAAATTTAGCACTGATATTTGGAAATATTTCTTCACCCAAAGAGTAAGTTCGATGTGGAATAGCTTGCCTGACCATATTGTTGAGGCAGAGACCTTGGGGGTTTTCAAGAGCAGGCTTGACTTAAAGCTAGATACCATTGAGTCATTGAGTATCTGAAGGGATATATTCACAATAGTATAAAGAAACTGGCGAGCGTAGTTGGGCTGAACGGCCTGTTCTCGCCATTCATGTTATGTTATGTTATGTTAAATCCTGTGGCCAGCTCAGGCTGTACCATCTCCAGCCATGTCAGTGGGGGATTTAGGTTTAGTTAGGTTTTCCTTTGTATTAGTTTTAGTTGATGTCCATTTTTTTGTCTTCCCTTTATGTGTTAATTGGTTTGGCCAAGCCAGTATATATATTCCCTCATGGTTCATTTTGTGAGGTCAGTTTGTTCTGTTAACACCCTTTTTGTTGCTGTTATTTTAGTAGAGTTATATTTTTTACACCTCTTTTATAGGCCTAGATATTCAGTTTTTGTTTTATGTTGTTTTTGCATTTTTGGTTAAATAAAAACCCTATCTTTTTAACAATCTCCTGTTTTTCTCATTGCCTCACTGCTTGGTCCCTGACAGAGAGCCTCTGGCCATCTTTACTTCTGAGAGACTCAGCCTCACTAAGACATCCCTTTTATAGCCAATCATGTTACACACCTGATGCCAGTTAACTTACTGACTTGCTAAATGTTATTTCAGCTGATTCGACTTGCTAAATGTTATTTCAGCTGATTCTCTTAGATATTAATTGCTTTTTCAGCCCTTTTTTGCCTGTGTCCCAACTTTTTTGTGACCTGTTGCAGCCAGAAAATTTGAAAGAAGCTCATTTTGTGGATAAAAATGCAAAATGCCTCAGTTTCAACATTTGAAATGTTATCTATATTCTATTGTAAATAACATATTGGCTCATGTGATCTGAAAGTCATTGCATTTTGATTTTATTCACAATTTACACTTCATCCCAACTATTTCGGAATTGGGGTTGTAAATAAATGATTAGCTAGCTAGCTATGTGGTATTCAGATTGAATTTACACTGTTGTATGAATGTGGACACATATGGACACAGTCGGTATTAATTGGCAAGCAACAATACTAGCGCTAATATATTCAGCAGCAGACACATTACTGAAAATTGGTGTAAGATATTCCAGGTAATGGAAACATGCAACTCAGTTTAGATTCATCTCGAATATTGTTTGCTATTCAAAGGTGGTGGTGGTGTTGATAGCAATCCTGTTGGTGCTTCAGAAAAAGAGGCCAGTGCACAACCATTGGCAGAAGGTACAGAACAATGTCTACAGTAGGGCTTGTGATTGGTGGTGCATGAGTCATTTGCATGTTCCTTGGGATTGTTTTACAAGAATGGTATTTATTCTTTACTATCAAGAACCAACCTGTAATAAGTTGCTGACATATGAAAACCAGGCACTGGCAGTTGACATAAATGGCTCTCATGTAGTTGTAATAATGGCCTTCTGGGCACTACAGTGTTAGTGTTGCTGAATTTTCCTGTCTGTTGCGGTACTGTTGTGTATGCCAGCCCAAACATGAAAGCTGTTGTATATTTCAACCTTGGATTTAGGTTGGGGTTCATTAATATTCCCTGCTATGATAATCAGATCCTTAAAAAAATATTAGTCAATATTATGTCATTGTTTATCAGAAACTACTGTATGCTCTCGAACTGTATTATACGTTGTGTATGTGTGTCTGTCTGTGTGTGCGTGCATGTGTTCTGTGAAAATGCGTTCTGAGGCTTTCCCCTCATAGTTGATTAATTATGTGGTTTGGACTTAGTTGTCTTTGTTGATTAGGCTATATTGTGCGCATAACAAATATGTGCCAGTGAGGCACAGATTTGCAAATATGTGCCTTTGAGAAATGAAACATTATCTATGGACTATGGCCAACATGTACTACTGAGTGTGTGTGTGTGTGTGTGTGTGTGTGTGTGTGTGTGTGCGCGCGCGCGTGCGCGTCCGCATGCATGCATGCGTGTATGTGCGTGCGTGAACGTGCGAGTGTGGGCAGGGTGGCATGGTTACATGACTGACTCCTGGCCTGAAAAAGTCTACCATTCCGGCCCTGCTCAGAACTCAAGCACAGCTGAGAGCTCCTGATCGACTTGGGCTGATCTGTATGAGCTCTCGCATCACAGCAACTTAATTGTCGTTCCAGGATTCCCCAGCAGGGGGCTGACACAACACATTCAGCTAGCCTCTGTCTGTGCAGCAGGCAGGTTTTTGTACAGCCAGTATATGTAACTCAATCACTGTGGTGGACTTTCGGTGGCGGGACTAAACTGGAAATTGGAAGTAAGTGGCAACTAAACAAGATTATCAGCATTTAGCCTACTTGCAAAACATTCGAAGAAGCTCTGAAAGGTTTTTGTAACATAGTAACATTTGTACAAATTTTTAGCGCTCCGTTTCTATCATTGGCTACCGTACAGATTCTCTTTTTGAACCGAATCGCTGTTAATGGACGGCAGACAAGAAAATATGAAACTAAAAAGCTTTGAATTAAAATATTTTGATAAGGATTCAACCCAGTTAAAGGACATTTTTTTCGAAATTTGATGACTCTGTGTTTATTGTGAAATAATGAAAGACAATAGAGGACGGCTGCGTGTCTTTCGCATTGGTCTTTAGTTAGAGGTTTTTGTACGGCGGGTTAATGAGTCTGTATCACTGTGGCTCACTTTCGGTGGCGGAACGAAACTGTCAGTTGGCCGTAAGTATTTTATATTTGAGCGACATCCCTATCGACGTTTTTGCGTTGTTTCTTAATTTCATGAAATTTCCCGAACTTAACTACGCATGAAATGTTAATATGCTTTTTAATTATGAACAAACAATAGATATTTTTAAATTGAAAATTGATTTCAAATCATGTTAATGTAGATCTTGTTGACGTCAAGCAATCTATTTTATCTTACTGATTTTAGGATAAGTCAGCGACTGCATGATTTCACCTCACACTCGAGACATATGAATGTTAAATAAATTGTATTGGCTGACTTTGTAACGACGGGATCGCAGCGTGTTTGAGGGCTTAAAACTGTTGACAAGTCTTAGCAATTTGCTGAAATTAATACAGTCCTTTCTCATTCATGTGAAATAGAATGGGTTTTCCTCAATATTTAAGAATTGGTATGTAATCGAACGCTATACATTTTCTGATATCCATCGCCATTCGCCATATAATTTAAGCGAATATTTCAACCAGGTCTTACTTATATTGCATGAAGTATAGGCTACAGATTATTATTATTATTATTATTATTATTATTATTTATTTATTTATTTATTTATTTTTTTATTTTTATTTTTTTAAGATAAGCACCATATGAACAAAATGCTGAATGCATTACAAACGTCTCTTCTGTTGTACCGGCCCCACTTCTTCTTGCTTTCGACAGCGTGTCTGAATCCTCTGGAAGTGGGGAATTTCCGAATAGGATTAAGTTGGTTGCTAAATCAATTAGCCTACTGTTTACAAACGTTTTCATTTTTTTTCTATTTTTTTTTATGTTAAATGAGAAGGAACTCTGTAGACAGATCATAACATGTCATTTATTCCGATTTTTAACGTAAATGAATATTTGTGAACAATTGTAAATGTTCAATTACAGCAATGAAATATTTGACAGTTCAAGCGAGGTAGAGCAAAATGTGATCGCAACCATAAAAAAAAAAAAAAAAAAAAAAAAATCGTGCTGTGTGAGCTGTCCTCGCGAACTGTCACATATTCAGGGATGTAAAATGCCTGCATTTTATGCGGGAAATTGCTATTTTTAGACTTTATTACCGAGCTGAAAAAGTCATTTTTGTGTGTTTGTCCGAAAAAATAATTTCTTTCGCACACATAGGCGCGGGAAATTGCGGATATTTTAATACAAACCGGATAGCCTACTGTTCCTGCTGTATAAATTGACTGCGCGGAGGTGTAGCTTAGTTTACGCGCTCTGCCTTCAACGAAGTTAAATTAAAGTTGGAGCGACATCATCAATCATGGTCACTTGACTACCGCTTAGTTCTTGTGTGTCCTTTATGGAAAACTGAACTATAAGTTATGTGAGCGAACTGACTTTCTAAATATTTCTGTGAACATGATGGATATGACATGTGACCCCCTGGCTTTATTCAAGATTGGAAAATGCTGTATGAGACACTGGCATTGAAATTTTTCTTCCCCTTCTAGTGATTGTACATACTTAAATGGTAAGCACTCGAGCAAGACTTGTTAATTTATTATTATTATTATTATTATTATTATTTATTGTAATTTATTTATTTATTTTTTTACAATGATAAGGAGTTTGTTTGGTGTGAAAATGCCCCAGATTGCATGAAATGCTATTCCAATTTAAAAAAAAAAAAAAAAGTTTCTGGGTTTGGATGCCCAGAACCTTCTAGTAATCCAGACCCTGAAGGGTTTACACTGCAGTACCTCGAGCTGCAGGAATATTTTACTCTTTTTTTTTTTTTTCCAAACCCTGTTCACAGCCCTGCATATTTGGAAAATATTTGGTCACAGAATAGAAATCTAAAAAATGTCGGTGTCCGATGTAATGTTCAGTATAAAGCCATTGATTCCCTTTAGCCTTGGTAAATTACTGACGCTCGACTTTCTAAATATGACTGTATCACATTCATGTCTAACTGCAAGAACAGAATGATTGACACATGGGGGCGTGTCCACTGTCTGACCTCACGTCTCTGCCGCGTCTCCCAGGTGACACAGTTCCCGCCCTCACAGTCCTGCCCCCCTCCAGTGAGGAGCTGAAGCAGGGAAAGGCCACACTGGTGTGTCTGGCCAACAAGGGCTTCCCCTCAGACTGGACTCTGCGCTGGAAAGTGGACGGTACCAGTAGGAGCTCGGGCGTGGCCGGGAGCGTGGGGGTCCTGGGGAAGGACGGCCTGTACAGCTGGAGCAGCTCCCTGACTCTCAGTGCGGGCGACTGGATGAAGGCGGGGTCACTGACCTGTGAGGCCACAAAGGGCTCCCTGTCTGCCTCCCCTCAGACGCTGAGGAGAGACCACTGTACTGAGTAGCTCACACACTCTGATCACACTGTTTTTACCCTGTTCTGCTCCTTACTGCTGTCTCACTGAGCTGAGCCTGTGTGTGAATCCTTCCTCCAGCCTGAGCTTTCAGTGCTAATATCTTACATGTGCTCTGCTTGTGCTCTTCAACACATATGCACACACACCTTCTTATCTGTGTTTGTGTGTGACTGTGGGAAATAGCTGTTAGACCAATATGATCAATATCACAGACTTAATAAAGATTCTCTGAAGAGTTTAAAGTTGTCCTGTCTCTCCTTGTAAAAACAGTCTCCAGTTGATGCACTTGTATGTTATAAGTCTGCTGTGAGTCGTCTGCAGCTTTGGCCCTTATTCAGGTTAATTCACAATATTATATGCATGAGAGTAAATACAAAGCAAGGGAGTCAAGTGATGACCAGGAAATGTAGTTTTTAAAGTATGCTAATTAACAAGTAGAGCATTATTCAAGCACTTTAATTATAAATAAATATTCAGTCAGAAATCTGTGTATTGTAGTTTTGTTTGTATGACAAAAGAATGCATATTTTTCATTTATGAGTTATTTTTAAAGTAAATTACAATGGGATACAAATATTAAAATATGACTTCTTTGCATTTTCACTTCATGATATACTTGCGGTACTTGATAGTGTGTTAAATTCAAATATTTAGTACTGAATAAAAGCATGCCAAAATCTCCTCTAAAGTGTCCCTATATGATCATGTGACCCTGCTGAAGGAATAAAATCCTCACTTGAGCATTAGTTGATGAACAGTAAAGAGAGGAGGAGTGATGTGTGCAGTAACTGATCTGGGATCAGTAAAGGAGGGGTCTGAAGAGAGGAGCAGTGATGTGTGCAGTAACTGATCTGGGATCAGTAAAGGAGGGGTTTGAGGAGAGGAGCAGTGATGTGTGCAGTAACTGATCTGGGATCAGTAAAGGAGGGGTCTGAGGAGAGGAGCAGTGATGTGTGCAGTAACTGATCTGGGATCAGTAAAGGAGGGGTCTGAAGAGAGGAGCAGTGATGTGTGCAGTAACTGATCTGGGATCAGTAAAGGAGGGGTCTGAAGAGAGGAGCAGTGATGTGTGCACTGTGCTCAGATCAGTTCAGTACAGCAGGATGTGAGCTCAGCTCACACTAACCCCCTGGGGTCGGCCCAGACACCTGGCCACAGTGCTGCTCTATTCTGAGATTGAGTCAGTCCCACTGAGGGACAGCAGAACCAGCCTGTCCTGCCCTGCAGATGCAAATCTGAGTTTCAGCCCCACAGCTCACAGTTTCTCAGCCCAAAATACCCCAGCACTGAGACAGCTGTTTGAACATGAGGAGGCGGAGGGTTTATTTCCGTAGTGGGGTGAGAGAGGGAGGGGTGAACCTTACACTTGCTTTAGCATCAATGTTTCATTACAGAGTCCACAGCTAACTGAACTGGTACAATTACAATTACTGCCTCTGTCAATACATTTTGTAGTGTCACAAAATAATCTAGTTTGTACAATCATACAGTCAATGCAGTCAGCAAATGTGATCAATGCTTTGGAGTGAAGCCATTTTTTTTGTAAATACTGAAGTCTATACAGTAAGTGTCAAGATGAGCTTGTGTTTCAGCTAATGATTACATACGCATGCATTTTATTGTGTGCAAAACTTCTTGACAAATTATTTACAAAAGCTGCTGCAGAAGTGAATATCTGTTGAAGTCATGTTACAGCTCTGATGATGATTCAACGAACATCCATTCTATGTTATGATTCTGCTATGACTGTCATGATTCTGATCTGCTTTGCCATGTTTTGATGTTCTGTCTGATTTGGATTTGGATTTCTGCAATGTCTGACTATTCTTTGAAATGTGTATTGTGATTTGGTAACTTAGAATTGTTCATGTATCGTCTTAGTTTAGTTTTTCCATGTTTTGCATTTTACCATAGTTACACTCCGGTCCATGTTTTTGTTATCACCATGCATTGCATTTTGTCTCCCCCTGTCTGGTCTCTTGTCTCTTGTCTGCTCTCAGCCCCAGTATTGTGTGCCACTCTTTTGGGTGATTTAATGGATTCTGGTTTTCAACCATTCCTTCCAATCTCATTTACTTCCTTCTTCTTGCTTTTTCTGGATTACTAACCAATACTAACAGTTTGTTGATTTTGTTAAATTACTAACCAAGACTAACATTGTACATAGTACTAACTTTCTAACAAGCACTAGGGATTGTATAGCTGCACTCTACTAATTAACTAACGATCTCTCAGCATTCGCCCTGTTCTAGTCTCCGCCTCTTGCCTTCACTCAATTTACTTTGCTGTGCTTCTAGCAGATTCTCTGCACCTGTCTAATCACTGTTCTGCCACTCACTCTGTGCATGCAGAAATCCCTAACCGGATCTGTTTGTTCTGTCTATAGGCTGTCTTATGATCCCTGTCCACGTTTTGGCTTTTGCCTATTTCATGTGATTAGGTTCTCCCTCATGTTTGCTTCCTTTGTAATTAGCCTCATTTCCTGCACCTGTGTTCTATGTATCATGTGATCTCCCAGGAGTGTATATTAGGTGTCTTTTCACAGCATTTCCTTGTCAGAAGGGTTCTCTTGTTTACCTGTGCTGCTTTTGTATTCGCCTTGTACTCATAGTGTTACTCTTCTGACTGGACCGTCCGACTTACGATTTTTGGCTCTGCATTTTGGATGATTGCATCTGTGTTTACGAGCTCTTTTTTGCCCGACTACGATTTTTGTGATTGCTGCCCTGTTAACGGTTTGGATTACGCCCACTGGTTTTTGGTTTTTGCTTCCCTGACAAACCTGTGCCTGTGTACCGAACCTATATTTGCCTGACCGAGTACTGTGTTTGCTGCCCTGGTTTTCGACTCTGTTTCTGCCCTCCTGGATTGTGACTTTTGGATTGTGGACTCTGTACCTTTTGCCTTCTGCCCTGTGGGGGTTACCCCCCTCGCTCAATAAAATCACATTACCTGCAATCCTGTGTTCTCGCGACTGGTTCCTGAACGATACCTCACATTCTATCCATTCCACCTCAGAGATACATGTTTACAGCTTCCCCCCCGAAAAGGTCAATTAGAAAGATTTACACCAAAGAGTAAAATCTGTTGCTAATATTCACTCCAGTGCTGCTGTAAAACTGACTTGATCCATACGTATATTAACTGAACTAAAACACCCTTCTGAAAGTTCATTTGTAATCCCACTCACTCCTCTTCTGGTAGATACATCCTCTGCTTTTGGCTGAACTCAGAGCACCTGGATTGTTACTGCTCCTTGTGACCTGATATATTGTGTGATGCTCTGATGTTGTGGTACAGAAGTAAGAGTGTGTGTGTGTGTGTGTGTGTGTGTGTAGTTTAGCAGCAGCACTGCTTTGGGTTCTGTATCTGACACAGAGCAGCTCCTCTTCAGCACAGAGAGGTGTGTATTCAGGACTGTGGCTCATCATCGTCCCCTACAGTCCTGCTGGTAATATTGGTGTCAGATCAGTGAGGGGGGACTCAGCACCTGCAGTAGGTCCCAGCTGCAGCAGTGCAGTCTCTGTGCAGTCTGACTGAGGGAGGTTTTTGTACGGCTCTAACACCGTGTGAACACCCAGCTACCACTGATAGCATGTGCACTCTGACAGTAATAATCTCCTGCATCTTCAGCCTGGACTCCAGTGATTTTCAGTGTAAACTGAGTCCCAGATCCACTCCCATTGAAATGATCAGGAATCCCAGACTGACGTATGGTGGCTAAATAAATTGGGAGTTTAGGAGCCTGACCAGGTTTCTGCTGGTACCAGTTGAGGCAGTGGTAGGAGCTATAAACATAAACACTCTGACTGGCTGTACAGCTGATAGTGACAGTGTCTCCCTGCTGAACAGCCTGAGCTGCTGGAGACTGAGTCACAACTATATCTGCCATTGATCCTGAAAAAGATAAATATTGAAATATATGTAATTGCAGATAACCATTGTCAAACAAAAAGCATTGAGGTATATTTGATTGTAAATCAAAATAACTCTCGGGAAAACTGTGTAAATAGTAAATTCATAAATAGTAAAATGAATCCATCGTTCTCACCTTGTATAAATATGTAAAAATAAAAATGATATAAATTCTCCATAAAAAAAAGAACAAAATGATCCATCCTTCTCACCTTGAACAAGTAGCAACACCAGCAGTAGAAGGTCTGACATCATCATAATGCTGCCTGTGTCAGTGTCTGTGAAAGGACTGGACAGTCACTGATCAGAAATGGGGGTCTTAAAGTGTGTGGAGCAGTGAGGCAGGACAGGTATGCAAAGCCCCTTCCTCTATACAAATCCTGTCACACACAGTTAAATGAGCTCTGATGTGTGAGCAGCAGTGGGTCTGCAGAAAATAAGCGATTACGATTTACTCATGCGAGATTTCTGTCGGAGCACTTCCGGGGTAGGGTCAACGTGACCAAAACAGAGTCTTCACCGTATGGTAAGTGCCTGTTTCCATATCTCAAAGGGTTCTTGTGAATTATTAATTATTGTGTTACAGAAAGATATGGGAGATTAATTTATCATAATAGACACTGCTTTAAGTGGGCCGGTATGCACCGGTACGGAGTACCGGCACTTCTACATTTTAGCCCCTGGCGTACCGGAACTTTTTATGGCGTACCGGGACTTCTCACTAGCTCGTAGTACCCTGTTCTGTTCCATTTCTCTCTTGGTGATTCATGATCAGATGGCTATACTACATTACCCACTGTGCACTAGTACACGCCGCACGTTCACTCGCAAGGAGATCTCGCGAAATGAGTCTGTCTGCGTAAAAGGACGTGAAGAAGAAGAAGTCTCGCGGAAGTTGAACGTCTATATATACTAGAGGCGGTGAGTCGGCTACTGCGAAGGAACGCCCAATCCTCACCCTTCAGTGCTGAATGAATTGAACATGTCGCAGACTCGCAGTTTACTTTTCTTGATTAGAAAGTTTGTCAGACTAATTGGTAGAACGACAATCAAAATTATTTTTGATAGCGTTGTTATACATTGCTTCACAAAATTATGAGGCGTTTCTTTCGCATAAATAAATGACGACGTGAAAAATAGCAGCATGTCTTCATACATTCTGCGGTCGAGTGGCTCGCGAAAGGCGCAAAACAGCCCGCGAGGCTCAGTAAGCAACAAGCTATGAAACGTGCCAAACACAGCGTTGCCATTGGGCTGGGCTGGTTTCGATGGAATTGTGCGGGCAAAAATCACCTTGGGCGGTTGGACACATTTTGGGCTGGTTAGGGATGAACTCGGCGGTTTTATTTAACATCCGTAATTTGCGTTTGTTAAGTGCACACGTCGTGTTAAAGACGAACTAATATGTCAGTGTATTTATTAAAACATTTATTGGCTTTTAAAAAACTGATTGACATACATTTTGGCCACTCTCATTGAGAGGAGGTAGCCAAGGCCATGTGGTCATGCCCAGAGCCATAGTCACGGTGAGCTACGCCCCCTCCCTCTCCTCTGGATCCCATAACATTAGTGCAAAATGTTACCCCAGCAGACAAACGCACCTGAGCAGTCGCAGGCCCCCGCCTTTAGCCAGCTAAGCCTCTTACCCTGCCCAAATAACAGCCATTACCGTCTTATTGTAATCATACAAGTGTGGGGAAAAGAGTTGAATGTATTGGAAAGAGTGGTTGGTTTATAGCAACTGATGCTGTCTATCAAAGCGAAGCCCACTGCAAAATTTGGAGCACCAAGCTAGCCAATTTAGCTAAGCCCCTTTCCAACTGTGAAAACGTTACTGTGCCAGTGACTGGGTCAGGGACATCACCAAAGACCCTCTGAAACGTCGTGAACTCCGAAAAGCGTCTTCACTTATGTTGCATTTCTTGAGTCAATAAATGCTGCAATTTTTTATCGGACATGTCTGAAACAGCAGCGCTAAAGATACAGGCTACAGTCCCAAACGCAGGATGTTTAAAAAATCTGCTTCAGCGCCGTATTTCAGGAGAGAGCACAGAGAGGATATTGGTGAGTCCCCATATTTCTAAACCGCACATTCTCTTGGGCATAATCGGTTGACATGTCTTTGTAACTTGGTGGTTATGTAGCTATGCTGCTCATTTCACACAGGAGCGTGGCTGCGCTGCACAGACAGCCTACAAGCTAGAGGAGTTCTGGCTTTCAGATACTTTTGTTTTTGGTAGCTAAATGCAGCAACATTTGAGATAAAATTCATATGGCACAAGAGCACTCCGTGGATTTATGCTAGATATGTGCGTGCAGAAAACAAGTTATCTGTAGCCTGTGTCGGAGATGACCTGACGAGAGACTCCGTTTTCCCTCACAAAAATGTCAAAGTTTTCTTGAAAAGGCTGCAGGAATTATAAATACGATCTTGTTTCTCCGTCCAACAATTGAACATTAATACCAGCAGAAAGACCAAAATGTGCCGATTATCATGACGTATACTCGTCAGTATTAGTTCGTCCAAACCTCAGAAAAAAAGATTGAGGGAAGGAAGAGCGATTAGCCTTATGGAGGACATTAGTTTCAGTGACATTAAAATTGCATCCTTAAACGATAAATATGTTGAAAAAGAAGTGGACTAGGTCGTGGGTCTTATCGTGGGATGATTGACATTTTAACCCTATAAGATGCGCAGCTACTGTATTCAGACTTGTGGAACTTCAGGGCTATTTTTACATTTTAGCTGTTTGAGATCCCAAGGTTTTCAACGATTCCTTTTTTTTTTTTTTTTTTGTAGACTTACAGGGAAATGTGAATAAAATGATATGCTAGATATTCCATTTAATGCTGTGGCCGTAAAATCATGGCGTCCTAGATATGAATATTTCCCTCAATCTTATGCCTGTGATCCACTTACGCTTTTAAGGCTTCCGCACGCCAGCAATCGTGGCCAGTCCGAAGCTTTTGGAAGCGCCGGGAACCATCCGAAACTCACGCAAACAATCGTAGGAAGTCAGAGTGATTGGGGAAAAAATTTTATCCCATGATCCACTAATGCGAGCATTTCCGATTGATTTTTGCCAACGTCAACAATAAAGATGGCGGTTGTTTTCGTAAACGGTTTATAATTGGCTAATTGCAGAGGAAATATTCGCCACCTAGTTTGCACTTGACGAACCGATACTCCCGCGTCCTTCCGACAACTCATACCTTCCGACAAAATCAAACTGGTTCGATTTTGTCGGAAGAGGGATCCGCATGATCTGATCCAGTCGGAACCTGTCTTATTCACGCGGAAGGGTCAGAACAGATCGGAAGTCGTGATCCACGTATATCTTGCGCGTAACAGAAATTTCCACTCGTAATCGCTCGTAACTGGTTGGAAGGGGAGAATCGGGACAATCGGAGACCTTAAAAGCGCAAGTGGATCACGGACTTTAGTGTGATGAGGCCAGACTGAAACGCTGCCATCAGCGGATACAGAATACGTATGTGACATTTTCCTACAGCATGAAAATAATTATTTTTCTGACTTTGAACCCCTTTATGGGAAGTTGGGAAGTTAGAGTAAAGAAAAGCGCCAGTCAGAAAACGCAAAAACTTTGCCAATAGTTGTCTTGAGTTTTAACGTCTAAATACATACATGAAGTATCGCCCAAAAACACAGAAGCAAAAGAGGGGGCGAGTCGGCTTGTTCGCTTCTGACTGCTGTTTTCTCCCTTGAGGGTTTGTCATCATCAGTGATTTCGGTATATTGGACCATTTGACTGTATAGCTACGGAAGATTCCTGAATAGCTGTAATTACTGTATATCGCTTTTGACAAGCTAACGTTAGTTGCGATTGTGTTCTCAGTCTCGTTCTCTGTAGGATGTGTTTGCGCTTCTGTGTATACGTGTAGCGAGGGAATTTTTTTTCTCGTGAGCTTCAGGGGTATTGTTTACTCTCATAAAGATATATAAGTAATTATTGCATGCATTTGCGGATATGTGCCAACGCAAGGCTAACTGATGAATGTACATATGATGTGCTTAGATAATAAATTCATTGATAAATGGCATGTTTTCATTCGTGTTACTTTGGGCAGTTTTTTGTGCAAGTAGGCGGTTTTTTTAATCAGTTTTGGGCTGGAAACCACGCAACCTATCACACTGGCCAAACACTGCCTTCTACATTCAGCAATTAAAAATGTAGAAAAGAATGGATTCTCGTGACTTACAGCTAAATGAGCAGCGCAGACCAATCCACACGGCGCCCCACGAGCCAGTTGAGCGCAGAATTTTCCAACCCATTAGTAAAGAAAAGCACGAGAAATCCGAATGCGTGAGAGTTGGCAGGTAAGCGTCAGTGATGAAAACTGGCCACACCTGATAATGTCGAGAGTTTTCGGAGTTTCTGCGATGTTAATGTAGACACTAGATGTGTCTGACTGAACTTTCCTGTGACTTGTGCTCCCGGAGGACGACTCTCGGGAGCTGTCCGATTGTCGCGCAGGTGTTCTGTGGTGGGGGCGTGAAGAGGGTGGCGAGAAGAGAGAGAGCGTGCGGAAAGCAGCTAGTTGTTCATTTTTTTTCTCTCGCGCTGTAAAACTACGGAATAGTCGGCATAAGTCCGATTTATTCATTTCAGTAAAATAGTTTCGTGTTCGTGTGCGGTGGGCGCAAGAGGGAAGAGGACAGTCATATTGAGCATCAGTAACGTGGACTGCGTTGAGTAACATTATCAGTGAGTTCGCTAGCTAGTTGCCTTTCATGGCTGTAGTTAGCCCCAGTTAAGTGTTTCTAATTGTAAGCTAGGGTGCTCTGCAGAAAACCTTGCCATCGTGCGTGAGAACTAGAGGGAATTGTCTACGTGGGAAAACTGTCACGCAGTCCGGACGTCTTTCTTCCCTCCAGCGACATAATTCCTCTGACCTTCTGTACATCTTCCCCGTTCGTCTACTTCGCGCGGAGAAGCGGGTGACAGTGGAGGTTTTATACATCAGGTGTTCATTACTCAGGGAAGTGAAGGGGCTTTTGCTCCGACTGGTTTTTCATACAACGAACAATTATTATGCCGTTTTTCTTTTTTTTTTGTTCATTTGGGCCATTCTCACGGGACCAAAAAATGTAACTAATAGTAGAAAAAATCTCCTTCAATTACAAAAGCATTTTCATGCTCCTTATATAGAGTTTTATCCAAGTCTATCAAGTAAAAATTTTATTTGTTCTTAATTTAACTACTTAAGGTCAGAGGTCAACGGGTCACGGAACAAAACAGGCTTTTCATTATTTGACTTCAAAAACCTTTAAAAATTTGTTCTTTTTTTTTGGAAAATAGCAAGGAATTTTGACACCTTTGAATTAATTTTCAAAGTGTTCCTTTATTTGGACATCTGGTCCCGTGTGTCACATTTTGGTTCACTTGTCAAAGAATGGCCCTATTGGTTGTAATCTGTGTATAGAAAGCTGAATTTTCTGAGTGCTGTTGGCTCTGTGGCATTAAGATCAAGCTAACCTGGTATGTATTGTTGAGTCCAGCCTTCTCGCCTGAGCGGCAGCTTATGTTGCATTGCTAATTTTTTGAAGTGTCTGCTTAGTTTAAAGGAATACTTTGCAGTAACAGTTCAAGTTGGATAATAACATTGTTCTGAGTCCCAGTGACCAAGATATACATTCTTTATTGTGATTATTATTCTGTTTTGCTTTTTGCTGCATTTACCTTAAAGTAAAGTTTTCCTCTTGGGTAATTCACTGTGGAGTGATGAAGTAAATTAGGGCACCACACTTGGAGTAGATGGGTGCTAGACAGATGTATAAAGTATTCTGAGTGGTTCTGTGTTAACAGCCAAAACATTACTGGGTGTGGGGGGGTGCCATTCACTTGGCCGGGTGTGGTACATGGGGATATTCATAGTAGGTGAGACATCTCAGGCTAGAACAGTCTCAGCCTCACTTAGATCTAAAAATTCCTTAGTGCAATTTAAGGCTCCACTGGACGCACCTACACATCACAGCGCCATGTGAAGTGACACTAAGAGTTGGGGGCGGGGCCGAACTAGATTCTCCACGCTCCAGCTGCCCAGTATATGTACCAGATCCACCTTCACTACGCAGGTAATATCCTTCCTGCTACGTTAATTTAAATGAATAATTGAAAACAGGGCAAGAATGATGAGTGCTCATTCTGACTTAGTGCGGCTCAAGGGGAGGTGTTCCCTGCACTCAACCTTCACTCAGAAAGGGACACTAGTTTCAGTGTGAGTGAGGTCTCTGAAAGCAAAAGAGTGTTAGGGCAAGCTCTGACTCATTTAGCGTAACCTGACACTAACTAAGTTTTAGTACTCACTCTCACTCAATTAGTGTGAGTGTTGTTTCTGAATACGAGCCTATGTTTGCGTCAGATAGCCCACCTAAAATTCCGGGTTGATTGCTGTGCTCGCTGAAAATTGTGGTCTTTTTCAGCGTGTTTTGGTATCCTGGATTCGCGGTTGAAATTGTACACTTATAATAATAACTTAGTTCACATTCCCCGCATTTTCCTCGTCTTTGAATTTTATCAAACGGATTTATAAGTGTCGCAATTTTCAGTCACATTCTTGGTGTCGGTTACCTGTCAAAACTGCCCTTGATTTGCTAAAAGGTAAGTAAAGACTCTTTACAAACCCATATAGACTATTAGTATATTTGTGCTGATTTTTAAGAGGATCGTGCACTCAGCCATGGAGTTCTAGCTCCAGCAGGATCTGGTACCCATGTGGCTAAATAGCAGTTTCATCAACAAATCTTGGATATTCCACCAACAAATGAAGACGCTCAGTTATGCACACATTTCTTAACATGTCTGGATCATCAAATGATTAGTAATGAAGTAATTAATCTGTTAAATTAAGATTAAAGCAGTGGATGAAAACTACCCTAAATTGGCCTACTTTAGAATGCCATCACACCCTTAATATTTGTCCTATGTTAAAACTTCAAAGACCATTTCAAAGGTCTTTTCGAGTTCTTTCAAATGGTGTCAAATGCACTGCAATCCCCTGGATCTGGTTTTTTTCTCACTTACCTATTACAGGACGATTTTTTTAAAAAATCAGCATCATGTTCTAGTATTTGAATGTATCACTTAATGATCTGCTGGTTCTGACCGCCCACCGCCTAATTTACTTGCCAACAGTTGAAAAGGGGGAGTATCGGCACTTCTTTTTTTCCATTTAAAGCACTGATAATAGATGCTCATTCCCCCCATCCTTTTCCCCGTGTGGTCCTGGATCAAAAAACACTCCGAATGTGATCAGACGTCAGCAGGGGTTAAAGTGGGCCAGAACGGTCCGGAACTGCGTTCCGCCACCTTAGTTTGAATTGAAATATTTATTTAACTGAAGCTGCTTTCACACCGGACGCGAAACAAATTTTTTGCAAGACAGATTACATTCAAAGTCAACGCAAAGACGCGAATACCGCGCAAAACCCGTGTATTCGCGTCTTTTTGCGCTGACTTTGAATGTAATCTGTCGTCGAAAAATTCCGCTTTCGCTCGCGGTGTGAAAGCGCTTAACAGTAGCGCCGCGGACTACAGATCATTTTCGAAAGCTGCTTTCAATTCAGCCTGCCTGCCACTCTCTCAAAAGCACCAAGATGCTCAACAAATCAGAGCGCAACATCAGTCTCTGCTAGCCCCGCCTTCACTAAAACGCAGCTGTATCGTATGCTATATTTGATTTGAATGACTGCATCGGTCACGTACCAGCCTGCGAGGAATTGTCAATGTTTGAAACGGCGTTTATAGCCAAAGTAAGTCGATTAACTTAAGTTGAAGTTGATGGTGAAGTTTTGTAATATTCAACAATTCAAACCGGCCAACTAAAAGAATTTAAATTGAAAAAGGGTTTACGTTAGCTGCTTTAGGCTATGTGCAAAACGCTAACCTGGCTGCTTACCAGCTAGCTAGTGCATTAATAAAATTATTAGTGATTCAGTCAAAGTCTGACAAAGGCTCAATTGCACCGATAGTTATGCGAGCAATGCTGGTTTTTGTTTCTGGCTCAGCAGTAAAGTCACTTGTGCAGATCTTTCTTTGACATCTACAGCCGCCAGCTAGTTAGTGGCAGAGCTACTTGAAAATCATCGCGCTGAGCAGCACGTGTTTTATGTAGCTGGCAAGGAAGCTATATTATGTTGGCAGCATCGCAGCGTCCTGTACTATCCAGGGATGCGTTTCCCAAAAGCATAGTCGCGAACAGCATTAGAGCATAAAATTTTTAGAGATCAATCGTGATACATCTAGCCATAATTTTGCATTGGAAATCAGAACATTTTGGATGTAGAATATGGTTTATGTGTGCAGTGTAAGGACAGTGTCTTGAAATCACAAAAAGATTAATAGATTTCTGTTACTTGTTCATTTTGGTAATTATGTAATAGTTTTGATTCACTGTTTAAGGAAATGAAAAATACTGTAACAGTAGAATATTTTCATTGTCATACTTCCCATTATTCTGCAAGTTTTCAGCCAAATCCAGCACTGCTTTTTTCTTGTTATGCCCACTTCCTGATTATGTGAATATGAAAATTCAACGTCATAGTCCCAATAGGCCAAAAATAAAGCAAATACAGCTATTTGCAATCATTTGTGTCATTTTCCCCCACTGCGCAGCGACACCGAATTTTAGGGTTCCCCCACCTGTCAAATCCCACTTAAACCACTGGACGTCAGTAATTAAATTTGGTCAGTGCAGGGCTCCCAACTCTCCCGCATTCCACGTGAGATTCAGTGGCTTATTCTCGTTCCCGTGCTGTGTGTCAGCAATTATTCAATTAGCACGTTTGTGAGAGATTCTTAGGCGGAACTGAAGTCCTTGTGCATGGAGGTTTATCAGTTTCACATGCGTAATGGTGGATTTCACCACGGAAATCAATTATGACTCCGGACTTCTCACGCTTTTCTTTACTCAGGGGTTGAAAGCAACAGAATTGCATAAAAACATTTCAAATGGTCTGATTTCATTTAAACAATTTGAACGATCGTGAAACACATGCATTGCGTTGATTGAATAATAGCTGACTATGGCACGGGAACATGAATATGCTACTAAATCTCAAGCGAATGTGGGAGAGTTTGTAGCCCTGTCAGCGCCTTTTCTGATCTGGGAACAAGCACTTTTGATAGTTTTGATTATGACTTTGTTTTCAACATCATGGTCTACCGAGGTAGGTCAAATGGGCTAACGCTTGGATTAAATAGTGACACTGACTGGCGTGTTAAATGGTGCCCGTGAGGACGACTTGATGGGCATTTGCGGGCGTTTACGGGCGTCCTCGTGGCATGCACTGGTTTCCCACACATAGACTTTTGTGTGGCGGGCCGCCACAGAATCAACTCGGACCGCCACAAATTGATTCCGCGATTTTCTATATCGCATTCTCATCTCCGTGCGCGCAGTTCTCAGACACGCACGCATTCAACACGTGCGCAAAGGCTGGTTGTTTTCCGCACATTGTGTGTTCAGCCTATGAAACGGTTACCCAGAGAGGCGGGGCATTTGACAGAGAAGAGACTCGGCGCAATTGGGGAGGGCTCTGAACAACAGCACTGGTTATCTGTGGTAGTTTGCGAGTTTTCTTGTAATAATATTGTATTGTTGTCCCTTCCCTCTGGCCCTCCGGTCCTACAGCAACCAACAACACCCAACAGATGCTCTCTGCTGTCTTCTGCTATTTTTCCCCTAATATATAATTCATTGTAGTCATTGACTCCTTTTCTGAAATTCGATTGCACTTTTCAATTAATGAGCTTGTTTTATTATGTATGGATTGAGATTCAATTAATCGGATGTTTTTTTTTTTTTTAAATTAAATTCATCAATGTTGCTGCTTAATCCATACTGGTACGTCTAGAGGAGAGAGAAGGGGAGAGAGAGGGAGAGAAAGAGAGAGAGAGAATTTGAATTTAAAAGCCCCTTCATTGGACATTAAATGTATCACACAAAAATAAATCAAAGAGTATTCACCATGAATAAGACACAAAAACAACACAAAAAACAAAAGGTCAGCAAGATCACGATATTACCTTAAAGGGAAAATGAAATATTCAGGATATTAGAAATTATTCTCCAAACTGCTTTCATTGTCATTCACCCAACAGAAAGCGCTTTGTAGCCCCCAGACAGCCAGAAATTGTTCCACATTCTGTACCATTTTATTATAAGAAAATTCAACTTTCAACCTTGCAGTGACCAATCCTTTAAACATTTCTTCTGCATCATATGAGCCCACTGCTCTGATACAGTTCTTCCTGGTTTTCCAGATTGCCAGTTTAGCTGTGCCACACAGATAATTTAACAGGACAGACTTTGGTTTGGTCCTTGGTGAATATTTAGGCCCCATAATAAAAAGTTGCTCTGAAAAAATAACCCCAAGTGTGGAAAACAAACTCTTAAGGAGTTCAAACAAATTTCCGAGCCTTGCGCATTGCACAAACAAATGATAAATGCTTTCGGGAACCTGACAAAAAGGACATTCCACCCCAGTGCCTGGATCTAGGTGGGCCAGATGTCAGTTTCTAGCTGTCGCCCCGTGTATTATCCTCCACTGGAGGTCAGCCGCCCGCTTTTCAATAGGAGGCTTATACAGGGACCGCCAGTTACCTTTAGGGGGAGGGTTAGAGCCAAAAACCTCAGCCCACTTGGTCGCTCTCACCTCCGCCAGCCGCTCTGCATACTGTACCTTTACACAGGTGACATACAGTGCCTTCTTCCCCACACCCTCAAGGTTCCCGAGTTCAGGGGTCCTGAAGGACAGAAGACGGTCCCCATCCTCTTGCCAGTCCTCCACAGCAGCAGTGACGCTCAGGGAAGGGAAGACGTACCCCTCATTCTGCTGCCACTGTCCCATTCTGTCAGCTGCAAAGGCCCGCTGAGCTTCCGTGAGAGATCCCCAGGCTTCAGCCACCACCTGATTCATTAACCGGAGGGGCCTAATGCCAGTCTTCTCACTCAGTGCCGCAGCATCAGTCTTCAGCAAGTGACCTAGCTTCACACATCCCGCACCCACCATGGACGATCGTAAGCTGGATGAAGCTAATGTTGTCATTCGGAGGAACTGATTATGAATCAGCGGTTCTTCAAACAGCCACAGTCCTGGTGCATCCTCCGCTCCCCTGGAGAAGATGAGAACACACCAGGCCTCCAGCATAGACTCATAAAACGGAGTCGGACCTGAGAGGTCCACCCCTTCCAGCTGCATCAGGAACAGGTGCTTGTCCAGGCCCAGCTCTCCTCAGTAAAACGCCGGCTGTGCCAGCCCACCTGTGGTCACTGCTGTACAGAAGCCGCTGTGCCGACTGGAGACGAAAAGCAGCGACTCTGGCAGTGTTACCGATCAGTCCTTGTCCTCCCTCTTGCACCGGTAAGTACAGAGCAGCGGCCAATATCCAGTGTTGACCCGACCAGAAAAAGTCCACCAGCTGGCGCTGAACAGCCTGCAGAATGTCTCGTGGTGGCTGCAACACCATAAGCTTATGCCACAGGGCCAAGGTAACCAAGTTACTGGCGACTAGGACCCTCCCCCTGTAGGACAGTTGGGGTAGCAGCCAATGCCATTTAGACAATCAGGCACACACCTTCTCCTCTACCCCCTCCCAGTTTTTAGCCTGAAACTCTGTGGAGCCTAAATAAACAACCTAAGACCTTCATACCAGTCCTCCCCCACTTCAGACCACTCGGTAGAGGCGGCATTCTCCCTGGCTGCCACTGCCCAGCCCATAAAGCCTCAGATTTGCCCCAGTTTACCTTAGCTGAGGCAGCTTTCTGATACTGATTTAGTGCATCAGCTAAAACCTGGACATCTCTGTCATTATTAATAAAAACAGTAATGTCAGCAGCATATGCTGACAGAGCAACACCTGAGCCTGGCACCTCACCTGGAAGATTAAAACCAGACAATTTAGCCCTTAAACAAGAAAGCAGTGGTTCTATGGCCAGGGCACAGAGTTGCCCAGAAAGTGGACACCCCTGCCGTATGCCCCTCTGCACAGGAAAAGGTAGGCTCAATCCTCCCCCAATCTTCACCATGCAGGATGCATCTGCATACAGTGAACCGAGCCAGGATAAAAACCTCTCCCCAAACCCAAAAGCCCTGAGTGTTTTAAAAAGATATCCATGATCAACACGATCAAAAGCCTTTTCTTGATCTAAGGAGACAAGCCCAATGTCACAGTTACATACTTTACAGATGTCTATTGTGTCTCTAATGAGGAACAAATTATCCATAATAGACTGACCTGGAATGCAGTAAGACTGATCAAGGTGTACCAAAGAGGCCAGACATGTCTTCAGCCTATTTGAAAGACACTTAGCCAAGATCTTGTAATCAGAGCACAGAAGGGCTACAGGCCGCCAATTAATTAAAAGACATGGATCTCCCTTTTTGGGCAATAAAGTCAAAACTGCGCACCTACATGACATAGGCAAACCGTCTTCCTGAACCGACTCACACAGGACCTCATAAAAGTCCCGACCAATATGAGTCTAAAAATGTTTATGAAATTCAGATGGTAGTCCATCCAGTCCGGGGCAGCGCCCTGAGGAGTGCTGCTGCACAGCAGTAATGAGCTCCTGCAGGGTGATTCTACAGTCCAACAGCTCCTTCTCCTCTGCGCTGAGCTGCGGCAACCCTTGGAGAAGCCGCTTAGCACTTTCTGCGTCACAGTCCTCTGCGCTGTGTAAAGATGAATGGAAGTCCACTGCCATTCGGCGTAATTCAGCACTGTTTGAAGTCAGACTGCAGCGAGATTATTTGCTTGCTTTTCGCCTGTGTTTTCTCTAAGTTTAAGAAGTAAGCAGCGGGGGCATCCATGTCCTTGATGCTAGTAAACCGGGATCGAATTAAAGCTCCTTTAACCCGCTGATTAAGGAATGAAGCCAACTCCCGTTTCTTTTCCTGGAGCCTCATGTCTAAATCAGGGTTTCCCTCCTGAAACATTTTCTGCTCAATACGTGTAATGTCCTCCTCCAAAGCTTTAATAACACCTCTCAACGCTGCAGTAGAGAATTTTGTGTACTGCTGACAAAAAAAAGCATTATTTGGGTTTTAATAACCTCCCACCATTGTCTTAAATTATTGCATTTAGTCTTTTCCACCCTCCAATGTTCCCATAACTTTACAAATTGCTCACAGAAAGAAACATCTTTCAATAATTGTATATTAATTTGCCAAAAGGTCCTAGCTCTTGGAGGAGACATAATACTCATACTTAAAACTACAAGGTGATGATCAGTAAAACCAACAGGAGCAATAAAACATTCCAGGCTCCGGTTATTAAATATATTAGACACATAAAATCTGTCCAGTCTAGCAGCACTAATTGTGTTATTTGCAGCTGTAAGCCAGGTGTACTGTCTGGCTTTATTGTGTTTTGTTTTCCAAGCATCTAAAAGATCAAATTCTGTCATCAACTTGGATAGATAGACTGCTGACAGAGGGTGAGGTTCCTCTCCAGTACGGTCAATGGTGCAATCAACAGTGCAGTTCCAGTCCCCACCCAGAACAACACATCCCTCCCCACTGCACTGCTGCAACACACTCTTCAAAGTATTAAAAAACTAAATCCTTTCTTGACCACTATTTGGAGCATAGATATTAATTAGAGAAAAAAGTTCTCCTTTTATATCTACTTTTAATAAAATGGCCCGCCCCTTAATGATCTCTTGAGTACTGAAGACGGTGAGGTTTAGATCAGGAGAGAAAAGAAATGCAACTCCTGCACTAAAATTTGTCCCGTGACTGTAAAAAGACTTCCCTTCCCACCATATTCTCCATTCAACTTCGTTGTCAATATCAGAGTGTGTTTCTTGTAAAAAAAAAAAAAAAAAACAATATTCAGCTTCTTTTATTACCTCTGCCACACTCGCCCTTCTAGCCCTATCTCTACCTCCATTGATATGCAGAGTTCCCACCCGTAAACTATCCATGGTGTAGGAGAAAAGAGAGAAGGAGAGGATAGTCAGAAAAATAACAGACAAGGAAAACACCATGGGCTGCATGATCATTTCTGTTTAGTGGTCCGCTTCCCCGGTGGTTTACAGCTGGACCGACCGTGCCTGATCATCGTGACATATTTACTCAGACGAAAACATTTTCTTTTGCTTAGCCCATCATAGCCAACCGCCCTCTGAAGTGTAGTTACTGACCTGATAAATTTATTTTTATCAGGAAAAAAGTCAGATTCACCCCAGGTCTTCTATAAGTTTCGTCTAAAAACATATTCAGATCATCCAGAGTATAAAGAGCAGAATCTGCACCCGGGTCACTCTGTGTTAAAGGAACATCGGCGAGTGACTCACATTCGCTCATTTCTTCCTCATTAAAATCTAAAACTACCCGTGAGTTTGTATCGGTCACGCAATATCTGCTCCAACAGGCTGCCGTTGTGCACTCGTGCTAGGGCTTGGGTCATTATCCGCAATAAACTTTAATGTAGAAACTATTTCATTATTTGCAGAATCATTTCCACATCCAGCGTGAGCCTCTGAACCCTCCTCGGCCTTACTTGCCGATTCAACAATATCGACCGGCGCGGTCTTTCTTTTCTTCGCAGTTTTCTCAGGCCGCTGCTCCTGTGAACACCCGGCCTGTTGCCCAGAGTTCAGCGGCACCTGCTCAGATTCCCCCGTCACAGTGACTGCGTTTACATGCACACCATATTCCGATTAAGGTCCATATTCGGGTTAAGGTAATATTCCGAATAAGCTGTTTATATGCGCTGAACGACAGGAATATTCCGTTTACATGTTAATTAGCATATCCACCACTTTGGTCCAATCTCAACATCGGGTTTCAGCAAATATAACGCTCCAAAGTAATCGTCAGGGCTTTGGTTGCCTTCTGTTAGAGCTTCAAAGCCGACATCGACTCCACTCTCTTGGCCAACTGCCATTGCCAGCGGTCTCTGTCCCAGAATTTCATCCATGACCGCAAAATAAATGAAAATAAACTGGCTGGATTAGGGCCGCTAGTATTGTTTTTAGCTGTGGCTATTTTTACGCCAGTCGTGAGCTTACTGTAATTTGCTATTCTTACAAACTTCCGTATCCGCATGCACAATAGGAAATTCGGCCTCAGAAAAAAATTGCTACTCAACTGGGTTGAAAAAGGAAAAAATTTCTACTCAACTGGGTTGAAAACATCCCGCTTTCGCTGCGTGCCTTGTGGTTAATATTACTAGACCGGCTAGCCGGCTTATATTTACTTTAAGTTACAGTCAGGATGTCCTTTACTCAAGTTATGTAGGGTTAGTTATTAGCCAGCTAACTTTGCCAGCTTGCCATCTAACTCATTAGCCAACTTGTACTCTAAAATTTCTTGCAAGGACAAACTCTGTGAGCTATCAGCTCTTCTACGCGACACAAATTACTACTGACTATTGATTGTGGAGAGTGACGACCTGACAGCTCCCCAAATATTAGCGACGAAACGTTGAACCTAAAATTACACTCTCATAACTACCTAACCCATTAGCTAAGTTAAGCAGCTAGAAAACATAAGTAATGTTACAGCCATCCCACTGGCTAACGTCAGTTGATACATTATAGTTAATGCTGTGATATCAGCATAGACTGTATAAATCAGTCTATGGGTCCAAGTCCAGATTTCCTATATTGTGCATGAACACACGGAAGCTCGTAAGAATAGCAAATTAGAGTAAGATTACGACTGCCGTAAAAATAGCCACAGCCTGTATTTTTTTTTTTTTTTGCTTTGGAATATGCCGCCTTCAGAGTTTTCCAGCGATGCTTAACTTGGTTGGCAGTTCACACAAAACCAGCCTCTCTCCACTTTTCGCACAACTTAAAGATATCGTTGATACGGTGCTTTCGCCCATCGATATATTCCATTATATTCATGTCTTTCATTATCTGAATGCACACAGTTGTCTCCTCTTCCTTCCAAAAACGCTAATTCCTTGCGAATTGAACAGGCGCAGACGTAACTGAATATTCTATTCGGGGGCATTTTCCAATTAAGGTGTAGACATGACCCAGTATTCCGATTAAAACAGGCGTTTGTCAGGGGTCTTATTCGGAATATTTTGAATCGGAAAATGACCTTAATTGGGTTGTTGCACGCGTTTACATGACAGGTACGCAATCGGAATATTCTCATGTTCCGATTATTACAGGAATATGGTGTGCATGTAAACACAGTAAGTGTTATCAGTGCTACTCGCCTCAGATATACTACTGGGCCAAGTCACGGACTGACTCTGCTCATTCGGATCCCGACCACCCCCGCCTTCGCTGGCGGCCTCAGACCCAGCATTGGTATTACCAGTTGAAGAGTTATCAGCTGTCTGTTTGGGACATTGAACTATTATATGACCCAGGTCCCCACAAAGAAAACCCCGCAGACTACCCGTGGTTGCATAGATCATGTAAGATTTATTGTCATGAGTAATACGCAGTGAAATATCAAGCGTTTGGGCAGGTGAATCTAAAAACATAAATACTTGGCATCTAAAAGACAAGACATGCTTTACATCTGGATTTTTACACCTCAACGAAACCATTCTCATTTAACTGGATGTTGTAACCATTTTCTACACACATAATTTAAGATAATTTGAATCAATATTCTGTTTGAGATGTTTGGGTTTGAAGTATTTTCTGTTCCGTGTTGTAATGTGGAATGAAGGTTTGGCCAGTGACTAATGACGCGATAGAATGGTGTTTTTTCATTGGCTGCTGTGTGCATAGTATAAATACATCGTGAGCCCGCGAAACGGCATGAGCCACTGGACCTTGTTGCAACACGGTCTTTTGACCAGCGCACTAATTTCGGTTAGTTTACTAAGAAAAGTCGAAAGTCTATTATTTTTCTATTTTGTATGATTTCAGTTTTGTAAGAAAGATACCAAAAAGAAGAATTTAGCTTCAAGACTTTTGCTTTCTGATGTCAGTGTATTGCGTGCAAAAACCTTGAGGTCCGGAGCTAGTGAGGCAGCCAGCTGCTGCACCCACACCAAAGTCAAAAGACCGTCATTTCTCTTGGGAGCTAACCTGCTGTTCAGACCTGCGAGTTCGATCGGGAAGATAGTTTGGAGTTCGAGTTGATGCCCCGAGAATACCCGAGAAAAGCTTGCGGAATGGAGATTTCCCTGGATCTGGTCTGATATTCTTTATTGACTCTTGTAGCCTTTTGGCGACGCTGGCGCAGACCATCGTCTGAAAGTGAAAGTAAATGTTCACTGGATATTCTGCTACGAAAGCCATCGGGTTTTCATGGAATAAATTTGGCACATGTAGAAGCTCTTTTCACAATGGATTATACGCATTAGAAGAGTTAGAAGCTGTGGATAATTCAAGGAATTGTGGCAGTTTACGTGTTGAGGATTCCGTAGCTAAACGAGATGGCAGAGAAAAGCGCAGCTGCGTGTGATGACCAAAAGAGGGCGTCAAAGCCCACAGAAAAGGCTGTAGAGGAGAAAATCAACCAGCTGAAAGAAGGAGAAAATTGGCTCAATTAACCAGGCAAAAGAATGACTTAGAAAAATTGAAGGAAAATGAAGATATGTTAATGTTAATGTTCAATTCATAAAAGATGAAGCATTGCTGATGTTTGAAAAATACTTTGGAGAGTACGAAAGGCTCAATGAACAATTGTGGGAATTAATGGATGAAGAAGAAATTCATTCAGATCAAGACGCTTTTGAGACAAGGCATTCAGAATTCAAGCAGTTCTTACAAGAAATGAATAGGTGGATTTCAGATGTGCTTAGAGACCCTCAAGAAGAGGAAGAAGGTATTTGGCCACAGGATAGTGCATCTAAGTCCAATTCAGTTGTAAGCCATACTTCCAGCATTAATTCTGCAAAGCTAAAAATCAAAGCAGAACGTGAAGCACAATTAGAAAGAGCTGCTGCAATGAAAAAGAAAGAAGCTCTAGAGCAGGAGGAAATCCACCTGGGATTAAAGAAAGAGCAATTAGAAACTGAAACTGAACTTGCTGCTTCAGATGCCAGATTGAAGGTGTATGAGGAATTTGAAGATGATCATGAGTCTATGGATGATCTCCGTAATACACTGCCAAGATTTAAAGCAGAACCCCTGGCTAGTAGACATGAAGAGCATCGTGTTGCCAGTGGTTACGTGCATCATGGAGCTAGTGAGCTTTCTCTTGCTTTCAAACCAAAGCCAGCTGTGCAATTTGGTGCTTCAGACAGAAGAAAGCCATTGTCAAGTTTTGGTGCTGCCAGCAGTACCCCGCGTCCTGATCGCCATGACCACACGGATACGTCTACAGACAACCTACATGAAGTGCTGCAGCGGCCAAATGAAGTCACTGAGATGCTCATTAAACAGCAGAGTTTGTCCCAACTCCCTCATAGAGACCTACCAACATTTACAGGAGACCCTCTGACGTATAGATCCTTCATTAGGGCCTTCGAACATGCAATTGATAGCAAGACAGACAGCTATCAAGATCAGTTGTACTACCTTGAACAGTTCACGAGTGGAGAGCCGCTTGATCTCATTCGTAGCTGTGAGCACATGAGACCAGACACGGCTTACAGAGGAGCTAGAGCATTGCTTGATCGTCACTATGGAGACGAACTGACCATCGCCACAGCGTATATCAAGAAGGCACTGGAATGGCCTCAGATAAAGCCTGAAGACAGAAAAGGATTGAATACCTTTGCACTGTTCTTGATTGGATGTTGTAACACAGTGAATGATGTGGACTACATGGATGAAATGAATAATCCCACCAGCACGAAGTGCATTATATCCAAGCTTCCATTCAATTTGAAGGAAAGATGGAGGAGCTATGCTTATGACATTCAAGAAAAAAAGAGGAAAAAGAGCCAGATTTCCTGACTTAGTGGAGTTTGTTTACCATCAAGCAAAAGTCGCAAATGATCCACTGTTTGGAGATATCCTAGACTCCACCTTTGGAAATCAGAAAAGCATGAAAAAGAAACCAAGCCCTGTGAAAGCTGAGTCCAAGAGAAGCAGCTTTGCTGTGAATGTATCTACCACAGAGAAGGATGCCGGTAAAGGTCAATCAGAAAACAGCCACAGTTAAGTCTGCAAATGTTTTCCAAAGTCCCTGTCTTTACTGCCAGAAGAACCATGCACTGAACGTGTGCAACAAGATCACAGGCGAACCTTTCAAAGAAAGAATACAGTTCTTGAAAACGAATGGTCTTTGCTTCAGCTGCCTGACAGCAGGTCACTTGACAAAGGACTGTAAGAAGAAAGTTTCATGCCCAGAGTGCTCCTGCAAACACCCAGCTATCCTGCATGTGGTAAAAGAAGATGCTGCATTGGCTCAGAACAGCGCAGATGACAGTTCACAAGGCACAGGAGAAGTCATAAGTGTTCTCGTGTCTGCGGGCCGTAGAAGAGCGGACCACACTGGGGCCGGGAACAGTGAGAGTATACTGCCCATTGTACCTGTGCAGATAAAGCACAAGAAAGGCACAAAGATAGTCAAGACCGATGCATTCCTAGATCCAGGAAGCACAGCGACTTTCTGCACTGAAGCCTTGGCGAACCAGTTGAAAATAGGAGGCAGAAAGACAGAGTTCCTTCTCCACACCATAGTACAAGAGCAGAAAGTGAGTAGCTATGTGCTTACTGATTTGGAGGTGTGTGGCTTAGAGGAGCAAGAATACATTCAGCTGCCCAGTGTGTATACTCAGCTAGATTTACCTGCGAAGAAAGCCAACATACCACAAGAGACAGATTTGGTGAAGTGGCCTTTCCTGAGTCAGGTCCATCTCACAAAACTTGAAGCAGAAATTGGCCTTCTCATTGGCACCAATGCATATAAAGCTATGGAGCTGTGGGAGATTATTATTAGCCAGAACGACGGACTGTACGCCAAGAAAACAGCACTTGGTTGGGTTGTCAATGGGCCAATTAGCAGATGTCAAGAGAAAGAGTCAGATTATGACGAAAAACCGAGTTTCCTTGTCAACCACATCTCCGTGATGAACATGGGAGACGTGTTGATGAAGCACTACAATGCCGATTTCCCTGAAAAACGGTGTGAGGACAAGCGAAAAGACTCTCAACATGACAAGCAGTTCATGCATGCTGTGACTACATCAGCACAGCTCGTTGATGGTCACTGTTGCATCAGGATGCCTCTGAAAGATGACATGGTGAAGATGCCATGCAACTGTGGTATTGCTGAACAGAGACTTAACTCCTTGAAGAGAAAGTTCAATAGGAGTCGCAATGATGGAAGAGTGTGGTTCATCCCACACCACGGGGTGTATCATCCGAAAAAGAGAAAGCTGCGAGTCGTCTTTGACTGCGCAGCAAGGTATCAAGGCATGTCATTGAATGATCAATTGTTGCAAGGGCCTGACCAAACGAACACCCTCATCGGAGTGTTGCAGAGATTTAGACAGGAGCCCATCGCCGTGATGGCAGATATCGAGTCTATGTTCTATCAGGTGCGGGTTCCAGACACAGACGCTGATCTGCTACGCTTTCTGTGGTGGCCAGGCATCGATGTGAATTGAGAAGCAGCTGAGTACAGAATGTGTGTGCATCTGTTTGGTGCTACATCATTCCCCAGTTGTGCGTCGTATGCACTGAGAAGAACAGCAGAAAATGCAGCGACTGAGACCACACCAGAGGCCACACAAACTGTCCTCAAAAACTTCTATGTTGGCGACTGCTTGAAGTCGGTAGACACAGAAGATCAAGCAGTTGCTCTCGTGAAGGAGCTGATGACATTGTGCTCTAGAGGTGGGTTCCACTTGACCAAGTGGATCAGCAACAGTAGAGCCCTGCTGTGCTCCATCCCTGGCTACGAACGAGGAGATGAAGTTAAAGATCTTGACTTGGAGAACGACAAACTACCTGTGGAACGAGCACTAGGCGTACAGTGGTGCACTAGTTCAGACAACTTTAAGTTCAAGATACACCTTCCAGGCAAACCGTGCACAAGACGAGGCATCTTATCTGTTGTCAGTTCGGTGTACGATCAAATGGGCTTTTTGGCGCCTCTCCTCTTACCCATCAAGCTCATTCTGAGAGATCTCTGCAAAGGGAAAAGTGGTTGGGATGAAGAGATCCATTACAAGCCACGCAAAACATGGCTGAGGTGGCTAACAGACCTCGACAAGCTTTCAGAACTGGAAGTCAGCAGATGTTTCAAGTCTGCCACGTTTGGGCCAACCAAGGCTGCCCAGATCCACAGTTTTTCTGACGCCAGTCAGGATGGATGTGGCGTTGTCGTGTCTCTTGTCGGCGGATGGCCAGGGTGAGAGACACGTGTCCTTCCTGATGGGAAGGTCTAGAGTCGCTCCACTCAAACAGATCACGATTCCTAGAATGGAGTTGACAGCAGCGATGATTGCAGTCAAGATTGATCAGATGCTGAGAGAAGAACTCGAAGTTCCCCTGATGGAATCGGTCTTCTGGACAGATAGTACAACAGTACTAAAGTGAAAACGATGAAATGATGAAATGATGAAAATGATGCCCTTCGTTTCAAAATGTTTGTGGCAAATCGAGTTTCGTACATTAGAGAGGCGACAACTTTGTCTCAGTGGAAGTATGTCAACACCTCACAAAACCATGCAGATCAGGCCTCAAGAGGTTTGAAGATTGAAAGCTTCATGAAAAGTAAGAGCTGGTTTCAGTGGCCTAGCTTCCTGCCAAATGAAGCGGAGTGGCCTGAACAACCTGAACAGTGTATTTACCTGACAGAAATATGTCCGCTGTGGTGTCATACACAAGTCCAGATGAGTGCACAGATCCATTTAACCAGCTTGTGGAGTATTACTCGAGTTGGCATAAGCTGAAAAAGGTAACAGCTTGGATTCTGCACCTAAAAGAAATGCTGCGACTCCTAAGTAAGAAAAGAAAAGAGTTTGAACGGACCGTAAAGCAATCGGAAAAAGATCCAGAAAAACACAGATCCATGATTGAACAGCAGATGGGAATGTGTAAGAATAACCTGAAAAAGAGAATACTTACCGTGAAGACCTATCCAGAGCAGAAATGGAACTGATGAAATACAGCCAGAGACAGACCTATACTGAAGAGATGAAAGCTCTGCAGACAGGAAACACTGGCGTGAAAAGGACTAGTTCAGTTTTTAAGCTGGATCCATTCTTGCAGGAAGGTGTGTTAAGGGTTGGGGGGCGTTTGAACAGATCGGCGATGCCTGAGGAGACCAAGCATCCTGCTATTCTGCATAAACATCACAGAATAGCCCGCCTCATCCTCCACGACATCCACCAAGAGACTGGACATGGAGGACGGAATCATGTCTTAGCCAGACTACGATAACGGTATTGGATACCAAGAGCCAATGCAGCAGTAAGAAGAGTGATATCAGAGTGCAACCTCTGTAGAAGACTGCATGCAAAGGCAGGAGAGCAGAAAATGGCAGATTTGCCGCAAGACCGTCTACTCCCCGTCAAACCACCCTTTACTAACGCGGGTGTAGATTACTTCGGTCCATTTGAGGTCAGAAAAGGACGGGCCAGAGTCAAGCGTTATGGAGTTCTATTCACATGCTTAACTGTGCATATTGAAGTAGCCCATTCCCTTGACACGGATTCATGCATTAATGCCCTACAGCGTTTTCAAGCAAGAAGAGGACAAGTGTCAATCATTTGTTTCGACAACGATACAAATTTTGTTGCCGCTGAACAAGAGCTGCGAGAGGCATTAGCAGACCTGGACCAGTCTCGTATCAATGAAGCAATGATGAGATAGGGAGTGCAATGGGTTTTCAACCCGCCTGCTGCATCCCACCATGGAGGAATTTGGGAGCGTCAAATCCACACGGTAAGAAAAGTGCTGAGCTCTGTTGTGAGACAACAGCAATTGGATGATGAAGGGCTACAGATTCTCCTTTGCGAAGTTGAAAGCATCATCAACGGAAGACCCTTAACCATGAACACAGACCACCCGAGTGACCTCGAGCCCCTAACGCCGAATCACTTACTCCTACTGAAAGCACAGCCCTGCTTTCCGCTAGACGTGTTTACCAAAGATGACGTCTATGCCCGCAGTCGCTGGAGGCAAATCCAATATCTGGCGGATCTGTTCTGGCGAAGGTGGACTCTTGAATACCTACCTCTGTTGCAAGAGCATCAAAAATGGCTCAGTCTGAAGTTTCTAGGTTGGAGATGTCGTCCTCGTCGCTGACTCGTCCCGCCCATGAAACGTCTGGACATTGGGCAGAATCACCAAAGTGATGCCAGACTCTAAAGGGGTCATCCGAAGTGCTGAGGTCCAGACGAAGACCAGCGTCATCCAGAGACCCATAACAAAACTGTGTTTATTGCAAGAAGAATGAAGAGTGAAGAGAAAGACTTATAAATTATAATTACCTGTTGAATAGACTGTAAATACTTACCTGTGAAGAGAGAAGTAGACTCTAGTTAAAGAAAAAAAGATTTGAGAAATGTTAGTAATGACGTAAATGGCTCCAAGTTAAGTAAAGTTGGTAATTGATATGCTAAGGCTTAGTCAATTAGGGGCTGGGATATGTTGTAGCCATTTTCTACTCATATAATTTTAGATAATTTGAATCAATATTCTGTTTGAGATGTTTGGGTTTGAAGTATTTTCTGTTCCGTGTTGCAATGTGGAATGAAGGTTTGGCCAGTGACTAATGATGCGATAGAATGATGTTTTCTCATTGGCTGCTGTGTGTATAGTATAAACATTGTGAGCCAGCGAAACGGCAGAAGCCACTGGACCTTGATGCAACACGGTCTTTTGACCAGCGCACTAATTTTGGTTAGTTTACTAAGAAAGTCGAAAGTCTATTGTTTTTCTATTTTGTATGATTTCAGTTTTGTAATAAAGATACCAAAAAGAAGAATTTAGCTTTAAGACTTTTGCTTTCCGATGTCAGTGTATTGCATGCAAAAACTTTGAGGTCCGGAGCTAGTAAGGCACCCAGCTGCTGCACCCACACTGGCAAACTTCCCAAAACGAGATAACTCTCGTTGAATCATTTCATTCGGAATGAAGGGTGGTACATTTGAAACCGTAACTTTTACAGAAGGTGAAAAGAGAGGCGTCGCCTGTGCAAACATCCCCTTAATTTCAATGCCCGTCTCAACCAAGACATTAACTAATTTTATTCATACGAGAAGCGGACATTATATCGCTAGGCTTCACACACTTGCTCACCGCAAGCAAAACTTCCTCCACCGTAACACTCAAATCAGGTATACACCTGAACCCATGACGGAGAGACGCCTTCCCCAACCCATATAACTCTTCTACACCGCCAATACACCACCAATAACTCGAAGCAGCTTAAGACAAACCTTTATAAAACCATACACCGCAAGAATCCACAAAAGAAAGGGGAAAAAGTGAAAAAGACAAAAAACTCACCAAACTCTAGCTACCTCCCACACACCACCCTCCTTCCTCAAACCCTAGCATGTAATGCGAGAGAGAGAGAGGTGTGTGTGTGATGGTGGAGTGGATGTAAGAGTGTACTCATTTAAAGAATACTGAAATAGAACGGGCACTGTCAGCAGGAAGTTTTCAAGAGGATTGAGCAGAGGGGGAGATATAGAGGTGTGGATCTGCCCCTGAACCTCTATTATGTGCTCTGTTTAGTACATGTGAACATGGGAATGAAGTTAAACACTACTGTGCTGAGTTTTGTTACTGGACTGTCATGATCTGGTCCTGCTTTCACATTTTACACTGCAGTTTTCAAACGTTTGACTTAATTTCAAACTGAAACGCTTTTAGTTGAAGAGCTATAATAGCCCCCTGTGGTTGGCTATTGTAATTGCAGCTTGAGTGACATTTAGCATGCAAGAAAACTCTTCTTGAGTGCAGCACATATTCAGTCCAGAACCAATTTAGCAAAAAATTTTAGTAACATTTGTGCTCAATAACCATAAAGTGTCTGTGAATTCACTGCAACATGAAAAGAACTGTCTTTCCTCTTGATAAAATTGATAGAAGGAACAAATTATGTTTAGTGTCAGATGAATGAGAGTGATATTCCTTGAGATAATGGTCCTGAATCAGGAGTTTAGGAGAGAGCAGGGGGAGCACTGCAGAGTGGAAGAGCATTCCTCCCTCCCTCTGTCTTTATCAGTGCAGATCAGATCTGGATTAAACTCTGTTTAAGTTTCACTGGTACAAAAACCTTAAAGGTCCCCTATTACGGCACCAGATGCACCAGCTAATTAGTTATTATAAGCCATTTCAAAATCTTTTCCCTCTTGACATCACATGGGGAAGTAACCAACCAGAGGCAAGAAGAACTTATCACCTTCAGCAAAGCAGTCAATCCGATTTCATTATTCTGGGTGGTCACTCCCCCTTGTGATGTCAGGTAAGGGAGACTTTGAACTGGCTCATAATGGCTAATTAGCTGTGCACCTGGTGGCAAAAGATGGGATCTTAAAATGTGCAGAATATCACAAATTCTAAATTTATCCTTTTTAGACCATCAATAAAATAAGCAGGAGCATAATATTTATGACATTCCACTTTTTTTCTGACACCACCATCAGTAAACTTTTTGGTCCAGTAAAGTTGCATCAAAATTGATGACCTGAGTGTTTTTAAGTTTCCTGCTCCTCATCTTTATTGACAGAATAGCAAAATTGTTCCTGCCAGAATGAAATCTGTGCCACTACAATGATAAATATATTTGGGCCTCTTCATATGTCTGCATTTTGTTATTTCGACTTTTTAAAATTTTCCAAAAAAAAACTCACTTTATTTTCAGTAGATAATCTGGATATTCTTGAATTACTATTTCCAGCAAGTGCATTTGAAAATGTAGTTATTATTGTGCAAAGTGGCACCATGCTGTATTGCAGAACTCTTCAGCGTTTCAGATGAGTGGCTCCCCCCTCAGCACCTGCATTAGGTCCCAGCTGCAGCAGTGCAGTCTCTGTGCAGCATGACTGAGGGAGGTTTTTGTACGGCTCTCTAACACTGTGTGAACGGTGTGTTATAACCCTGCTGACAGTAATAATCTCCTGCATCTTCAGCCTGGACTCCAGTGATTTTCAGTGTAAACTGAGTCCCAGATCCACTCCCACTGAAACGATCAGGAATCCCAGACTGGCGAGTTGTGGCATATTTAATCAGAAGTTTAGGAGCCTGACCAGGTTTCTGCTGGTACCAGTGGAGATAGTTTGCGCGATAAGCACTGCTGTAAACACTCTGACTGGCTGTACAGCTGATAGTGACAGTGTCTCCCTGCTGAACAGCCTGAGCTGCTGGAGACTGTGTCACAACTATATCTGCCATTGATTCTGAAAAATAAAAAAAAAGCATGGAGATGGATGTACATACACATTAATGTAATCAAACTGTGCAATAATTCTGGTGAATTTTGACATCATTCTAACAGTACAATTCTGAAATGACTTGCATAGTAAAAAGTAAGGAAAGAAAATGTCAACTATAGCCAAAATTTAGGTTCAAATGGATCCATCTTTCTCACCCTTTGCAAGGAGTCCCAGTATCACTAGCAGTAGAAAGTCTGACATCATCATAATGCTGCCTGTGTCAGTGTCTGTGAAAGGACTGGACAGTCACTGATCAGTACTGGGGGTCTTAAAGTGTGTGGAGCAGTGAGGCAGGACAGGTATGCAAAGTCCCTTCCTCTATACAAATCCTGTCACACACAGTTAGAGGAGCTCTGATGTGTGAACAGCAGTGGGTCTACAGATGACTGGGTCATGTGCTCTGTTCACTGTTATTGAAAATGAGTTAATTCACTTCTTTGGACCTTTTTTTTAACTTCTGAAGGAGTAACTGCAAATGGACTGTGATTAGTATTCACATGCTCAGTTTATGAATATATAATGAATCATATTAATGTCTCTTATGGTTGGCTTTTCCTTCAATCATCACAGGTAGCTCCTGTCTTCATACACTGCTTGGCAAAAAATAAATAAATAAATGATACTCACTGTAATATTTTGTTTGCCCACCTTTAACTATGATCATGTTCCACATTTGTTGTGGCATTGCTTTTATAGTCTCTTGCAATGTTCATCCATCCATTATCTATACCTGCTTATTCCTCAGTGGGGCCGTAGGGGAGCTGGAGCCTATCCCAGCTGACTCTGAGTGAAAGGCAGGGACCCACCCTGGAAGCTCACCAATCCATCACAGGGTACACACACCATGTACACACTCATGCCTGAGGGCAGTTTAGAGTCTCCAGTTAGCCTGATGTGCATGTTTTTGGACTGTGGGAGGAAACCAGAGTAAACCCCAGTGATCCCGGGGAGAGCATGCAGACTTCAAACAGAAAGGCCCCAGGCCAGAATCAAACCCACAACCTTCCTTCTTTGTGGCAGAATTGCATTGCAGCCAAAATTAAACGCTCTGCGAGAACTTTCAACTGACTAATGTCAGGACTCTATGGGGCCATTTCATGTGTGAAAATGATTCCTCATGGTCATTGAGCTACTCTGCCCTGTCAAGCCAGATGGCAGTATCTGCAAAATAGTGAAACTGAGAAAAAAAGTTAGGACACAGGCAAAAAAGGGCTGAAAAAGCAATTAATATATAAGAGAATCAGCTGAAAGAACATTAAGCAGCAATGAAGTTAACTGGCATCAGGTGTGTAACATGATTGGCTATAAAAGGGATGTCTTAGAGAGGCTGAGTCTCTCAGAAGTAAAAATGGCCAGAGAATCTCCAACCTGTGAAGGCTTGCGTAAAAAAATAATGGAATACTTTAAAAACAATGTTCCTCTACGTCAAATTGCAAAGGCTTTGAATGTCTCATCATCGACAGTGCATAACATTATCAAAAGATCCAAAGCAACTGGAAAAATCTCTGTGCGTAAGGGACAAGGCCAAAGACCTTTACTGGATGCCTGTGATCTTCGGGCCCTCAGATGCCACTGCATCACTCACCGGCACAATTCTGTCATTGACATTACTACGTGGGCCCAGGAATACCTCAAAAAACCACTGTCTGTAAACACAGTCTGCCGTGCCATCCACAGATACCACCTAAAACTCTATCTTGCAAAAAGGTGGCCATTGTTGAGCATGATCCAGAAGCGCTGCCGTGTTCTGTGGGCCAAGGCTCTTTTAAAATGAACTGTAGCAAAGTGGCAAAGGGTCTTGTGGTCAGACGAGTCCAAATTTGACATTCTTGCTGGAATTCATGGGCATCATGCCCTCTGGGCTAAAGAGGAGAAAGACCACCCTTCCTGTTATCAGCATTCAGTTCAAAAGTCAGCATCTCTGATGGTATGGAGATGCATTCGTGCTTATGGTGTGGGACACTTGCATGTTTTAAAAAGCATAATGAATGCTGAAAGGTATATAAAGGTTTTAGAGCAACATATTGAGGGCTGACTGCAATAAACAGTTATGTCCAATAGATAACATCTGGACATAACTGTCTATTGCAGTCAGCCCTCGATATGCTCCCCTCCAGACAACATCTATTCCAGGGAAGGCCTTGTGTATTTCAGCAGGACAATGCAAAACTACATACTGCAAATATTACAACAGCATGGCTTCGTAGAAGAAGAGTCCCTATGCTGAACTGGCCTGCCTGCAGTCTTTCACCAATTGAGAACATTTGGCGCATAATTGAATGAAAAGTCCGTCAAAGGAGACCCAAAACTCTCCAGCAGCTGGAAGCCTGCATTAAACAAGAGTGAGATCAAATTGCAAAGGCTAAACTCAAGAAACTTGTCTCCTCAATGCCCAGATGCCTCCACTCTGTCTTAAAAAGGAGAGGGGATGCTACACCATGGTAAACAGGCCCCTGTCCCAACTTTTTTGAGACCTGTAGCAGCCATCAAATTTGAAATGCGTTCATGTTGTGGATAAAATTGTAAAATTTCTCAGTTTCAACATTTGCTATGTTATCTCTGTTCTATTGTGAATAAAATACTGGCTGGTGTGATTTGAAAGTAATTGCGTTTTGATTTTATTCACAATTTACACTTTTTCCCAACTATTTCAGAATTGGGGTTGAACTTGCCCATAGTATCTATCCAGCAGTTCAAAAAAATGGTCTCTTGCTATAGAAAAAAATCATTGTCCTCTGTAGCAACCACTTCAGCTACAGTGAGCTAATGGTATCCAGATTAGTAGTTAAGAAAAATCAGTTTTCTGAAGCAAAAATTCGACATGGTATTGATTTTATTTCATTCTACTATCAATTGAGGAGTCCACCTGCAAAGCCTTCTAAATCAAGTTCGTCCATTTTTAAGAAAAATCTGATTTTTTTTGTAGGCATAGAAATTATCTTCCATAGATTCCAATTTTCACTTTACTGAGACTATTAGCCTTGCAGACCTAATCCATGAGGCAATTCATTATTTTTTTTAAAAGAAATTACTTTGATTTTGCTACACAAAGTTTTGACTTAGCAGGTTTTGAAAGTGGAGTGGAAATTTAGCAGGTTTTGACAGTGTTAAAACCAACCCCGTTGCTCAATAGGTGAAGGTATTTGACTCAGGACCCACTCTACATGCAAGAAATGCATTTTAAGACATGCAAGGATATAATTCGAACTCATAATAGTGTTCCTTACCTTTCAAGCTTGAGGAGCTTCCTTTTTGAACCCTTACGAGGAGGTTTGTTTGCATTTTCTGCGATCAAAACGTAACTTGAGTCTGCATCCCCCATCTTGAGTTAGAGAAAGCGAAAACTGAACAGGCTATGAAAGCTCAACTGTGATTGGTTCCTTCTGGCGAACGAAAACAGAATCACGTTTCCACATTGGCTGATGACTTAGCAGAATTTGACAGTTTTCCTCCTTGACTTGGCAGGTTTTGACAGAGTTTGGCTTTTTCCATTACAATTTTTAACATGATTCAGTAGGTTTTGAAAATGGAGCTTTCAGTGGAACATGCGCAGGTGCCTGAAAAAGAGGCTAAGGGAGATAACTCATTTATTTTCAAAACTTGACGTAATAGGTTTTGCAAGTCGACTCCTCACTTATAGTCATCACAAATGAAAAACAGGTAGTTCCCTTGATGAATTTACGCATAGACTCCTCCATCAATGAATTCAGCGCTCCGTAATATCCTCCTAAGTACTCATGTTGAAAGCCAATCACTCAATTATTTACTAAGGCTCATCTGCGTAACACTTATATTTCACACCCACATGAAACTTCTGTAGTAATAATGTATTGATTGACCCGTTTCTTATCTAATTCCAGAGAGTCTAAACTTTCCACAGTCACTGAAAGAACTTGATTGTACAATCAGAATAGTATACAAACCAGTGCGTAAAAGCAAGGTGAATTCTTCCAATGTTGGGCATGGTTGCGCAGCTGAAAATGACGCAATTTCACAGAAAAAAAGACATCCAAAACTGGCCTGAAGTGTTCAGTTACATTTACAGTATTTAAATGAGGTACGGACATAGTCAATGGGAATTATTCTGAATGAAACAGGACTGGGGGGTTCCTTCGACCCAACACATCTGTCTCTGGAGGAGGGATTCAATGAATAAAGGTTATACTGCTACAGTGCTTGCATTTTGCTCAGTGTGGCTTTTTGTTTTAGAATTTATAGCGTATTTAATGAAATCAAATACCGAGGTTTTGGTTTGTTTAAAATGCAAGCATCTCATGCACTTTGGTAGACCCCCTGGTACGTTCATTGCACCATTCTGTTCAATCTGGTGCAGAATATTGCCTGATTTTTTCCTGATAATGGAATATCTATTCTGTTAAAATAAGGCATATTTCAGATATTACCGAGTTAGTGACTTATACTTGTTCCTTACAAGGTGTGAAAAGTGTTTATATAAGGTTGTGAACTCGGAAGTATGAACTACTAGCTTTTCATTGCAGGTTGAAGGTTCTGACCGTTAAATAAGAAGTTCCTTTAATGAGTATGTGCGCTGGTTTATGGGACTCTGAAGAAAAATTTACAAAATTCTAAACTACATCATGGAGAAAAGGCATATTTTGTGTTTGGAGAGGTTACTGGTGACCATTGATGTCCAACTGCACCTACAGTGCTGTGAAAAATTATTTACCCCCTTCCTGATTTCTTACTTCTTTGCATATTTTTCACACTTAAATGTTTCAGATATTCAAACAAATTTTAATATAAGAAAAAGATAACCTGAGTAAATACAAAATGCAGTTTTTTAATGATGATTTCATTTATTAAGGGGAAAAAGCTATCCAAACCTACCTGGCCCTATGTGAAAAAGTAATTGCCCCCCCATGTTAAATCATGAATTAACTGTGATTAACCACATTTTTTGAGTCCAGTTTCACTAGCCACACCCAGGCCGGATTACTGCCAGACCTGTTGAATCAAGAAATCACTTCAATAGAACCTGTCTGACAAAGTGAAGTAGGCTAAAAGATCTCAAAAAGCAACATTTCATGCCGCGAACTAAAGAAATTCAAGAACAGATGAGTAACAAAGAAATTGACATCTATCAGTCTGGAAAGGGTTGCAAAGCCATTTCTAAGGCTTTGGGACTCAGGCGAATCACAGTGAGAGCCATTATCCACAAATGGAGAAAACTTGGAACAGTGGTGAACCTTCCCAGGAGTGGCAGGCCTACCAAAACTACTCCAAGACCGCATCAACTACTCATCCAGGAGGTCACAAAAAAACCCATAACAACATCTGAAGAACTGCAGGCCTCACTTGCCTCAGTTAAAGTCAGTGTTCATGATTCAACAAGAAGAAAGAGACTGGGCAAAAAATGGCATCCATGGGAGAGTTCCAAGGTGAAAACCACTGCTGACCAAAAAGAACACAAAGGCTCGTCTCACATTTGCCAAAATACATCTTGATGATCCCCATGACTTTTGGGAAAATATTCTGTGGACTGACAAGACATAAGTTGAACTTTTTGGAAGGTGTGCGTCCCATTACATCAGGTATAAAACTAACACAGCATTTCACAAAAAGAACATCATACTAAAAGTCAAACATGGTGGTGGTAGTGTGATGGTTTGGGGCTGCTTTGCTGCTTCAGGACCTGGACGACATGTCATAATTGATGGAACCATGAATTCTGTTCTCTACCGGAAAATCCTGAAGGAGAACGTCCAACCCTCAGATTGTGATCTCGAGCTCAAGCGCACTTGGGTTATGCAGCAGGACAATGATCTGAAACACACCAGCAAGTCCACCTCTGAATGGCTTAAAAAAAACAAAATGAAGATTTTGGAGTAGCCTTGTCAAAGTTCGGGCTTAAATCCTATTGAGATGCAGTGGCATGACCTTAAACAGGCCATTCATGCTCAAAACTCCTCCAATGTGGCTGATTTAAAATAACTCTGAAAAGAAGAGTGGGCTAAAATTCTTCCACAGCGATGTGAAAGACTCATTGCCAGTTATTGCAAACATTTGATTGCAGTTGTTGACGCCAAGGGTGGCACAACCAGTTCTTAGGATTTAGGGGGCAATTACTTTTTCACATAGGGCCAGGTAGGTTTGGATAACTTTTCTCTCTTAATAAATGAACTCATCATTTAAAAACTGCATTTTGTATTTACTCGGGTTGTCTTTGTCTAATATTAAAATTTGTTTGACGATCTGAAACATTTAAGCGCGACAATATGCAAAAAAAAGAAGAAATCAGGAAGGGGGCAAATACTTTTTCACGGCACTGTATATTGATAAACTCATGCCAAATTCAATGAGAAAATCTTTACTTCATATGGAATTTCATGTGTCAAAAGTGGATTTGTGTTAAATATATGATTTTGATTTGACAGTGGACAATTTTAGGGAGCCACCGGGAGAGCAGTCTAGTTTGGCTCCTAGAGAGTAGGTAATTTAGAATTTAACGCTGAGATGAATTACCGTGTACAACCATTTAGTAGCCCGGGCGTTTATTTCGCAAAATCGACTTGGACCCCAGGCGATTGTAAGAACCAGGCGGGTATTTGCAACAGGCCATTATTTATTTTTGCACCGACCTGCACCAGGCCATTATTTGCAAAGACAAAGGAAGACCACTGTAACAAAACTGAACCAAGAGCATACGCATCAGAAAACAGAGTAAAGCATGTAAAACAAAACAGTGCAAATGCAACTTTTTAAAATAAAACGGTGCAAATAAAATTATGGTGTCATGTACCATAATGTACTTTACTAAACTATTGTGGTTTATAAAAGATACGGTGGCAAAACAAACATAAACTTGTGCCAGGACTCCACTACAGCTGTGATACCGTATTATGTTCAGTCCCGTAAATGTTCAGTCCCGTCACAATGCATTTCCATTCAAATGCACTTGTGTATACCGGGCAAGCTGGTTTGCACCATGCACATACACAGTCGCAACAGAGCAACGAATTGAAGTTTGGCTTTCCTACACTGTTATAAACTGACTGAATTTAACCGCTAAAATGACAATGAGACAATGCGTTAATTTAACTGTAAGTGGAGTCCTGCGCGCATTTAACCGTGGTTTACACTGAACATGCACTGAACTCTGTGGTAAACTTATTGTAAAATTACAGTTAAAATAACTGGCAAAAAGGTGAGCAGTTAAATTACCTGGCAAAAAAGGCTTCAGTTTATTTGTTTATTATTAACAGTGTATTCGCGGAAACTGAAACTGGCGCGGTTTCATTTACATACTTTAGTTTTGAGACTTCTACATTGATCCCAGTTGAGGCAACATGCGGTATCATCCTGTTATCCATTGTGTCAGGGCAAAGACGGACTAAATGAAGACAACAAGTAGGTATGAACACTTCAGAATGAAGTTGTTCCGATCTTAATACACAAAGCATACATATAAATTCGTATATGCATATAACGACTAGTTTCTTCCAAGTATAGACCTGAGTCAGACTCGCAGGCACAGCTGAATGCAAACACTTTTTCTTTGAACAAAACAAAAACGTAGGTAACTGAGCGATTATGTAAAGGGTAAGGCAATCGTAAAGCTTATTCTTTAGCTTTGCCAAATAATAGAGCATAAATATTGTTGATTTACAATTCCTTATTCCTGTCCTTTTTTAGGTACGAAAAGATAAAAAAGAACACGGAAAACAAGTCCCCACCCAAAAAAATAATAATTGTTGACACCCATGTTTACTGTTTACATGCGTCTCATTGGAAATTTATACATACACAAGATGGTGTGCGCTTTGGTCCAGCCAATGACATTGTCCACTCTAGTTTTTTTATATCTCTGTGCCAAAGACCGTCTGCAATTTTTTTCCCCCACATCTTTATTGACATCAGATATACGTACAAAGACAAACCGAAGCTTGTTTTAGCGTCTGTGTTACTGCAACATGGGGTAACACAGACGTTTATATACAATAGTGCAAATAATCGTCCAGGCGTTTAATTGAACCCCGGGTGTTTAATTGAACCGGCGTTTAATACGCAAAATGAGGTTGGACCCCCAGCGGCTTTTTGCACACAGGCGCATATTTGCACGCGGGCGATTATTTTATCATATACTGTATACTTGTGATCAAGGAGTATACGGTTACAGAAATGTATAGTTTTAACCCCCAGCCATTTTTCAATTTTCAGTATTATTTTATTATTGTTTACAATTTCCTTGCTGAATTTTCATGAAGATTTTTTGTTTGAAGCCCTTTTTCTCGACCAAAATCATGAAAATAAACTGAAATACGATAGAATTCTAGATTCTACAAGTGTCTTGACTCAGTTGAGACATACCCTTCCTCTCTGTGAAGCTGCAATCTTGAATTATAAAGGCTTAAAGAAGGTAACACATAAATAGCCAGATTTGGCTTCTGCGCAAAGGGGTTAAATGGCCAAGAACTCCACAATTTACTTTTCGACTAACTGGTGTTGTAGAAGAAAACTTGGTCCACTAGCTCAGGCTAAGTGTTCCTCTGACCCTTGTAAATCTATCTCCAAGGAATGGACACATTCTCCAGAGCCTGGTGTGATCTAGTCTATTGTAAGTAACTCCAGGTGAAATACAAAAACCCAGCTGGTCTGTGCAAACCAAATAGCATTCATTCTTCATCAATCACCCCACGCCCACTGACTACCGATTGTCAGAACCCTTGTATTTATTAGCCTTTTGGGACGTCCCTTTAGGTGGGATTAAACGTGACTCTGTCTACTAGGGCTGAACGATTAATTGCATTTGCGATAATATCGCGATATGACAAAACGAGATTTTGTAATCGCTGCGATTACACTCTGGTCACATGACATGTCAGCGAGAGCTGAGCAGAAGATGGCCGGATAAGCATAACGTACTTTCCGCGTCGGACTTTTACTTATTGCACAATGGCATCAGGTCAACAGAGCCCACTACAGTAGACACTTTAGTGTCTAAGAGGCACAGCACGTCGGCTGTATGGAATTATTTTGGCTTTAAGAAAGAGGACGATGCACAGCGTCAGGTATTGTGCAGAGCCTGCCGTGCTAACGTTGCTACTTCACGGGGCAACACTACTAATCTTTACCAGCATTTGAAAAAACATCACAAGGACATGTTCGACAGTTGCATGGCTAAAATGCCAACCCCCAGAGTGTCGCCAAATACCACTCGACAGGCATCGTTGTCAGAACTGTTTGAAAGTGTTTCTCCATATGAACGTAATTCCAAACGTCACATGGAAATTACTCAGGCAGTAACGGAGTTTATAGCGAAAGATATGATGCCCATCAGCTCGGTGACTAAACTTGGTTTCACGGCTCTGATAAATAAACTGGATAAGAGGTAGAGCTTGCCCTCTTGCGCATATTTTAGCCAGGTAGCCATACCGGAGCTGCACAAGAAATGCAAACAGAAAGTCGCAGCGGAGCTGAAAAATGCGGACTGTTTCGCCATAACAACGGACATGTAGTCAAGCTGGAGCCTTATCAGAGTCTCACGGTGCATTTCATTGACGAAGACTTCAACCTCAAAGCTCGCTGCCTTCAAACTACTTACTTCCCAGATGACCACACAGGGGAGAATATAGCAGCCGGCCTGAGAGAGGGGCTTGCCAGCTGGGATCTCCATGAAGAGAACCTTGTCTGTATTACTACGGACAACGCATCAAATATGGTGAAGGCAGCACAGCTTAATGACTGGACCAGGCTCCAGTGTTTTGGGCCCAGATTATATCTTGCCATCGGTATGTATTATATGTGTGTGTGTGTGTGTTAGGGATGGAACGGGGGGTGGCAAAGATGCATGCCTTTATGACAACAATTACTCCTAGCTAGTGCTCAATCATTTCCCTTATTGACGTATTTTCCAATTATAGTAATAATCCATTGGCAATCAAAGACACGGCTTCTCTCCCCCATGCAATCTAACGGCGATGGGCTAAATTCAGTACAGAAAAATAATTCACTTATAGGCTAATAGCCCTACGCTTTACGAAGGACAAACTGCTCTGAAACTTCCGCGCTGCCTTTCAGGCGATTTAACTTGCGCTTCACGATGGTTTAAATTCCTCGCCTAAAAACGGAACAACTTCCACGCATAAAGACTTAAACTCCACGTGAGATTCTCTGAAATTTGCGTTGATTGAATAACGAAATATCGTCTTTCACTCTCGGTTGATTCAAAAGTCGGACACGGCAATTAAATATTAAAAGCGTGAGACTAGCCATATGCGTGAGAGCTGACAGGTATGCGTTTTTGTAAAACATTGATTTAAATGCAGCAAATACGCGTCCGGATGAATGATTGTCGTCTTACCTAAATGTGGAGAACTAGCAGCACCTGTTTAGTGTGGAGTGCTCTCGGAGTGAATCTTTTGTTAATTATGAAAATGATTGAGAACAGGTCAGGACTTATAATTGTTTTTAAGGGATAGGCCTATTCTGTTTGTTGTGAATTTTTTTTGCCAAATAAATGAAAAGTATGTTGAAATTGACGATGCTTCCACTCCCGCTGTACAACAAAAAACAACCCGAACCAAAAACTGTGACACCAGAACAGTGATACAAACCGAACCGTGACTTTAGTGAACCGTTCCATCCCTAGTGTGTGTGTGTATGTGAGAGTGAGTGAGTGAGTGAGTGACTGGGTGAGTAAGTGAGTGTGTGAGTGAGTGACTGAGTGAGTGAGTGAGAGAGGTGTTTGTGACTGGGTTGGTGTGAGTTCGAGTGAGAGAGAGAATGTGAGTGTGTGTGTAATGATGATAGCCTTGTATCACACAACTCAAATTTTATGAACTGCATTTTTCAGAAAATGCAAAGATGACAGAGTGTCAAGAGCAACAGGGGTGTGCAAGAAGCTGGTGGAGCACTTCTCGCATAGTTGGAAGAAGAAGGCAGCATTAACTGAGGCACAGAGGGAGCTTCAACTTCCTGAGCACACCCTCATTACTGAGTGCCCAACAAGATGGGGATCAAAAGAAATGATGATTGCCAGAGTGCTGGAACAGGTCAAAGGCCTTTCCCATGTATTGTCAGGTGACCGCTATGCACGCTCCCTCATCCCAACCTGACAGGATATTGATGTGTTGGAGTCAGTTCACAAGGCACTTCATCCTCTCCTGGAATTTACAGATGCTCTTTCTGGAGAGGAATACGTGAGCATCTCCTACCTCAAACCAGTTCTCCACCTTCTGGCCACATCGGTCCTGGCTGAAGATGCTGAGGACACTGACCTGACAAGGTCGATTAAAACCAAAGTTCTGGCATACCTTAGGGACAAATATAATGACCTCAACGTCCAGGAGCTTTAGGATGTTGCATCGTTCCTGGACCCTAGGTTCAAAACGCAGTACATCAGCTCGGACAACATCCCTGCCATCAAGACCCGACTGAAGACTGAAATGCTGGAATCAGCAAGACGTACATATAACCAGGTTAGTGAAAATTATGTCCTTGAATATACTTTCACAAAACACATATTAATATATAATCTAACAGCAAAACTAATGTCTTTTTTTTCAATCTGGCAGGAGAAAAGGTCTCGCACTGAAACCGTTGTGAGGCCTGACTGTGCACAGCCCTGCAGGGAAAAGGCAAAGAAGTCCCTTGGCAGTCTTTTCAAAACCATGGTGGCCTCTTCTGCTCTGCCTTTGCAACTAGAAGATGTCGCAGAGGCAGAGCTCAACAGTTACCTGATGATGCCTGTCATAGATGGAGAGGAAGATCCCTTGGCCTGGTGGAAAGTGCACAGTATCAACTTTCCAAGACTGTGCAAGATAGCCCGCAAGTATCTCTGTGTACCAGCCACAAGTGCCCCCTCTGAGCGTCTTTTTAGCACCGGAGGGAATATAGTGACTTGCACTCGTTCGTCCTTAAAACCGGCAAAAGTCAACATGCTGATTCTTCTAGCAAAAAACCTGTGACCTACTATGGACCATGCATTGTGATATATGGCAGCGCCATATTTGTTGTGCACTTTAATCTTTGTGGTGTGTTGCTATTACGGACTGATAATAATTAAGTTTACATCAATGTTTATAAATACATTAATCTTCAGTGTTCTCTTTCTTAAGCAACTTTGATTTACCTCAACATTTTCATGGAGGTACAGGCAAATATTTTCTCCCCTTTATTTTCATACACTTTTTATGCTATGTTACTGACTGGACATAATTACTTTATATCAATGTTTATCAATATATTAATGTTCAGTGTTAGTTTTTCTTTTAAGGATCTGTGATTCACCCAAACATTATCAAAGAAGTACAGGCAAATTTTTGCACTCATTTATTTTTATGCACTTTGTATGTTATGTTACTGATTGGAGGTCAGGAAAGATATATATATATTTACATTTAGAGACTGTTTAGTAAAGTTCACAGACGGTTTGAAAAGTGCAATTCACATGTTTACAAGTCACATGTTTATTATAATTGTTTATTATAATTAGTGATAAGCCACAAATTTTATAATAATTATAATTATATTATAATATAATAATTTTATAAACCCTCCCTTTTGCAGCCCCTCCTGATGTCGGCTGCAGGCTCGTCTTGGATGTCACTGTAATTTTAACAGTAAAAATTAAAACAGAAAAATAAACACATCAATTGGCTTAAAACCCTTTTGTACAGTCTGTGTCAAATACCTGTGTTTAAAAAATTTGGGTTGAAATATTTTCAAATTATTCATTTATGTATTGAGGAAACGCTTTCTCAAAGAAGCGGACGGCGCGGACACAAATGCATTGGCAAGCGAAAACGGCGAACAGCAAGCAGAGAGGGATATCTGATTTTTTTTCCTCCAAACAATATTCCAGAGAAAACTAAAGTAGGCTAAGTGATACAAACACTTACATTACTCGTGGAGAGTGATGAAAGAACAGTACAAATGATGGAAGCAACACTACTATCATCGCAATAGCTATCACCCAGGACTAGCTAGCTTGTCGCTCGGTGAGAGCATCAGCAGCGGCTCACTCATTAAGCGCTGCCGTGCACTCGGGATACTTTCTAGAGAACATCGTATTTCCTGGAAGCGAATTCGGCACGGTGTGATTTGACAGATCGTTTCAATGAGGTTTGTTTGAAAATGGCGATGATTGCATTGTGTTAAAGAAATCGACCTCATTCTTTATTTTATCTGCACAACCTCAGTGACAATTCGTTTGCTAAAGGGGGATTTAGCGACTGGGAAAAGGCAAAAGTAAGAACTTGGTTAGCATGAGTTGTCAGACCTGCACTCTGATTCATTACGTGTGTTAGCGATGTTTTAAGTAACTCCAGTCAGTGCTATGTTTTGGGAGTTTGCAGCTTGGAATCAACATTCTGCAAGGACAGTGTTGTAACATTTATTCAGATCGACTAAATTCCTGGGCCATGAAGGAATACTGCTCAGAGGGCACCATCATCGCGACACGTACCGCAGCAGCTTGTGTGACAGAATGCACTTTTTACTGAAAACTCGAGAATGGCTTTAACTTATCCGCAGTAAAAATATGTAAAAAAAAAAAAAAAAAAAAAAATTGCCAGTTTGGGAGAATTTTAAGAATGCTGATTATGATCCCAAAGGGCACGATTATTTTCGCCTTTTATGGGATTAGTCTGCTGCCTGGATGTTGGTGAAACTGACAAGCTACATTCATTAAGGATAGTTTATTGAATTAAAAATTACTAATGCGATTGTGAGGGCTGGCACCTAGGTTAGGGGCACCACCCCTTGTAGGCAGGGTTAGGGAGAGCTCTCCCTCTTGAGGACAGGAGCGAGCAATTAGTGCCTCTTTGTCTGAGGCCTGGTAGATGCGTGGTGGGACTGCTGTGTTTGTGCTGGTAAGGGAGGCTTTCAAGATAAACCTTACTTTGTACGTTGTGGAGAATCTAATCAGTACTTTTAGACAGAATTGTGGTGCAGCTGTTTCTTCTCTCAACCCAGTTTGATGCATGCTCTGTAGCCCATGCTGAAGAGGTAGGTCGCTGTTTTATTTGGTCTTTAATCTCACAATACTCCAGTGTTATTAGTGATGTACTCAATTTATCCCTTTAGGACACGATCAGCCTTCACCTTTCTCTTGTCGAGTTAGTGTAGAACCAGTCAGCTCCACCAGTGCCAGTGTGTCTCACAGTGCCCCAGATTGAGAAGGTAACTTAAATTGGTATGGTAATGTAGGAGGGCTTCTCTCTGAGGTATATTTACCCGTCAATGTAATGGCTGTGGTTTCTTTTTCAGATTTCGTGCCAGACTGCTGTTTTGCCTGGACCGATGTTCTATGAGGTCCGGCTGAAGTGACTACATACTGTAGCTTTTATTGTTGTGGACTGAAACTCAGCTTGTCACAAGCTGTTTGCTGCCAGACATTCTTGCTTTGACTGCTGATTTTTATCGTCCTGTGTATATTGATTCTTGTAACACTGTGAATCAGAGCCAACCGAGTACTAATATTATATTTTCTGTTTGTTTGTCAGGCAGTGGGAGGATCCGCGGGGAGTGTTCGTGGGTTACACACCCTTCCTTGCATGCAGTGTGGTAGGTCTGAAGTGTAGTGAGCACCCAAACTAGTAGGCAGATTTGCCGCATTTTGTGCAGTGTCAGTTGCAGTGCTTCGCAGTGCGTTGCGGTAATTTGCAGTGATCACGGTGTGCACGTGGTGGTTGATATGAGTTCTGCGATAGCATCTCCCCATGGTGAGTACCCTGTCTGATTACTTTCTCCTCTGCAGGTAGTGTATCTCACAGTCCTGTTTGTTATCTTTATTGTAATCAGTTGGTTCAACTATTTTACAATTTTGAATACTTATAAATTCTGTAGCATTAAAGGTACCTGTCTTAAACTCATCATTGTCTTTTATCTTCAGGTCCATTACTGCCCCCCTTGATTGTACTTTTTTTTTTTTATAATAAATACTCGTTGACTTGAATGCACGTCTCTGGCTCTCCTTGTACCTGTGAAATAGTTTGTTTGTGGGTTTATACAGAGACCCTTATACTGGGGTGGGTCACACGATGAATCACTTTATTCAAGTGGAGGATTTTGTCCGAGGATTATTTGTTTATTTTTGGGGCTGACGATCTCCTGTAGCTTATAAAATGGCGCATAATAGCTAGGCTTACAAAGTGAAGTCCATCTGCGCCAATGTTTTATAGAGCGCGACAGGAAGATGTTTCTGTTCTAATTGTAAAAAATGCTGGAACGGGAGATGGAATTCTGAGAAAGGGAAATAATTCCGTATCCAACCTAAAAAGTTTAAAAAAGTTTATTTCCCATAACAATTTTAAAAGGGGGCTCACCTTTATATTTTGAAGGGTTTTATTTGTGAGAAGGGGGGGTAGGCTACTTGTCATCCCTACAATTACGTGCGCGTTTTCAATGTAGCCTGTCGGTGGTTTCTTGGTCATTTCCTCATTAATAATTTCTTAATCATTATACGATTATGTATTGGTCTTGTTAAGTCAAATAATAAATTGTTTGATTGTGAATCATACGATATCAAACTGGGAGGGGTTGTGAGCCATCATGTGTGAGACAAGCAAATCCCGGCAGTATTACCAGGAGTTGGGGTTGAAGAGGATGAAACAAATAAGGCAACAAAAGCATGATAGCTTTTTAAATGACACATGCGTACAAAACAAAGGAACTTATTGGGATAAAACGTAGAAAAAATTCAGGCCAAAGGACAACAAAACGATTATAAATTATAATTTTTTGTAATCGGTCATGATTTATATGACGAGTATTCTTTTATTCCAGTACTCGTTTGCACCCTTAATTGCTATGACCGCTGTTGCAAAGACCAACATTGTCATAACGCCGACATGCAGCGCTATTTAAAAAAAAAAAAAAAAAAGTATATTTTTTTTTTAAAATGACGTCACTCTTCTACTTTCGGTTGGCAGCCCCCCCTAATTCAAACATCTTCCCGCGCGCCTGTTTACACCAGGCTTATTTTTCAGTGTTTGATGTTGTAATGGTAATCATGTTTACAAGGCTGGAAGTTCAACAAATCAGTCAATATACTACTGTGATTTAAGTGGTTAAATAAAAATGTGTTATTCATATCATCGATTCATGCATCATCTAATTTTACTATGACATATAAGCCGGGCTTACAGGAAGGGATGGTTGATGTTTATCTAATATAGTGTATAAAGTAACTATAGGATGATATATTGTTCATTTGTTGAGTAATACAGGAGATAAGGAACTTAGAAAATAATCGCATATTAAATCGCAATATTGGGTAAAATAATCGCAATTAGATTATTTTCCAAAATCGTTCAGCCCTACTGTATACCTTATCAAAATTATTAGTCTCTGATGGGTACATCGTCATAAAGCAACACTCCACCCTTAGTCACAAGTTTGCCATTATATAATGGCGTAACTTAATTTTAGGCCTCCAGGGACGCTCTAGCACGGCATCTGAGCCTCCCAAACCTTGAGTTCACCTGAAGGTCAGTTTGGATGCCCAAGGTAGCTGGGTCTTGGATCTTTCTAGAACACTGGAGTGCACATGCTCATATAATGAGACCGCCTGTTGGTTGACAACCGATGTGGGCATTCTGGAAGACTTGCTCATCTAGCCGGCCTTGAGCGACCTGCAGGAACTTCTTTATGAGGTTTTGTTGACAGATTTATGAGTTTTTGCATCTGCTCATCTCCACACTCTTACAGCAGTTTAAAAGGCCATATGCGCCAATCCCGCAAAAAACCCTGACTAAAATATGCCAGACAACACCTTGACACACCTTACAACTAAATTAGACGAAAATAGAACTTTATGGCCACAACCATAAGAGCTGTGTTCGGAGAGCAGTCAACAAGGCCCATGGCGAAAAATATACCATTCCTATAATAAAGATGGTGGTGGCTTTCTGATGTTTTGGGGGTGTGTGAGCTCTAAGGCACAGGGAATCTCGTGAAAATTGATGGCAAGATGAATGCTGCATGCTATCAGAAAATACTGGCAGACAATTTGCATTCTTCAGCACAAAAGCTGCGGATGGGACGCTCTTGGACTTTCCAGCATGACAATGATCCAAAGCACAAGGCCAAGTTGACCCTACAGTGGTTACAGAAGAGAAAGGTGGAGGTTCTGGAGTGGCCATCACAGTCTCCTTGTCATGGTTGTGGAGGCTGGCGTTCGCTTGGGAGCTTTCTCTGTTGCTCTCGTCCAGGACGATATCGTTTTGCCCACAATCGGATTCTTTGGCCAGCTGGCATCAATTGTGGGCGGCGCCTGGACTCTATTTAAGCCCAAGTTCCGCCTCGCCACCTTTGCTAGAGTGTCAGTGTTACGATTGCACTATAGCCCGTAAGTTCCCTAGCTAGAAAGTTGGTTAGGATTTAGTTGCAAAAGAGGAAAGTGTTAGTTAGTAAGGGAAATTATCTCTCTCTTTTCCTCTCTCTTCCTCTGTCTGTGCACCGTCTGGTGCTTAATCTTTTGATCTCGGCTTCCGAGATTTTTCCTTTCTTTCATTTGTCTAGCTCGCGTTGCTTCCTTATTATTACTCGGACGAGATTTATGTCCTTTGGAAGCGCGAGCCCCTCTCTCTTGTTTTGTCTGTGTTCGTCATTTTGCTGTGCTTCCTTTCGTTCTGGCCACTGCATTTGGCGTCTCGAAATACCAGCCATCACAGACGAGGGTGATGGAAGTCAAACATCACAGCAACAGCATCTTTTGGCGTGAATACTGCAAACCCAGATCTATGCACGCCCATGGGTTCCTTCAGGGAATTTTAACAGATAACCGACTTTTCGTCCATGGGTTTCCTTAAGGTTAAAATCCCAGAACCGGCAATACATAAACCCTTTATGTAAGGAGATCATTATTGTCTCTCCAACTTAATAAAACCAATTCCCATACCAAGCTGCTGGCCAGTCAGTCCTCGGTTGGGATTAAACCCCTAAGTATCCGCCGTAACTTAGCTAGAAAGAATAAAAGGATTAGGAGCTTAAATCAACAGACTAAACATCAGTTACCACGAATTTAGACAAATATAAAAGTCAGACCTGGCGAAAGCTGCACACACAGAGTTGTGTGAGGCGAGATCAGAGAGACAATCTGCCACCACTATAGAGGCTACACATGGCATAGAGATGCACATGTGGGAAGTCGGCTGCGATCTTCCATAATTAAAGAGGCTACTCACGCACTTGCGTACGCGGGGAGAGATCGGATACGATCTTACCAGAATGGATTGTTTCTGTTTGCTTTAAGCCCAATCACGTCTTTGATCCAGGCGGCGTGGCCATAAATTGCCTGGAAGGGGGGTCGAATCTGGTTTTTGGGTTTCCACCATTTGGAGGATGTAATAAAACAATTTAGCATGGAGAGAGGAACAGAACGTTTACCTGAGAGGATTCTGACCCATTTTCAGGAGTTTCCAAAAGGGAATGAACCATGATTTCAATGGGAATGAAACATACTCCATTCAACTCCTTGGATTCCCCTGAGAATAACAAGACCAAACATGATATGAATATGTACTAATATGATGCAGTTGTCATGAAAAAGTCTTAAGATGAATTATTATATTGGTAAATTGGGTTATAAGTACAGAAGTGATTTCTTAGCAGTATATTGAACATATGAGCATATTGTGAAGTTCCCAGAGGTTTAGATTATTTTAAACAGATAAGTTAAGGTCCAGTTATATTAAAGACTGAGGACAGTAATATGACTTCCACAGGGGGCATTGTGTCAGCCAGAGCCTTGCAACTACCCCTCCCGTACAGAGTAACACCAAGGACACAGAAAGACCATTAACACCTTCCACTTGCAGGCTGAGAGAACATCCTGGGCCCGCTCATAACGGAGGAAGTCCAAACAGTTTTATTGTTATCTTGCATGGCTCCGAAGTTCCTTGAGGCCCAGTTCCCGAGCTATCAGCCATTTGCCACTTACGGCCTCTGGGCTCCCCCACTCATCAGCGTTTGCAGAGCTCCAACCCCCTTTCCAGATCTTACACTCAACCCCCTTTTTTCTTTATCTCTTTCTGAGGATCTTTCCCTCCACTACCCTGAGTCCTGGACTGTCCAAGTCCTGTCCTTCAACATGAGTGCTGGCTGCTGCTGTCCTGCTGTCCTGATCCAGTCCTGATCCAGTTTTGCACCATCCTTGACATGCCACTTCCTGGAGCTACAGACGCCACTGTTTAGATGGACTATAATTGAACTCTGTTACCATTTTATTCTATTATGACTTTATTTTATTATTAATTGGCTAGCCAGCGGAAGATGGGCTTCCCCACTATAGCTGGGTTCCTCCTGAGATTTCTTCCCACTGGGGAGTTTTTTCTCACCACTGTTTGAGGATTTTTCTTGCTACTGGAGTTTTTTTTTTTTTTTTTGCCTCATTTGCTGTAGTGGGGAATAGGCTGGGCACTGCCCTTTCATTTACTGAATTTCTCACTGTAAAGCATCTTTGTGACAGTCTATCTGTGAAAAGCGTTATACAAATAAATTGAATTGAATTGAAAGTCTGGAGAACTTTTGGACTTGCTCATGTAAATAGCCTAAATGAAAATATGAAGTTGAGTATTGAATATGATCATCATGTCATTAACTTTTTGGATTTACGAATTTGAAAACAAGATGACCAAGGGTATTTGCACACTTCTGTTCTGAGGGAAGCTACTGATCGAAACACGCAAATTGCATGCGAATAGTTTTCACCCTCTGTGGCTCATTAAAAATATTCCTTACGGCCAAATCCAGGATTTAAAACGAATATGTGACTCTGAACAGGATTTCCATACTCAATGTATGGATATGCAGCAGCGTTTTTTACGGCGAGGATATTCATTACAGTGCCTCACTCAGGCTCACAACAGCTTTGTCACTGGAGAGGAGCACACTGCTCAGTCCTAAACCTAAACTAGAGCAAACTCAGAAACATTACTCTGTCACAACATATAGCAAAGAAGCTCTTCAGATAAAACACATCATAAAGAAAAACTGGGGCATCACTGAGAGCGATGGTTCCCTGCCTGAGGTATTCACTGAACCTCCAGGCATCAGTTACAGAAAGGCCCCAACAATTAAGGATAAACTAGTCAGAAGTTACTTTTCTGCTCCTAAACCAGACAATTTGGCTTCAAAGGCCTCAGGGCAATTTTTGCCACGGTAAATGTAGTTATTGTGAAAATATGGTGAAAACCGACACTTTTAAAGATGTGTTTAGTAACAAAAGCTTTACCATTACCAGCTTCATAAATTGCAATACCACCCATGTCATGTATCGACTTGAATTTGTTTGCGGTTGTTTCTATATACAGTCATGGACTGAAATTATTGGCACCCCTGGAATTTTTCCAGAAAATACACCATTTCTCCCAAAAATTGTTGCAATAACAAATGTTTTTGCTATACACATGTTTATTTCCTTTATGTGCATTGGAACAATACAAAAAAGCAGAAGAAAAAAAGGCAAATTTGACATCATTTTTACACAAAACTCCAAAAACAGATTGGACAAAATTATTGGCACCCTTTTAAAACGGTAGGTAAATAATTTTATTTCAAGCATGTGATGCTCATTTAAACTCACCTGTGGCAAGTAACAGGTGCTGGCAATATAGAAATCACACCTGAAGCCAGTCAAAATGTATAAAAGTTGACTCAACCTTTGCGTTGTGTGCCTGTGGTGTGTCACACCAAGCATAGAGAAGAGGAAGAAGAGCCGAGAATTGTCTGAGGACTTAAAAAGCAAAATTATGGAAAAATATGAACAAACTCAAGGTTGCAAAACCATCTCCAGAGATCTTGAAGTTCTTTTGTCCACTGTGCGCAATATAATCAAGAAGTTTATAACCCATGGAACTGTGGCTAATCTACCTGGACGTGGACAGAAGAGAAAAATTGACGAAAGAATGCAACGTAGGATAGTTCGAATGGTGGATAAACATCCTTAGTCAACTTCCACACAAATTCAGGCTGTTCTGCAGACTCAGGGTGCAAAAGTGTCAGCTTGGACCATACGTCGTCATCTGAATGAGATGAAGCATGATGATAGGAGACCGAGGAGAACCTCACTGCTGACACAGAGACATAAAAAAGCCAGACTGGAGTTTGCAAAAATGTACGTATGCCTCAATCCTTCTGGGAGAACGTTTTGTGGACAGATGAGCTTTTTGGCAAAGCACATCATTCAACTGTTTGCAGAAAATGGAATGAAGCCTACAAAGAAAAGCACACAGTACCTACAGTCACACATGCTGGAGGTTCACAGATGTTTTGGGGTTGTTTTGCTGCCTCTGGCTCTGGGTGCCTTGACTGTGTGCAGGAATCATGAAATCTGGAGACTCTCAAAAGATTTTGAGCCGCAATGTAGGCCTAGTGTCAGAAAGCTGGGTCTGCGTCTGAGGTCATGGGTGCTCCAGCAGGACATAACCTCAAACATACCTCAAAAAGCACCAAGAAATGGTTGGAGACAAAGCGCTGGAGAGTTCTGAAGTGGCCAGCAATGAGTCCAGATCTAAATCCCATTGAACACCTATGGAGAGATCTCAAAATTGCTGTTGCAAAAGGCACCCTTCAAATCTAAGAGACCTGGAGCAGTTTGCAAAAGAAGAGTGGTCCAAAATTCCAGCTGAGAGGTGTAAGAAGCTTGTTGATGGGTATAGGAAGCGATTGGTTTCAGTTATTTTTTCCAAAGGGTGTGCAACCAAATATTAAGTTGAGGGTGCCAACAATTTTGTCCGGCCCATTTTTGGAGTTTTGTGTGAAATGACGTCAAATTTGCCTTTTTCCTTCTGATTTTTTGTGTTGTTCCAATGCACATAAAGGAAATAAACATGTGTATACCAAAAACATTTGTAATTGCAACAATTTCTGGGAGAAATGGTGTATTTTCTGGAAAAATTCCAGGGGTGCCTATAATTTTGTCCATGACTGTAGGCCTCACTCAAAGGAGGCAGAGGGACAGAGTGGCTGAACATAGATATGCTGTTTGGACTGGAAATTTGAATTACCTCATGGCCAAACACTATATGGAAGCCCAACATGGTAGTGATGCAAAGTGTCAGGCATTCAAGATGTCAGCTTTGATGAACAGGGTGGGGACAAAATTAAACGCCTCCAACAAAGAGAGGCACACTGGATCTATACCCTTAAAGTCACCAGATACCCTGGTCTTAATGAGGATTTGGACCTTTCATCCTTTTTATAGGAAATCTTTTCATTATTGTTTTTCCGCTCTGTTGTTGATTATCTTTTGGTATGATGTGAATTATTTGTTATTGCATTACTCGAGCCCAGTCTCATCCAGACGCCTCATATATTGACGCTACCTGACCAAGCGTCGATATACGAGGCAAAAGGTCGCTTTTAGTGTCCTTTATTCACGCCAGTTTAAAACGAACCCTACCCCCTAACCCCTAACCCCTAACCCTTATCCCAAACTCTAACCCTAACCCTCAAATAATGACGCCAAAAGCTTCTTTCTGCCTTGTATATCGACGCTTATTATCAATGTTTTCTTCTTAGGAATTAGTTCATTCACCAAAGAACAGAATCTACTGCAAACCGGCTTACTGAGGAAGATTCTGACATTATCAATTCCAGTGCTGACATATTTGAGAAAAATAAGTGGTTATCTGGCCTTTTGTTGTCTTCATGTTCTAAATAAGTGTTTTGTTGTATTATTCTAATTTTGTTGTAATACTTTTTGTAATTTATAATATTTTTCAATAGCTGTTGTTTTTTCAAAGAATTATGGTCTTTCAAAATAAATATGTACGTAACACTACATTTGAACTTATATCAATCAAGTTAATTGGGAACCATATTCCACCCATTAGTCAGTGATTTTCAGCCCATTTTTTGGCCAAAAAGAAGGACTTCTGCTCCCTGCTCATGCACTGGCATATTTACTGCTACTGCAATATATTGCAGATGGTGCCATAATGGAGGGAACAAATTTTCCATGATCATATAGATGTATTTGCAGAGTGAGAGTTATTGGGAATCTTATGGCAACCCAGAGGTGTCCTCTTGGATGTTTGTGATCATTTGGAGCCAGCACTTCAGAGCCATACAGGCCAGCCGAACCCTGTGCGCCAACAATGTGAAGGTGTTCTCCACCTTGGGTTTTTTAGCCACTGGGACCTTACAGCGGGAGCTGGGAGACAGGAGGTGCTGCTGTGGGGAGGTACTGACTGCGATGGGTTGGACTGTGAGGTTCCAGGTTGTGCCTCAGAGGGTGGTTGGCTCAGGACTTTATCTGTTGATAATTGATAATTAAAACACTGTAGTGACCTTTATCTGCGATTGTTAAACCGGCCCAAATGCAAGTCTTCATTTTGATTACAAGCAGGTATTCCTTTTAAACACGATGTTGCAAGTTAGACCTGCCTTTGGGACACACGGGTTATAAATTATATTATTGGAGAAAAAAGCTTTGCCTCTGATTTCTCTTGGATAGGAGATGGACAAGGAGGAGATGAAGGTGCTCACTCAGGGCCCAGGTCTGTGTCCAGACACTCAGCTGATGGAACACCTGATAGTGCCATCTGTCCAATGATGGCCCTGATGCTCTGGTCCAGCTCAGACAATTCTTTGCCTGCTGTCCCCCCTCCAGTGCTGTGAATCTCTCATCTGAATTTTGAATTTATTTATTTAATAATTGATTTTATTTATTTATTTATTTATTTATTTATTTATTTATTTACTTTTTTGGTGTCAGTTTTCAAGTCAAAGTATTTCTTTTTAACCTCATCCATTCTGCATCCCTCTGCAGATAAAGCATTCACAGAAAGGGTAACTGCAACCCATGCATCTTTTTAATGTGATTTTATATGCAGAATCAACACCACTAAATATCACCATTTATTTGCGGTTCACTTCCGGTAGCAGTACTTCCGCTTACAGATCTATTTGCGTTTTGATTCTGGAGCTCCATTTTTAGTTTCCGTTTTGGCATTTCCTCTACTTTCCCTCAAGGAAAACCCTTTGTGACCTCTGTCTGTGTCTGCGCACAGCCCAGCCATTTCATGCTCTTTTAAGGGCATTTGTGGGTGTTTACCAATGCTAATTAAGGACAACTGGCACGCACTTTCAATTTACGAGGAGAATGGCATTCATCAATCTAAGAACACAAGTGCGAACGATTCTGCGGGTTAAGAACATGTTCGTGAATCTGATGTAGAGTTTTCTTAAGAACTTTCTTCAGGACAATTTAAAGGCAATCGCGCTATTTGTTTATGAGCATCCTGGCCGTGCAGCGTTATAACTGATTTGGTTCGATTGTAGCCGCTGCACAAGGCCTGTTTTGTTGATGATTGCAGGTTGTTTAAATTTATAAATAAGCTGGATGAGCAATTAGCTTTCTTGCTTGAGAGAATTGTAATCACTGTGTAAAATATGAGGTATTTTTATGTAATTTGAATATAAATGTAGTGATCTAGTAGAAAAATTTCCGCGGTAAGCCATCCATTTTTTGTGTTCAGATCAAAGATAAAAGTTTGCTGAACACACTGAGAGAGTTTTTTTTAAGTCTTTTTTCTCAAAAATGGCTTTAATAAGCAATTTTGGGTTGACCAAAAACATACTGTGAGGGCTATTTATCCCATATTTCTGCCCATTAAACTTAATTTTCAGAAAAATATGTTTTTTTACATTACTTTGGTGTCTGTAAATGGTTCCCCATGGGGAATCAATCCAAAATAAGACAAATTTTTTGTGGTTTATTTATTATATGCCGATTTCAGGACAGCCACAAGATGACAGCAGTTACTCACAGGTTTCCACGGAAACCAAATGTTTTTATTGTTTTTAACACGTGTTGATATACAATCCCAGTTCCAAAATAGTTGGGACGAAGTGTAAATTGTGAATAAAATGAAACTGAAATGACTTTCAGCTCACATGAGCCAATATATTATTTACAATTGAACATTGATAACATTTCAAATGTTGAAATTGAGACATTTTACATTTTTATCCACAAAATGAGCTTATTTCAAATTTTCTGGCTGCAACAGGTCTCAAAAAAGTTGGGACACAGGCAAAAAAGGGCTGAAAAAGCAATTAATATATAAGAGAATCAGCTGAAAGAACATTTAGCAAATAATTAAGATAACTGGCATCAGGTGTGTAACATGATTGGCTATAAAAGGGATGTCTTAGAGAGACTGAGGGTGTTTTCACACATAGGGTGTATAGGTCGACCTAACTGTCTAGGCCGGCCTAATTGGTGCGGTGCGGGTGGTGTGAACACAACCAGCCGCACCTGAGGTCGACCTAAACAGCCGTACCGAGAGCGGCTGGAAGGGGTGGTCTCGGAGCGGTGCACCAAGCCCTTTAGTTCGGTGCGGCACACCAAACCAGTGGTGTGAACGCGCAGCGAACCCGGGGTCGGCCCAAGCCTGGTGCACTCCACAAGTTTGGGCTACGTAACAAAAGCTGTTATTTTCAGAATTTCCTCTCCACCGCCATAGGGTTATAATGTAAAATATCAGCTAGCTGAAATGGGATACAAGCTAGGTGTGAATGAGCCCATATGGTTACACGGTATGCCTAATGTAACGTTTAGTATTATCACGCGTTTGCTAGCGAACGTAACTGCATTTAAAATCAATGGTTCGTTCATGTCAAACGTTACAACTTACCTGGCTGTTCGCCGATATCTGCGTATGGTGAAGGGGGCCTGGTTTAACAGAATCAATCTGCGCCTTGTTCTGGTTTGTCTGGCAATTCGCATTTGCCGTCTCCAGTGCAAGAAAACATTGTTCTCCACACGCAGCCGTGCATCGTTTTCAAATTCGAACGTTATAACTTCCCGACACTGAACGAGACAAACTAGATAGATTGCGAAAAGCAGTAACGTTAGACATATCAGACGGAGTCTCCATCGTTCACGTGTGTTTACATCTCGAGGCTTCATTTCAACCTTCTTTTCTGGATGGAATGGTGCTACACACATCATTTCCGTCTGGTTGCCATGGATACATGACGCTCCATTCTGTAGAACGGTGGACTTGGTACGGCGAGAAAAAGCATATGTGAAACCGAGCCGCTCCAGTTGAAAATTGATACATTGTATATTGGGTCGACCCAAATATGTGTGAAAACACCCTGAGTCTCTCAGAAGTAAAAATGGCCAGAGGCTCTTCAACCTGTGAAGGCTTGCGTAAAAAAAATTGTGGAATACTTTAAAAACAATGTTCCTCAACATCAAATTGCAAAGGCTTTGAAGGTCTCATCATCGACAGTGCATAACATCATCAAAAGATTCAGAGAAACTGGAAAAATCTCTGTGCGTGAGGGACAAGGCCGAGGACCTTTATTGGATGCCCGTGATCTTCGGGCCCTCAGACGCCACTGCATCACTCACCGGCATGATTCTGTCATTGACATTACAAAATGGGCCCAGGAATACTTCAAGAAACTACTGTCAGTAAACAGTCCACCGTGCCATCCACAGATGCCACCTAAAACTCTATCATGCAATAAAGAAGCCATTGTTGAGCATTATCCAGAAGCATCACCGTGTTCTGTGGACCAAGGCTCATTTAAAATGGACTGTAGAAAAGTGGCAAAGTGTCCTGTGGTCAGACGAGTCCAATTTGACATTCTTGTTGGAAATCATGGGCGTTGTGTCCTCCGGGCTTAAGAGAAGAAAGACCACCCCTCTTGTTTTCAGCGTTCAGTTCAACAGCCTGCATCTCTGATGGTTTGGGGATACATTAGTGCATATGGTGTGGGACACTTGCGTCTTTTAAAAAGCACCATGAATGCTGAAAGGTATATGAAGGTTTCAGAGCAACATATGCTCCCCTCCAGACGACATCTATTCCAGGGAAGGCCTTGTGTATTTCAGCAGGACAATGCAAAACCACACATAGCAGCTATTACAACAGCATGGCTTCGTAGTAGAAGAGTCCGTGTGCTGAACTGGCCTGCCTGCAGTCCTGATCTTTCACCGATTGAGAACATTTGGTGCATAATTAAACAGAAAGTCCGTCTAAGGAGACCCAAAACTTTCCAGCAGCTGGAAGCCTGTATTAAACAAGAGCGGGATCAAATTCCAATGGCTAACCTCAAGAAACTTGTCTCCTCAATGCCCAGACACCTCCACTCTGTGTTAAAAAGAAGAGGGGATGCTACATTATGGTAAACAGGCCCCTGTCCGAACTTTTTTGAGACCTGTTGCAGCTGTCAAATTTAAAATGAGCTCATTTTGTGGATAAAATTGTAAAATTTCTCAGTTTTAACATTTGCTATGTTATATCTGTTCTATTGTGAATAAAATATTGGCTGGTGTGATTTGAAAGTCATTGTGTTTTGATTTTTTCACAATTTACACTTTGTCCCAACTATTTTGGAATTCGGGTTGTAATTTACGCAAATCTGTGCTGTTCCACAAGCTACACCAGCGCAGAAATTATAAAAACATTTAGATATTTTTCACAGTCATTGATGTGCGGAAGAAAACGCCGTATAATTTCATAGTGCAATGTATAACAAGGCTTTCAAAAATAAATAAGACTCTCTTCGGTTCTACCAATTAGTCTGAGCACCTGTTGCTAATCAGGAGAGGTAAACTGCGAGAGGTGTAGGTCATTAAGCAGTGAAAGGTGAGCTTATTTCTGGCCCTGTGTTTCTGCCGACGGACCGCCACTGCTCTGGAGAGGGGGCAAGCTTTCAGCATTTTAGTACTTTTTAAATTACTTAATTTTATTGTATTTTGATATCATGTGATTGATTTTTATGTTGGTCTCCTAGTTAGGACTTTGATAGTGCGTGAGAGGTCCTGCTTTTGCTTTTTTTTATGTTGTATTTGTTGCGTGTTTTCATCTGCTCACACCTGTGTTGATTTCAGATATAATTGCTCTCTTTGTCTTTGTGTCATTACACCCTGAAGAAGGCATAAGCCGATATACGTTGGTGTATTATATAATTAGAGCAAAAAAATAAAAAATTCCAGCTTGCATTACATATGTCCCTACCAACTCTCAGATTAAATCTATGGCCTTGGACTAAGAGTATTGCTACTCCCTCTGGATCTCCCTTGCGTTCTACTATCGTCATTGCATAAAGAAAGCATTCATGAGCAATATGCTGAGCAAACTGCCTGTACATGAACAATGACTGTGGCTGTGTTCGAAACCGCGCTCTTCGGTCTACATACACTATTCTCACTACACTAGTCACAGTACACGCTACTCACGAACCCTCCCTTCTTCTTTTGGGGGGGCACTGGCAGAGAGTGGAAGAGCATTCCTCCCTCCCTCTGTGTTTTTCAGAGGAGATCACATCTGGATTAAGCTCCATTGAAATTGGTAAACAAAATGATCTCTAATTGTTGAATTATAAAGCTTCTCTGCATCCTCACCAACTCCCAATACCCAATACTCAAACAAATTATATCACAAGTACAGAACTCTGACTGCTCTCTGGGTAATCTCTGAATGCTCTCTCTAATCTCTGACTGCTCTCTCTAATCTCTGAATGCTCTCTCTAATCTCTGAATGCTCTGTCGATTCCAGCTAATTGATTCCTTCTTTTAAATTCCAAAACTACGGTCAAATCGACAAATGTGAAAAATCCTAAGCAGGATAAACATCCTACATCATGACATACCCCATGTCAGAGCTATTATATGTACAAAGGATGAACTCAAGATATGCATCTGTTTTGTTCCAAAAATTAATGGCCCACTTCTGTTCCAGTGAACTCAATTTTAATTCCAGTATTTAATTGTGTGTGTTTTTTTTTTTGTGGTCACTTTCTTAATTGCCACTGGGTGGTAGCAGCGTGTATTTAAGACTGAGCTTCACTCAGTTTCATTGTTAAGTCTTGTAAATCCACACCTGTGCGGCATTGTAGTCTTGTAGAGGCATATCCTCCGTAATCGCCAGTATACTGAACTCTTGAAAAGTTGTGCTTTTTACGTTTAAGCCAGCACATTATTATTAAAAGGAACCTCGTTTCCTTTTTGTTTTCCTATTTGTGACACATTGTAACTGTAGCCATAGCCCAGACTCTGTATTACTCATTGTGTTAGGTACGGTTCTGGAACCAGACGCGAGAGTCGAGCAGTGAAGGTAAAATGGGATTTTATTTGGAAAGGGGGCGAACCCCCGCAGAGCAGGAGGCAACGGTACAAAGTCCACAATCCAAAAACCAATCCCAGGGACAGAATCCAAAGTCGAAAAACCAGGGCAGCAAAACAGTAATCGTAGTCGGGCAGAAAAAGGGTTCGGTACACAGGCACAGGTTTGTCAAAGAAGCAAAAGCCAAAATCCAGAGGGCGAAATCCAAACTGTTACCAGGGCAGCAAACACAAAAAACTCGTAGTCAGGCAAAAAGGGTTCGAAAACAGATGCAGACAATAGTACAAAAGAGCAGAGCCAAAAATCGAAGGTCGGACGGTCCAGTCAGAATAGAAACACTGAGTACAAGGCGAGAAACAAGAGCAGCACAGGCAAACAAGAGAAACGTTCTGACGGGGAACTGCAGTGAGAAGACAGCTTAAATACACTCAAGGGAAGTCACATGCTATGATTAGGATCAGGTGATGAGGATCAGACTAATTACAAAGGAGGAAACATGAGGGAGAACCTAATCACATGAAATTGGCAAAAAAAGCCAAAACGTGGACAGGGAACACGAGACAGCCTATGACAAGACATACAGCTCCGGTTAGGGAGTTCTAATGTGCACAGATAATGAGAGGTAGGACAGAGTGGAGCAGGTGCAGAGGATCCGCTGAATTGCAGCAAAGACTAAGTGCAGGCAAGAGGCGGAGACTAGAACAGGGCGAAAAGGAGAGCTTGTTAATCAATTAGTAAGTGCAGCTATACAATCCCTAGTGCTCGTTAGTAAGTTAGTATTATATACAATGTTAGTTTGGGTTAGTAACTTTAACGAAAACAAACTGTTAGTATTGGTTAGTAATATAGAAAAGAGAGGCGAAGGAAGCAAACGAGATTGGAAGGAATGTTTGAAACCCAGAAACCATGAAATCACCTAAGCATGTGACACGCAGGACTGGGGAGAAGCTGTAACTTAACAAGAGACCAGACAGGGGAGACAAAAAGTGCAATGAAGGGCATGAACAAAGACATGGACCGAATCTAACAGAATAGTGGATTGGGAATGGCAAAAACGAAAACATGGCAAAGTACAAAAACTAAACAGAACATGGCAAAACCTAACAGGACTGATCATAAACATAACAGGGAATGGCAGAAACATAATAAACATGGCAGAATCAGAACAGACAGAGCAGAATCATAACACATTGTGCTCATTTTAGGAACCTCAGTTCTTTATTGATTAGCATTGCAGCGGTTGTGCCTTCTGCAGTGCAGTTGGCATAATAAATAAAACCAAGTCCATCCTCGCACCTGAGTCCAGTCCTCAACTTTCTGTCCTCAGTGGATCTGAACTGTGCACGCAGCACAAATGTTACAATTATCATAAAAAAACACTTAATTTTCATAAGACGTATGGATAGACTTGTCTTACCACATAAAAATACAGCATTACATTTGTAAATATGTGCACAGTTATTCTACAAACTGTTTGAGAGCTGAACCGCTTAGTGTTTCAGATCAGTGGCTCCCCCCTCAGCACCTGCAGTAGGTCCCAGCTGCAGCAGTGCAGTCTCTGTGCAGTCTGACTGAGGGAGGTTTTTGTACGGCTCTCTAACACTGTGTCAACGGTAAGTTTTCGTCCTGCATACAGTAATAATCTCCTGCATCTTCAGCCTGGACTCCAGTGATTTTCAGTGTAAACTGAGTTCCATATCCACTCCCAGAGAAGCGATCAGGAATCCCAGACCCCATAATGATTATATATATACAGCGCTGTGAAAAAGTATTTGCCCGTCTCCTGATTTCTTATTTTTTTGCATATTTGTCACACTTAAATGTTTCAGATGATCAAACAAATTTCAATTTTAGAGAAAGACAACCAGAGTCAAAACAAATTGTAGTTTTTAAATGATGATTTCATTTATTGGGGGGAAAAGCTATCCAAACCTACCTGGTTCTATGTGAAACAGTGATTGCCCCTAAACCTAATAACTGGTTGTGCCACCTTCGGGGACAACAACTGCAATCAGACATTTCCTATAACTGGCAGTGAGTCTCTCACATTGCTGTGGAAGAATTTTAGCCCACTTTAATTTGCAGAATTGTTTAAATTTAGCCACAATGGAGAGTTTTTGAGCATGAATGGCCTGTTTAAGGTCATGCCACTGCATCTCAAGTTGATTTAAGTCTGGACTTTGACTAGGCCACTCCAAAATCTTCATTTTCTTTTTTTTTAAGCCATTCAGAGATGGACTTGTTAGTGTGTTTCTGATCATTGTCCTGCTGCATAACCCAAGTGCGCTTGAGCTCGAAAATCACAATCTGATGGTTGGACATTCTCCTTCAAGATTTTGCGGTAGAGAGCAGAATTCATAGTTCCATCAATTACGACAAGTCGTCCAGGTCCTGAAGCAGCAATGCAGCCCTAAACCATCACAATACCACCACCATGTTTGACTTTTGGCATGATGTTCTTCTTTTGAAATGCTGTATTAGTTTTACTCCTGATGTAACGAGACGCACACCTTCCAAAAAATTCAACTTTTGTCTCGTCAGTCCACAGAATATTTTCCCAAGAGTCTTGGAGATCATCAAGATGTATTTTGGCAAATGTGAGACGAGTCTTTGTGTTCTTTTTGGTCAGCAGTGGTTTTCGCCTTGGAACTCTCCCATGGATGCCATTTTGCCCAGTCTCTTTCTTATTGTTGAATCATGAACACTGACTTTAACTAAGGCAATGCAGTTCTGGGTTCTTTTGTGACTTCCTGGATGAGTCGTCGATGCGCTCTTGGAGTAATTTGGTAGACCGACCACTCCTGGGAAGGTTCACCACTGTTCCAAGTTTTCTCCATTTGTGGATAATGGCTCTCACCGTGGCTCTCCCCAGCCTTAGAAATGGCTTTGCAGCCCTTCCCAGACTGATAGATGTCAATTTCTTTGTTTCTCAAATGTTCTTGAATTTCTTTAGTTCGCGGCATGATGTGTTGCTTTTTGAAATCATTTAGCTTACTTCACTTTGTCAAACAGGTTCTATTGACGTGATTTCTTCATTCAACAGGTCTGGCAGTAATCAGGCCTGGGTGTGGCTAGTGAAATTGGACTCAAAAAATGTGATTAATCACAGTTCATTCATGATTTAAGAAGGGAGGGCAATTACTGTTTCACATAGGGCCAGGTAGGTTTGGATTGCTTTAATAAATTAATAATAATAATAGCTTAATAAATGAAATTTTCAATTCAGAACTGCATTTTGTATTGACTTGGGTTATCTTTCTCTTATATTAAAATTTGTTTGATGATCTTTAACATTTAAGTGTAAAAAATATGCAAAAAAGTAAGAAATCAGGAAGGGGGAAAATACTTTTTCACGACACTATATATATATGGTATGAACAAAAGTAATTTATTGTATTCTTAAAGCCTAAATGGATTTTTCATGCAGTCATATAAATGTAATTTACAAAGCTGTTAGGTTTCCGCTTGATCACCTTTTAATATAGGTGCATGTCTCCCTTTGTGTGCAACAAGCGAGAAAGAAAAGGTTTTTTTTTTTTTTTTAACGAAAAAACCGTTTTGGAGGCATAAATCCAACAAATATGGATTGGACCAGAATCTTTTATTACATAAAAACATGGCATAAATATTGGAAATGATTACATGCATCTTTTTTCAAAATATTTGACTCTTTGTCAATGTGACATTTCTCTGTAGTCATTGGAAATGCTTGCATTGCACCAGTCTTAAACAGTTCAATGCAGCCACTATGGTATCGAATTGTAAACTTTAACGGCAACTGTGCTGAAATACCGAGTTTAAACAGAATGAATTGATGTTCAAAAAAAAAGTGTGCAGCTTTGACCAGGAGCAGTGACAGAACTCATTCACAGACTTAAATTTCGTTCAGTGACTTGAAGGACGAGGGCAGACAGACTGGATCTTTAAGCACAGAAGGGTATTCCTGAGTCATTGTCATCAGACAGCCCAAAATACAAAATAAAGTGATGATCAAAAAGACCGAGCAGAAATCACACATGGGTATGCAATTGTACACAATGGGCAAAGCACGAATCAAATACAAAAAGGACAAAATAGGATTTTAAACAAAGACTTGTAAGAACTATTAAATGTCGTCAGGTAACATAGAGAAATTCTGCTAAGTAAAGTCAGAATGCACACAGAGGGGTGTATAAAGGCCTCATACGGGAGATCATCCCAAGGCACCAATATCTCCAGCAGGACTGCTTGTTTCATGGACTCTGAGGTGAGGAGAATATTGGGCTTGAAGATGAAGGCCAAAGTGAGCTGGGAGAATTTCAGCTGTTTCCTCAGATCCACCATCAGCTGTCAGGTCCATGCAGAGGCCAGGATCCCTGCAGATCTTCTCTCAGGGAGGGGTGTCAGCTGCTCCCCAGCTATAATCAGACTGATGACCTGCTTAGAAGGGTGGGTCCTCTTGCTCCACTCAACCCCAGTCCTGCGATGGCTTTCAGGACTTGATCATGGTGCCACCTGTACCTTCCTTCTCCTAGTGCCTTGGAGCAGCTGATTAAGATGAGCTCCAGGGTCCATTGCTTTGAGCTTGATTTACAAAATAGTGTTTTTACCTTGCCCCATGTGTGGACAGTAGACAAACTCGGGAGCACATTGAACACTGTAGTAGCACGGCAAATGGGCTGTACACCTCAACAATCAATTGGCTAAAGACACGGTATCTATAAACTGTCTCCACGTGATAGACGAAGTTTAGGCCAGCCAAAGGCCACAGCACCAGCTCAGGCCCATTATAGTCACCTTGTACATCTGAGCGATTGTTTTAGAACTGCTCATATCCCACCTGGATACCCCTAACCCACCTATCAGCCACATGACACAAGACGTGTTCAGGAACAGGACATCATGCCCAAAGACCATAGTAAGTAACAAACCCGAACGACCAGCATTAGCAACACTTTAAATGGGCCAAACCCCACCTCCACTGGATGCCACATCACAGGAAACCTTTCTCATTAGTGATGAATACAGATTCTCCCAGCATAATATAGACAACCGATAATGGGCGTGGTGGAGATGTGGTGAAGGTTATGTTGTAGGCTGCATGTATTAAGTCAACCTTTAGGATGGCGGAAGTGAGACAATCTTGGAGGGCATCTCTTATCTGCAATAAGCTGACCTGGTGGTCATCATTCGTAACCTAACTGCATGGCAGTACATTAGCATGGTCTTGATAAATGCAGCAAATCCCTGTCCTGCTCGTGTTCGTCCTCTTGCAGCAAGAGTTGCTGTGGCCCAACAGAGAGACCACAATGTGAAGTCACTGTTATGACCTGCATGTGCTGCTGATTTTTCACCCACTTAAGACCTGTGGGACCAGTTGGGCAGAGCTGTTGGAACAAGACGCCCCCAGTCAGTGACTTTCCATCAGCTGACCTATGCGCTCCAGGAAGAATGGGTAGAAATTCCTTAAATATGAATTCCCACCATTAACCCTCTTTCAATCCTTGTGTCGCCATTTTAACAGCTGTATCAAGGCTAATGGTTGTCATATATTCTTTTGAACTTTATCTTAAAGGGTGTCTTTAATTTTTTTTGCCACAGTGAATTCGGAAATTGGTGAAATAGTTCATTTAAAACCTTAATTGCATTCATGAAATTTAACAACTTATTACAGAAGCTTGTTGGAGCAATGTATATATATATATATATTTTTTTTTTTTTTAACCCCCCCCATAATCTCCTCTAAAGTGTCTCTATATGATCATGTGACCCCGCTGAAGGAATAAAATCCTCTCTTGAGCAACAGTTGATGAACAGTAAAGAGAAGAGTGATGTGTGCAGTAACTGATCTGGGATCAGTAAAGGAGGGGTCTGAAGAGAGGAGCAGTGATGTGTGCAGTAACTGATCTGGGATCAGTAAAGGAGGGGGTCTAAAGAGAGGAGCAGTGATGTATGCATTAACTGATCTGGGATCAGTAAAGGAGGGGTCTGAAGAGAGGAGCAGTGATGTGTGCGGTAACTGATCTGGGATCAGTGAAGGAGGGGTCTGAAGAGAGGAGCAGTGATGTGTGCAGTAACTGATCTGGGATCAGTACAGGAGGGGTCTGAAGAGAGCAGCAGTGATGTGTGCACTGTGCTCAGATCAGTTCAGTACAGCAGGATGTGAGCTCAGCTCACACTAACCCCCTGGGGTCGGCCCAGACACCTGGCCACAGTGCTGCTCTATTCTGAGATTGAGTCAGTCCCACTGAGGGACAGCAGAACCAGCCTGTCCCGCCCTGCAGATGCAAATCTGAGTTTCAGCCCCACAGCTCTCAGTTTCTCAGCCCAAAATACCCCAGCACTGAGACAGCTGTTTGAACATGAGGAGGTGGAGGGTTTATTTCTGTAGTGGGTGAGAGAGGGAGGGGTGAACCTCAAAGAAACACTTTTTCTTGAAAAATCCCATGAAAGATTTACAGCAAAGAGTGAAATCTGTCAATGCGATTCAGACCAGTGCAGCTGACAAACTGACTGGATTCCCACATATTAACTAAATTAAAACATCCTTCTGAAAGTTCATTTGTAATCCCACTCATTCCTCTTCTGGGAGACACAAACATCCTCTGCACTATGTGATGCTGTGATGTGGTTCAGAAGTGTGTGTGTGTGTGTGTGTGTGTGTGTGTGTGTGTGTGTGGCTCAGTTGCAGCTCTGCTTTGGGTTCTGTATCTGACACAGAGCAGCTCCTCTTCAGCACAGAGAGGTGTGTATTCAGGGCTGTGGCTCATCATCGCCCCCTACAGTCCTGCTGGTAATATTGGTGTCAGAGATCAGTGGCTCCCCCCTCAGCACCTGCAGTAGGTCCCAGCTGCAGCAGTGCAGTCTCTGTGCAGTCTGACTGAGGGAGGTTTTTGTACGGCTCTCTAACACTGTGTGAACGGTAAGCTATCACACTGCTGACAGTAATAATCTCCTGCATCTTCAGCCTGGACTCCAGTGATTTTCAGTGTAAACTGAGTCCCAGATCCACTCCCACTGAAACGATCAGGAATCCCAGACTGGCGAGTTGTGGCATAATAAATCAGAAGTTTAGGAGCCTGACCAGCTTTCTGCAGGTACCAGTGGAGGCAGCTGCTCACACTCTGACTGGCTGTACAGCTGATAGTGACAGTGTCTCCCTGCTGAACAGCCTGAGCTGCTGGAGACTGAGTCAGAACTTTATCTGCCATTGATCCTGAAAAAGGTAAGAATGGAAATTGATTTCAATACAGCTAAACCCTGTCATATGATATGCATCACAGCAGCAAGTTTGATCGTAAAATAAAGACAACTGAACTAAAAAGTTGAATAAGTATTAAATAATAAAAAATGGATTCATCTTTCTCACCTTGAATAAGGAGACCCAGCATCACCAGCATTAGAAAGTCTGACATCATCATAATGCTGCCTGTGTCAGTGTCTGTGAAAGGACTGGACAGTCACTGATCAGTACTGGGGGTCTTAAAGTGTGTGGAGCAGTGAGGCAGGACAGGTATGCAAAGCCCCTTCCTCTATACAAATCCTGTCACACACAGTTAGAGGAGCTCTGATGTGTGAACAGCAGTGGGTCTATAGAGGGCTGGGACATGTGTGCTCTATGCTGCAATTTTACCCTCACAATGAAGTAACTACATTAATTACAGCTTTTCTGAACTTTCATTTGACTTTTATCTTGGTTTCTGAATATAGCTTCAGATTCTGTAAATTGTGTTTCATGAATTCCACTGAGTTCAAATCAAAGTTTCACAGACAGACATTAGTGAGCCAGTGACCTCACACATGCACAGCCAATTCCCTCCATCCATTGAACCAGCTTAGAGCCACGCTATCAAATTTTCAGATAAATTCAAAGGTTATTTGTTGAGCAGTTGTTCATAGTATTTCTCGATTGCTGAAGCACTAAACCTATTGTCTGTACCAAATGCTCAGTGGCCTGAACGCATTTATTGAATCGGTCACTCTTGTGGAAAAACCAAAAGCACTTTTCTCCTTGTTAGACACAACTTGCAAACACATTCTCGCTCACTAAAACACATTTTGTACTGTAATGCACTTGTGTTGCATAATGGTAAGCACCGGTAGCAAAAGCTAAACACAATTAAAGTACAATTGCCACAGTTTAAACATAATGGGCTCTAATTTCTTGGGTGGCAGGGTGGCGCAGCCCACGCAGTGGTAATTTCGTCCGGTGCAGCCCGCGCAGCGGTAATTTCATGTGGTGCAACACCGTGCGCAGCCACTTTGGTAGACGGACGTGCGCCGGCGTAGTAGAAGGAGGTGTCATATATTCATCATGACGCAGTGACAATTTCGTGGCAAAAGGTTCCGCCGAAAGTGTGCAGAGAGCTCGCCAACTCCAACCTGGTTGACTTTCTGTGCAGTGGTAATTTGGCTGACCAGCGCACAGTGTGCACACGTCACCGAAACCTCACAGGCAGGTTTCCAGAATGTCAGGCACATTTCAATGCAATAAATAATTATAGCAACCACTATTTAATGTAACTGAATCAGCACATAAATTATAGTATCTATATGGATTGTCCTGATGTCAGATGAGAGAGAGAGAGAGAGAGAGAGAGAGAGAGAGAGAGAGAGAGAGCTGCTTTCACACCGGACGCGAGACTGTTTCGCACAACTGATTACATTCGAAGTCAATGCAGAGACGCAAATACACACGTGTATTCGCATCGACTTTGAATGTAATTTGTCGTGCGAAAAATTTGTTTCGCGTCCAGTGTGCAAGCAGCTTAGTACTATTATTGTCACTTAGGTTTTATCGTTTTTAGTGGGGGAAAGGAATACAGCCCGATTGCTATGATCTCGTACTGAGTTAAGATCACATATTGAAAATAAGTGTAACGTATATTGCGTTGTTGTCCATGCATGTTAATCCCAAAATTTTAAGCAGCAACAGGGTGTAATAATAGGAACACGCTATCCATCGTTTCTCTTCCTAATGATGCAGGCAGAAGAAATAAATGAGCAACCGTCGTATTTCATTCCAACTGTGAGGTATCGTTCAGGAACCAGTCGCGAGAACACAGGATTGCTGGTAAAGTGGCTTTATTGAGCGAGGGGGGTAACCCCCGCAGGGCAGAAGGCAAAGGTACAGAGTCCACAATCCAAAAATCACAATCCAGGAGGGCAGAAAGAGTCGAAAACCAGGGCAGCAAACACAGTACTCGTGGTCAGGCAAAAATAGGTTCGGTACACAGGCACAGGCTTGTCAGAGAAGCAAAAGCCAAAATCCAGAGGGCGAAATCCAAACCGTTACCAGGGCAGCAAACACAAAAACTCGTAGTCGGGCAAAAAGGGTTCGAAAACAGATGCAGACAATAGTACAAAAGAGCAGAGCCAAAAATCGTAAGTCAGACGGTCCAGTCAGAAGAGTAACACTATGAGTACAAGGCAAAAAATGATAGCAGCACAGGTAAACAGGAGGAACGTTCTGACAGGGAACTGCAGTGAGAAGACAGCTTAAATACACTCAAGGGAAGTCACATGCTATGATTAGGATCAGGTGATGAGGATCAGACTAATTACGTGGGAGGAAACACAAGGGAGAACCTAACCACATGAAATTGGCAAAAGCCAAAACGCGGACAGGGAACACGAGACAGCCTATGACAAGACATACAGCTCCGGTTAGGGAGTTCTAATGTGCACAGATAATGAGAGGTAGGACAGAGTGGAGCAGGTGCGGAGGATCCGCTGAATTGCAGCAAAGACTAAGTGCAGGCAAGAGGCGGAGACTAGAACAGGGCGAGTGCTGAGAGCTTGTTAATCAATTAGTAAGTGCAGCTATACAATCCCTAGTGCTCGTTAGTAAGTTAGTGTTATATACAATGTTAGTCGGTAACTAAGTAACTTTAACAAAAACAACAAACTGTTAGTATTGGTTAGTAAAACAGAGAAGAGAGGCGAAGGAAGCAAATGAGATTGGAAGGAATGTTTGAAACCCAGAAACCATGAAATCACCTAAGCATGTGACACGCAGGACTGGGGAGAAGCTGTAGCTTAACAAAAGACCAGACAGGGGAGACAAAGTGCAATGAAGGGCATGAACAAAGACATGGACCGGAATCTAACAGATTAGTGAATTGGGAATGGCAAAAACGAAAACATGGCAAAGTACAAAAACTAAACAGAACATGGCAAAACCTAACAGACATAATCATAAACATAACAGGGACTAGGGAAAACATAACAAGCATGGCAGGAACAATAATGAACATGGCAGAATCAAGACAGATAGAGCAGAATCATAACACCAACTTCATAAGTGTGAATGATCTGACGTAGTTTCGTTTTGAAATTCCATTCAAGTTCGCTAGTGGTAATATACTCAGTCAAAAAAGAAACTTCACACTCGTTTGGAGGTCGATAAGTTGAACATACAAGAAAAGTGGTTTTAAATAATGATTTAATTCCATTCTGTACCCATTACGGATGGTGTACCATAAAATCATGTTCATAATGTAACCAGTTCCACCGGAAATGCTACGGAAATGTAAGAGAGTAAAAATGGTAAGTTACAACTTGATGAAAGCATGTCAATAGCGCGTATGCCCTCCATGAGCCTTCACAACTGCGACGCAGCGTCTCCTCATGGATTGAATGATGTGTCTGAACACAGCTTGGGGGATGCGTCGCCATAATTGAACCAACATGGCACTAAGTTCCTGCAAATTCTGTGGAGGGTTCCTTACTTGATGGAGTCTTCTGCCCAACACATCCCATACATGTTCTATGGGATTAAGGTCGGGAGACCTTGAGGGCCACTCCATGACATTGATGCCAGCATTCCTAAGAAAATTCCACGTTAAATTGGCCGTATGAGGTCTGGTATTATCGTGTTGGAATGTCAGATCTGGGCCATGAGCTGCCATGAATGGCAAAAGCTCTGTATCCTGCAGCAGTTAGGTTTCCTTGAACGATCATCAGTCGCGAACGGGCAGGACCATTAAAGGCACCCCAAACCATGACACTACCGCCCCCAAAACGGTCCACTTCCTGCACACAACACTGGGCGTTGCGTTCACCGCGTCTCCTCCAAACTCTAACTCTCCCATCAACGTAGTGCAAAGTGAATCTGGATTTCTCACTAAAAATGACCCTATTCCAATCACGCTGAGTCCATCTCAGATGTCGTTGTGCCCAGAGAAGCCGTTGACGTCGGTGTAACTGGGTTAAAATTGGTCCACGATATGGCCGACGTGCATGGAGACGAGCAGTGCGCAGGCAATTACGTATGGTTTGGGCAGTCACACGACCTCTAAACAATTCATTCCTAGTGGATGTTGCAGTGAGAAATCGATTACGCAAATGACGTAAGACGATTTGTCGGTCTTCTGCTTGTGTCGTCACACGTGGTCTACCCGAAACGAGGTCGGTCTGCTGTGGTGCCAGTTTGTTGGAGACGTGTCCGAAGATCATGGATAGTCCGTCGACTGCATCCCATAACCCTGGCAACGTCAGTGACCGACGTTCCCGTATTCAGCATGCCAATGGCACGTTCACGTTGAATGTTTGACAGTCGTGGCATTGCAAATCAACGGATAATTGACGTAAGAACTTGTTTTTCCGAGATGTCACTCTACCGTGCTAACGTGGGCTCAATTGCACGTGTCTCATAAGGTCACGTGACTAGGAACACGAGGAAACATGCTTTTACCTTGATGTATGCTCACACATGCTGCATGCTTGTGCACGTCGGAGTTGCTGTGTGTCATGATGTCTTTGACAACGCATTTACCCCTAATAATAATGATAATATCTCTTGTATTAAGTGTCAAGAAAATATTTAGAAATTTTGAGTGTGAAGTTTCTTTTTTGACTGAGTAATTCGCGAATGCCCTAGCTAGCCAGCTAACTCATATTCGTAATGCTTAATATAGACATAAGCGGCGCAGAAAACATGCCTGAAGCAACAAAGTAAAATGCGACATTAACGCATCATGCAGATATAGGACAGAGGCTTCTTTATTCCAACATTTTAAAGGTGAGGAGAGGAGCTCATTTGATTGGTGAAGATTTGACTCGGCTGTGTTAAACCCATTCAAGCCTTCACTCCTCCCTCTTTGCCACTTGCGCCGGCAGGAGGGACAGAGGCGGGACAGAGGAGTACTTTAAAACGGCTGCGCCGGGCACCTAAATTGCAAAATACGCCTGGATACACCCCGTTGGCGCGGCGCCCCTATTCGCCGCGCCTGCGCCTGGTCTACGAATTTAGAGCCCAATGACTCAAAACTGATCACACTCATGGCTAATGACGTGAGGAAACCGCACCAGTTCAGAGAGCACTGGTTGTTGAAGGTTGTACAATAGACAGAAATAATCTGAGAGCCAGAGGAAGAGTGCTTGTAAGAGGTGGTCGAGGAGGAAGGGGAGGGAAGAGAAACCGTGTGAGACAAAGAACGCTAATTTCTGATTAAATCTGAGCTACTGTGATGGACCATGTTCTAGAATTGTCCATGGAATGACAATGAGGGAAACAGGACAGAGTGAGCAACCCAACACCAGCAGATTCACCGTGTCCACCATAATCCAGAGATTCAGATTACTTTTTGAATCATTATTTAAACATTTACATTTGTTATAATTATAGATAATTATATTATCAGAGAAAAATAGCTTTCCCTCTGATTTCTCTTGGATAGGAGATGGACAAGGAGGAGATGAAGGCGCTCACTCGGGGCCCAGGTCTGTGTCCAGACACTCAGCTGATGGCACACCTGATAGTGCCATCTCTCCGATGATGGCCCCGGTGTGCTGGTCCAGCTCAGACAATTCTTTGCCTGCTGTCCCCCCTCCAGTGCTGTGCATCTCTCATCTGAATTTATTTACTTATTTAATTTTATTTATTTTATTTTTGTTTTGATGTCAGATTTCAAGTCAAAGCATTTCTTTTTAACCTCACCGTTGTGCACCCCTCTGCAGATAAAGCATTCACAGAAAGGGTAACTGCATCCCATGCATCTTTTTTGTGCGTGATTTTATATCCAAAATTAACACCACTAAATATCACCGTTTGTTTGCGGTTCACTTCCTGTAGCAGTACTTCCACTTCAGACCTACTATTTGGGTTTTGAATCTGGTGCTCCGTTTTTATTACTCCTCGGCCAAATTTTGGCCAGAGGGGTATTGTTGTCACCTGCGTATCTGTCTGTCTGTCTGTCGTCTGTCCATGATTGTCCAGGTCAGTACTCAGCAATTAATGATCGCAGCTTCACCAAATTTGGGATGGTAACTCACTATGTCCATTAGATGTGCAACGTCAGGTTTTTTTCTGGATTTGACCTTTGACCTTAGTGCTGTGACCTTCATCGTGGAAATCTTGTCCGGCCAAGTACAAAGTAACTATTGATCATAGCTTTGTGAAATTTGGTATGGTAACTCGCTGTGATCCATAGATGTGCAATGCCAGATTTTTGGCTGGATTTGACCTTTGACCTTAGCGCTGTGACCTTGATGCAGGAAATCTTGTCCAGACCAGCACTCAGTAACTATTGATCATTACTTCACCAAATTTGGTATGGTAACTCATTGTGACCCATAGATGTGCACCTTCAGGTTTTTGGCTGGATTTGACCTTTGACCTTAGCGCTGTGACCTTCACCATGGAAATCTTGTCCGGCCCAGTACTCAGTAACTATTGATGGCAGCTTTGTCAATTTTGCTATGGTAACTCTCTGTGACCCATAGATGTGCACAGGCCGAGGGGTATTCAGCAACACATTATGTTTAGATTTCTGTTTTGGCATTTCCTCTACTTTCCCTCAAGGAATCTCTTTGTGTCTTCTGTCTGTGTCTGCACACGGCTCTTCCATTTCATTCTTTTTTAGGGGCATTTGTGGGCGTTGTTGTAGGAAAACAAAACTTGGTCCGAGCAAGTGGACAAAGTGTTCCACTGACCCATGCAAATCTATCTCCAAAAAATAGATCCATTCTCCAGAGTCTGATGTAATTGGGTTTATTGTAAATCCATCCAGAAGAAGCACAAAGAAACCCAGGCTGGTCTGCGCAAACCACATAGCATTCATTCTTCATCAGTCATCCCACGCCGACTCCCCTCCCGCTGTCCGAACCCTCATATTAATTGGCCTTTTGGCACGTTCCTTTAGATGGGATTAAACGTGACTCCTTCTACCTTAGCCAATTTTATTGACTCTGATTGGTACATTGTCCCATAGCAACCCCCCAACCTTAGTAACAAGTTTGCCTTTACATCATAGTGTAAATTAATTTTAAGCCTCCAGGGACGCTCGAAGACCACATGTGAGCCTCCCAAACCTTGGGTTCAGCTAAAGTTCAGTAACTTATCTGGGTCATGGATGGTTCCAGAACACTCAGGCGCACATGCTCAGGTAGTGGGACCAGGCTGCCCGACATGGTCATTCCGGAAGGTTAGGCCGGTCTTGAGGGTTCTGCAGAGTTTGGCTTATCTAGGTTTCTTGGCAGATTCATAAGTTTTTGCTTCTTCACTGCTACTCCTTGTACAGCAGTTTTTAAAAGGTTTTCTTGTTGAATTGAGATTAGGATTTTACTTTGAATTTAGAATGTTTTAGGATATTTTCTCACCACAGCATTTATTAATGGGACAATGGCACGCGCTTTCAATTTATGAGGAGAATGGCATTCATCAATCTAAGAACACAAGTGTGAACGATTCTGCAGGTTAAGAACATGTTCGTGAATCTGAGGTAGAGTTTTCTTAAAGCTAGTATCTCACTGAGCGGCGAATGCTGACGAATGTAGCGAATTTTGAGTTTCGTCAGAGTTCGTAAAAGGGCGCAAAGCAGTTCGCTAAAAGTTTTTAGGATCGCAAACAGTTTTTCTTGTCACAAAGAAATTTTGAGCATGTTCAAAATTTCTTTGCGAATTTATTTTCTCACCAACAGTTGCAGACGTTTGTAAAAGAGTTGTAAGCGTTTGCAAACGGTTACAACGGTTACTTCAGTTAGACCTAGCTCTCCTAGTATCGCTGTCTTTTGGAACTTATGGAAATTGTATTGACGACTAATTATTTCATGTTTGCTAATGATTTCTTTTTGCAGGTGTCTGGAGTCAGTATGGGTTCTAAGATGTCCCCTAGCTTTGCCTCATTATTTGTTGGTCTATTTGAACAGGAAGTTGTCTTGAATCCCTCTGAGAATCCATTTTTACAATATATTTCAACATACAGGAGATACATTGATGATGTTTTTTTTTATATGGACCTCGACTGAGGCTAAACTTGAAGAATTTCATAATTTTTTGAACCTACAAAACAGACATCTGACATTTACCGTGGCCTATGATAAGGTTAAAATGAATTTTTTGGACATATTGGTTATCAAGAATAATGAGAATTTGTGCACTAGTTTGTATCGAAAACCGACAGACAGAAATTCATTGCTACATGGACAGTCTTATCATCCTACTAAATTAAAACAGTCTTTCGATTGCTCAGTTTAATCGTATACGACGCATTTGTAGTTCAGAGGTTGATTTTAAACAACAAATGATTGATTTGGAACATAGATTTTCTCAAAGAGGTTATAAAAGAGAGTGGATCACTCAAGCCTCCAAACGTTTTTCTAATATGACACAGCTGGAGAGCTTGAATGCCACTAGGATTAAAACTACTGACAACAAAATTACTTGTGCTATTCAGTATTCTCCATTGGCCAAAGGAATGTCTACTATTATTAGAAACCATTGGCACATTTTGGCTACTGACCCTTCTTTAAAAGGACACTTAGATAACCCACCACGGATAGTTTTTAAGAGACCCCCCAACTTGAGAAATTTGTTGCTGAGAGCGGATCACCCTCCTAAATCTCAGATTACTCCATGCACGTTTTTTAGTACTGTAGAATCAGGCAATTATAAATGTGGCAATTGCCAACAATGCAATTTTACTCGTAAAACTAAGTCTTTTTATCATCCACACACAGGGAAAGTTTTTGCCATTAAAGGTATCATTTCATGTAAAACCAAGAATGTGAAATATATGCTTAAATGCCCTTGTGGGTTAGCATACATTGGCAAAACTTCTAGAGCTCTTAAACAGAGAATCTCGGAACATAGAAGTTCGATTAGAAATTTTGATCATAAAAGCCCCGTGGCTAATCATTTTAAACTCATGAACCATACTGTGGCCTCTTTAAGCTATCTTGGTATTGAACATGTTCAGCTTTCTTGGAGGGGGGGTGACATCAATAATTTACTTTTAAAACGTGAATTATTTTGGATTTTTACTCAAGATACCTTGTCACCCAAAGGTCTCAATGAGGAAATGGACATTCGTCCTTTCTTATAATTGGACATTTTCTTTAGTTCTTTTTGGTTGTTTGGACCCCTTATATAAGTCTTTATTATTATTATTTTCTTGTTTACACCTTGACTTAGAACAAATAAGCGCCTTAGCAGTTTTTCCTTGTGATGATGATCTATAGGCCTGATTGTACATGATTTTTCTGGTCTATTGTATTATTGTATGTTTTTCTACTCACATTTTTAATGTATTGAATTTATATGTACTATATATGTACTATGCATCAGTGCTATCAGTGGCGCACGTCAGGATTACAATACCACGCGCTTTTCTTCATTTCCACTCGTGCCTCACTGGAAAAACAATAAAAATCAATCGATTGTTCAATTTGCTACAAATACATTACATACCTCTCCGTTGCGTTTTTAATGGCGTTAAGTGTATTATATGTACAAAGGGTGAACTGAAGAAATGCCTGTTTTGTTCTGAAATTAATAGCCCACTTCTGTTCCAGTGGAAATTTTTATTCCAGTCTATAATTGTGTGTTTTGTTTGATGTGCTCACCATCTTTTTGAGTTTATTCAGAAATTAGGACAAGTGTTTCTCTGAGAATGAAATCTGTTTTACTTTGATAAACAATAATATTCTGACCAATGTCTTTATCTCCATCGTGTTCTTTTTGATTAAGTGTCTAAATTATCATGAAAAAACCACTTAATTTTCACAAGACGTATGGATAGACTTGTCTTACCATGAACAAATACAGCATTACATTTGGAAATATGTGTGAAATTATTGGGCAAACTGTTTCAGAGCAGAACCTCTCAATGTTTCAGATCAGTGGCTCCCCCCTCAGGACCTGCAGTAGGTCCCAGCTGCAGCAGTGCAGTCTCTGTGCAGTCTGACTGCGGGAGGTTTTTGTACGGCTCTCTAACACTGTGTCAACGGTAAGTTTTCGTCCTGCATACAGTAATAATCTCCTGCATCTTCAGCCTGGACTCCAGTGATTTTCAGCGTAAACTGATTCTGATATTCACTCCCAGAAAAACGATCAGGAATCCCAGACTGGCGTCTTGTGGCATAATATATCAGGAGTTCAGGAGCCTGACCAGGTTTGTGCAGGTACCAGCTAAGCTCTGATGTGTGAACAGCAATGACTCTACGGAGCGCTGAGACATGTACCCTTGTTATGGTTATTTCTGAACTAAAATAATGGACTAATGATGGACCGGTGCCTATGGGCTCAGTTTCTGAAATGTAATATTTATTCCTCTGAGATCTAATGGAAGATACAATGTAAAATGTTTTTGTTAATGATAGTAAACAACATATGAACTGATTCAGACCCAGTTTAACCAAGTGAAATAAATCAAGTGACAGTTTTGAGAGGGTTTTACTTATGTCACTATGAGCAGGTCTGTATTCTCATTCAGAACTGTATAGTTTCCATATGTTTAGCATGAAAATACTTCTGTTATCTGGGGATACAGGGCTGACTATGGAACTGCAATCTAAAATTCAACCCTCTGATTGCAGCCTGTTAAGTTTGAGATAGACTTTGGTGTAATAGTTGATCAGAGCCCCTCTGGTTCAAAGCATTGTCCTGTTACGGGAAAAGGGTGATTATGAGATATAAGATGAAATCTGATGAATAGTAATCCAAGGATATTATACAACCCCGATTCCAAAATAGTTGGGACGAAGTGTAAATTGTGAATAAAATTGTCATGATTCTGGGTTTTGGGCCATGTCTTTTATTTATTGATTTTGTTTATTGTACATCCTGGTTTTTCTGTTCATGCCATTTGTGTATTCACTGCACTATTGCCACCCCTGTATTGTGATCAGTATGGTACAGTCCGTCCTCCCAGTCTGCGTGCCCACATGCGTCGGATGATTTCAGTGGTTTCTGGTGTTTCACATTATTACTTCAATTCTCGTTTACTTTCTTCGCTCTGCTTTCCTTGATTACTAATAACACTAACATTAATATATTGTATTATACTTACTAACCTATCTAACCCATGTACATACTACTAACTAACGAGCACTTGGGTTAATTTGTAAAGTTGCACCGCTACGAATTACTACTAACGCAATCTCAGCACTCGCCCTGTTCTAGTCTCCGCCCTTTGCTTTACGTTCCATGTATCTCCCTGGGCTTCCGTGAAATCTTTTGCATGTGCTTAATTGCTATCCTGCACTCCTTGCACGTAGAACTCCTTGACCGAAGCCGTTTATCTGTCATAGGTTGTCTATGTGTATCCTGTCCATGTCTTGGCGCTTGCCTATTATTGTGTTACTTCCCCATGTGTATTTCCCTTTGTAATTAGTTCTTATCCAATTCACCTGGCCCAGCATAGCATGTGACTTTCCTCTTGTGTATTTAAGGTCTTCACTGCAGCCTTTACCTTGTCAGAACGTTGATCAATTTTCACTAGTGCACAGAGCCTCGTATGCCTTTTGATTATTGCTTCTAACTACGACACTTTTTGTGCAACCTTGATATTGCCTTGCCCCTTCTCGTTCTGGTTTGCTACTTTCTGGATTTTGACCCCTTTTCTGTACGACCACGATTCTTGCTATTGACGCCCTGTGCATGATCTACCCTTCTGGATTTTTGACGACAATTTTTGGATTACTGTTTCATGTACTGTTACACATTGTCATGGATTTGTCTATTGTCATGGATTTGGAGCTAGGACCATGGGCCTAAAGATAAATGAAGAGTCTCAAATGCCAGGCTGGTAAAAAGACAAAAGATTTAATTAAATAAACTCTCAGAACAAAGCTACTAATACAACGAGCAGCACCAAACATAACACCAGGTTAAAACAAAGAATGCAGTGGCAATGATCACTGCCAACAGACAGCCCTATATACCCTGCCCTCACCTCCACTTCAACGAGCCACACCTGTTGCTCATTAAAGTGGAGGTGAGGAATGCAGCAGGGGAGGACTGCAAGGGAAAACCCTTAAACACATCTGCTTCTCTGGTTTCGACCCGTCTGTTTATCGACTTCGTTTTTGGATTTTGATTGTGGCTTGGCAATTCCTGTGTTTTCTGGTTTTGACCCTTTTTGTAATAAAGGCTTACGTTTTTGGAATTTTGGTACTCGCATGTGGTTCCTGAACGCACCATTACAAAAATCAAAATGCAATGACTTTCGGATCACATGAGCCAATATGTTATTGACAATAAAATACAGATAACATTTCAAATGTCGAAACTGAGACATTTAACATTTTTATCCACAAAATGACCTCATTTCAAATTTTCTGGCTGCAACAGGTCTCAGAAAAGTTGGGACACAGGCAAAAAAGGGCTGAAAAAGCTATTAATGTATAAGAGAATCAGCCGAAAGAACATTTAGCAAGTAATTACATTACATTACATTACATTACAGTACATTAACTGGCATCAGGTGTGTAACATGATTGGCTATAAAAGGGATGAATTAGAGAGGCTGAGTCTCAGAAGTAAAGATGGCCAGAGGCTCTCCAACCCGTGAAGGTTTGCGTAAAAAATATTGTGGAATACTTTAAAAACAATATTCCTCAATGTCAAATTGCAAAGGCTTGAGGGTCTCATCATCGATAGTGCATAACATTATCAAAATATTTCTGATAGGACACTTTGTCAAAGAGAATATTTACTGAAATCATACAAGCATAAAAGCATACATTGAGTTTGGCGGCATGGCTCTGTTCGAGAGATCCCTGCCCGTCCAGCGTGGAACTGAAGGCAGGGAGCTGAAGCTAACCCCCCCTCCATAGAACAGAGCCTACAGCAACAATGACCTCAAAAAGAAGAGACATTGTTATTGAACGGCAGTTTAGTCATGAAAGAACAGGATTACAGAATGCTAAAATAGACGGGAGGAGCTGGGGAGGAGGAGGGATGTTAAGCGTACGTGCTGCGGAGCCACTTCTCAGAATGTGAGCTTAAGTAAACCAGCATATTATCGATCAAGCAATCATGTGACAGCAAATCAGATGACATTCTGGAGCACGCATGTGATTATCCAGCACAAGAAGCAGCTCCTATAGGTTAGCAAGCTTGACTCGGTGCCTATCAGAATTTACGTCAAGCTTCATTTCTGATAGGACACTTTTATTAAAAGCATAAAAGCATACATTGAGTTGGCGGCATGGCTCTGTTCGAGAGATCCCTGCCCGTCCAGCATGGAACCGAAGGCAGGGAGCTGCAATTAACCCCCCAAAACAGAACCATGCTGGCAAAAGCCAAAAGATGAAATATGAAGCTTCCATAGGTTTAGAGGCAGCCCGGCGGCTGGCAATTTCTCTTGAAGCCAAATACGAGAGAAATACTTCATGTGAAGTGTACTATGTGTCATGAGAGCCCGGCGGCTGGCTCAATTTCTCTTGAGCCAAATAAAAGAGAAATATTCTACATGAAGTGTACTACAGCACCCTCCATAATTATTGGCACCCCTGGTTAAGATGTGTTAAAAGCCTTAAAAATAATTCAATTTTTATTGCAGAAGCATACTCTCACACTGAAAATTGTAAAAAAATGTAACCTTCAACTCAAGTGAATTTTAAGGGAAAAAAAAAATCCCTGACTAAGAAATAATTATTTTTCATAAAATCACCTGTTCCACCTGTTATTGGCACCCCTAACAATTCCTAGGAAATAAATGTAATTGAAGTATTTCTGTCATTTCTACAGTAGTTTACAAAGTTGATCAGAGTATCTAGGAACATTTAATTAGTAATTCATCACTTCCTGTTTCCCTGGGGTATAAAAATATATATACACACACATATATACACGCACAAAAACACGTCATGAATGAAAACTGTAAGCCTTCTTGAATCTGAAAGCCGAGAAAACTACTAGAATCCCCCCAAAACCAATGTTGTTGCAAACCCGAACACCAGAGGCTAATGACAGTGAGCCTTGGAGCCATGACCTTTGGGTCAACCGAGCAACTGGCACAGTTAGAGGTCATAGGACATACTGAGCAGGCAGAGGCAAAGCAATTTGAATGAAATAAGTAGCAGACCACAAGCACTAGCTAGTTGCTGACATGGGGTAAAATATTAGCAAAGTGTTCGCAACGTGCCGCATCATGGCATTGCTGAGCGTGCTCAAAATAAGCCACAGCTTGATTATGTGAGCTTGATGTTGGCAAGCACTCCAAAGTTTTCTTGCAATGCAAAACATAGCAATCAAAATTTTCACCAAACTTGGAAGCTAGTGTATGATTATACGAGAACACTAGAGGCACTCCTAGAGTGCAAACCTTCACCAAAGCAGCACGGTCCAAATCTTGCTGAGTGGGAGCAAAGTTCAGCTTTCGAGTGTCATAGGATTTCAAGGTGGCTGCCATGGTTGCCATATTGTGTTACTGATCATGGTCAAAATCAGTTGGGTCCATCCCTAATGTAATAGTGACCCACCCACAAAATTTCAGAAATATCTGTTCATTACATTTTGAGTTGTTGTTCATAAGCAAAACAGACAAAGAAATGGCGCCAATCACATAACCTCCAGCAAACTTCGTTTGGCGGAGGTAGATACCACCAATGATACAGCGGAAACGGCTAATTTGGAAAAGAAATGAAAATACAATATTCGTCAAATACTGACAAGGTGGAGCAATACCAGATTGATTTCAGAAACTTTAATGCCCACTGGAATGGCTGCTCCAACTCAGATTACGCAGCATTTAGAAGACTTTTTTTTTTTTTTAAGATTCACTGAGCACACCAGAGCTAGCATTTGCTCTCAGTTTACTGGCACAAGGTGAATACAATGCAATTTGCAAACAGTTACCATAATTTGACACTTTTACTAATGGCTGCACCTGCTAGGAATAGATGAATAAAACCAACAGGGAAGTAGTTGCAGCATGACTATTGGATCCAAGCAGCATACCGGCAATATATTATAACATGAGTGTGGATTATGATTTGGTCCAGTCATTTGAACAGCATTAGAGCAAACATCATCTGAAAAACACTTTGTTCGATTTTGGCCATGAATTAACAAACAATTTCTGAGCCGAACATACCGTTGTTGAAGCATTTATGAAGAGCCAATTGCTTTAAATGAACATGATTGAGATAATGCATTAAAGATTTTTTTTTTTTTTTTTAAATAATAAATATAAAGAGTCGAAGACAAATCTGAACCCTAGGACATTTCTCGATAGACACTCCACTTATATGGCCATCATAAGCGCTGAGACAACGGGAATAATTGGCAAATTGTAGTATTTCTGCCCGTGAATTGTCATTACCAAGCCTGAGACAAGGCAAAAGAAGTTTAGTCGCAATCCACGAGACCTCAGAACCAGTTTGAGCGAAACTCGGATTACACATGCACAGTTAATCCATTTAATGTCATATCTGAGAACCCAGGTGAAAGTAGAGCCAACAAATCGGACTAAACTGAGAAGTTTAAGACTTAAGTCACAGGACTAAGTAGCATCCGACCCGGAGGTTGCTACAAAGAATGAATTTGTCATCTCCAAATACTTGATCATAGCCAAGTGAATTGGGTGCAGCTAGAAAGCCAAAGTCATTGTTTGTAGAATTCGTAAGGCATAAAACATGAACGTGATTCAAAAAACCGTGAGCTCGTTCATTGCTGCGGTGAGAGAACGTTCAACATGCGCTTACAAAGGCTGCCCAATCATATCCCGACCGTACAAAGGAACTAGCGAGCGTCCGGTATATAAAGGAAAACTAGCAGCTCGGGTATCTTCACGAAATGAGGCATAACAGCGTCTTTCTGCGCTGCTATAACAAACACTGCCAAGACTCCAGTATTAGCATTCCATCACGCTTGTCTGAAAGACATGCAGGTCTAAAGCCTGATTCATGCTTCTTGCGGTTGGCGCGGTTTCAGCAGTGCGGACGGCACGCGCGGTCCCCACGAATGTCGAGTCATGTCATGCTTGATGCGGTCAAAGCGGCTCCAAGAACGGGCCTCTTCTAATCTTGCGCTACTGAGTCTTATTTCTTTGATCAATACGTTCATTTTTACTATCATATTGTAACTATTATTACTACCAAACACGCGGCTCAATTATTTTGAATTAGATTAGACAGTGCGTCGCTGTCAAAACAAATATTACTGGCCGCTATATCTCCACTATTACGATAATTGGGTCACTTGAAACTTCCGAAAACTAAGTTGACATGCTTTGCATTTCAGCAGTTTCTGCACCGATGTCTGGCAATGAGCATCCTTGCAGATCCGACAGGAACTGCTGTAAAGATGTTTGTATTTTCAGCTGTTTGTATGTTCAGCTGGCTTTTCTTTAAAGCTTTCCATTTTTAATTTTAATAGGTATACGTGCTTCCGGGTCCTGAAGCTAGCCAATCATTAACGCGTTCTAGGCGACCCGTCGTTGTTGTTACAAAATCCCCCAGGTGGCTGCTCGCTCGGCGTTCAGAGCCTCCATTTTCTCCGGCCGTTCTTGGCCGCAATTGCGTGATTTCACCATGTGGGCCGTGCTGACGCGCCGAAGAAGAAGCATGAATCAGGCTTGATTCATGCTTCTTGCGGTCGGCGCGGTCTGCACGGCGAAATGACGCAATTGCTGCCAGGGCGACAGAGCGCGGAGGGTCCGCGGAGGCTCTGAACGCGGAGCCGCGTACCTGGACGATTTTGTAACAATGCGGCCGGGTTCGCATAGACCGCGTTCTTCTTCTTCTTCTTTAATGTTTATTTGCGGTTAAAAATACATGGAATATTTTACCGCCACCAACTGTTAACGTGTGGAGCATCAATGGAGCAAATGACATGAAACTATACTACCATCCTAAAATACTCTGTTTTTGTGTCAATCTCACTTGCACAGTTAATCACCATCGCGATGAGCGCTAAAAACTTTCGCTTATTGATACACACTTGTAGAGACAGATGTTGTTCATAGACCGCGTTGAAATGATTGGCTAGCTACAGGACCCGGAAGTATATATACAGATTCAAATTTCACAGCGCTTTAAAAATGGAAGGCTTCGAAGAACAACTTGCTGAACAAGTGAGAAAATATAAACATCTTTATGACAGTTCCTGTCGGGATTACAAGGATGCTCAGATGACCTCCAACTCATGGAAGGAGATTGGAAATTTTCTACAGACGGATCCCGACGTGTGTAAGAAAAAATGGAAAAACCTTCGCGATCGATTTGTGAAAGCGAGAAAAAAAATGAAGGGGAGAAGTGGAGATGCTGGCGGAACCAGTGTACCAGCAATAGGCCTATTCACATCATTATCCTGGCTCATGGTGTTTATAAAACACAGGGAGACGGAATCAAATGTCCATGAAGTAAGTAGCGCTATATTTAACCCAAGGTTTCCAGACGTAGGGTAGCAGTGTCCGCAGACGATTGAAGGGAATCTCGTTGGCGTAGCCTACGTCATTCGGGAATACCCATTCAGTCATATGGGAATACCTCAACCTCCCCTCATGCCTTTATATTTAATTTGTGGCGTTGGATCCTCTTTTCCTGGTATTAATGACGTAAATACACAGTGGGCAAAATTAACTGGCAGACAAATTAAACTTAGTTATATAAAACAGGTAATTACTATGCATCCGAAGTCACAAGGAAACAAAATGATCATTGCAAGACATCGGAAAGCAAACCATGTCAACCTAGTTTTCGGGAGTTTCAATTGACCCAATTATCGTGGTAGTGGCGATAGAGCGGACAGTAATGTTTGTTTTGACAGCGACGCACTGTCTTTCAGGATCAAGTGAGATAAATTTTGGGAGTTTGTGAGCAAAAATGTGATAGCTATAATTGCATTAACGGTGAATCTACACATCTTTGGGCAGTCAACATTTAGGCCATATTTATAAAGCTTCTTACCGATTTCGTCTCGTTTTCTTCACAGAAATTTGACTTTTGCCTCTGTCTTGTAAACAAAACTAAAAACCAGGACTGACAAAAACAACGCGATAAGCAATTAATTTCTAGAAATAGCGCGATAATTGGGTTACCACGACAATCTGATCGCCGACCAATAACAATCGGAAGATAAAGGTAGAATTACTCCTGTCTTCCCGCGTATTTTCCGTAAAAGACTGCGCACAAATTTCATGATACAACTGAAATCGACGCACAGTTTTATTCCGAACAGAAAATATTGTATGCCTAAAGTTCAACTCCAGCAACTGATGGTAGATCGTTAGAGACAGCTCAGCAGTGTGAAATCAGACTAAATTCAGCAATATTCGAGTCCTTAAAAAAAAATAAAATGTTGGCTATCGGATTACTTTGCAGCAGTCCTTTCTGGTGATGCAATGAATTTCTAAAATGACAGGGTTTAATGATTTTTGAAATGAAGAAGAGAAGTTATTTCCTCATCAGGAGTAATTTGATAAATGAATAAATTTAACAAATGTAAATATGCAACAAAAGCATGAGACATTATTTCAAATACTTATTCTAATAAACTAGTCTATACAAGTTACTAGCAGGCTCATTTAAGAAATCATGCTTTTCCATGCAGCATTTATGACACAAATCATATTTTTACTGTGTTGGTACTCACAAATGTCTTATTTTATGATTTCAGAGCCAGGATAATAGCCTTCTGGATTTATTACATAATTCGCCAAGCCCGTCTTCTCCTCCATCTCCCTCCCCAACTCCATCTTCCTTTTGTACCCTCTCTGAAGAGGAGCTGACCAACCTGTTCCCCACAGCCTTCCCTTCACTCACCACATCATCATCCACATCTTCCTCTGCAGCTCCTCTCTCCTCAGCCCATGCCCAGCCTGCAGCCACTGCCCTCTCCCCTGACCAGTCATATGCATGTGCCACATCCACTGCATGCACCCCATCCACCAACCCTCCCGCCACCACTAGCCTGCCCAGGAAGCCCTTAAGGAAGCGTAGGGTTGATTCAGATGTGTCTCTACTGCAGCGTCTCGAAAAAATTGATCAGCGCAGAGAGGAAAGGGCGAGCATGAATGATGAGGCAATGAGGTTTTGCATGAGCGCCGCTGACATTCTTAGGAAACTTCCCCCAAAAAGACATTCTTAGAAATGTCCCCAAAAAGAGAGCAAAAATTGTACAGGTCCGAGTTTGAGATGCTCCCACAAATGTTCTATTAAGCAGATTGTTAAATATTGCACCAGTTCATGGCCCATGAGTTTGTTATTTCATTAACAAGTTTTAAAGTTTCAACAAATGTTCTATTATTTTTATTGTTATAATTTTGCACCAACAACGCGTTCATGCGATACTGTTTTTTTCATTAACAACTTTTAAATCACCTTCCAGTCACATGACCATAGGTTCTTAAAAGTCATAATTTTTCAAAATACAATATGACCAGGTGAGATACCCTCCCGTGTACAAATACAAATACAAATACATTAAATAATGTTAGGCTTAGGCCTGTTAGGATGTTTCTGATGACTTTGCGGCATAAGCTTAAGATGTTGGCCACTTGCTCAAAATGTTTTTACTAGTGACTGTTCATTACCACTGGTTATTTATTATTTAATGTGTTTGTATTTGTACACGGGAGGGTATCTCACCTGGTCATATTGTATTTTGAAAAATGACTTTTAAGAACCTATGGTCATGTGACTGGAAGGTGATTTAGTCACACCTGAGTGAGCTCAGGCCATACCTGAGCGAACCTGATGGCGCTACGGGCGAAACGCGTTGTTTGCTCAAAATAAAAACTAAGTAAAGTCTGCACGGTGTGCGGTAGCCTTTTTCTTATTCCTGCAACCTACCAGCACCCGGTTCGAGGCTGTGCATGGATATCTGTATTTGAAGTTTTAAAGTGACTTTTGAAGCACCTCCCTGAGGTTAAAATCTATTGCCTTTGTAATTTTAAAAGTAATATTTAAGAATACATTGTTCATTGAGTTGCAAATACTTATTGTTTATTTATTGTTGTTAAACATATAGAATATATTGTCTGAATAATATATACATTTGAATAAATTATTGACAAAAACCACTTTTGAATATTTTAAATTACACACAGATTACCAGTGCAAAAGAACAATATAAGAATATCATTAAAAAAATAAAAATACTGAATAAATGAAATCAATACAAATACTAGCAATGGTTGTACAACCAGGCTACCCAAAATCAGAGTGGTTGTACACATGGGGATGATCTGCTACAGGACCTACAGGATGAACGGGCAGCAGCAAAATACAGTTCCATTAGTTGCTTTGTAAGCAACCTCTGGTAATCACCCTGTCCTGCCAGGGCACTTGTCCTTCTGGGGACATAAAAAACCTTTTGAAATCATTCCTGACTCCAAGGGCGGCCTGGGATGCCCTGGCACGGGAGAGTCTCCCAGGTTCCAGGAGGTTGGAGTCTCCACTCACCACCCTCCGCCACTCTCCTGGCTGTACCTCCCCTGTTGTAGTGGTGTGGTCAGCAAAGGCTGGAGGGATGTACCTGCATCGTGATAAAACATCATCGGCGTCATGCTGTGATTGGACATTGTGGAATGAAAGTATATGGCTTCCTCCTGGCACTGAATATTGTCTGTCAGAATTGCACTACCGTTCAAAAGTTTGGGATCACTTGGAAATTTTCTTGTTTTCCATGGAAACACACATGAAATTAGTCTGAATAGGAAATATAGCAAATGAACAGTACATGCTGACATTGTCTGAGTTAGAAATTATGATTTTAATGGAAAATGATGAATATGCACTTCAAACTTTGCCTTCATCAAAAAAAACCACCTTCACAGTTGATACTGACACTGGTGTTTAATGGGAACTATTTAGCGCAGCTGCTAGTTGACAACCTGTGAGGCGTCTTTGTCTTAAACTACACACTCTCAGATATTTGTCTTCTTGTACAGTTGTGCATCGGGGCCTCCCACTCCTTTTTTCTGTCCTTGTTAATGCCAGTTTGTGCTGCTCTGAAGGGAGTAGTTGACAGCATGGTAAGCAATTTTAAGTTTTCAATTTCTCGCATTGAATAGCCTTCTTTTCTAAGCACAACAATAGACTGACGGGTCTCTAAAGGAAGTTCTTTCTTTCTGGCCATTTTGAGCCTGGAAACAAACAAACAACTGCTGATGCTTCAGGTACTAAACCAACCTCAAGAATGCCATGCTCCCTTTTGCGCTCCCTTATTAGTTCAAAGGTTTTTAGCTGTGCAACACATTTGCAGAAGGGTTTTCTAATAATCAATTAGCCTCATAAAATGCTTAACTTGGATTAGCAGCCATACCAGGAGATTGATGCAGAGGACTGACAGTTGCTGATAATAGGCCTCTATACAAAAATGTAGATCATTCTTTGAAAATCATCTGATTAATTTTAATCATTTGTGAAATGGATAAAAATGTTTGTGAAATGGAAAAAAATGTTTGTGAAATGGAAAAAAATGTTTGTGAAATGCATGAAAATGTATTTTTCTTTGGAAAACAAAGAAATTTGCAAGTGATCCCAAACTTTTGAGCGGTAGTGTATAAATATTTCCATTCAATCTCACATATTTTCCTTTTGAAAATTAGAGAATGCAAAATATATCGATGATTTGGTAACAGAAACCAACTTCATAATGGCTCCTTTAAGGTAGGCTATATCATTACCTGGCTTTTGGGGTTGTGGCTGCATCAGTGATCGTTAAATAGTTGTGGAGAGCTATGCTGGCTTTGACCACTGCAACAGCTTTTTTTGGATGAAACTCCATAGGCCGGCCAAGGACCCTCCATCTTGCTGCCAGGATGCCAAATGAGTTTTCGATAACTCGTCTGGCCCGGCTGTGTCGGTAATTGTAGATCTGCTGCTCTCTTGTGAGGTTGGCACCTGCAAATAACAGTTTTGGGATTATAAAATCAGGTAATCATGTATCCTGAGAGGCATGATTCATTTTTAGACAACTACGTTGCTGGATTTGACCACTTGGCTTGAAATGAAATTACACAGGAAATGACAGTGGCATTCAAAACAGTAAAATCATAGAATATATATATTAAACTATAAGCTATTATGCTTCATTTCATTAACAAAGGCAGACAAGTAAATTTATGATCGCAACATTAACCAGTCATCAAACATCAGTACTGCTGGCTGGTGTCATTTTTGGAGGGGGGTGTTATTGTCAGTGTACAGTGTAGACAGTAACCCACACAGCAAAAATCACAGTGTTAATTCAACTCCAGTAGAGTTTAAATGAGACCAACCCATCCATCTTGGTCTCAAACTCTTTTGGAGTTGAATTAACACTGGGATTTTTACTGTGCACATGTTATGTACTCATTAGCTGCCCATCTCAGCACCTATTGCACTTCATGAAGGTTAGGTTCGGAGAGTGCTGTAGACTGGATATGTAAACCCATTGATACATGCAGTGTGATTTTAGGCTATCCAAATAAACTTGACTTCACTTGACTTGACTTGACTGAGCCCGCCCCCACCCAAACGCACGCACACCTATGTCTGCTCAAGACTACCCAATTAGCTTGCTGTCCGCTTTTATCGCGACTTAAACATTTCCCGTCCCCCCCCCCCATGACGAGAATTTTCTACACCATAGCCAAATGGGAAATACATCGGCTCAAACGGGAAAAAAAAAAAAAAACCGTCATAGCCTACCTGGATATGGACGCATGAGATGGGTATGAAGAGGGAAGGCTGCGTCTCCGATGAAGACACAGGGAAGAGTTGTTCTGGTTCCAGGGAGGTCATGAGGTGGTGGTATGTTCAGTTTGCACTCAAGAAGGCCACATCCAAATGCACTCTCCTTGAATATGCCTCCATCGCTTTCTCTACCGTAAGCACCCACGTCCATCATGGTGAAGCGATAGCGGGCATCGCAAACTGCCATCAGTACAATAGAGTGCGTTCCCTTGTAATTAAAATAGTCGCTGCCGGCACGAGGGGGTGCTTTAATTTGTACATGCTTGCCGTCAATGCAACCCAGACAATTCGGGAAATTCCAGACCCTCCAAAACTCCTTGGAAATGTCTAGCCATTCTGAGCCCCTGGGGAAACGCACAAATTCTTCTTGCAAGGCCATCCAAATAGCGTGGCCGACTTCTGAGACGATGCCAGAAACAGTGGAGCAGCCAAGTTTATATGTTGCTGCTGTACTTTGTTGGTCATGTCCAGATGCCAGGATTCGTAAAGTGACAGCCAACCTCTCACCGACATCCACCGGGGCACAATGGGTTTCAGCATGCTTGAGGTAGGGTTTGATGCGATGTTTCAGGTCGTCAAAACGAGCGGAGGACATCCGAAAATATTTGAAGTGCATTTCTTCATCCACATCCCGCATTTGCTTGATGAGCAACTTGTACTCCCCATCTTGCTGTCTTTTTTGATTGAGGGGACGCACGGACCACCTTCGCTTTCTTTGCCTCTTTCCAAGCAAAAGTAAAGTAACCACTTCCTCTTCATCATCAAGATCGCTCTCATTCATGTGAGTTGCCATTAGTAACCTATTAAGAATTCTAATTCAAAATAATCGAGCAGTGTTTAATGGCAGTAATAATAATAATAATAATAATAATAATAATAATAATAAAAGATAATAATTACAATATTATAAAAAATGTACGGATTGATCGCAGAAATGATATTCAACAGCGCAAGACGAGAAGAAGTCCGTTAGAGCCGCTTTGACCGCAAGACGTATGAAACGACTCGGCGTTCGTGGGGACCGTGCGCGCCGTCCGCACCGCTGAAACCGCGCCGACCGCAAGAAGCATGAATCAGGCTTCAGGCTTAAGTGAAAACTGCGAGCGTTCGTGGCAGCATCCGGATTACCATGCGCTGCTTTAAATTTACGGTTGAACGATGACTCACCAATAACGAAAGGTTCCTTCAGCAAAGACAAAGGCAATGTTTTCGAAACGAGCCACATTTGTAAGACAAGTTAGTTTTTTGCGCTGGTTATCCTGCATAACCGAGCACTTCCAGCGAGGCAACATGCGAGCATGACATCAAACCATATCAAATCCACCGAAGTACAGTAACCAAAATAAACATGTTATGGAAGTAGCAGCAATAACGAAACCACGAAGCTTGTCGCCGGCGGCTCTGTTTCCTGTGCCGTACGTGCTATGCAGCCGCTTCTCAGAATGTGAGCTTAAGTAAACTAGCATATTATCGATCAAGCAATCATGTGACAGGAAATCAGATGACATTCGTGAGCACGCATGTGATTCTACAGCGCAAGAAGCGGCTCCTATAGGTTAGCAAGCTTGACTCCGTGCCCATCATAATTTACGTCAAGCTCCATTTGTGTGTGCATTGAAAATGTATTTGTGTTTTGAGTCATATATATATATATATATATATATATATATATATATATAAATCCCCAAATACATTGGTGAATTTTTTCTGTGCATTTATCTATTTTGAGACCGTTCTAGCTCCATAGACCTGCATGCAGGTAACAATGACCATTTGGTGACCTGCCACCTCATTGGTACACTGGCTTCAGGAGAGGTATAAAGCTGCTTCCTGACTGACAGTAATTTGTAATTGATCTGCCTTGCTTTTACCCAGTATGTTGCATACTGTAAGGAGGACTATTTTTGTTCTGTTAATAAGTTGTTTTTAACCTGAACTATGGGATTACCAGTTTTCTTCACAAAGGACCAAATTCCTACATAAATTGGCGAGGCAGCATCGGACGAAAAGGGGGGACGATTGGAGGACATTTCTATTTTAGATACCATTTTCTTTTTCATTGACTTTTTATTGGCAAGATTCAATTTTAACATCAACAAAGAATCAAGGAATTTTCTACAGCATCACAAAGCCGGATGTCATTTCATCTTTTGCTGCACGGAGAGGAGACAGGCTTACTGCTGAAAGGAAAGGCAGATGGGCCCTCCATTCCAAACCTCCTTTCGACGAACCAAGGGGACTTTGTAAGTATAACAGGTTTTCTGCATTATCCTGCAGTGGAAAATATTTTGAGTTCATGGTTGGGATTTGCCAGCTGTGGCAAAAGTGAGCAAAATAGCACAGGACAAGGAGCAAATTCAAGACTTAGGCATGAGAATTCTCCTGTTGTTTTAATGTATGAAATTATATCTGTTTAACAGTTAAGTTGGCTTAACAGGGTTCAGCGGGAGTCGTGTTTGTAGAGGAACTGGGCTTTTTTTTTTGTTTGTTTTTTTAGTAAAAGTACCAGCAGGATATCCCACATTTATCCTGTGTACTTGAGGTAAACTGCCACTGTAGGTAGATTGTGCACAAAGTTCTCAGAACCTACAGTGATGGAGTGGGCCAATGACTATGCTGCAAAACAGCAGAGAAGGATCCTATGGATCTCTGTTAGATAAATCAGATCCTCTCGCTTGGCTTGAGGAAGGGTGTGCAGAGCGCAATCGTAACTGTAAGAATAAAAAGCGTAAGCATGCAAAGGTACTAGCTGCTTTGTTACAAGGCCAAACGGAAATGAAACGTCGTTTGTCTGTGGCAGAGAATCAGTGTGCTGAACAGCAGCAAACCATAGAAACACTTGGGGAAACTGCAGCAGAAATGAAACGACGTTTGTCTGTGGCAGAAAAATAGTGTTCTGACCAGCAGCAAATCATAGAAACACTTGGGGAAACTGCAGCAGAAATGAATCATCGTTTGTCTGTGGCAGAAAAATAGTGTTCTGACCAGCAGCAAACCATAGAAACACTGAGGGGGACTGCAGAGGCCCTTAGAAGTGAGGCTGCTTCAGGACAGGCAGAGCGCTGTTTAGTTGCACATAACAGTATTGAACTGCGGAAACAGCATCACTGAGGGCAAACTTAGCAGATTCAAAAAATGTTAATGCTATGTTGAACAAGCAGTTAGAAAAATGCAAAAATGCTTACAAGATGCTGTGGACTAGAAGTGCAAAAAATCCAGAGGTTGCACATAGATCAAATGTAAAGGACGATAGTGCTGATAAGCTCAAGAAATTTCAGTGCCATGTTGCTGCTTTGGGTATTAACTTACCAGAGTACTCTGACTCAGAGAGCAGTTGTGATAGTGCTACGGAGGACGATTCAGACCCAAATGAATGTAAAATTGCTCCAGGTCCAGTGAAAGCAGCTCCCTTCCGCATAAGAGAGCGCAAAACCCGAAGGAGAGCAGCCCCAGCAACTAAGGGCAGTGCTGCAACAAATTATGAATACAAGCCAGACAGTCCAAGAAAACATTCCCTTCTCCACCACAGAGCTGGGTAATTTGTGCAAAAACATTGTTCAGTGGCACGGCTTCTCTGATCCCCGAAACTATTTGGCCGAATTGCAACGGCAGGCTACGGCGTATACCTTAGATGACCAGGACTGTTGTCAGATCATGCAATTAACTATTCCAGCTGATCTATTTCAGTCACTACCAGATCATATTAACGGTCCTGAAGATGGTGTATGGGCAAATGCTCAGCTGAGAGAATCCACTTTGTTGAATATGATTGGCAATCCACAGCCAAACTGGAAACAGATACAGAACACCGCACCTTATAGAGTTGAAAATCCCATAGCTTATATTAACCACTTGTTTAATTGCTACACCAGGAATTCTGGCATTCCAAATCCAGGCAGGAATGATCCAGCATTTCTTGCGTTAATCATACTACAATATGATGACATTGTAAATGATGCAACAAAGCTCGAATTAAACCAAAAACAGAAAGCAAACAATTTGACCTTTGTTGAAGTCTGCCTTCTATCTAGCTGGTATGAAACCACACACAGTGTGCCCATTAATAAAAAGAATATTTCGGCTGTAGCTACTAATGAGGGCCGTGAGACATCTAGAGATGCTTGTCACAACTGTGGTAAGACCGGACATTTTAAAAGGGATTGCTGGTTGCGGGGTGGAGGTGCTGCAGGACAGAATCAAAAGCAGAAAAGAGCAGAAACAATTGTACCACAGTCAGAAACCTCACCTTCTGCTCCACCTTTGACATATGAGGACATGAATAAAATTTTGCAAGAGTTCAAACAAATTGTAGCAAAATCAGCTGCTGCACATAACACTAACTCTACCACAGACAATGACAACCAATACTTGAAACCATAGGGGTGTCTGGTCTCTGTACATAAAGTGGGTGAATTGTGAGCAGATAAATTTGGCAGACCTAGTATTGAAGTTTCCGTTAGAGGCCACCAGGACAATTGGTTAGTAGATACAGGTGCTGCAATCACCCTAACACACTTAAATTTTCCTACCACTGGCAGGACTACCGAGTTAATTGGGGTTGGTAGTGGTGTAATTAGGGCTGCACCATCTATTCCTATTTCAGAAAAGATAGGTTGTGATGATGTGTTACTAAATGTTTGGATGTCTATGATGTAGACTCAATTCTTGAAGCTGACGTTTAGGGAGGGGATCGGGCCCCCTGAACCTAGACGTCAACAGGCGGCGGAACTGCAAAGTTCCGAGGGCACGTTAAAGAGGTTCTATAGTTCAGGGGAGAGGACTGAAGGCCCCCGTGTCCAGTGAAGTATGAATTGACATACTGCCGTAGTACCATCTAGTCGGCGTGTTTGTCGCATGTAAGTTGAGGGCAACACGTGCTACGTGGGCGACAGCCCTCACCTAGCAGAGGGGCGTGAGAGACGACCTCTGTGAACAGGCAAGGCTGGTGAAAACGGTCAAAGTTTCTATACCCATAGCAAAGTGGGGCAGGGATCAGAACGTTGGTTCCCACCTGGGTGGCTGGTAACCACTACGGGATTCGGGGATCATTATCGACTGGGTCCAGAGTTGGGTCCAAGTACTTTCAAGTACTTTTGAGAATTGTATGCAAGCATTTTTTTTCACATACCATAGTGCTTGTATTTGTATCTGAGTACTACCTAATAATGCCTAATATTAGGCATTAGGCCTAATAATATTATTAATACCTAATAGTAAGTGCATGTACTTGTATCCAAGTACTTTTCAAAGTACTTGACCAATCTCTGTCAGCACTTAGGAGACCGATTGGTCAAGAACTTTGAAAAGTACATGAATACAAGTACAAGTGCTTTAGGCATTAATAGGAAGTACTCCGATACAAGTGCAAGCACTTTGGTATTTAAAAAAAAAAATACTTGCATCCAGTACTTGAAAGTACTTGAACCCAACTCTGACTGGGTCACCGGCCGGTCGGGTCGCAGATGGCAGTAAGACCACAGAGAGGGTGGCCGCCGCACTCGGCTCAATGTACAGTCAGGCCACCACAAACCAAAAGCGAATGCGTTAGTAGGCGAGTGGTGCTTCTGTGATCGGTGAGCTTTGAAAAGGAGACACCAGGAAGCAGAAGGCAGATTTCTCAACCTGGGAGAGCCCGGGCGAAGATCTCTGTGGAAAGGGATCTAGCCTGGAACTGCGCCCTCAATGGGAGGTTCGAAGGATCCAAGTGATGAAGGAGAGTAACTCCATTGTTGACCTTGCTAATCAAACCCTCTGGAAGGGGGATGGAGATGTGGGTACTTGTGTTGTTATCCCCGACAGGCATGCTGTGGCCACGGTTAATGGTGTGTTTTAGTATGAGCTGCCTGCACTTTTGTGTACAAAAAACAAAGCCCTTGCTGAAATATTGATGAGACATGAGGATGTATGGGCTAGACACAAGCATGATTGTGGGAGAGCAGCCAACATGGAGATGCATGTACAAGGTGATGACCCCCCGCCACAGCGGCAGTATAAGTACCCCAAGGAAGCAGAAACAGAAATTTCAGAAATGACAGAAACAGAAATGACAGTTGCAGGATTAGGACTTTTCATTTTACGTTTATTGCTCTCCACACGGCCAAGGTGCAGGGAAAGACAGCTTCCTGATTTCACCTTTTTTCAAGCTGTTGTTTTACAAGCTGGACAACGGGTTGGTGAAAATATTTCCCCCTTTTCCTTTTTTTTTTTTTTTGGTAAATAGAAAGTAGGCTAATGAAAATAAAAAAAAGGACTTTAAGTGACACCTATATATTTATATTTGATGAGTAGCCTAGGCTTGATCACCGATGTTTTTTAGTATTATGTTTCCAAACCTAGTTTTCAATATAGTTTGTTTCTCTTTATAGGGATATCAGCGTGGCCCGTATGCCATCATCAACAATCAGATGCCTGTCATCCGCATGTATTTGGAAGGCCATGAAATGCGTTCAGATTATAGAGTCTCCAGAGAAACCTTTCATGGTCCCTTGGCCATCTTAGACCTCAGAAGACACCATGGGTGGGGAGCAACTTTCGAGCTTCTTGTTTTCATTTACTGGCTAGCACACGGGGTGTCCTACCGTGTCACCTCTCGGGCTTTTGATGTGCCAAAATCATCTGTGTGCACAGATGTGCACAGGGTTGTGCTGGCCATACGAAGAAACAAATCGAGGGTCATCTTCTTCCCTGCCATACACCAGCTGGAGGAAGTTGGAAGGGGATTTGGCCAGCTGGCCCAGCATGAAGCATTCAACAATGCCGTGGGGGCCATAGATGGCTGCCAGATTCATATAAAACCACCTTAACAGCAACAATACGATTACTTCAATTACAAGCAGTTCCATTCAGTTCAAATGCAAGCCATCTGTGACTCAACCGGGAGATTTTTGGACATTTATGTTGGGTATGGGGGTTCAGTACATGACACCAGGGTGTTGAGAAACAGTCCTCTTTATTTTAATTCATTGTACCCCCCATCAGGTTATTTTCTTTTGGGCGACGGAGGCTACCCCTGTATTGAGTGCCCTATCACCATCATCACCCCATACAGGCAGCCAGTGCAAGGCAGAATGCAGGAGCGTTTTAATATTCATCACAGTAGGGCCCAGGCCATAATAGAGAGGGCCTTTGGTGTGATGAAGGCCCGTTGGCGCACCACATTGTTCAAGGCTTTGGAGGTCAGGCCCGCACTTTGCTCTGAAGTCATCTTAGCATGCGCAGTCCTCCACAACATGTGCCTCAGACATGGGGATGTCCTGGAAGAGCCCGAGATCGAGGCTGAGGAGCCTGGCCCCCCTGCTCCAGTTGAAGACACCCAGGAAAGAAGTGGAGCCCACATCAGGGACAGGCTATGTGGCCAAATATCAGCACTCCAGCAACCTCTGGTTTGAAAAATCAGTACAGTGCATTTTTTATTTTGTGTATTATTATTATTATTATTATTATTGTTTTTTTTTTTTTTTTTTTGGGAAAGAATCTTTTGTTTGAGGCAAAACCCCTTTTATTTAGCTATTTAAATACAATTGTGTTCACCTTCTCCATTCAGCCATTCCAAAAATACCAGTTTGTGCAAATAAATGTGTACAAATACTCAACCTTATTGATTGTAAGTGGTTATTGTTTGTGATGGATGCAACATTTTCTTGTGAATGACAGCATGCAATTCAGTTGCGCACCTTCAAATATAGACTTTCTTCCAAGAATATCTTGAAATGCACCTACTGGAAATCACAATTTAAACAATAACGGACAAAACAAATCCAGATGCCAGCCAACTCAATTTTAATGTGAAGCAGCTTCAAATATTTTTTTTTTTTTTTTTTTTTTTTTTGTTGAAACACAAAATAATACTCTAAATAATACAAAGAAACCCACAGGGTTCACAACTTCATATTTTCATGTATTCTGCTGGATTAATTGTTATTTTTGTGAACTGGTGCTTCAAATATGTTAATAAGCCTATCAAGCTCCTCCTCCTTTTTCTTCTCTCTCTCCTCTTCTTTTAAATCTAGCTCCTTCTGCCTCATTTCCTGTCTCTCTGTATATTCTTTCAAGTACTCAACAACCTCATTCTTTTTTCTTTTGGGAATCGGAGCTTGGTCCTGATCTTCATTTAAAGACAAAGTTGAGGGGTTGGGAGCTTGGTCTTCAACTTCATTTTGCGTAGAGGTGGATGAGTTTCCACCATCTGACTATGGTGGAAACATAGCTGTGGCTATGATATTGAGGGGTCTGGTGGAGTGTCTCTGCCCGAGGGCTCTGTGCATTGCCTCAAAGTAAGGCCAAGCCCCAGCTGTGATTTGCCCCTCTGTCCCAGAGCCCGTCTTTGGCAGGATGAGGTCCTGTGGTTAAAAATGTAAGGTTAGACGAAAGTTTAAATTACAGATCTCTCTCTCTCTCTCTCTCCACAATATGTATTTGGCAGTAGACAATTGTTGAAGATTCACCAGAGTTTAGTAAACCCATCCCAAAGAAAACAATAATAACCCAGGTGTTCAGACAGCCCATTCACACAAGCTGGAATTACATAATTGTTGAGTGTAACTAAAAAAAAAACAAAAAAACTTGGCCATCTTTGTGAAATTTTACAGTGACAGGAAAGACACACACACACACACGCACCTATAGTTCAAGCTACTATCATCCGTATAGCCTACAGTAGCAGCAGTGAAAACTCGCACGTTTTTCTAAAGTTATGTACTGTACATACTATATGGTACTTACTCGAAGCCTGCCTCAGCCGAATGTCTATGGCCCATAAACTGCGCCTCGTGATCCGTTCGTAACTTTATGAAGTTAAGGGTTTGTTGTTCACTCCCTGATTGAAGGGTAAAATGTAGGCAATCGGTGACGGTATTGCTCATATTCATACAACTAACGTTAACACGCTAGCATAACAGACGTCAAGAACGGACTAGTAAAAGAAGGTACTACTTACATGAGAATTTCTTTCTCTTTGGAGCTTTCCCTTTACCTTGACAACCACTGTTGCCAGGCTGGTTTTCTGTCGGATCGCTCATTTCCACGTATTGCTTCTTTGTTTGATATTAATGGTAGCTGATCTCCTCCTTGTGTTGTTGTGTGTATACTATTTCAACTTCCGGATTTCCCGATGAACCCCGCGGGGTAAACGTCACCGGCCGGCTCTGAACGTCACAGTTCTTTGAATTGTGGGTAATTTCCTTTCGGTAAGTCCGCTGGGATGAACGCTCACCGAAAGGGGTCATAAAGGGAGAGGGTGGCCGCTTACATTTCATGGGAAATTACATTGGGACACCCTCAGCCACTAACGAATTCCACGAGAACGCGCATCATAGTGTTTGAGTGCTTGAGGAGGCCGTTTGGGACGGGGCTATTGAAATTTTTGAAAACGATCTTGATCAAAGGAAGATGGGAAGGGATTTAAATATTTCACCCTCTGTGGTGTGTAACATGTTTGAAAGGTTTGGGGAATTTGGGGGGTTTCTGTATGTAAAGGGCAAGAGTGTAAGCTTAAACTCAATGGGCCTCATGCAAGAAGTGACATAAGAACACATTTTCTCTTATTTTTGTTCGTATCCCCGATTTTTTCTTATTTAGTTCTTACCCATTGATTTCTGGGATCCACCAATGTTTTCTTATTTTTGCTCTTCTTTCAGGTAAGAGAAAATTTTACGAGTGGTCGAGGGCACTCTTACGGAGATAAGAGAAAACAGAAAACTGTTATCTCTGTCCACAAATTGCTTGTCCAGTGCACGGAAACACAAGTTTTAAAACCTAAACATTAAAAATGCATCTTATAATCAAATTTTGATTGTTTTGTGTTTTTGAGGAATTATTATGATTTTATTTATTTAATTCTTGGGCTAAAGAGTTTGGCCAGCTAATCCTAATTACGAAGAAGCTATAAAAACCCTTAGATACTTGCGTGCGTTCTGCCTCTGAATGGCTTACCTATTGCTTTGGCCATCCAGGCCTTGCGCAGAGAGCGCGTTTTCAAAGTGGATCTGTTTGCTGAGACAGATGAATGGCTACTCGCACAAAATGTGAAAGCAACCGTACTTAAGCACAGAAGATTACTGTTATGTGTTACGGCTCTCTTGTTCTAACAAATGCAGCGGCAAAAAGGTATCTCCATTCAAACAAAGAAATTCTATGCTCGCTCGAAATGTAGGTGGACGAAAACATACAATCACAACTGGATACAACACGCAAAAACTCGAAGATTTATGGAATAATTTGTGAGTAGTTACATTTGCGTGGTTATCACAGAATAATGGATCAGTGCCGTGATAAACTACAGAAAATGCGGCTGTGATATTTCAAAGTGCGGGACACGGTGCGAAAGTCTGGCAGCTCAAGCTATGAGATAGATAAATTTTCGTGGTATGAGGCAGTGGACAGCTAATCGGCCAAAATATGCAATCGCCAAAGAATTCTGTATGCAACATCCACCTTAAGGCTTACCTTGATGTTTGGGTACCTAGAGAAAGATTTGGATGAGTAAAAACATCAAGCATTCAGTAAAGAAAATTTCAAGTTTATTTTTTCGTGCTGCTATACGTGGTAATCCATGTTACAGATGACACACCAGGTTGCTAGGGCACGCGCAGCATATGCATTTGCGATATTAACATTCGATATTAATATTCTAAACACACATCTCAATAATAAAAGCCCCCGAAATATATTGGCGCCTCATTTTAAAATCTTTCCCCATTTAAAACCACCTAGGTGCATACTGCAACGCGCTGTACCGGAATTTTTACATGTATGCAAGTGTAGTGTATGATGTTACTAATGTGAAAGCTGACCAGCGGGGCGAGAGGGGAGGGTGGACAATCGTACTGTGGCACGGTACGGAACAATCGTACCCAGTGTGAGAGCGCCCTCAAACAGCCGCAAGCAGTCTGCTCTTTGCACACGGCATGTCACCTGTCCTTATATGGTGATTAGTGGGTGTCATGTATGCTAATTTAAAACATCCGTGGACGCGCTTCCAATTTACGATCAAGTGGGATTCAACATTCAGCACACCTGGGTAAGAGCAGATTTGGACGGTAAGAGCATTTGGTGCATCCGGAGTTTATTTCTCTTATTTTTTTCTCTTAGCAAAAAAATAAGAGAACATGTAAGAGAAATTTAAGAGAATGTTGCTGCATGAGGCCCAATATCTGTGATCTCCAATCACTCGGACGTCACTCAATCAAGAATTGTAATTTTTTAGTGATACAATCACATGGGCTCAGGATTACTTTTGCAAACTTTGGGCAAGTTCTACGATGCATACTTGCATCCTTAAATGCTGGTAAAAACTTAGCTCAACAAAAAGGAAGCCTAACCTTAAAGGGATAGTTCGCCCAAAAATGAAAATTTACTCATAATCTACTCACCCCAAGGCTAATCGAAGGGTCCGTGACTTTCATTCGCCCTCAAATAGGTTCAAAGAAAAACGGCATTGAGGACAAATCCAAATCAACTAAAGTCATTGGTGACCACTCTTTCAAGCGTAAAAAACAACATTTAAAAAACATAAAATGCCTCCATACTGCTCTTGCGGCGTAATCCAAGTGTCCGTAAGACCCGACATTCAAATGTGACTCAAAGACGTATTCTCACCATGTTTTTAGCCTAAATGTCCAATGTAGCCACTTGGCTAGGAGCCCTGTTTATTTTCACAGAAGAAGTTGACTTCACTACGGTGGCCAACTAAGGTGAATAATGATGCAACAGCCCTAAACATCTCCAATAGACCTTTTGCGAGTATGGAACCAGAGCGCCCTCTAGTTGTGGTTGCTATCCAGGCTTGTTGCTAGGTCTGCCAAGCCAGTGTGTCCGCCAGCTAGATTTTAGAGGGAACGAACGAGAGCATCTCGTTTTTCTGGCTGTTTATTTCGTCAAAATATGGCCACCTTCAACACTTAGACTGTTCCAAAGTTGAAGAAATATTTACAGGACCGTGGAGTGACCGTTTCTGGTCACCAGAAGGAAGTTTTAATGACACTGTGCAGGTCATTTTCGGATAAAGGACTGCCAGTAGACCCTGACTATTCTAAGATTAGTGCTGAGAAAGAGTTAAAGAAAGGAACTGAATATCCATTGTGATATTCTTTCTCTCGGAGGATAAGTTGCTTTGGAACACGCATAATGTCAAACATTTTGACATAATGCGTCGTTTTGACATTATGCGTTGTCTTTATATTATTGGTTGTAACACGGCCTGTCTTGACTGAAGAAAGAGTAGACTACAATTTTAAATTAAAAAATAGGAACGATCGAACGATTCGATTTGTAAGACACATGACAAATGATATTTTATTACACAACTTTGGTACTTTTCCCATAGCCCAGCTCATGACATATTTTTGATATTCTAGGGTAATATCATTTTTGCGAAAATTTCATTGTCTAAGATTGTGGGGGTAAAATTGCTCTGCATTACGTTCCGCTCTTAATACTTCGCCAAACTGAATACCGAGTGTAACGTTGGTTAATTCTGTACAGAGTAGTGCTGTAGCGAGCCAGATTAAGTACCACTCTAACAACTAAGTTATCCTCACTGAGCTAGCGAGCCAGCACCCATTATGTAACATGGGTTAATTAGCTAGCTAGCTCCTCAGTTGACTGTGAATTTAAAACCATGGCTAGTTCAACCGCGAGCGTCTTTGACTCACTGACTTACGAAATATGAGTAATGGCGTTAGCTCAGTGCTATCGTAACGGGAATTACCACGGCCCTAGTAGAAAAGTTTGTTTTCAATGGAATTATGCGTATCTGTTATGCAATAAATAGATTCTTATACTCTTGGTCGAAAATTTCATTTTCAGCTTTGGGTGCGGCCTGCGATTTTTAAATTAAAATAAAAATAATCAGGGGCACCAAATTGGATAAAAATGATTGGAACGATAACTATTGGGCATGGCCAATGATATTATGACCTATAACAAGTGTTTGAACTATACCTTTCACTCCAATAACTTGATGTTTTCCGTGCATTCTCACAGTTTCCTGCTATATGTGTGGACCCACGCTACTGAATGTTTGGCAGAGGTACTGAGGTTGCCAGGGGCAACACGGTTCTCGCAAATGGTCTATTGGAGAAACGAGCTGAATTTTTGAATGTTAGTATTCACTGACTGAAGAGCTTATTTACCCTCGTTGGCTGCCGTAGTGAGGTCAGCTTCTTCTTTGAAAATGAACAGGGCTTCTAGCTAAGTGGCTACACAGGACATATAGGCTAAAAACATGGTGGAAAGAAGTCTTTCCGAGTCAAATTTGAATGTCTGGGCTTACGGACACTTGAATTACACCACACGAGCAGTATGGAGGCATTTTGGGTTTTTTAAATGTTTTTTACACTTGAAAGATGACTTCAGTTGATTTGGATTTGTCTTCACTGCTGTTTTTCTTTGTAACTCCAAAAGTTTTTGGAGGACGAAAATAATTCACAGACCCTTTGATTAGCCTTGGGGTGAGTAGTTGATGAGTGAATTTTCATTTTTGGGTGAACTATCCCTTTAAGTGTTCGGAAGCCCATCGACTCCACTGGGGTCGGAGGCGTCTGCTGTAAACCTTGCACAGCGGAAACCTGTGATGTGGTTGGACGAATATTTCCAGTTTTGGAATGGATGTCATGTGCTCCAGACCACAGAAGACGAGGACCATCCACACTGTTGCCAGCTAGTCCAACAGCCTTGCACTGTTACAGTAAGGGGTTGTGCTAGTGCCCTTGACAAGGGTAACTTGCACTTCAGTGAAGGCTCCATTAATGCTGCAAAGCACTGAGATCTTGGAGTAACACGTTGCCTTCAAGATGGCATCTTTTCTTGGGACACCCACGTATATTTTGACTAGAATACAAAACCGCTTTCTACACGCATTTCAAAGGCAGGTCTCCATAAGAAAAGGATGTAGGCCAGGGCTATTCAACCTTCTCCAAAGAGGGCCGGCGTGCGTGTAGACATTAATTTCAACCAAGCACTTTCACACCTGATGCCACTAATCAACCCCAAGAGTCTTTGCCAAAGAGCTTGATTAATAGAATCAGGTGTGTAAGGGCTTGTTTGAATGAAGGCCTGCACCCACACTGGCCCTTGCAGGATAATGTTGAATCGCCCTGGTTTAGGCGCTGGACTGGCCTGCCTGCTGAGCAGACTTGTCCCGACCAGAGAACATGTTGCGCATTTTTTAAATGCAGGATGCGACTATGAAGACCCCATACTGTTGCGCTTGTTGGCAGGAAGAGTTGGACATAATTACACCTGAAACTGGTTATCATTTTGTGTCTTTGTTCCATAAACGTTTAAGGAATGGCAACATTACAAATTGGTAACCTGTTTACTGTAGCAACTTCTTGAAATAAATTGCAAGAATCAAAATCGAAATGTGTTTATTTTGAAAAATCAATAATATTCCTGTGGTGAAACATCAAAAAATGCTCTGTTGAATTGTTTATTTATTTTCAATACTGGTTATACAGATAATTTACAAATCATTGCTCTCAGTTTAATTGAAACATTCTGTCCGAACATTTTTCTGATTGGGGTTGTAGTTTATAATTTATTTATTTTTTTAATTATTATTATGTATGAATGTCTCCAGTATAAAAGCAGAGGAGATAACTGAAGAACAGACATGCTTCTTTTCATCGCTTTTTTTTGCATCTTCAACACCAACAACCAAAAGTTAGGGCTTGTAGTCAGCCACTCACTTTTCAATGACTGTGTTAAGGATGCTGCATGACCTTTAATTGAACCAGAATTTCCCTTCTTTGTTTGAAATTGAGTTCACATTTAGTACTTTTGGGCAGTTCAACTTGTGTTAATCCAGATGTTGTGTTGCTTCGCTGGGTACTGCGCAACCACCTGATCAGTGATTCAGAACATCAGTTGTAAATCTCAGAATTATACTCGAAATGGTGTTTGTCCCCTTGGGCTTTTTAGCTCCCGCCGCTCTAGGTGCGGGAGCTATGGTATCGGGCTCCGTCCGTGCGTGCGTCCATCAACACATTTTCCTTAATCTCATCAACTATTTCACTTACAGCCTCTTAATTTTTACTGCACATATATCTCATAAAGGCCTACAAATGACGTGACAAAAGGTGACCTTGGCCTGTTTCTCAAGGTCACTGGCCTAAACATATCACCAAAAACTTTGACATTTTCCTTTATCTCATCAACAATTTCAGTTAGAGCCTTCCATTTTTTACTGGACATGCATCTCATAAAGGCCTACAAATGATGTGTCTTAGGAACTGGAAACATCACAGGCACTCAGGATGCAAACAAATTCTCTGAGATTTTCATCCTTCTGAATAGCAAAATAACAAGGAACTTTTGGCACAGTAAGGACCAAATATGTCATTTTTGCCAACACTGAACATGGTGAAATTGTTTGTTTACGAGTTCTGTTTATTTGACACAAGAAAGGGGTTTTAATCACTACTGTAAAATAACACAATACAGGCTGATAATATTCATATATGTTGCCATGCGTATTTTTTTCATACCAAACATATTTCACCAATTTCACCTGAGCAAACAGCGGGAGCTTCTGGGGCTGCCAGTGCCCTATATTTTGTATTGACCCTGGACCAGCGGTTCCAGTTTAAATAACAGCACTGTGCTATGAAGTTCTCTCAACTAAGTGCTACACGCTTAAGTTATTATTGTTGATGTTCATCAGGATTTTTTTTTCCATCTTGCAGGGGGTTGTGGTCTGGGTGGGTACCAATAATGATGGCCACTCTGCAGAGGATATCTGTGGGGGCATTACCGCTATTGTTCGTGTCATCAGTGAGAAGCTGCCCCTCGCTCATGCTCTTGTACTGGTCAGTCCTTTTCATTTCTGCCCCCTCTTGTTTTGGTTCATGAACATGTATATCACTTATAAGGAAGCGTTGAGACAAAGATGCTTTAAAGAGTAGCTGAAGAGCAGATGCCTGGCTTCAATAATGGTGTCAAAAGTAGCAAATGAACTGAAATAAAACACTCAAATAGTGGTAAGAGAAAGGGCCCAAAGAAGAAAAAAAAAAAATTTTGGAATGCTACTATTGTAGGGAAGCCTATCCCCCATTGGCCGATGTGTTTGCATTTGGCATAGTCTCTGAGCATGTATTGTGTTGAATGCTCCGTTATTATGGTTCAATGTGCTCCTTTTCTGATTTTTTTTAATGCAACACTTCAACAGCAGGATTGAAAAAAGGCATGGAGGATATTCCTCACATTCTGCATGCTATGTTCTAAATGTTAAACAGTAACTTACTTTGTATAGTGATGCCCAGGGTGCAGTAGATGAAAGCTTATTTTTCCTAAATTGGCCCTCACATTGACTTCCTAATTTTTTTGTTTTCTAAATTTATTTCTGATATCCTTTACCTAGAAGGTAAATACTGCATACTGTTGATTTGAAACTAGGTGAGTAATGGGGTTGGGATCCGTTTGCCTCATGAATGCATGATGTTTGTGAGAGGGAAGTGAGGATTCTGCTTCAGTTTCTTCATCCATCTGTCCATCCGTTACAAATTTTGTATGTGTGACATCTACACTAGAAGTGGACAGACTTTGACCGAATCAGATTCAACTCCCCTCAAAGGGATAGATGAACTGATTAGGTTTTGGGGGTCATTGAGTCGAAGGTCAAGGTCAAAAGGTTAACTGCTTGTGGAGACTGAAGATCAACTTTTTGGGTGTGAAGTAAGGCTGCAAGGAATGGTCAAAATTTTATACCTCTATTTACACTAAATATCTCTAGCGATATGATGCACAATATGGGTTCACTCTAATTTGAAATTTTAAGGATACGACTTCACACACATTTTAAATTTTACGCGAAATGGCAGTAATTAAGAACTGTTCAAACAACAGCGTTGCGTAGGGTAAGGGTATTGTAATGAACTTGGTTTGTGTATTAGTTTATTACCTCTGCCAAGGTAATGTTTTCACCTATGTTCGTCTGTTTGTCTGCCTGTTAACAGGATGACTCAAAAAGTTATGAACGGATTGGCACAAATTTTTGTAGGATGGTAGTAGGTAGTCCAAGGATTAGTTGATTCAGTTTTGAAAGTGATCCGGAACGTATTCTGGATTCTAGATCTGGAAGAAGTTAAAATACACCTGAAGAAACTGATTGTCCCTTATGTGATGAGCAAATTTTCATAAAATTTCAGCGTTAAATAGAATCTACATGAATGTAGAATTGATTATAGTTGGTGATCTGGTTAATATCTTGTAGATCCAGGATCAATAATACAGAGATATGGCATAATGGAGGTATGTCCTCTACTGAGGGCCCTTCTAGTTTATTTATATGTTTATTTGTTTGTACTTTAACAAGATTACAATAAAACGACTGCCTCAATTTATATCAAATTTATCCAAAAGTTTGGCAATGACTCAGAATAGATGCCATTAAATTTTGTAATCAATAGAGGGTATCGCCAATACGAAAAAAATGCCAGAATGTTGCATTCGTGCCCCATTTTAGATGCATTATGGGAGAGTTCGATAACCCAGTTGCTTCCGGTCTCTGCAGTGCCCAACAGTAACTGAACTGTAGTCATTAAGGCCATGGGTCGTTACTGTGAAGCTGCCATGTGTTCGTCGAACGAAAATAAGCAGAAAAAACTTCAGAAATACCCCTGGGTGAGAGACTTGTACGCACAATGACTGTATATATGAATGTGTGCGTGTGGTGTTATACTGTTGCTAGCTCATGGTAACCGATAAACGTGATTGAGATATTTTGCCGAAAGCGCTGCATCCGGGCATTTTTTTTGTATTGGCGATACCCTCTATTGGGTCAAGGTCAAAGGTCACTGAAAAGTAGAACTCTTTTGGCCATAAGTGTCAAAAATTGTCAGATATACATGAAACCCACTCCAGAATTTTCCTTTTTCAGTGTATAAAATATAATTTGATCCATTGCTATAATGAGAAGTGCATAATTCCAAGATCCGTGAGAGTCGAAGTTCAATGGGGTCAAGGTCCTTCATCTGAATCACCCAATTTACTCTGTATGTCTAAAACCACTGCAGATAGTCACTTGGTTACTGTTAAACACACAACAGATATCATGCATGGGGATTAAAATGACACCATAACCTGTGACGTTGAAAGATCAAACCAAAGGTGACGTATTTCAGAAGACTATCTCAAAAACTACTGCAGATCGCCACTTGATTACTATTGCTCACATATAGGAACTCATGACGAGTAAAATGAAATCATAATGCTTGACCTAGACTGAGACTGAAAGGTCAAATCCAAGTGCACATGTACCCAAAAAGCAGATCAACTCATTGAACAGCTAAAGTATGCGCAAGAGGTGTGGTTTGCCATGCCTGGAACGGCTTGTTTTATAAAACACTGGCTATTTCATTAATTTGTAATTCCTCTTGTATTTGTGAATAGTTTGTCTGGTATGCTTCAGGTTTGAGTGGCTCAGTTTTCTGCCTGTTTGAGGCACACTAAAGCCCTCTTTTGTGTCCCTCAGAGTGTGCTTCCCCGGGGTAAGGGCCCCAATCCTCTTCGGGAAGAACACCAAGGTCAACCAGCTGGTCCAGCAAGCTCTGTCCACACTTCCTGGGGCCTCTTTCCTCAATGTGGACCCAGGCTTTGTGTACTCTGATGGCAGCATATCCCATGAGGATATGTACGACTACCTGAACTCCTCCTGGCTCTGATTGATTGTTTTGTCCCGGTCGCGGTGAAATCTTGCAATTAGATGCACTAGATGGAGCCAGATGACTCTGATTTTCTCAAAGATCATCTGAGTTACATCCCACTGTCAGGTCATAGTAACAGTTTTAACAAATATGACAAAATGTGATTTTTTTAAAACATTGCACACTCTAGCTTTAAGTCCTTTACACACAATATCCAATCAGTAAATTTATTATTTTAATTTGTTCTGTTTTGGATTGGGGGATGGGTGGAGGGGTCGATGGTAGTGGTGTAGCCAATTTTCTGACCAAGGTTTGCTGTGGCTTTTTTTAAAAGGGAAGTAATTTAATTAAACTTGATTTACATTTCTATATTTCTGTGCAGGCTCCACTGTTTGGCGTGGACAAGGACAAGTAATTTCTTTATGACCATATGAGGGTAGACCTGCAGAGGTTTGTGGAGTGTGGTAAGAGTCAGAAAAATCTATGCACTGTATATGCACTTGACACTATTTGTGATGGACCTTCAATCCCTTACGGCCAACATAATGCTCCAATTAAAAAATGAAATATTACTCGGAGTGAATATTTTATGTACTGTTAGTTGTCTTTTCCATCAAGCCTTGAAAAGTGGACGTTTGAAGTTGCTGTATGAGAAATATTGAAAAACATGAACATGTGATGACAGAATGAACTTATTAAAATGAAGTATCTAATGTATGAATGGCATTAAATCCTGTGCAAGTGGTGGTCATGAGTTGAGACTGAATGGAATCGAAGCAAAAACATTTTATTGAGTGAAGATGAAGCTTGGAAAACCACGGTGTAACAATGGGGCCATTATTAGTCACGTCTGTGAGCAAAAATGTGAAAGTCTCTTCCAATTCTAAAAGCATTGGAGGTTCATTACTGTGGACATTATATAGGAGTACTTCATATCCAAGTCTATCATAATAAATTTTTAGTTTTTACATTGACTATCTACTTAAGGGCAGAGGTCAAATATGACTGGTCACGTGTGTGACTTCACAAGGAACCAGGTCTTTCATTTTTAGTTCAAAAACTCATAAGTTTGCAAAGCTAGAATATTCTTATTTTCAGTAGACATCATAGCTCTGGGGTATGGAAAATGGCAAATTAAGTTGATATAAAATTTTTTTGACTTTTTGATGACGTCTGGTCACGTGTGACGTATTGCAAGTATTTTGCAAAAAAAAAAAAAAAATATATATATATATATATATATATATATATATATATATATATATATATATGTAGGTTGTAGAAGACAAAGATCTGTCTTCTGTGACCATCCTTTTTCAAAACTTTTTTTTTTTTTGGGTTGAAGGGCCAGCCTCTTCATCCATGTTACTGTTACACATTAATGGATAAACAGCGAAGGAAAACATTTTTAATAATACCAGAACACATTATTGCAGTCATGACATTATTTTATTTTTTTTGCCCCATGTTCATTCAATTACTGTTTTGAAAAAAAAATTAAGTTAAACCCTTAAAAGAACAGAAACCCTTAAACCCTTGAAAGAACAGAAAAATCAATGGTAATTGCTGGTAATCATTAGGTAGACCAGTTTTTAGTATAAGCCTATAGCAATGATCAGTGAATGGTCCATACACATAACTTGCATATGAAGAGTTCAGATTCAAAACCCAGTAAGTCCACCTAATCACTTTTGTTTTAAAATAAGGAATTTAACTTAATGGAAGTTGTAAACCTCACTAATTTCTCCTCTCTCATTATTATGAACTGGTTATGGTGCACTGGGACAATTACGTAAAATAATATTCAATCAAATTAAATGCTTATAGCAAGATAACTATGCAGACACTTCAGAAATGAAAACCATATCAACCTAGTTTTTAGTCGTTTTAAGTGACCGAATTATCGTCTTAGTGGAGAGAGAAAGTGGGCAGTAAATTGGGATAGTTGGCATATGGGGCTCTAATTTCTTGGCGCAGTGCAGGGTGGTGCAGCGTGGCGCAGCCCACGCAGTGGTAATTTTGTCCGGTGCAGCCCGCGCAGTGGTAATGTCGTGCGGTGCAACACTGTGCGCAGCCACTTTGGCAGTTTGGTAGACGGACGTGCACCGAGATGGGTGTGGCAGCGTAGTAGGGGGAGGTGTCACATATTCATCATGACGCAGTGACAATTTTGTGGCAAAAGGCTCCGCCGAAAGTGCGCAGAGAGCTCGCCAGCTCCAACCTGGTTTACTTTGTGCAGTGGTAATTTGGCTGACCGGCGCACAGCGCGCACACGTCACCGAAACCTCACAGGCAGGTTTCCAGAATGTCAGGCACATTTCAATGCAATAAATAATTACTGTAACCACTATTTAATGTAACTATCTGAATCAGGACATAAATTATAGTATCTATATCGATTGTCCTGATGTCAGATCAAAGATGGTTGGCACACGTAATGGAAACTCGACCTGGCTTAATCAATGCAGCTGAATCTGTGATGCAAACTAACGACTTCACATCTCTCTCAGCCAACCACAAACTGCCTCGGCATCAGGTAGTGCGTGTATATCCGGCTTCTCTCATCTCGGAAAATTCAAAAGAAAAGAGAAAAAGAGACGCTTGGCAATGCGTCCTTTACGCTAGGCCCGGCGCCAGAACAGGGAACTGGGGGGGGGGGCACACGTCCCTTTAGTCCTGGCAAGTTCTCAATCATTTTCCTTTACTGACGCATTTTCCAATTATCGTAATTGACAACTGAAGACACGGTTTCTCTCCATATGCGATCTAACAGCGATGAAATCATGGGCAAAATTCAGTTCAGAAAAATAATGTACTTACTAATAGGCCAATGCTTTGCGTTGAATGAACTGGTCTGCATTCCAATTAATATCGCCTTTCATTCTCGGTATTGCGTGGGCTGATTTAAAAAAAAAAAAAAAGTGGCACTCGGCAGTAAAATAGGCTATAAAAAAGCATGCGGCTCAAGGTATTTCCGCAGGTATGCAATAACATTGATTTAAATATAGCAAATACGCGTCCAGATGAATGATTGTCCTCTTACCTAATCGGGGAGAACAAGCAGCACCTGTTAAGTATGGAGTGCTCTCGGAGTGAACCTTTCGTTAATCATGAAAATGACAGAGAACAGGTCAGGACTAATAATTGTTTTAAACGGATGTTTTGTGCCCCCCAATTCTCAGTTCTGGTTCCACCACTAATTTAGCCCATGATTTCATCTCATCATGATTTCATCGTTAGACTGCATATGGAGAGAAACCGTGTATTCAGTTGCTAATTACGATAATTGGAAAACGCGTCAATAAAGGAAAATGATTGTAAACTTGCCAGGACTATCCTAATTGTCATGTAGAGACGTGTCTGTGCCCCCCCAGTCCCCTGTTCTAGCGCCGGGCCTGCCAGTTTGGCCATCTGGTGTTGCTGCTGTGTCCTCCTTCATCCATGTCGAATGAAATTTACACTGCGCCTCGCCCACGGTGCAGCTAAAGGTGAGGAGAGGAGCTCATTTGATTGGTGAAATTTAATGTGACAGACAGTTTACCTGTCGATGAAAATAAGGAAATTATTTTTATTTTTATTTAAAGTAACAAAAATCTATGCAAATGAGAACAAAAGTGATCTTAATTCAAGAAAAAACATACATGTCATAAAGCTTCAGACAATGTTCTGTGTCATATGTGGCGTATATGCAACATTCGCGTGTAGTTTGAATATTGTAGAGCTATTTAAGATTACCTGTGATTGGGGACACATACAAGTTTAATGTGGTTATCATTTTGCAAAGCTCTTAGATGACACAGTCCAGAATCCTCTCATCTGTGGTGATGACCCACAGATGTCCCAAGTCATAGCTCACATGCTTGGACTGGCCACACATCTTTAGGTGTGTCCAACCAGTTCCTGCTGGATTTCTAGCAATGATGCCTTCTCTGTTGAGACAAAGATAAACATGCGCAGGACCACTCGATGACTGCTTCATCAGTAATAGAATGTACATCGCTAATCTGCATTGTGCATTTTTTATACATTCACCTCAAACATGGTTCATCAAATGCTTTATCAAATTTAAATTATGCATAATTTTAATTTTTGTTGGATTTGATTATACCATTTGGTCACTGGTAGTTGTAACGGCTCATATTTGTACTCCAGATAGCAGAGTTGCTTGCAAAATGGCTATTTTGAGGAACAACCCCAATTCCAAAAAAGTTGGGATGCTTTGTTTGGGATGTGTAAAATATAAATACTGTAAAAAAAAAAAATGCAATGATTTCCAAAACTTATAAACCCACATTTTATTCAGAATAGAACAAAGACAACATATCAGATGTTGAAAGTGAGACATTTTACCATTTCATGAAAACAATTATCTCATTTTGAATTTGATGGCAGCAACACATCTCAAAAAAGTTGGGACAGGGCCATGTTTACCATTGTGTAGCATCCCCTCTTCTTTTAACAACAGTCTAAACATCTGGGAAGTGAGGAGACCAATTGCTGGAATTTTGGGAAAGGTATGTTGTCCCATGCGAACACCTGGAATCTGAATTACTATAATAATGCTGTATCGATAATGTGCTGTTATTTGTTTAATGGAAAAGGTGCAGATTGACAGTTGAGGGTTAAATGATGAAAATGGGAGGCTTGGGGCTGATCACACTGATTGTGCTATTTTGGCATGGTGCTCCCTCTCTGTTAATATTTTTATTGATTTGAGGGTTTTCAAAGCTGCTTTTAAGCGCCGGGCGCCTGACCCTTATGTGCCACTGGTGTCTTGCTGCGCTTCAAGTGAAAAAACATTCCTACTACTGCCTCGATTAAAAAAAAAACACTTCAAGTCATTAGTTTTTTTTCCCCTGCTTTCCAATTACTTGAAAGAATGGGCAGTTTTACTTAACGTCAGAGTCCATTGTAAATAAGTCACGAGTTAAATCTGTTGTCAACTTTAGCATAGTCTTGACACTACAGCAAACTATTTCACAGAAGTTCTTCAACAATTCTTCTAATTTTAGATCTCTCTCTCCTTTAGAGCAAATGCAAGTGCCAACCAAAGAATCAAACAACACACAAGACTTTGCAGTGGAATTTGTTCCTCACTGGCGTTAGCACTGTTCTTAATGTTTGCAGAGTGAGTGACGGCAGCGTTACCAACTGCAAAAAAGACAGCGCTCTTTACCATGTAGGCTTACAAAAAATTAGGATGGATGTGCCTTGCATTTCCATGGAAATTAAGCGCGTTTGAGGTGATCGGCCCCTTAAGTGGAATGTCTTGTTCAGGTGGATGCAACAAAGCAAAGGTTTGTGTGTGGCCCGCTACATTAATTTTACTGGTGGGATGGACCTGCAAGTGCACTTTGTTGTTATAAATAGCAGAGAGAAAACATTCTGGGAAATAATGATCTGGCATACAGTTGAACACCAAATCAAAACACCTGTTTTGATCAATAATGTTGATTTTATGAAGTACATATTTTGAAATTTGACAGTTCAAAAAGCAATGGTAAGAAAAAGTGCATTCACCTTTTATAATTACCAAAAATGTATGCATTTATTAGTCATAAATTTAAACGTATGTAAAGGATGTAAACCCCTTCATGAATTACTTCGAACATGGTAAGTTTATCCTTTTAATGAGAGAGAACTGAGACATGGCTCCTTACGCCCTGTTCCTTACATGACAAATGCAAAGAGGTAACTGACAATTCTTTTTTCACAAATAAGATCATAAGACTACCTTGTCCTGAATCAGAAGAGATTTACGATCATCTTGTAAGAAGAATTGTTGAGATAGACGCCACAGGAAAGGGTTTCGAAGGCAAGTGCATTAGCTGGAGTGATTTATAAGCCACAGAGATGAGGTATTTACCGGTGGCGGCTGGTGGTCATTTGAAAGTATTAAGCAGAATGATGTGACTCGAGGTCATCTGGGGTCTGGGGGAATGCTACCCCAGGGATTTTTTTTTTTTTTTAGGAAAAAAACACTTAAAACGGTCATGTCTGGTGAATTTTCTAGACCACTGAAAATTTTTGCAGTTGAATGAGAAAATAAACAGAGGCCTGTACCTCATCACAGATAAATAATTCCTTTTTGACAAATTTTACTCCGTATAAAATAAGTACCATGAAGACAATTGTGTGGTTCATTATTGAAAGTGCATCTTAAGTGAATTAATATAGGTGCCATTTTCACATTCAAGAAATAACTTTCTAATTGCGATATCAGCCCTGAAAAATTATTCAGAATCATTATTTTGAGAAACTATTTTTTATGAAAACGATTATAATAATCATTGATCATAAAACAATCAATTGACCATGCAATGGCATATCTCCTGGGCATTACCAAGCCTCTTAGGCTGCAGACAGCCACTTGAACAACTAAATAAGATAACAGAAGAGCAGCAAGATTAGGAATTTGAAATCAATCATATACTGACGTATTACATTTTAAATTATGTGCCTTGCATTTGCAATAAATGCAAAGTCATTAGATATCATTCCCTAAAGCAGGCATGACTAACAGAACAAGCAATTTCAGAAAATTCCACCATTTTCGCAATTCATCCCTCATGCTTGAGGAAAGCTGAATTTAATTTCTAACTTCTAGTACTCAACAGCGCTGAAGGGAACTTTCCAAATTTGTCCTCCACTATTATTTGGTCAGACGACATTATTCTGACACAAGCTTGCTGGCTATGAAGCAATGCAACAGCTTGTAGTCACCAGGATGAAATTTTAAAATGTGCAGTATATGTAACCTAGCAAGCAAGCTAAATAAAGATGCATGCAAAAGTTTGGGCACCCCTCATAAAAATTTTGATTATTGTGAACAGTTAAGCAAGTAGAAGATGACCTGATGCCGACAGAGCAGGAGAAGGGTATTTAAGGGGGCATTGGGGGTAAATGATATGAAAAAAAAAAACATTTTTGCCTTTTTCTCATTTTATGAGATTTGAGGACTTGAAGCTATGGAAAATACATATTTACAACCATTTTCCCTCTAAATGGTTGTCAAAATGGTTTGACATATGACAAATGGTTCCTTTGCCTTTGGCGGCCATTCTTGAAAACTGACATTTTTGCCCCTTTGAACCCAGATTTCTCTGTAACTAATCATCAGAACCTCATGAAATTTTCACCAGTTTTTCTGTGTAATTAGTATAACAGTTTAACAGAGAGATTTTTCAACTTAAGTGTATAGCCTATGATATGTGGTGTCAAATCCACTGAAAATAATCCCTTCTTCACATTCCGGGTGAAAAAGGGCCCAAAAGTTTTTTCTCCCCTGAAAGAAATTAAATCCAGGGATGTTAAGCTGTTTGGCTATGTCAAAAGCTTCAAATAAAACGAATTCCACCGGTGGCCATTTTCTCAGTTTGTTATTTTATAAGGAGATTACAGTCAGCAGAAACATTGGAAGTCAAGTTGAGGTCTGGTCGACCAAGAGAACTTTCTAAGAGAACTGCTCATAGGATTGCGAGAAAGGCAAATCAAAACCCCGTTTGACTGAACAAGACCTTCACAAAGATTTAGCTCACTCAACACAAAAAATTGCAAGAAGATTTAGCACAATGGTTCGACACATGAAATTACAGACTCTGATCCCACTTCTGATTCCTTTCTCTAATGACATACATTTGCTTCAGTTGTATTGATGCAATATTCAGGGGTCAGGATTTGAAATTTTGCTTTTGGAGTTGTGGAGCACTGCTCTGCTGTTCTGTTACACCTGCATAAATATGACCTTCATGGAAGAGTCTAAACCTTTCTTGTATCCTCACCACAAAATTCAGCTTCAGAAGGTTGCAAAGGAACATCTAAACAAGCCTGATGCATTTTGGAAAAGAGTCCTGTAGACTGATGAAGTTAAAATAGAACTGAGGATGAAAAGAAGATGGCTTCCACAGCAGAATAATGATCCTGGACACACCTCAAAATCCACAATGGACTACCGCAAGAGGTGGAAGCTGAAGGTTTTACTATGGCCCAGTTCCTTGACCTCAACATCATTGAAAATCTGTGGATAGACCTCAAAAGAGCAGTGCATGCAAGATGGTCAAAAATCCCCCAAACTAGAATAGGAAAAAATTATAGCTATCTACAAAAACATTTACAAGCTGTGACACTTGGCAAAGGGGGTGTTACAAAGTACTGACATGCAGGGTGCCCAAATGTTTGCTTTGGGCCCTTTTCCTTTTTTTCTCATTTTGAAACTCTAAAAGATGGAAATAAAAAAAGTTATATTGCTGGAACTATTAAAATGTGCCAACTTTTACTTTATGCCTTTTGGAAATCAGGTAATCTTTTACTCACTTTGCTATTCATGGTAACGGAGGTTTTGACCAGGGGTGCCCAAACTTTTGCATGCACCTGTACCGTCAGTGATTCAGCATTCACTCTCTACAATGTAGGCTATGCCTTGACCAACTGTCAGCTAAAAAACAAAAAAAAAATGCACCTAGCTAACTAAGTAATAAGGAAAAGCCGTGAGCAGATCACAGTCTTGTTCCTTCACGTTTGGAGGCGAGTGCCCTCATCGACTTAGTGCTCAATCCTAACTAGCTAACACTGCCCGTTGTGACCGATAAACTATTTTCCTGTTAATTGGCGACCTTTATTTGTAAACATGGAGGTTTTCTCACGATGATGGCAGATGTTCCAACCACGGAGCGGAAGCATAGCTGACCAAACAAATGGCAAAATGATTAAACTCAAAATTTAATAGGGATCATAGGAATTTTTTTGTGAAATGACATGCAAATTTGGTAACTGCCACTGATGAACAATATATTGGATAAATGACATGCAGTCAGGCACAAAACACATTTGCACGTGCATTTCATGACATTAAATGAGCGTGCAGCCTCACATTTTGGCTTTGACTAACACTTCACCATTTCAACTCAGACGTGTGTGTTGCTTGTTGGTGAAAATTTGGAAGTTCCCAAATTTTTTGCATTACATTTAGCAATAACAATGTCTCCTCAATGTCTTAGATGTCGATTGACTTCAGAGCAATTGGGAAGATGCATCGGAATGCTTGACTCTGGCTTCTCACAACGTCACGTTGCTAATGCACTTAACGTCAGCCAAAGCGTTGTGAACAGAGCGTGGAACCGGCATCAAACGTTTGGTACAGCAGCACACCGTCATGGGGGTGGTCGTCAGAGATCGACTACACAACGACAAGACCACTTTATCACACTTCAGGCACGATATCATCCTTTCTGGACAGCCACCACCCTACTTAAATGACCTTCATAACGCCTCGGGGTCAGGGTATCCACTCAGACGATACGGAATCGTCTTCATACTGCCGGCCTCAACTCAAGAAGGCCATGTGTTCGAATCCCACTGACCGTACGTCATAGGCGTGACCGTTTGGATTGGGCTCACGATAATGTCACATGGACACATAACGATTGGGCTCCTGTTCTCTTTACTGATGAGTCCCGATATTGCTTGGACTTTACTGACAGGAGGCAACGGGTGTGGCGAAGACAACGCGAGCGATTTAATGATGCCTACATCAACGAACACGACCGTTGTGGTGGCGGATCAATTATGGCCTGGGGAGGAATAAGCAGGAACGGCAGAACGGACCTGCATGTCATGGGGAGAGGGACGATGACAGGGGTACGGTACAGGGATGAGATCCTCAATGTGTACATAAGACCATATGCTGGTGCTGTTGGCCCTGATTTCATCTTGATGAATGATAACGCCCGTCCCCATCGTGCTAGGGTGGTGAATCAATTCCTAGAGCAGCAGACAATTGTCCGCATGGACTGGCCTGCGCGCGTTCGCGGACCTAAACCCTATCGAGCATGTGTGGAACATGCTGCTGGTCGCCATTTCGGGTCGTGGGGCACAACCCACAACTCTAGAAGAGCTCGGAAATGCCCTTGTTGAAGAATGGAACAACATTCCAGTTGCAAGCATCCGGGTTCTGATTGACAGTATGACCCGACGTTGTCAAGCCGTCATTCAAGCTAGGGGAGGCCATACCCGTTATTGACATTAACTGTGGTAATGAAACATCAAACGAACACTGTCTGTTTTCACTTTACATGTCAGAGGTGAAACCATGAAGTGTTCGTGAAAGCCAAAAGTGTGAGGCTGCATGCTCATTTAATGTCATTAAATGCACTTGCAAATGTGTTTTGTGTAAAAACACAAAAGGTAGTTGTGCAATTATCTTCTCATTATTTTAGGCCGCTTTAGTCATTTAGTTTAGTATTCTAACTTTAAGATCAGTGTTTATTGACAAAAAATTCAGGCAATCGAAAGGTAAACATACTTTCCCCTTGCTACGCTCGCAGGTGAAAATGTAATTTAATGTAACATCTTGGTGCATGTATAATAACACTCTTCGGTTATATTACAGATTCTTCCCTCGCTCAGTCATTGGTGTCGTGCACTTAACTGCTTTTTTAAATTTGCTTTGCATTTATCTTCATTCGATAATTTTTCAACAAGTTATCAATGACTGCAAAGAGAGGCTATTGATGATGCATTGAATCACATTTGCAGTTGAAAACAATGTGCTGTAAGCAGTTGGGTATACAGCAAAGCAATTCTTTGTGTTATGAATTAAATGCCATGATTGCTTGGAACAAACATGTTTGTCATTCTTCTGGAGAATATTTTTTATAGACAAAAGCTATACAGTATTCCTTCAATTTTTTTTTATTACTCTGTTCTCTTTCTGGGTCAGTCTGTTTCTTACCTGCGGATTACAGTTCCCCCAGCGTCGACTCCATAAACACTTCCTTCAGTTCCCACCTCAATCATCATCACCTTCCCTGGAATAGGCTGCCAACGTGTTTTGCCCTTGCACGCTGTTGGAGTCACCCACTGTCAGGACCACAGACTGAGATAACAGAGGCCCAGCAACTTGTATAAACGAACCAAAACAGTTATGCATTCCCCTGGCATTGAATAGGCATCAAAACGTGGAGGGAACCTATTTGACCCAGGTTAGCACACATGCTGTTGTGATGGTCAGGGGGGGTGATAATCCCTGGTTCAACACAAGAAATTGCAGACTCTGATCCCACTTCTGATTCCTTTCTCTAATGACATACATTTGCTTTAGTTGTATTGATGCAATATTCAGTGTTCAGGATTGGAAATTTTGCTTTGGTCCAACCTCCCTCTCCTCTCTGTCACCACCTTTGCCGTTAACAGCTTAATTCAATTCTTACCTTCCTCACAAAGACATCCTGGTTTTTATTGACACCCCAGCAACCATATGGGCCACAGCTGTAGTATATGAACCCTCCTGGAATCTTTTTCCAGGGCACGGGGAAGCCAGGCCCTCTGAATGCTACAGTGGCGTCCCGTCCGAGGCAGTAGACACTATCTCTCAAGTCGACCCCTGCCACAAACTGGTCTCCTCCAGCATCCACTTGCTTCAGTTGGCCTGAATGAGATGATAATTACAGGCTAATCAACGAAAAAATTTATGTCATTCATTTAATTAGTGATCTGGCCTCTTGACTAGTGGTTATGATTCTTGACTGGGCTGTGGACAGTTGGCAGTTCTAGCTGCAGTTAGATTAGTGCTGCTATTCAGACCTGTAGTGTCTAACTTAATTGATTATCTAAACATGGAATGTGTAAAATTTATCATCTCGGTAACTTTAATGCTCAGGTATGTATCAATGCGAGGACTGATTTATCCTTTTTGCTTGAAGTTTCTGTCCAATGGTGTCAATCATAAATCTGCTCTATACAGTAAAATTAAGCTGTCAACATGCCCAGTAGACTGCACACACTGATCACATCCCTCCAAATATCTTGGCTCACCTCCCACCTGAACCCAGTCTGCACCCACAAGTTTGTAGATTTGATTGTTTCTGCTAGTGCCCCAGACTCCAGAGGGTCCCACAGATACATGCTTCAGGGCCCCAGGCAGCTGAGTCCAGGTTTCTCCATAAAGGGTATAGATCTGGTCATATTTGTTTACTCCAAAAACCTGACCCACCCCGGCGTCAATCTGCTTCAAACTCCCTGGAACTTCCCGACATCGCATTGCTGAGGAGGTAAAGACAGGTACAGGTAGTGAGTTAATAAGAATCAAATTTCTCATGAGATAGCATTTAGACAACAGAAAATTGAAAAATAGCATCATCGTTGGTGATCCTGCAAGTAAGTTTTAAACTGAATTCAGATCTAACACAGTTCTCCTGGGATTCTATTCAGTGAGTTACCTCAATTCCTAGAATAGCTAATTCCAATAATTCTCCAAAACACTATGCAAGAAAAACCAAATAGTTCAGATAGGATCAGACTGAACTTTAGAGAGTAACATGAAACCCTAATGGACATAAATCACAGAAAAAGAGAAGCATGCTGGCACCAGGATTTCTTCTGAAAGATGTAATGGACAGCCAACAATTTTCTTTTTGCTCCCAGAATTTCAAAACAACCAGCATGTTTTTGAAAATCATAAACACGTGAAATCCGAGACACTGGCAAATGCTTGAATTGCCATTTGGATGACAGATATAAAAAGATAAAATTGATGAAAACAGCAAGTGTTGGTTAAACAGCAAGTGTGGGCATGCTTCAATAAGTTAAGTTCATCATAAGTTAAATTCAGGATCTTATAAGGATTTTATTCTGTGAAATGTTCCAGGTATTAATTTTAGTTATGCTAACCAGATGGTTAACAAACAAATCATAGTCATCAACCAGATAGTTAACAAATGAATCATAGTTAGAAAAGTGGAGTTATTTAATGAAGAAACAATATAAATCCAATAAATCAACAAAGACACACTCACAACAAAGTAATTGGGGATAAGGCACTTGTAGAGGAGTATCACGTAGCAAACAGAAGTAACAGTTCAAATGGCAGCAGTGAAAATATATATAAAGAAGGCTTTGCTCTGTCGCATACCTGTAGGAAAAATGCATCAGTAATATAGAAGTTATTCAGGGAGAAGAGGCTCACTGATTTAGATTTTCAATATACCCAAGCTGAAGTTAATGTGCTCTGTCTAGAGTTCGTAAAAATTCATTTGAGTAAAATGTTTCATTTTAGGTTTAGCTTAATTCTGCTGGGTGCAGATAACAGCACTTTTAAAGAACTTACCTAGACTGGTGCCCAGCAAGAAGTAAACCAGTAGAATGGCCATTCTAACGCTCATAGCTGCTATGTGGTCGGTGCAGAGTTGTTCACCCAATTGGGCAGATTGTGCTTAAATACCCCCTAACCCAGGGTATTGTTCCCTTAGTCAGCCATAATCGGTGGTGTGGTCAGTGAAAATACTCTGCAAATTTGCTTACAAGATGAATCAATTATTCACACATGACTCTGCCATCATGAGAGTAGCCCTAATGTAATCAACTGAGTGTGAATTTTGCTGCTGTTTGCCAAGGGAGGGAAATATGGAGAATATTCAAGTAATTTACTTTGAAAGAAAGAGCGTGCAATAAATTTTCTTTGGAGTAGAGTTGGGATTAGACTTGGATTTCTGAGGAAAAACGTGTGTGGGGAAGGGCTTTACATATTGACTGAGTACATAATGTCATTGTAAACCATTTCAGTCATCGATAAACTTCAGGGTCATTCTATCTCAAATGGACCAGTAGCCAGGGCATTTGTAACCAACATCTCTCAGATTGTCCTGATTTTTCCACCAGCAGTTGCTAAATGTATATGGACAAAAATCCCAAAATTTTGGCTGCCAACTCCAACTGATTACAAAATGGCAGCCATTTTAAAAATCGCCTTTTACGCGCGTCGCGACGTGCCCTCCCACTTTTTTCAAACCCTTTTTTCGCAATACATCAAAAACTATAGCACAAAAACATAGCATCATAGCAAGTGGGCTCTCTGGTCTTCAACGTTGTTCCTGGGGACCCACTGTGTATGCTGGTTTTTGTTCCAACCGCAATTGTAATTGCAGATTTTTAACAAGCTGTTAATTTTTCTTTAAGTGCATTTAATGGGTTTGAAAAAGTGGGAGGGCATGTCACAATGCGCTTAAAAGGCCATTTTTAAAATGGTTGCCATTTTGTAACCAGTTGGAGTTGGCAGCCAAAATTTTGGGATTTTTGTCCATGCACATATAGCAACCATTGGAGCGAAAATCAACTAAATCTGTGGCGGGGTGGTGTCTGTGATGGCCTGTGATTACCATAGAAATCTTTTTTTTTTTTTTTTGAGTTATTCTCTTTAATTTTCCTTCAAAATAACCAAGACATAATTGAGATCAGGGGCATACAATTATGAGATCTCCTCTGTTTATCCCACTTCTCAAATATTGCCCAAATGGTTATTTCAACTCAACCTGCTTTGTCTTAGTGATGTCTTGTCTCTTTTTAGCTTATCTCGTGCTCCTAAGGGACCCTTAGGAGAAGTAACTCAGAAACAAATGATCACAGAATGATACGAATATGAGAAGCTCAAATTGATCTCAAGAGACGAGATTGAACAACAGATGAGCAACACACTTTTCCTATATTGTCAAAAACAGGTAAGCATACCATAAGCAATTCTTTCATATTCACATCATGCTATATGGGAAACACAAAATAATAAAGAGAGAAATTTAAACAGACATACCAATATCTTTCAAAATATCAGTAGGCTCTTAATTAGGAGCCCAGGCAGCGAAAGCTGTCGGGAACCTATTGTTTTCGCCAGTATTATTCTTCTTCTTCTTCCTAGGAAATCCTACTTCCCATACATGAAAAATCACCAAACTTAGCACAAAGCTCCAGTCCCATGCCAGATTGCCTCAGCTGCAAAAACAGGCCAATAGTCCGGATGGTGGTGCTACAGCAAGCCTCTAAATTTAAAAATTTGGAAAATTCACAACAAATCAACGACGTGCTACAGTTTTGCAACTTTCACCAAAATGTAGCCCCAATACTTAAGAAACTTTTGTCCACTTAAACTTAGTACAAATTATGAAGTCTATCACTGTTTTTTTTTTTCAAAAACTGTAAAACTTATGAAACTTTTCTTTCCCCACAATTTTTGCTCAATTGTCACCAAATTTGCTGTACTGAATCTTCAGATCGTCCTCCACAAAAATACCACCCGGCGTTTTGATATTTGAAAAATTGAGACTTCAGTGCATGAAATGTTTGACTGTAAACATATACCAGCCAATTCTTGATAAATGCATTTTCAATCTTCCTGAAAAAAATTGATCATATTTTAGAGTCATGGTCGATGAAGTTTGCCAAATATCAGAATTTTTTCTCAAAAACTGAATTTTTGAAACCATTTTGAATTCTGCTCTCATGGAACAATTGGAGTAAATGTAAGAATGGCATTTTTAAACATTAGATTTTCTCTTATGAAGCAAAACACTTATTGCTAAAAACAAATCACCAACATTTCTATGCTGTCAAGCTGCAATTTATGTATTATCAGATTTTTATCTTGGTAACAGAAATTTTGACAATTTTTGAAATCTTCCTTGAGAACTGCTGCCTGGCTGGTGACTCCCACACACCCATTCTCATTTCCAGCCAATGAGCTCAATGAGTTAGGAGTTGGTTCTTGGTGTCAGAGGTTGTAAGTGCAAGCCCCAGCTACGGCAGAATGGACTTTGTAATGTTGATGTTCTTGTTATTTGCCTATTTAGGAACTTATTGTTTTCCTCAATGAGCGTTTAAATTAAAAACTTTGAAAATTCTGACCAAACCAACGGTACGTGCTACAGTTTTGCAACTTTCACCAAAATGCAGCCCCAATACTTTAGAAACTTTTTTCAACTTCAACTCACTACAAATTATGAAGTCCATCACTCTGTTTTTTTTTTTTCAAAAACTGCAAAACTTATAAAACCTTTCTAGTCCCACAAGTTTTGCTCAATTATCACCAAATTTGCTACACTGAATCTTCAGATCGTCCTCAACAAAAATACCACCCGGCGTATTGATATTTGAAAAATTGAGCCTACAGTGCATGAAAACATTTGACTGTAAATAGTATTGTAAACATATACTAGCAAAATGTAAATAAATACATTTCCAATGCACCTGAAAAAAATTACATAATTTAAAAAATCATAGTAAATGTGGTCTGAAAAAATGAGAATTTTATCTCAAAACCTGAATTTTTGAAGACATGTTGAATTCTGCTGTCATGTTAATAATTGCAGTCAATGCAAGAATGGCATTTTTGAACATCAGTTTTTCACTTATGGAGCAAATCATTTCTCAAAGTGAGAAATGTCATGTGTGGTGTGTGAGCGTGCGTCTCACGCCCAATGCATGAGACCAGAGAGCCCTTTTGTTGTTGCAGCACGTCTGCAGCAAGCATCTTCCTGTCATGTTGACGTCAAAGAGAGGGATATCCTCAACTGCGAATATTCATGCCTGAAATAATCAATCCATTACGAAAGTGGTTGTCTATTAACTATTATTTATTTATATAACTGATTTATTGACAAATCGTCGCTGCTTAATTTTTTATTTTAGTCCTAAAATGCGCTAGAAGAAGTTTGAAATGCAAGTAACTCTTAAAAGTCACTTGCTAATTAGCTGAGTAAGACAAAGGATACTAGGCTATTTGGTGTCAGAGATTATTAGTTCAAATGTCAACCAATGCAAAATGTACAATGTAATCCCACCTTTCTTGTTATCCTCCATTTTTTGCCTTTTGTTGCTCAGAATTGCCTAAATTTGCCTGGCCCCGATATCGCTGCAAAGCAGCTTTAATTAGTATTATTATTGATGCATCGTTACTAAATTGAACCATTTTTTGATAATGAGGAGTTAGGAAGCAAAGCAATTGACAATTATAGCTGCAGCACAGCAATGGTCAGGGCCAGGCAATTTTAGGCAAAATTAGGCAATTTTGAACAACAAGCAGAGTGTAGGAAGATGAAAAAAAAAGGTGGCATTCTAATGTGCACATTACATCAGTTGAGGCTTGAACTCACAATTTCTTGCACAAGAGACTATGCTCTATGTCACTGAGCTAATTAGCAAGAGACAACTCTGCGGTATATAGGTTCAAAACTTCTTCTAACTCATGCAGCGTTGCCAATTTTCAAGCATTTGGCCTGACTTTAAGTGGCATATTCACGTTCCCGTGCTGTATGTCAGCAATTATGCAATCAGCGCGTTTGTAAGAGATTCTCAGGCGAAATTGAAAACCTTGTGCATGGAGGTTTATCAGTTTCACATGCGCGGTGGATTTCAACTCTAGTAACAGGGAAATCAATTATGACTCCCGACTTATCACAGTTTTCCTTACTCAGGGGTTGAAAGCAATGGAATTGCATAAAAAATGTTTTAAATTGTATAATTTCATTTAAACAATATGAACGATCGCAAAACACAGGCATTGCGTTGATTGAATAATTGCTGACTACAGCACGGGAATGTGAATGAAGCATTAAATATCAAGCCGAGTAGGTGAGAGTTGGCAGCCCGGCTCGTTATAAAAATTCTACAGCTGCAATGACAGCGTGTAACGGCAGATTTCGAACGGCTGTCAAAAATTCAGATATTAAGACAAAGATCCGAAAATATATAAATAAGGTCGTTGCAAGTTATGTAGGTGGTCACATGATCCCCAAAGCAAAATGTACACAGAGGTTGATCGCAGCATAGAGAAAATGGGGAAATCTTGTGCTGCTGTTGCTTGCACCAATAATAATGCCATTCAGTCGTCTGGAAAATACGGCAAAATAAGTTTCCATAAATTTCCACAAAATAATGAAGCCCTTTTGAAAGATTGGCTTGTTAAATTAAGAAGAATTGACAGTGGAAAGCCTTACAAACCAACAAAACATTCAGTTCTTTGCTCAGAGCACTTCGAGAAAAGCTGTTACAGGTACCAGAGGTTCACAAGTAAGTCAACGGTTTTGTTGCAATGAAAACTGGTTTTAAAGTGAAGATATAAAGAAATTAGTGGAAAATATATTTTTAAAACAAATATTAACCTTAAGCCGAACGCCCCTGTAACAGGGGCAATGAATTTGCAAAATAAATACAGCATGTTTCCTAATAGCAACCTCCTCATGCGGCATATCCTCTTAAAGCGAAGAAACTCGGCGAAAAGTTCGTGATGACCGTTTTTACCTAAACCGAACACAATTCAAGTACCAAGCAAGTAAAAAAGCATCTAGCAAAACATTAAATAAAATAAGATTAAATAATCAGTGCTCTATTGCAAGCGTTTCTACTGAATTTGTGATATGCATACAAACGATACCTCAAATGAAAAAGGACAGTCCACGGATTCCAACGATATAAGCCTTGTCATTTTAAATTGACACCACACTCAAAGAACAGCAGGCATACACTTTAAATGCTAGAGAGATGAGCAAAAATTTTTCTTACCTTTGATATTTTGTCATAAAAGCTGCCTGTGGGTAAATCTGCGCTTGCTATTGTTTTAGCCAGTCTATCTGAGAGTCCTCTCGCTATTATGCTATGCACTGAAAGACCTCAGCAGTATAATCACTTAAATGGTTTGTTTTTTGTATTTACGCTATAATTAACCGCTAAATATTCAACTGTTGTTTTCAAAGCCGGTTTATGACAGAGAAACCTTGCGCCAATATGCTCAAGTTCAAACACAGCACAGATATACAAGTGCTAAATCGACCAGTGAATATATGGTCTGTTGAGCTAGTGTCATGGATAAGGCGGAGCATTTGGACCTTAGGTTCAATATCCGGTTATACATGCGACATTTCAGAGCAAGGAAATACATTTTTTTGTATAAACAAATAATAATTAATCGATGCATTCCCATTCAATCAAAGCCATCTTCCTGAGTTACTTCGGGGATCACGTGACTTACACTACGGTTTCTGCATCCAGTGCAATGCCTCCATTGCATCCAGACAGCATGGAGATGTTGGTAATTTGTTTTTAACAATGATTTATTGGCTCCATAAGTGAAAAACTGAGGTTTAAAAATGCCATTTTTGCATTGACTCCAATTGTTTCCATGAGAGCGAAATTCAAAATGCTGTAAAAAATTCAGTTGAGATAAAATTCTGATATTTTCCAAACATCATCTACCATGACTCCAAAATTTTGTCATTTTTTTAAACTAGATAACTGGTCGCCACAGGGACCGAGTCGTGTATCTCCCCAATCCCCAAATTTCCAACAAAATGGCCGCCGGCAGCCATATTGGACATCCGAAATTGGCGAAAATCGGTCTTGAGCATTGTCATATATATATATATATCTTCGCCAGTGTAAAATTTGAAAACATTTGTGTCATAATTGTGGCTTCCAGAGCCCGGAACATAAAAAATTTCTGACAAAATGGCCGCCGGCAGCCATATTGGACATCCAAAATTGATGAAAATTGAAAATTGGTCTTGAGCATTGTCAGATATACATCTTCGCCTGTGTAAAATTTGAAAACAGTCCTGTAATAATAGTGGCTTCCAGAGCCCGGAACATAAAAAATTTCGGACAAAATGGCCGCCGGCAGCCATATTGGACATCCGAAATTGACGAAAATGGTCTTGAGCATTGTCATATATATATCTTTGCCTGTGTAAAATTTGAAAACTTTCCTGTAATAATTGTGGCTTCCAGAGCCCGGAACATAAAGCATTTTGGACAAAATGGCTGCCGGCAGCCATACTGGACGTCCGAAATTGATGAAAATCAGTCCTGAGCATTGTCATATATATATATATATATATATATATCTTTGCCTGTGTAAAATTTGAAAACATTCCTGTAATAATTGTGGCTTCCAGAGCCCAGAACATAAAATCTCTGTGGCGGCGATACTAAACCATAGTATCTCCCGACTATCGGCGTCGTGGAGATACAATGAACATTGAAAATGTATTCAGCAAGAATTTGCAGGTATATGTTTACAATACCGTTTACAGTCAAACATTTTGATGCACTGTAGGCTCAATTTTCGATAAATCAAAAATCTAGGTGGATCATTTCTATAGGACAATCTGAAGATGCTCTGTAGCAAGTTTGATGTCAATTGAGCAAAAATTGTGGGAGGAGATAGGATTAATAAGTTTTACAGTTTTTGAAAAAACAGAGTGATGGACTTCATAATTTGCAAGAAGTTTAAATGTACAAAAGTTTCTTCAGTTTTGGGGCTACATTTTGGTGAAAGTTGCAAATCTGTAGCACGTATGTTTGATTTGTTGGGAATTTTCAAAATTTTGAAATTTAGAGGCCTGCTGTAGCGCCACCATCAGGACTATTGGCCTGTTTTTGCAGTTGAGGCAATCTGGCATGGGACTGGACCTTTGTGCAAAGTTAGGTGATTTTTTGCTCATGGGAAGTAGGATTTCCTCGGAAGAAGAAGAAGAACATGCAGCAAAACAATAGGGTCCTGGCAGCTTAGGCTGCCCGGCCCCTAATGACTCACACCTGTTTTATGTTTATTTTGTGTAAAGAAAATTAAGAACTTTACACTTGCATGCATCAATGCATAGGATAATTAACTTTTGTTTGACTTGAATCAGTAAATATATTAGGCCTTGTGCAATTATTTGCATTGCAGCATAACAAAGTCAATATGGACTTGGGGCTTTCAATTCCCACGGCAGGCATTGCATTTCTCGCATAAATTGAAGTTAGGGTTAAAAAATAAAATGATAAATGAAAAATCTCCGACTAATTAAGAAAAATCAACAGCTTAAAAGAATTCTGGGATTGCAATTGTAGTTGCAGCTGCAACCCCAATTCCGAAATAGTTGGCTGGGTTGGACGAAGTGTAAATTGTCAATAAAATCAAAATGCAATGACTTTCAGATCACATAAGCCAATATGTTATTTAGAATAGAACATTGATAACATTTCAAATGTTGAAACTGAGACATTTAACATTTTTATCCAGAAAATGAGCTTATTTCAAATTTTCTGGCTGTAACAGATCTCAAAAAAGTTGGGACACAGGCAAAAAAGGGCTGAAAAAGCATTAAATATATAAGAGAATCACCTGAAGGAACATTTAGCAAGTAATTCAGTTAACTAGCATCAGGTGTGTAACATGATTGGCTATAAAAGGGATGTCTTAGAGAGGCTAAGTCTCTTAGAAGTAAAGATAGCCAGAGGCTCTCCATCTGTGAAAAAAATTGCGGAATACTTTAAAAACAATGTTCCTCAACGTCAAATTGCAAAGGCTTTGAAGGTCTCATCATCGACAGTGCAATCAAAAGATTCAGAGAAAGTGGAAAAATCTCTGTGCGTAAGGAACAAGGCTGAAGACCTTTACTGTATGCCCGCGATCTTCGGGCCCTCAGACGCCACTGCATCACTCACTGGCATGATTCTGTCATTGACATTACGAAATGGGCCCAGGAATACTTCAGGAAACCACTGTCTGTAAACACAGTCTGCCGTGCCATCCACAGATGCCACCTAAAACTCTATCATGCAAACAGGAAGCCATTGTTGAGCATGATCCAGAAGAACCACAGTGTTCTGTGGGCCAAGGCTCATTTAAAATGGACTGTAGAAAAGTGGCAAAGTGTCCTGTGGTCAGACAAGTCCAAATTTGACATTCTTGTTGGAAATCATGGGCGTCGTGTCCTCCGGGCTAAAGAGGAGAAAGACCATCCCCTCCTGTTATCAGCATTCAGTTCAAAAGCCAGCATCTCTGATGGTATGGGGATGCATTATAGTGCATATGGTGCGGGACACTTGCATGTTTTAAAAAGTACCAAGAATGCTGAAAGGTATATAAGGGTTTTAGAGCAACATATGCTCCCCTCCAGATGGCATCTATTCCAGGGAAAGCCTTGTATATTTCAGCAGGACAATGCAAAACCACATACTGCAGCTATTACAACACCGTGACTTCGTAGTAGAAGAGTCCGTGTGCTGAACTGGCCTGCCTGCAGTCCTGATCTTTCACCGATTGAGAACATTTGGCGCATAATTAAATGAAAAGTCTGTCAAAGGAGACCCAAAACTCTCCAGCAGCTGGAAGCCTGTATTAAACAAGAGTGGGATCAAATTCCAGTGGCTAAACTCAAGAAACTTGTCTCCTCAATGCCCAGACACCCAGAAAGGCTTGTTACAACTAGTAATGTAACAACAACACATAGTGTAACAAGTGTTACACTATGTGTTGTTGTTACATTATGTATCAACTATCCTACGCATAATGTAACAATATGACGCAGTGTAACATTTTTACTTACTAACGCATAATGTTACAATTTTTGACGCATAGTGTAACATTTTCTAATGCACAATGTTACAACCCCTTCAACGCATAATGTAACAAGTCCTGAACATTTATCCTACAGGATTTTCCTTACAAAAAATCAACAAGGTCAGGTTATCCCAAAAATGCCCCAGTTCAGAACTTGCGCTGTTGCTGATAGCTGACTCTGCTGCATGGATGTTAACATTATATTTTAGTTGATCTTGGTGAGCTTATGTCATGGTGTGGCGTCCGTCGTCTGTTGACATGGTCAACATCGCAAAGCGGCGCGTTTTGTTATCCTTTGGACCTAGACTTCTGATTTTTGGTGTGTGTATGGGTCTTGGCAAAAGGAGAAATACCAGAAATCAAGCAGCTCTAGGACCCTTATTCTTTGAGCTATACTTTTGATATTTGGTTTGCGGGGGCATCTAAGCGTACATAATACCAAAAATCAGCCCAGTTTGATGTGTTTTCTTGCCACCAGGGAGCCCAATGTGATAAGCCTAAGCCTATCTGAGAGCATCAAGGCGTACCAGTCGCTTCTTTTCTGGTCAATATCAGGCTCTACATGTAATTTGCTCTGTGTAGGCGCACACACTACACAATTTTATACTAGACTTGCACCGATTACAATTTTTTTGGGCAGATTCCGATTTCCGATTTGGAGATTGTTTGGACAGTCGATACCGATTTTGGCTGATTCCGATTTCGTTTTTTCAAAACCACTTCACAGCACACAAGATATTGCAATATTTTCTAACTTTCCTTTATTGGAACATTTTAACCAAGATACAACCAGCTTTTCAATAATCATGTAAAACAAACAAACAAACAAAAACAAACAGTGACAGGTTAAGAAACATTTGCCTTTTTGTTCACATAACTTCAGGAGCAGTATTAAAATAAAGTAAAAAAAAAAAAAAATCTTGGTGTATAGCATTTGTGGGTAATTTGTGGAATAGAAAAAAAGGAAAAATATTCCCCGAGGCAAATTCACATAGGTCTTCTTCACATCTACAAAGAGCAGAGCTATGAACTTTCTTTTCATAAGAACTAGAAAAAAGATGCACATTTGAACAGGCTGCCATGGAACATGCATATTTGCCCAATAGTAATGTGTAATTTTTCGGTATGAAAACAGTTCCATTAATTGGCCATGTAGGCCTAGAATAAATAACTGAAACTAAAATAGATAGGCCTATAGCAGCATTAAGATATTTGACAGACCACACACATGACAATGGGCTCAGAATGGGAAGAAATGCGAGTGCCCATATTGTTGTTATGGTCACACACTTGACTAGACTATTTGCACATTAATGGCAAATTAATTTTGCACATTATTTATTTATTTATTTTTTTGCAAACAGAAGCATTTGTGTTTTGGATGCCGGGTTTGGATGTCTTTTTTTTCTTTGAAATCGCGTCATTTTCAGCAGCACAACCATGCCCAACATTAGGAGAATACAACCAACTTTACTTTTATGCACGGGTTTGTATACCATTCTTATTGTCTTAACTGTAATGTCTTTCAGTTACTGTGGAAAGTTTAAACTCTCTGGAATTGGATAATAAACTAGTCAATCAATACATTATTACCTCGGAAGTTTTACGTGGGCGTGAACTATAAATGTGCATTATGCAGATGAGCTTTTGTAAATTATTGAGTTATTGGCTATCAACATGAGTACTTACAAGGATATAAGGGAGTACTGAATTCGTCGATGGAGGAGTCTATGCGTAAATCTATGGTAGGGAACTACGGGTTTTTCATATGTGAAGACTATAATTGATAGCAGAATGACATAGTATCAACACCATGTTGAATTTTTGCTTCAGAAAACTGATTTTTCTTTACTACCAAGATACTATTTGCTCACTGTAGCTGAAGTGGTTGCTACAGAGGACAACATTTTTTTTTTTGAACTGCTTGATAGATACTACTGGCAAGTATATTGAGCAATTTCCACATCAGGCTTAGCTGAGGAGTTTAATTCAGGTAACTCCTGAAAAAAAGGGATTGGAGTGAACTCGTCCATATTCTAAACCGTGTTCAAGCTCGGATTGCTTGGAACATTCAATAACTGATCCGGGTGTGCCATCTAGTGATACCATATTGTAACTGCGTGCATAAATTTGCAGCTCCATGTCAGCAGCCGGACACATCTGCACAAAGGGGTCAGACTGGCGCTTTAGACTGGCAAATTTTAGACTGACCGGCCGGTCGCGGGTCATGGCCAATCACGTGAAAACCGGCCTGATTCCGAGCATTGCCGATTAATCGGTGCAAGTCTATAAATTTATTTCTTTCATACCCGGCTCAAGCTCAGGGTAGATGGATCTGCATGAATTGCCATCCCTCGCAGTTCCAGTCAAACAAAATCTGAGATTTTATTATTTTATTACTAATTTGACTGATCTTGATGCCAAAAGACTAGTTTGTATAGGCTCAAGTTTGTAGGTAAGGTGCAATAAGGCGGAGTCATAATACAGCTGCGACTTCTACCTAACCGGGCCTTACATTTTTGGAAAGCGCATGTCTTCGAGATTCATTTAAGGCGACTCACATTCTGATATTCGGTATTCTGATATTCTGATATTCACATTCTGATATTCGGGCAGTTGCAACAGAACATTCCTAGTTTCCCACCATACCATTCGCTGACTTTGGATGCCCCTAACGATGACGAGGGAAATAGGTAAGTGCCACCTTTGCCGCCCAAATGAGGTCATCTGCGCGCAATCATGATATTCATGCACATGAGCTACAGCATCCGTAGTAATCAACTTGACTCTAGTTGTCTTCTACTATCACTTTCAATGGTTTAGGCCAGCTCAAGCCTATGTCATAGGCCTATTGTACTTGATGCTGTATTGGTAAGGAACACACAAGTACAGAGAATGAACCCTTGGGACACTTTGAACATGTCTTCTTCTCCTATTCACAGAATTCTGATAATCATACTAGTATATTAACAGTCATATCGAATTTGGCCCTCGAAGGTGCTTCTTACTTGTAGGAGAGTCCTAAGTTCAATGTAATTTTAGGCTGTGCCAATTCCGAAAGGCCTACTAGCAGGGAGCCAGACAAAGAGGGGGCCGACCTCGCCTTTTGGATTGAAATTCATGGTCAATTTCGAAGAATTTCGATGAATTCCTGCACCTGGTCAAATTCAAAGAATTTTCACCAAATAGAGGGGCGCGGCCGGGTCAACCCCTTTTGTATCCCAGCCTGACAAAGGAGGCCTATGCCTGTAAACTTGGTCCCATTGAACAGTGTAATACCAATAGAATATTTGATTTTGGCACTAGTTGCTGCCATAGGCCTAGTCAGTTTGTGGGGTCTAACATCTCTGGGTAATGCTATTTGCATGCCAATTGGTCAGGCTTATTAAATATTAATGAGCAGTCGCGAATTGCCGATTTCTGAACTTGATACAGCCAATCAGAAGAATTCATGGGCCACGTGGCTACGTTCTTACTGTAAAATGGCTAAAAGGGCATGAGATAGTGGTAGCTGAGAGAATAGGGGTAAAAAATAGATAAGAATGATCTGACTGATTAGTTGCTTTGCTCTTTGGATATCCCATTGGCTTTGGCACCAAAATCATGAGGCAATGGGTACAAAATCATCGAAGATGCATGTGGGTAGCAATGTAGTTTGAGTTGAAACAATGTAAGTCCATGGCACATGGACAGTCTGTTCTAAAGCTCACCGTACCACACAAAGAACTTACGAGTTTTCCTTAATTGTGTGGAATTGTGCTGGTGAGACATAACAACCATGTCAACCCTATTTAAAACAAAGAAAATGACAACTCTTTTCCTGGATTTAAAGATCAGCCCCTGGTGAGGGTTTACATATGTGGAGCCTAAGTATTCATGAGCCCGACAAAATGTAAGATTGATACCTATTCCTGTTTTATTGAGTTGTTGATGCGTTTGGTCTGATTAGTGGTTTGGTATGGTGTTGTTACATTATGCGTTGAAGGGGTCGTAACATTATGCGTTAGAAAATGTTGTTACACTATGCGTCAAAAATTGTAACACTATGCGTTAGAAAATGTTGTTACACTGCGTCAAAAATTGTAACATTATGCGTTAGTAAAAATGTTACACTATGAGTCATATTGTAACATTATGCGTAGGATAGTTGATGCATAATGTAACAAAAACACATAGCGTAACACCTGTTACATTATGCGTCGTTGTTACATTACTAGTTGTAACAAGGCTCACTACAAATTAGACAAAAAGTTATCAGACAGTTTTTGAGATATTAATGAAGGACTGAAAAAATGAGCACAAACACTGATGTTTTAAGTCCAAAATGCTGAATTTCTCAAAAACCGGGACATAGAATTTTCACATTTTTGCGGGGGATCATCAGAACATCATAAGGAAGGCTCGCAACAAATTAGACAAAAAGTTATCAGACAGTTTTTGAGATATTCAGATTTAAAGTGAAAAGTTGACGCCGAACAGACAGACAGACGGACGCCGGACGACTCGGCATTAGAAAAGCTCCGCTGACTGTGACTGTCGTCGCAGCGGAACTAAAAAAATTTGCTTTTGCACATTGAAGTTCTTTCACAACCTTATTTCTTAGTGAAGTAAAAATCTGTCTATCACTTACCCTTTTAGTTTTGAGCCATATTTTAAGAGCATGGTCTCTACATTTCATCAGTGACCATAAATTTTCATTTAACCAGGGAAGGTGATTCTTTTTTTAATGTTTTTATTCTAATTTTTTAAATAAATGTAGTCATTGTTTCTTGGATCACAGTCATAAAAGTATTACAATTGTCACTAACATGTTTGTGAAGGAGCTGATCAGCCCTACTGATGTTAGTTAGAGTTTGTGTCAAATTTGGGATCTCCCTCCTTGGCATTCTCATTTGCCTAGGTCTTCCCGTATGTGAATCTATTTTTAGATAGTGTTCTCAAAAAAAAAATTAAGTTATGGTCTGACAAACCAGTAACAAAATTGAAGGACTTCTGAATCCGCTCAGGCTTATTTGTGAAAACAAGGTCTATACAAGTTTCAGAAAAAGCAGTTAATCTAGTAGGCCCTTCTATTAATTGAGAAAACTTAATTTATCTAGTTATAATTTTAACCATTTCCCATTTGTTTTATCCAGCCAGTTAATATTTAGATCTCCAAATAGTATAACTTCATTCTTCATATCACATTCCTGGCAAATTCATTTGGACATAAATTAGACTTTGCCTGACTTCTCACAAGCTTAAATGGGATAGTTTACCCAAAATTTAAAATTAAGCTGTGTTTCCACTCGCTGGAAATACTGTCTGTGCATTCAGATCATTTTGCTGGGAAGTGATGAATTTTTATATTTAAGATATTTAGCAGATATTCTAAAAGACTCACTATGATTCTACAATTCAGAATACCAGAGTGAGCCTCTCTTTAGTGGACACAAAGCCAATACCTGCACACACACCCATACACAAAACCCCGATCCTTAAAAAGTTAGCGCAAAATGGAAAATGAAAATAAAATCAAAAAGGAGGGAGTTTAAAAGTTCATCAATCTTCTACTATATTGAAAACGCTACACCCTACAACAACTCATTATTTGATGCTTTGACTCATAGGTTTTCAATTTTGGCCTTGGGGGCATCCTGTCTATGCTGATTTTTGGTCCAACTACAATTGATATCAAGCTATTAATCTATTTTAATTTAATGCACTTCATGAGAGCTGTTTGTAAGCCACATTTTGATGGGATATCCACCAGATAATTTTCACCAAAACATTTCATATCTAGTCGTCATGCTGTCTGCGATCAAATACAAGTCAAAGTAAGTATAGTAATCACTGCTTTCAGTTTTCATACACATTTTCCACACAGTCCCAACTTCTTTCGAGTTCTGGTTGAATATCGTGAGGTCCATAAATATTTGGACAGTGACATAATTTTCATTGGTTTAGCTATGTCTGCTTCATAGACAGTTGCCATATTTTCTGGTGGAGGCCTGGTCTTTATTAAAGAGTCTGCATCCACCCCACAAAGGAGGATGCAGTTCTTATATCTATAAACTCATTATGCCATATGAAACTATCTTAACCGTGTCTAGGAAGAGCCAATACCGTTACGCAGATGTTTGGTCCCTACCATATTTCTGCATTTTCATTTGTTCATTCACTAAAGTTTTGCCCTCCTCCAGTGTTCGTTGCTACCCCCTTTATTTCGGTGTTTGCGGTCTAATGTGACCGGTCTGTTTTAAGTGCTCTTATATTTACAAAAAAACCATAAATCATCACTAAATTTAGTTTAAAACCTTTTTCAACTATGAAACAATGTCTTCAACTCATCCCTAACATGAGTAATTGCAGTGATTACACAAAGAACAGACACCAACATGTATTTTTAAAGAAGCATTTATTGTAAAAAACAAAAAAAAACAAGCAGGCAAATTCAAAACAGGGACCATATGAACACAATCTCGACATGAACAGTCCTGTGTGTGTGTGTGTGTGTGTGTGTGTGTGTGTGAAAGTGAGTGAGTAGTGAGAGAGAGAGAGAGAGAGAGAGAGAGAGAGCGAGTGTGTTCACACACGAGTGGCAATGTACAATCACCTTGGAGTGTGCCTTGCAAACACAGGCATGGCATTTGTGGTATGGTTGGCTGGTTATATTGTCTCTCAGGGCACATAGCCGGCACAGACATCCTCCTCTATCTCCTGTTCAATTATATGGTCCAGAGCTTCTTGGAGAGACAGCCGCTTACTCAGTTGCCTACTCATTGTGTTCACAGAGTAAAATGAGAGCAAGGCACAAAGAAAGGTCTATGTGTGCTTTGTAGGAAGATATGATACATTGTTTAGTCTTGAGGGTGTGGTTCATGTAGCAAGTGGGCACAAAGCGCGAGAAAGTGGCAGGTTCCTGTGACAACCTTCAGTTTATTTGGAAAGTATGTTTCACCAGGGGCGGAGGGGAAGGGTGAGGGTAGGGCACACAAAGCACGAAAAAGAGACAGGTTCCCGCAACTCAGGGAAGTTAGTGAAATCAACTATAGACTGCTCTCAGCTATCTTCAGACGGTCTTTAGAAACTGGAGAAATACCAAATGATTGGAAGCAGGGCAATATAATACCAACATATAAGAAAAGGGACTGTACTGAGCCAGGAAATTACAGGCCAGTCGATTTAACTTGCATTGCATGCAAAATGCTGGAATCTATCATAATAGATGAGCTGGAATTATTTCTTGAACGTAATATACTCAAAATTTGATAGGGATCATAGGAATTTTTTTGTGAAATGACATGCAAATTTGGTAACTGCCACTGATGAACAATATATTGGATAAATGACATGCAGTCAGACACAAAACACATTTGCAAGTGCATTTAATGACATTAAATGAGCATGCAGCCTCACACTTTTTATTTTCACGAACACTTCATGGTTTCACCTCTGACATGTAAAGTGAAAACAGACAGTGTTCGTTTTACCACAGATGTTTCATTACCACACAACGCCGGGTAATGTCAATCAGAACCCGGATGCTTGCAATTGGCCTCTTCAACAAGGGCATTTCCGAATTCTAGAGTTGTGGGTTGACAACGTGGCGCAGGTCATGCTCTGGGTCAATCCGGCGAGAACCCGGATGCAATTGTTTATTTTTATTTTATTTAACCCCTTTATTTAACCAGGAATCCCGTTGTTCCAATTCTTTTTCAACAAGGGCATTTGCACAGCCAATTGGATCTATGAGATTAGGTGGCAGGTCTAAAGAGGATTGTGCCCACCGGGAACCCCTACTCTTATCGACCGGAAACCACAGTGAGTCAACCTGCAGCGTGTTCCACACTCAATAGGGTTTAGGGGGATTATTCCACCAGAGGGAAGATCGCCACCTACTGGCCCACCAACACCTCTTCCAGCAGCAACTTGGGTTTCCTCGGTGGTCTCCCCATCCAAGTACTAACCAAGCCCACGCCTGCTTAGCAGTCCATGCGGACAATTGTCTAGTGGTATGGCTGCTATGTCTCTTGGAAATTGATTCACCACCCTAGCACGATGGGGACGGGCATTATCATCCATCAAGATGAAATCAGGGCCAACAGCACCAGCGTATGGTCTTACGCACACATTGAGGATCTCATCCCTGTACCGCACCCTGTCATCGTCCCTCTCCCCATGATATGCAGGTCCGTTCTGCCGTTCCTGCTTATTCCTCCCCAGACCATAATTGATCCGCCACCATAACGGTCGTGTTCGTTGATGTAGGCATCATTAAATCGCTCACGCCGTCTTCGCCACACCCGCTGCCTCCTGTCAGTAAAGTCCAAGCAATATCGGGACTCATCAGTAAAGAGAACTGGAGCCCAATCGCTGTGTGTCCATGTGACATGATCGTGAGCCCAATCCAAACGGTCACGCCTATGACGCACGGTCAGTGGGATTCAACACATGGCCTTCTTGAGTTGAGGCCGGCAGTATGAAGACGATTCCGTATCGCCTGAGTGGATACCCTGACCCCCGAGGCATTATGAAGGTCATTTCGTAGGGTGGTGGCTGTCCAGAAGTGTGAGAAAGTGGTCTTGTCGTTGTGTAGTCGATCTCTGACGACCACCCCCATGACGGTGTGCTGCTGTACCAAACATTTGATGCCGGTTCCACGCTCTGTTCACAACGCTTTGGCTGACGTTAAGTGCATTAGCAACATGACGCTGTGAGAAGCCAGAGTCAAGCATTCCGATGCATCTTCCCAATTGCTCTGAAGTCAATCGACGTCTAAGACGTTGAGGAGACATTGTTATTGCTAAATGTAATGCAAAAAATTTGGGAACTTCCAAATTTTCACCAACAAGCAACACACACGTCTGAGTTGAAATGGTGAAGTGTTAGTCCAAGCCAAAATGTGAGGCTGCACGCTCATTTAATGTCATGAAATGCTCGTGCAAATGTGTTTTGTGTCTGACTGCATGTCATTTATCCAATATATTGTTCATCAGTGGCAGTTACCAAATTTGCATGTCATTTCACAAAAAAATTCCTATGATCCCTATCAAATTTTGAGTAGTATATATTTTGAGGGCTTGCCAACATGGTTTCCGTAAGGGAAGGTCATGCCTAAAAAACCCTCTGGAATTCTTTGAAGAGGCCACCAAGACTTATGATCAGAGCATGGCTTATGACATGATATAATTGGCTTTTCAGAAAGCATTTGATACAGTACCGCATAAGAGACAAATTTTTAAAATGAGCTCCATTGGAGTTACAGGAGGTATTCTGAAGTGGATTCAAAACTGGTTACAAGACAGAACACAAAGAGTGGTGGTCAATGGTATCTCATCGGAGCTAGGTATGGTGGGGAGTGGCGTCCCTCAGGGATTGGTGCTGGGGCCCCTGCTCTTCCACATCTACATTAATGACCTTGATAGGAGTATTGCGAGCAAATTAGATAAATTTGCAGATGATACTAAATTGGGAGGTTTGGCAAACAGTTTAGAGTCCCCTAAAGTGATTTAGGATGATTTAGATAGTATACAGAATTGGGCAGAAATGTGGATAATGAAATTTAACGTAGCAAAATGTAAAGTTCTCCATGTAGGTAATTAAAACATTAGACAGGATTACTTCATAGGAGGTTCGAAACTGGAATGTGCTCCACATGAAAAAGATTTGGGAGTGATTGTTGACCAAACCCTTACAGGTCCTAGTCATTGTGCCATAGCAGTAAAAAAGTCCAACAGGATGCTTGGATATACTGTATAGCCAAAAGCATTGTATATAAATCCAAGGAGGTCATACTTCCTTTGTCCAACACATTCGTCAGGCCACATCTAGAGTATTGTGGACAGTTATGCGGACCATACTTTAAGAAAGATATAGAGGGTCTAGAAAAAGTTCAGAGAAGAGCCACTGAGATAATTCCAGGTATAAAAGACAAAAGCTATGAGAAGAGGCTGATGATCGTTAATCTCTTTAGTCTTAAAAAAAGAAGACTTAGGGGCGATCTGATTGAGGTCTTGAAATATGTTAAAGGGATTAACAAAGTGAACTAGAAAAGACAGTTTCTGAAGAAACCGTGAGTGGGATTGCTGTCTGCTGAAGCTGCTGATGCTGAACTGCTATTGCAGAATTAAGACAGAAATTGTTTGAATAAAAGTCAAATTTCTTAGAGTGTGAATCACTGTAATGTTACCATGAATTGCTGAAAATATGAGAGAGTAGAAAGTCTATTGAAACAAGAGTGAATAGTTGTCAAACTTGGAAAAACATTTAATGTGAGTGAAACTGGAAATGTTAGTAATGCCCTAGGGCGTTGCTAGGCAGTTGCTATGGTGTTCTGTGTGGTTGCTAGGGCGTTGCTAGGTGGTTGCAATGGTGTTCCAGGTGGTTTAGGCGGTTGCTGAGGTGTACCGGGTGGTTGAAAGGCAGTTGCTATGGTGTTCAAGGTGGTTGCTAAGGCGTTGCTAGGTGGTTGCTAAGGATTTTTGGGCAGTTGCTAAGGCATTGCTAAGCGGTTGTTAAGATGTTCAGGGTGGTTGCTAAGGCATTGCTAGGTGGTTGCTAATGATTTTTGGGAGGTTGCTAGGGCATTGCTAGGCGGTTGCTATGGTGTTCTGGGTGGTTGCTAGGGCATTGCTAGGTGGTTACCATGGAGTTCCTGGTGGTTGCTATGGCGTTGCAAGGCGGTTGCTTTGGTGTTCCTGATGGTTGCTAGGGTGTTGCTAGGTGCTTGCTATGGTGTTCTGGGTGGTTTCTAGGGCGTTGCTAGGCAGTGGCTATCGTATTCCGGGTGGTTGTTAGGGCATTGCTAGGCGGTTGCTATGGTGTTCTGGGTGGTTGCTACGGCGTTGCTAGGCAGTTGCTATGGTGTTCTGGGTGGTTGCTAAGGTGTTGCTAGGCAGTTGCTAAGGTGTTCTGGGTAGTTGCTAGGGCATTGCTAGACGGTTGCTATGGTGTTCTGGGTGGTTGTTAGGGCGATTGCTATGGTGTTCTGGGTGGTTGCTAAGGCGTTGCTAGGTGGTTGCTAAGGTGTATCAGGTGGTTGCTAGGGTGTTGCTAGGCAGTTGCTAAGGTGTTCTAGGGCATTGCTAGGCAGTTGCTATGGTGTTCTGGGTGGTTGCTATGGCGTTGCTAGGCAGTTGCTAAGGTGTTCTAGGAGGTTGCTAGGGCATTGCTAGGCAGTTGCTATGGTGTCGTGTGTGGTTGCTAGGGTGTTGCTAGGTGCTTGCTATGGTGTTCTGGGTGGTTGCTAGGGTGTTGCTAGGCGGTTGCTAAGGTGTTTTGGGTGGTTGCTAAGGCGTTGCTATGCAGTAGGCAAAGCATTCCTGATGGTTGCTAAGGCTTGGCTAGGCAGGTCCTATGATGGTCTGGGTGGTTGCTTGGCTCTGATCAGACCAGGCTAGAGTGTGGCTAGAGTTCCACATTCATTTCTAATGGGAAAAATTTTTCGGAAAACGTGGAATATCTCGGAAATTATGAATTTTTGGAAAATTCTGAATACACCCGATAATGTCTGAATCGGGCTGAATAATTGGAAATTTGAAAGGTTTGAATATGTTGAAGTATGTGGAAGTAGTTAAGGTCCGTAAAACGGTGGAAGAGGAGGAACAATAAACAAAAAAACTGGAAGAATAACATATTCAAATATAGCCGCAAGCAGCAATTCCAGGGTTCAAGCCACGAAAGACCATTAGTAGTTGAAAGCTTTAACAGCTTAATTAACAAGTGTTGCCACTAAATGTGGCCATGTCCCCCGCCAGATGACGGAATTCGACTGGGGTCGGCGTATCACAAAATTACACATTGAAGCCAAAGATGAATTAAATCGGTCAAAGCGTTCTCGAGATTTCGCGTTCATAACAAATGGGACGTGACGGACAGATGGCCAGACGGATGGACTGATGGGGCTGAATACTATGTCCTCCGGCCCTAATACACCTTGACACCAAAGATGAATAGAATCAGTCAAACCGTTCTTGAGATACTGCGTTCACAACAAACGGGATGGAACAGACAGACGGCCAGACAGATGGAGCTGAATTCCATATCCCCCGCCCCTAATACACCTTGACACCAAAGATGAATGGAATCGGTCAAACCGTTCTTGAGATATCATGTTGACAAGGTATTTGTAAGTGGTCAAATGGTCGCAATGACCTTGAGAATAATGGCAAGGTCACGTAAATCGAGTGGGCTGTGAGCACTCCCCTAATACATCTTGACACCAAAGATGAATGGAATCGGTCAAACCGTTCTTGAGATATCGCGTTCACAACAAACGGGATATGACGGACAGACGGACGGACGGACGGAGCTGAATACTATGTCCCCCGCCCCTAATACACCTTGACACCAAAGACGAATGGAATCGGTCAAACCATTCTTGAAATACCACGTTAACAACAAACGGGACATGATGGAAGGATGGACGGACGGACGGAGCTGAATACTATGTCCCCCGCCCCCAATACACCTTGACACTAAAGATGAATGGAATCGGTCGAACCGTTCTTGAGATATCATGTTGACAAGGAATTTGTAAGTGGTCAAATGATCGTAATGACCTTGAGAATAATGCCAAGGTCACGGTAATCTACTGGGGTCGGCGTATCACACCAATATACCTTAACACCAAAGATGAATGGAATCGGTTAAACCGTTCTTGAGATATCGCGTTCAGAACAAACGGGACATGACGGACGGCCGGACAGAGCTGAATACTATGTCCCCCGCTCCGCCGCTATCATGGCGGGGGGACAAAACCACTTTAAGAGTGTGTTGCAGGTATTTATGTGGACCTATTTTGCCAGTGTAATGATTGGACCAACAACTTATGATGTATAGTCTGATTTGTGTTATGTTAGGCTATTTTGTGCATTTGTGGCACCCCCTACTGGTCGATTTGATTGAAACTTTCAGGCTATGTTTCAGGTTCTTATGTGCACATATCCTGTGAGTTTTGTAATGATTGGAAAAACTATTTATGATTTATAGTCTGATTTGTGTTATACCACGTTGCTTTATTTTGCATTTATAGCGCCCCCTATCGGACAATTTGAATGAAATTTTTAGGGTATGTTTCAGGTACTGATATAAATATATCCTGTGAGTTTTATGGCTATAGGACAAACAACTGCTGATTTATAGTCTGATTTGTGTTATACCATGCTGCTTTGTTTTGCATTTATAGCGCCCCCTATCAGTCAATTTGAATGAAATTTTCTGGGTATATTTCAGGTTTTTATATGAATATATCCTATGAGTTTTATGGCTATAGGACAAACAATTGCTGATTTATCGTCTGATTTGTGTTTTTGCGCCCCCTATGGGCCAATTTGCATGAAACTATCAAGGTATGTTCCTGGCACTTATATGGACATATTCTGCAAGTTCTGTGATGATTGGCCAAATGGTTGTTGAATTTTGTCCATTTATGTGCTAAGCCACGCCCCTGCTGAAGTTCATTGGTCAATATCTTGGAAAAGAAATGAGATTTCAACAAGCTTCACGCAATTTTTGATAAGCGTGGTCTACTGATGATCCACAGCAAATTTCGAAGGAATTGGACCTACGGCCTAGGAGGAGATGTCAAAAATGTGTTTTTCAAAAAATTCAAAATTTCAGAAAATCAAATATGGCGGATCTCAGAGGTCCTTATGGGAAAGTTGTAGAGATAGGTCCAAGGAATGTCTATACCGAGTTTCGTGTGAATCGGACTTACAGCCTAGGAGTTATGACCTTTAAAGTAAAAACCTGTTTTTCTTGAATTATAGCCCCACTATCAGGCCGATTGAGTTAAAAATGCCTTGGGTAGCATTTACACACAACTTCCAACCAATTTGCAAAATTTCAGGTCTCTACCATTTACCATCTCACGGGAATTTGTGAAAACATTTCTGAAGAAGAAAAGAAATAATAATAATAATAATAATAATAATAAAAAAAAAATATAGCCGCAAGCGGCAATTCCGGGGTTCAAGCCACGAAAGACCATTCGTAGTTGAAAGCTTTAACAGCTTAATTAACAAGTGTTGCCACTAAGCATGGCCATGTCCCCTGCCAGGTGACGGAAATCGACTGGGGTCGGCATATCACAAAATTACACATTGAAGCCAAAGATGAATAAAATCGGTCAAAGCTGTCTCGAGATTTCGCGTTCACAACAAACGGGACGTGACGGACGGACGGCCGGACGGACGGACTGATAGAGCAGAATACTATGTCCCCCGGCCCTAATACACCTTGACCCCAAAGATGAATGGAATCGGTCAAACCGTTCTTGAGATATTGCATTCACAACAAACGGGATGGGACGGATGGACGGCCGGACGGAGGGAGCTGAATTCTATATTCCCCGCCCCTAATACACCTTGACACCTAAGATGAATGGAATCGGTCAAACCGTTCTTGAGATATCATGTTGACAAGGTATATGTAAGTGGTCAAATGGTCGTAATGACCTTGAGAATAATGGCAAGGTCACGTAAATCGAGTGGGCTGTGAGCACTCCCCTAATACACCTTGACACGAAAGATGAATGGAATCGGTCAAACCGTTCTTCAGATAACGCGTTCACAACAAACGGGACATGACAGACGGACGGACGGACGGAGCTGAATACTATGTCCCCCGGCCACAATACACCTTGACCCCAAAGATGAATGGAATCGGTCAAACCGTTCTTGAGATATTGCATTCACAACAAACGGGATGGGACGGACGGACGGCTGGACGGAGGGAGCTGAATTCTATATTCCCCGCCCCTAATACACCTTGACACCTAAGATGAATGGAATCGGTCAAACTGTTCTTGAGATATCATGTTGACAAGGTATTTGTAAGTGGTCAAATGGTCGTAATGACCTTGAGAATAATGGCAAGGTCACGTAAATCGAGTGGGCTGTGAGCACTCCCCTAATACACCTTGACACCAAAGATGAATGGAATCGGTCAAACCGTTCTTGAGATATCGCGTTCACAACAAATGGGACATGACGGACAGACGGACGGACGGACGGAGCTGAATACTATGTCCCCCGGCCCCAATACACCTTGACCCCAAAGATGAATGGAATCGGTCAAACCTTTCTTGAGATATTGCATTCACAACAAACGGGATGGGACGGACGGACGGCTGGACGGAGGGAGCTGAATTCTATATTCCCCGCCCCTAATACACCTTGACACCTAAGATGAATGGAATCGGTCGAACCGTTCTTGAGATATCACATTTACAACAAACGGGACAGGACGGACAGACGGACGGGTGGACGGAGCTGAATACTATGTCCCCCGCCCCTCATACACCTTGACATCAAACATGAATGGAATCGGTCGAACCATTCTTGAGATATCACGTTTACAACAAATGGGACATGGCGGAAGGACAGACGGACAGACGGAGCTGAATACCATGTTGCCTGCCCCTAACACGCCTTGACACCAAAGATGAATGGAATCGGTCAAACCGTTCTTCAGATATCACGTGCACAACAAACGGGACGGGACGGACGGACGGATGGCCGGGCGGACGGATGGAGCTGAATACTATGTCCCCCGCCCCTAATACACCTTGACACAAAAGATAAATGGGATCGGTTGAACCGTTCTTGAGATATCATGTTGACAAGGAATTTGTAAGTGGTCAAATGATCGTAATTACCTTGAGAACAATGCCAAGGTCACGGAAATCTACTGGGGTCGGCGTATCACACCAATATACCTTAACACCGAAGATGAATGGAATCGGTCAATCCGTTCTTGAGATATCGCATTCAGAACAAACGGGACATGACGGACGGCCGGACGGAGCTGAATATTATGTCCCCCACTCCGCTCGCTATCGTGGCGGCGGGGGACAAAAACCACTTTAAGAGTGTGTTGCAGGTATTTATGTGGACCTATTTTGCCAGTGTAATGATTGGAATAACAACTGATGACGCATAGTCTGATTTGTGTTATGTTAGGCTATTTTGTGCATTTATGGCACCCCCTACTGGTCAATTTGATTGAAACTTTCAGGCTATGTTTCAGGTTCTTATGTGGACATATCCTGTGAGTTTTGTAATGATTGGAAAAACTATTTATGATTTAGAGTCTGATTTGTATTATACCACGTTGCTTTGTTTTGCATTTATAGCGCCCCCAATAGGACAATTTGAATGAAATTTTCAGAGTATGTTTCAAGTACTTATATGAATATATCCAGTGAGTTTTATGGCTATAGGACAAACAATTGCTGATTTATAGTCTGATTCGTGTTATACCACGCTGCTTTGTTTTGCATTTATAGCGCCCCCTATCAGTCAATTTGAATGAAATTTTCAGAGTATGCTTCAAGTACTTATATGAATATATCCTGTGAGTTTTATGGCTATAGGACAAACAATTGCTGATTTATAGTCTGATTTGTGTTATACCATGCTGCTTTGTTTTGCAGTTAAAGCGCCCCCTATCAGTCAATTTGAATGAAATTTTCTGGGTATGTTTCAGGTACTTATATGAATATATCCTGTGAGTTTTATGGCTATAGGACAAACGATTGCTGATTTATCATCTGATTTCTGTTATAGCGCCCCCTATGGGCCGATTTGCATGAAACTGTCAAATTATGTTCCTGGTACTCATATGGACATATTCTGCAAGTTCTGTGATGATTGGCCCAATGATTGTTGAATTTTGTCCATTTATGTGTTAAGCCACGCCCCTGCTGAAGTTCATTGGTCAATATCTTGGAAACGAAATGAGATTTCAACAAGCTTTACACAATCTTTGATAAGCGTGGTCTACTGATGATCCACAGCAAATTTCGAAGGAATCAGACCTACGGCCTAGGAGGAGATGTCAAAAATGTGTTTTCAAAGAATTCAAAATTTCAGAAAATCAAATATGGCGGATCTCAGAGGTCCTTATGGGAAAGTTGTAGAGATTGGTCCAAGGAATGTTTGTACCAAGTTTCGTGTGAATCGGACTTATAGCCTAGGAGTTATGACCTTTAAAGTAAAAACCTGTTTTTCTTGAATTATAGTGCCATTATCAGGCCGATTGAGTTAAAAATGCCTTGGTCAGCATTTACACACAACTTCCAACCAATGGGCAAAATTTCAGGTCTCTACCATTTACCATCTCACGGGAATTTGCGAAAACATTTCTGAAGAAGAAGAAAAATAATAATAATAATAATAAAAAAATAAACCAGCACAAAAACAATAGGGTTTCAGCCCTACGGGCTTGAACCCCTAATAAACCAGCACAAAAACAATAGGGTTTCAGCCCTACGGGCTTGAACCCCTAATTATCTAGGATGACTTAGGCCAAGATTTGTTAGTAGAACTCGGGGTCACAAATGTAAGTTGGCCAAGCCCATAGGAAAAGTGTGTTGCTCATCTGTTGTTCAATCTTGTCTCTTGAGATCAATTTGAGCTTCTCATATTCATATCATTCTGTGATCATTTCTTTCTGAGTTACTTCTCTTAAGGGTCTCTTAGGAGCACGAGATAAGCTAAAAAGAGACATCACTAAGACAAATGAGGTTGAGTTGAGATAACCATTTGAGCAATACTTGAGAAGTGGGATAAACAGAGGAGATCTCCTAATTGTATGCCCCTGATCTCAATTATGTCTTGGTTATTTTGAAGGAGAATTAAAGAGAATAACTCAAAAAAAAAGGATTTCCACGGTAATCACTGACAAAACTGAATAAAAGTATATCCAAAAAACATAATTCTGCATCCCGCTGCTTGGAGGATTTTGAAGGTTTTTCGGGGATACTTTTTTTCGGTTTTGTCTGTGATTACCGAAGAAATCTTTTGTTTTTTTGAGTTATTCTCTTAATTCTCCTTCTAATTCTACTTCTCCTAAGGGACCCTTAGAAGAAGTAACTCAGAAACAAATGATCACAAAATGATACGAATATGAAAAGCTCAAATTGATCTCAAGAGATGAGATTGAGAAACACATTTTTCCTACGGGAGGGTAAATTTTGCACTGACATTAGGAAATATTTTTTTCACCCAGAGAGTAATCTCAGTGTGGAATAGCTTGCCTGACTATACTATTGGGGCAGAAACCTTGGGAATTTTCAAAAACAGGCTTGATTTCGCGCTAGATACCATTGAGTCATTGAAGTAATAGACTGACTATATAAATAAGAAACTGGCGAGCCTAGTTGAGCTGAACGGCCTGTTCTCGCCACTCATGTTATGTTATGTTATGTTATGTTAACTAACACAAAAGATGTTACGTGTAGCCTAGAGGGGTGTAGCTCTTGTGGGGGCATGGGCACATAAGCACGAGAAAGGGATGGGGGGGGGGGGGATGTATGGTGTGGGGGGTGAGAGTGTGTGGATGAACTGCTGGATGAACATATGACGAACATGCTGGGAGCATAAACATCATTTATGCTTCAGGAAAGCTGTAAAATCTGTCAGATTTGACCGAACACTGGAGGAGGGTAAATTCCATTGCAGTTCCATGATAGTCTCAGACAGAGCCAAAATTGTAAGCTCCTTACTATTTAAAGAAATATACCAGGAGTGTTTGCTCTGAAAATTTGCGTTGGTGATTGCCACCGCATCAAAAGACTTGAGGGTGGTTAGCTGAAGAAGGCGTTCCTTGACAATGGCGTCAGCACCCACATATCACACGCATACAGCAAGCTGCTCGACACGGCCATTTTGAGCCTCATCAGCCATGATGGCAAACATCTTTGCACTTTGCATTTCAGAAATAATACTGGCGATGACTTCATCTGCACAGCACTTGATCATCTCGTTTTGTGGTGCAGGAGAGAGATAGGTGGAACGAGATGGAGCATTATACTTTTGGAGAAAGGGATCAAACTCCTCAAGAACTTTCATCATCTCTAAGAAATTGCCCTGATTGTCAGATGACTCCCTTTCATTATGGCCACGAAAAGCAATGCCTTGCTTTCCCAGGAAACTTGTAATGGCAACAACTCTGTGCAGGTACTCCCTCCTTTCAGAGATCTGCCCAATATTACCCAAGTTCATTTTGTCAATGACACTGCCTTGAAATAAGCTTGCGCTATAGGTCTTCCAAGAGATCACTGAATCTTTGTGAGCTATGCTATTTCCATGGTCCCTAAAGCTATCTAACACTCTTTTCCAGTTTGAAAATCCAGAGGTGGGAATGGCATCCTTATTCATTTTCCAAACAGCCTACAAGGAAAACAAAAGGCAGCATCTCGACTAGCTGAATACTCCAGCCACTCAAATGAGTCCAGCCACTGTGATTGAAAAGACCTTCTCTGAAGTCCGAATAAAGTCATAGGGTATTCTTTTAGTTTCTTTCTTGCTGGGCCTGATTCTAGAGTTCCTAAATCTTCTGACACCGCACTTCTTCCAACATCTACTACCTCCTGTCTCATCCTCGAATCATCTGCGGTGCAAAAATATGGGCAGAGGACATAAGTTAGAACTCCCCAGTCAAGATCATAGACCCACTGTTAGCTGGGAGAACTTTTGAAGCCTCAGAGAAAAAGAGAGCCACTAGAAGAAGCAGGCTTTGTCACACTGCTGTACCAACCTTTTAAGTTTCTGTGTGGACGTGCCGATTTGTTATGACCTTCTCCTTATGGCCATCAACTTTTGCGATGAATGAAATACTGTGGGGGTGAGCTACCTACCATGGCAACAACTTACCCGGTCCCATGTCAGATTCTAACCCAGATGCTCCTCCTCCTATGGCTCCTGACTCCCCCGTCTGCAGGTCATCTTGGCTACCATCTACAAAATCATGAAATTAAGTACTTGGAACATAAGGGCTGCAAACCAACGACACAAGAACTCACGTGTGCTGATCCAAACAAGAACAGTACAGAAAGAGTAAAATACATTAACAGCATTAAAGGTATTTGGAATACTTCTCCACTCAATGACTTTCTTAAACATAAACACACTAAATTAATGTTACCCGTTTCCATAATTGAAGCCGATTCAGCAGCTGTAGCAGCTCCTGGCTCCTCAGACTCCATGCTGCTTCCCTCGACATGATCATGCGAAATCACTCTGTATTAATAACAAGCCAATGACGCAAAAAAAAAAAAAAAAAAAAAACAAATTGACACTTAAGTGTAACATTGCAAAAGCATATCTTCTATCCACACTGAAATGTATTTGGTGTCACAGTTAAAGACCAGGTCATTCATTGACTTTTTAAGATTTATGCATTGCATGTTATGTTGAATTATACTCAAAATATGACCATTTGTGTCATTTAGTGTTGTTCAGAAATGCTTACACATGCTTACAGTAAAATATCAAGAATACACCCTACAGCAGTGTTTCCCAAACTTGTTACCAGCAGACCCACTTTTTAAGATGCACAACCCATCGCAACCCAACTCATTCAACGTTCAAAAATTGTGAAGGTCATTCATTTTTATTACCCTGTCAAGCTACTAGCCAAGCAGCCCTCTATGCAGTTGCAATGGAATGCTAGTTTAAGACAGATACCCCACGTAGGACGGTTGGCAACCAAGTCCTGCCGCAGTTTATTCCCTCAAACTCGCTCAGCTTACCTGTCCACCAAGACGTTGCAAGCGTCGAATTTCAACGGATCGCAGTAAACAGCTCTATATATAAATTATCAAGCTCGATCGCGACCTGGGGGGTATACTACGAAGCAAGTTCAACATAGATAGGCTTTATTAGAGTGAGCCGGTTTAACAAACCCTGAACTCGCAATCAGAGATAACTGGTATCACAACGGTGGTCATAACCTTTCTTTGATAACCTCGGCTTTGTGCATTTAGCGCCGTGACAATCTCAATTAAAGGGCATTCCAAACGTCAATTTACTGTACTTCCCTTCATTAAATGACCAATCGCGTGCTGAATGTTTCTCCGAGAAAGCTATCCCTGATCCAGGATCAGGAAGATTGCGGGATGTCTCCCCCCGCGGCACCAGGGGGTGCCTCCAGCGGCTTAATGAAGACACATATGAAGTTTTACACTGATTGGTTGGACACTTGAAAGACTGCAAAACGTTGCACAAATTGTCAGAGGGTGCATCTCAAAGCCTGGGCTGCATCCTTTCAAGGCTGCATTTTGAGGGGTCGTCACTTACGTCCATTCACTGAGCTGACATATAAGGTAAGAGACAAGGTTAAATTTAGGGTTGGTTTAGGTTCAGGGGTTAGAATTATGGTTGAAGTTAGGGAAACCAGTGACGACTCGTTTAAAACTAAGCTGTTTAACGGAGATGACATGATGTTACGTCAGTTTGGCGGATGGAATTAAGTGACGACCCCTAAAAATGTAGCCTTCACAGGATGCAGCCTAGGCTTTGAGATGCACCCAGTGTCTTATGATCTTCGACTTGATATCCCAATTGGCATTTAATATGGCACAATGCCTCTGTGGCGCCCCCTAAACATTTTTTTTAAAAGAATTTCCCTATTGAGGGTCTCAACATGCTTGAAAATGTACAAAAATCAACACACTCATGGAGCCCGGTATTACGCTTACTATGGTATAGGTTTTGCACACAGGCATGTCAAAATGGTATCATAGCGCCCTCCAGAAAATTTCAACAAAACAGTTCTCATGGTTCAGTTCACCAACATGAACAAAATTTGGTGGAGACATGAAACGTGCCAAGACTAAAAAATATATCGTGCCATGACTCGAACCCAACAGGCAGTGCATTATTTTGAATTAAAATTTCAACTTTTTTTCATGAACAGGTGTCATATTTTAACGTGCTCCACCTATTGATTTTAGGAGTAATGTTTTGCACTCCCCTCAGGATAACACATTGTACACAGTCTTGCAGTCTTGGACATCTGCACCCATCAACATCTTGCCACCACCCCAGCGTGCACGAGGGGTGCGAGGGCCCTTTCAACGCTGCTTGCAGCTTTAAATTATTTTAATGTCATGCTGTGTAAAATGTATAGCGCGGCATACAATATTCTTGCTCAGATTTTCTGCATCACCACCTGAATGTTGTCGGTTCCCGTGCTAATAAAAAAAATAACGCAACGTTATTCAGACTGTTCGTGCAACTGTAAGTGCCTCTCTTTGCTACATTGCCAATATATGGTTCCAGGAGATCGCATAAGTAAGGAATTCCCTCAGCTGAGAATCTGTAGCGTTCATAGAGAATATCTTCAGAAAAAGCGAACAGATCATGCCAGTCTCCCTCCGAAGAGAACCGCGTACATTTCGGTCACCAAAATCCACGGGATTAATCAAGAAAGGTGACGCCAACTTAAAAGGAGGTGCTTAGTGATAAGGCAGCACTTGTATAGCCGATTTAAGCCGACACTCGGCACATAACCTACTCCCGACCAGGTTAAGTTCGCAGTGTAAGTTACCATGGTAATCTAGCCACATTAAAAGAGAGGCATCTTTGTGACATTGAAAAGCCTAGGTTTAGGCTCGACATACCTCGCTAACCCACTTATCTTGCTTCGTAGTATACCCCCCTGTTAGCAAGCAGCAGAAGGGCAGCTCGGATGCGTTGTAGCCAATAGTTACAGCATTGAATATTGGCATAGCTGCATATTACCATATTAGGTAGCCAATTACGAGTCTCGTTGACGAACAGGGATATTTTGCGCTGCGGTCTGCCTCAATAAGCAGTGGGCTCAGTGTTGCCAACTTGTCAGTAAGGAAAGTAGGTATTGGCTGTCCTAAAAGTCGCTAGAACTCGCTAAATACCCTGACCGCGGGGAGACGGCGTGGATTTTGCTGAGCGGGGGGCGCGGTTCATTTCTGTTGACGGGGGGGGGGGAGAGGCGGTTTATTTTGTTGAGCAGGGCGGGGGGGGGGGCACACCGTTCATTTCATTCATATTATGCGCATCTTCCAGTCTTTCAGTGCTTTCAGACAGGGGAGGAGCTCACGGCAGCACCCGCTGCTCGTTCAGGACAGTAACTGCAGAACGAAACGTGCTTTCACGTCAGTCGCCAAAACACCAGAAAACTCTCCAATAACAACAGAAAAAGTCGCTAGATTTGTCGCTAGTCCCTTTTGACAAAAAAAAGTAGCCAAGATGATCTGGAAAGTCGCCAGATTAACGAGAAAGTCGCCAAGTTGGCAACACTGAGTGGGTTACAGTGATTTTATACCGGCATGGAACGCGGCTCAGCCAATCACATTTAAGGATGGGAAGCACCCGTTTTATAAATGATATTCTCTCTAATGTTCCCATGGAAACGAGTGAAACAGACCTGAAGCCTGGCTATCAGTTTTGTAATGCTGCAGACTCCCGCTGTTGCAGACTTTGCGAAATGATGGTGAAAACGTCACATTACGTACGTCTGAAGTCCGTGAGGGCTCAGTCTGCAAGTCCAGAGAGTGGAGATTTGGACTATGCCAAAGAACTGCACAGAATCATAAATCGTGTTTTTTTTTTTTTTTTTTTTCAATTCACATACAAAATTACATTCGGGGCTATTGTCAAAAGATCCGGGGCTGAAGCCCCGGGAAAAATGGCTGGTGACGCCACTGATGTGAACACGATCCAGGAACACCACCATCTTCTCTGGGCCAAAGCTCATTTAAATTTGGGCTGAGACAAAATCAAAAACTGTTCTGTCATCAGATGAATCAAAATTTGATATTCTTTTTGAAAACCATGGATGCCGTATCGTGCGGACTTAAGAGGTCAGGGACCATCCAGCTTATTATCAGTGCACTTTTCAAAAGCCTGCATCTCTGATGGTATGGCGTTGCATATGGCATGGGCAGCTTACAGATCTGGAAAGGCACTATCAATGCTGACAAGTATACAGAGGTTTTACAACAATATATTGTCCCATCCAGACACCGTAACTTGCAGGGAAAGTCTTGCATATTTCAGCAAGACAATGCTAGACTACAGACCGCATCCATCTCAACAGCATGGGTTCGTAGTAGAAGAGTCCAGGTGCTGATATGGCCTGCCTGCAGTCCAGACTTTTCACCAATAGAAAACATTTGGCGTATCATAAAATGGAATATCCGGCAAAGAAGACCGGGGACTGCTGAGCAGCTAGAATCCTACATCAGACAAGAGTGGGACAGTATTCTTCTCCCAAAACTCCCACTACTGGTCTCCTCATTTTCCATACATTTACAGACTGTTGTTAAAAGAAGAGGGGATGCTACACAAAGGTAAACATGGCCCTGTCCCAACTTTTTTGAGATGTGCTGCTGCCAAATTCAAAATGAGCTAATATTTTTCATGAAATGGTAAATTGTCTCACTTTCAACATCTGATATGTTGTTTATGTTCTATTGTGAATGAAATATGGGTTTTTGAGATTTGCACATCGTTGCATTCGGTTGTTATTCACGTATTATGCAGCATCCCAACTTTTTTGGAATTGGGGTTGTATCTTTGACTAAAATTCTTTTGAACTGTAAGCGCTTGTCAATTTGAAGTCCCAAGTGCTAAAATTACTGAAGTCAGGAAACAGCCACTTTGAAAAAATTAAGAAAATGGACTTTGGTAACTATTAAAAACATTTTTTCTATCCTTAACTCAAGGGGTGTGAAAAGTGACTTAAGTACTTTTAGCACTAGGCTCTTCAATTGCAATGTTAAGGCGGGTTGCTTGTCTAACCAAGTTGCTAAGTGGTTCTAAGGTGCAGCACGCATGCCCAGCTGACCTGGGTTCAGTCCCCTACTGAAGAGCTATTTGTTTTTTGAGCAGTGGAAGCATAGTTCTTGTATAAATAATTGCTGGGGTGTCTGTGGTTTTTACTTTTTACCATTTTTTACCTCATTTTTGTATTTATAGTTTTGTTTATTTGCTTGTTTCATTAAAAGTAATATGCTCCAGTGGAGTCAAACTTCATTTCCTTTGAATGTATTTTCTTTGATTGGGAAAATGTATACAGGACTGGTTGCAACAAAAAATAAATTAATTAATTTTAAAAAATAATCTGTTCAGAGAATTCATATTTATGAGAATAAAATGATGCTATCTCGGTTATTTTTCACTTTATATTCATCTGGTTTTGTTGGGTGTCACTGGCTAGTTTATTAGTATGCCAGATCAGTGCAGTTTAAAAAAAGCGGTGAGCTGCATATTGCTAGACTACATTGGTTGTAACCAGCTCGTTTTACAGGCTTCAAATATTTTGAACAATTACATTCATAACAATTATTTGTCAAAATGGCAAACTAGATAAACGATTTGGCCAACGGTTATGCTGAGGGTAAGGCAGGCATTTACAATGTAATTGCAGTATTCCGACAATGGACTGTGCTGTCAACGGTTCAGCCAGTCATTGTCTCGAGCTACAGGACAGTACAGTACACAAAATGTTACAGCCCCCTCTCAGTTTTTTGAAGGTTTTACAGCAACAAAATAATTTCAAAAGGGTTAAAAGTAAAATTTTGTTAGGCGGAAGTGAGATCTTTCATTTATGCTGTGTTCCATCTTTATTCCTGCCGACTCTGTGACATATACACTGATTTTTACTCCATGACAAAAAACCCCTAGGTGTTACCTTTATCATGATACCAAGATTATTCAAATGGACCAAGTAGTTGCAGAGATATACTCATTTCATTTTGGGTATGTCATTTTCAAGCCAGAGGTGCAGGGTTTAAGAGGTTTAACTGAGGCAAAATTCGATGTGGCAAAGCTTTTGGGATCAGCAGAGGTAAGTACCTACTGACAGTGATCCAAGGAGTTACAAACCACGAACTGGCACCATGATGTTGGACGCTCAAAGCACATCTGTCTGAACAAATAGAAGGGCTACCATGCCACTACAGTCCCAGGAAATTGTAATGATGATTTTGAGAGGAAGCTTAGATAAGATATTCTGTATTGAACCTCATGGGGTGATTAATCTTCTGCATTTGAACCATTTTTGTCATTTAGGAGCAGAGGGCTGCAACAGCACAGCGCTAGGGGAATAACTCCAGTTCTAAAGCCAGAGCCTAGGTTGGGGATGCTGGAAGGAAGATTCCTTGTCTTTCAGGGTTAGGGAAACTGGAATACCCCAAAGAAGCCCATGTGTACACAGGGAGAATGTGCACATCCCACGCAGAGAGGTCCTGGCGAGCCAGCACTTAATCCTGGAACCTCTTTATTGCAAGATAACAGTGCTAATCATTGTGCCACTGTAGCGTCCATAGCGGGTCACAGCACACATTGCATCACAGCCTTCTAGGTGAGGGACGCAGAGCACCCAGTGTATATTCTATTCCCTGTTCTCCACTGGAAGGGCAAGCATTGTAAATCAATCTCGGATACATGGAAGAAATTTACCTGGTCGGATGAGTCCCATTATCGTCGAAATCATGTACAACGTACATTGGCCAAGTATGTCTTTGCCATGTACTGAGGAGATGGCACCAGAATGCACTCTGACAACAAAAGCTGGTGGAGAGAGTGTCATGCTCAGGGAAATGCTTTGCTGGGAAACCCTGGGTCTGGGCACTCACACTGACATCAATTTGGCAAAAGTGAGTGGCAATGCACGAAGGTTCAACAGCATATTAGGCCATTGGTCAGTTTTGTTCATCAGTGTGTGTACATATATAAATATACTGCCGGAGCTGAATTCATTTGAAGAACATTAATTCAGTTCAGTTTATGAAGTCTGCTTTCAATGGAGTATGCAAACAGTATATCCCAGCAAAGTCTAAAAAAGCTCTCCTGTAGTCCGGGTTATAGGGTCAACATTATAAAACATAACGCGTCGCTGAATACCCCTCAGCCTGGAGAAGATTTCCTGCCTCAAGGTCACAGCGCTAAGGTCAAAGGTCAAATCCAGCAAAAAAAGCTGACATTGCACATCTATGTGTCACAGTGAGTTACCATACCAAATTTGGTGAAGCTGCGATTAGTAGTTGCTGAGTACTGACCCATAGAAGATTTCCTGCCTCAAAGTCACAGCACGAAGGTCAAAGGTGAAATCCAGCAAAAAACTTGACATTGCAGATATATGTGTGACAGTGAGTTGCCATACCAATTTTGGTGAAGCTGCGAGAATTAGTTGCTGAGTACTGACCCGGACAAGATTTCCAGGGTCATGGTCACAGAGCTAAGGTCAAAGGTCAAATCCAGCAAAAAACCTGACGTTGCACATCTATGGGTCACAGTGAGTTCCATATCATATTTGGTGAAGCTGCGAGAATTAGTTGCCGAGTATTGACCCGGACAAGATTTCCAGGGTCAAGGTGACAGAGCTAAGGTCAAAGGTCAAATCCAGCAAAAAACCTGACGTTGCACATCTATGGGTCATAGTGAGTTACCATACCAAATTTGGTGAAGCTGCGATCATTAGTTGCTGAGTACTGGCCCGGAAAATGTCACCCAGACAAGATTTCCAGGGTCAAGGTCACAGCGCTAAGATGAAAGGTGAATTCCAGCAAAAAACCTAACATTGCACATCTATGGGTCATAGTGAGTTACCACACCAAATTTGGTGAAGCTGCGATAAATAGTTGGCCAGTACTGACCTGGACAAGATTTCCAGGCTCAAGGTCACAGCGCTAAGGTCAAAGGTCAAATCCAGCAAAAAACCTGAAGTTGCATATTTATGGGTCATAGTGAGTTACCATACCAAATTTGGTGAAGCTGCGATCATTAGTTGCCGAGTACTGGCCCGGACAAAATCATGGATGGACGACGGACGACGGACGACGGACAGACACGCAGGTGACGACAATACCCCTCCGGGCCGGAGTCGGCCGAGGGGTAAAAACAAAACTTTTAAAAGTTTTGTCCCAGTTCACTGATGTAGTATGATGGGACCTTTGTGTGGATATAAAAATTAGAACGCAGCTCTTTTATAAACATATATTATTTATTTTCATTTTTTTTTTTTTTTTTTTTTTTTTGCAGCACAAGGTAGGGACCCAGTTAAACCTGTTTCATTAGTGAGCCACAGTCGATCACCAAAACCTCAAAAACTGTCTAGATGGATTGATAGTTCTCTGGGGAACTGGAATTTCTCAGTGCTATTTTGGGGAAGCAACTCTGTTGATGAGTAGATTATTTTTACACGTTTATTTGGTAATAGCAGCATATGCTGCTAGTATTACTAACTTTTTTGCTTGCTATCTCAATAAAATTCAGAGGTTCCTTCTTATAAAAGAAAATCCTGAATACCTCACAATAATGAGAGAGAATGTATCATGCAATGAGCTAAAAATAGTGAAACATATTCATTACCCCAGACAGTCAGCTGCTCCAGCTGACCTATGAAAAAAATAACCCATCCTCACGAACTACTATCAGATTCTTTCTTCTTCAATCCTATCTAAAGTGGACAAGGGCAGCAGTAAACTTACGATATCTCAACCTTGGAGGAAATCATATCCTGAATAAGTCATGCACTCGAGCCATTCTCAAGGTAACTGGTTCCCTGAAACAAATATTGTTTGTCATATCGTAACAAGAGTGCTCTGAGAGCACATCCCCCACCGGAGCGCCAACTGCGATATGCATATCATCAGTCTATCTGCAGTATATGTACAAAGTTTCCCGAATGTTCTATGAAAACCGTAGGAGTTGATTTCACCGGCCAAATAACCTCTGATATGGATAGACAGGCAGACGGACGGTTGGGTGGACAGACTGACTGCGCCACGACATGATCTCACTTTTGGGCTGTCACCCGGCAGGGAATAAAAGTGATACATTTCTTCTTCTTCATAAGCAACTAAGCAGAATTTTTTTTTTCTTAATAGTACTGTACCACTTAAACTGCAACTTTGTCAAAAAACTTATTGACGTGGAGCCTGTGTGTAGAATTGGCTCAACAATTGATGCACAGACATGAAATCAAGTTAACAGTGTCAATAGACCTTCTAGAAAAATGTGTGAGATTTCCACTGAAATGTGCTTCATGCACTTCAAAACATTTCTTCCCTGAATATGTGATACCAAGAAGCAAAAAATTCTGATCAAGATATTGATTAATATCCTGCTACTATACATTCAAATGAATTGTGGGCATACACACACATACAGTACCATTCAAAAGTTTGGACATACCCACGTTTTTTCTTACAAGACATGTTAAATAAAGAAATAGGCACCATTTATTTTGCAAAAAAAAAAAAAATCTAATTCTTAAATCCATCAAATTCACCAGCATTTGCTGTCATATTTGCAGAGCATACTCTCATTTTTTTTTTTTTTTAATACAAGAGAAATTATATGGCTATAATGAGTTTGCTGCTGAGCGGCCTACTAAGTTCCCAGAGATGTGCTGCGCTTGTGGTTTGCTTTTCATCAACTTTTTTGCCCAATAAATTCCAAAACAGCTTGGCTTTAATTTGGCTGTTGGAAAATGGAAAGAGCTTGTTTGTCTGCTTACTTTGCAAAATATGGTTTCTTTGAGAATTATAAAAATTTGGACACTATTCAAACAAGTAAATTATTCTCTTTTAACTTCTGACTATTTTCCTCTTACCAGATTCCATTTGAGATTATATTGAAAAGTTCAGCTGGTTAAATTTCTCTAAAAACAGAGTGCTGTGACATTAGCAAAGTGTGTCCAAATTTTTGATTGGTACTGTACACACACACACACAAACACACACATGCACACACACATACAGACACACACACACACACGCGCGCGCCTATGTACTTATTCAATCATTCCACTGTACGTACCATTACAGTAACATCCTTTCAGATTTTGTCCAACTTGACTCTTGTCCTCGGGAGGTCTCATTGTGTCAAATTGTGCTGATAATACACCAGCTGCAACAGTAGGAATGGCACAATGACCATGTCAGAATGAAGGACGTGCTATGCAGTGCGTAACTTTTCACACCTATCCAGTACTCTATGCTGTACATTTACTATTCAATATGCCAGGTCAAGACAAAGACCATGGTGATGGTAGTTATTTTCAATGCCAGTATTTTCAATGTCATTTCTGCATTTTTACACACAATTCAAAATAATACCTAAAATAAGTAAAAATTACCCAGAAATCATGAACAGAAGTCTTGTTCCTCCCATAAATAAAAATACATGGAGCTAAACATCCGTATATGTACTCATCTCCATTGTCTTACTTGAGAAATTTATTTGCATTATACATTTTCAGTGGCAAGTGAAATTTCAACTGCAAAGAGAAAGAAGATTTACAATCATTAAGTCATAAAGTACTGGAGGTGGACAAATATTGGGGGCGTGGCTAAAAAATGGCTTTAACTTTGACGTATTCAAGCCACAATTTCAAAAGCATCTACTCCGGTGATCCCAATTAATTCAAAGATAATTAGCAACTTTTGACGGCTTAAAAGAAATGCAACCAGGGACAATTTGCCAGGTAAGGGTAACAGAGCTCCCAAGCGGCCAAATAGTTGGTACATGAATAGCAGGTGCATTGGTCACAAAATCATTTTATGTGGCCAGAGGAACTGTCAAAAATTATGACTGGCCTTGACTAACAGCCTCTGATTGGCTGATGCATTTTTTGACTTCTTTCTACCTGGTACATTTGGATCAATTTTGCTACTTGCCCTGATGAACTTCACAAACCTGGTGTTTTGGTTATTCACCAAAAATAATTTAACCAGTCTAATAAATCTGATGGTATAGCAAAGTGTTTTTTGTAATATACCTTGATCTTGATCAGCGATCGTTTCCACTGTGCAAAAAAGTAGTAAAAAACTTTTGAAGATCATCTTGTACTTACTATTGTCTTAACCTCAGCAATGTACAAAACAATATCTGCTCCAAACAATTTGTAAGTGTCCTTCTGTCTGCCCAGTTTGTTTTTAATTCTTACTCACATAGAAGCACATAATCTTTTATACTGCATTCTGTCAACTCCCACCCCAACACCTGCATTTCCAGATTGGAGACATCCCAAGGATGAATGCCAAAAGCTGCGCATAATGATGTGCTTTGATTACAGCCAATCTGTGTAGAGCTACAACAGGTTCAAGGATGAATAAATGCAGCCAACCTTGACAGAGGAGGGAACTTGAGCATCAATTTTATTATTTTGCCTTTTAGACTTCAGTCCTGCTTCTTGATTTATCACCACTTCAAGAAGATGGTAACATGATAACTGGCAATAACATGCTCTACATTCCCAAGATATAAAGAACCGAAAACTGTGGTACTGCTCTCTACTTCAATGAATTCTCAAGGGCTGCATTTTTATTGCCAAGCAAATTAAAGGTATGTGGATTTAATGTTTCATACATCTGAAGTAAAGGACAGATGTTTAAGGGGCATAAAGGGAATAATAATCTCGATTGACTCCTGAAATTTAAGCATTTCTGAGAAACCCAATTATGATAAGCATTTATCATCCTTCCGTGAATAAGTACAGACAAATGATTGTGCACTGCAATTTTATTGGGATAGAAATATCAAAATCTCCCCGAACAAGTCTGGTCTGGTTCATCAGTGGCCCACAAATGGAAATGAATGACAGGTAATGGGCACCACAGATCCATTCTACTGAAAAAGACCATTTTATTGGACCATAACTTTGACACTTTAACATGACACTTTGCTTGTAGTATTATCAGGGTCCCTAAACATGAACTCAAACATTGAGAACATTGTTCAAATACAAAGAGTTTGCTTAAAAGACGTTTTTGTTAACAAGGGACCCACCTCGCGTTGTGTTCCGGGTTGTTGCCTTAGGTGAGTCCAGTGTTAAAAGCGGTATTTAAGTAAACTCCTTGTGCACAAACAATGTTCACAATGCTCGAGTCCATGTGTAGAGAGTCTGGTGATACTACGAGCAAAGTTTCATGATGTTTCAAGTCTTGGTGGTTTAAAAATAACGATTTTGATGTGATCATAGCAGTGCCCGAGCGCTCCCATTCGAAAAGACAATTCTGCTCGCAGTAAACGTTGGGATATAAAAGCATCTGTGTTATATCGGCTTGATGCGTTTATATTTTATTTTATTTTCTGCGTCGCTTACGTCTATATTAAGCATTGCGAATATAAGCTAGCTGGCTAGCCATGGCGTTCGCGAATTACTGTTATTGGCCGAGTTTCCAAGATTCATTTAAGAAGATCTTAGCGCTAAGAGCTTCTTTAGACCCTTCTTAAGGCTCCAGCAAGAAGCAAACGCCTTTCCCAGATTCCTTCTTAGCCTAAGATGATCTTTTAAGAAGGATTTGAGGGGTCTGGAGCACTCTTAACAACCTTCGTAGCGGCGAAACACTGAAGGTACAGCCGCGTCAGGCAAATCAATGTGACACTAAGCAAGGAGATACTGATGCACTGCGTACGGTTCATCCTTATTTTATAAATTATTATTTATTATAATATCCAATTATTTATATTATAATTGTTTTTTAATTTATTTCTTTTATGCCCCCTACTACCCATTAAGCATTTAAAATGAGGGAAAACTTACATCTCTCCTCTATGGTTCCATGTGTTGAAATATTTAACCGTATTTCCCTAATTTTTCCCTAATATTTCCTGGAGAACAATGATGACTCACCACCACCACCCCACCAAGCAGCCCGAGCAGCGCTCCGCTAAGCTGGTCTCCAGGTCAGACAGGAGCTCATCAACCTGTTCTGAATTCGGACATCCCCACTTCCCAACCCTTCCACCTTGCAGTCACCTACCAGTCCACTAAGCACTTGCACACAACCACCACGAAAAAAAAAAAAAAAAAAAAACAAATACTAAATAAAATAAGCCCACTGCCACCATGCAGTGCAGCAAGCATCATATCAGCTGTTACTCTTAGGGATAGCAGCAAAGCTTATAAACTTTGCTGCAATCCCTAAGACTAACAAAGTAAACTGCATAATTCAATGCAGAATTATATCAGAAAAATAAGAATGAAAACATAACATGGAATAATATGACATTACATGAGGTCAGTATAATGTAATGTTATATGATTTCTCTCATCTAATGTTATGATTTCATTTTATGTTTTCATTCTTATTTTTCTGATTTCTTATACAGTGCTGTGAAAAAGTATTTGCCCCCTTCCTGATTTCTTATTTTTTTGCATATTTCTCACACTTAAATGTCTCAGATCATCAAACACATTTTAATATTAGACAAAGATAACCCGAATAAATACAAAATGCAGTTTTTAAATGATTTCATTTATTGAGCGAAAAAGCTATCCAAACCTACCTGGCCCTATGTGAAAAAGTAATTGCCCCCTAAACCTAAACCCGTCCTCGGCGACAACAACTGCAATTACTTTTTCACATAGGGCCAGGTAGGTTTGGATAGCTTTTTCCCTCAATAAATGAAATCATCATTTAAAAACTGCATTTTGTATTTACTCAGGTTATCTTTGTCTAATATTAAAATTTGTTTGATGATCTGAAACATTTAAGTGTGAAAAATATTCAAAAAAATAAGAAATCAGGAAGGGGGCAAATACTTTTTCACAGCACTGTATCTGTGTTATTTGCCTTTATTTGCATCCATTTGTTTTCTGCTGCGTGTGCAATGGCATTACGCACGTTCATTTTTAACATTATACGCCGCTTGTTACATCAAACTTCATTTGTGTGCAGGTAAGTATGTGGAACAATCGGTTACTCTGACATCGATTGATCAATTGAGCTCCAGTTAAGAAGGCAGTTAAGAAGGGCACAAAGACACTTGTTAAGAAGGGCACTAAGAACGCATCTGGGAAACACTCTGATCTTAAAGCTGCAGCTGGTAACTTTGAGGAGAGAGAGGACTTAGCATGAAAATTTGAAAGAATGCAACTTTCAGATCCCTCCCCCTCTCTCTCCACTGCACTCCTGCCCTGCCTCCAAAGACCCTCCCCCAGAGGAGGCTGCCGTGCACGCGAAGGCACGCGACCTGTTCTGCATGCGACCGATAAGACTGCCAGGCCACTCCATAAAGATATTTTCTGCTACTTTCTAATAAAACGACGCCAGTAACGTTAGCTCTAGCATTGGAAACAAGCTAACGTTAGCCCAACTGCAACATCACAGTAAGATCACATGCACTTCGGACAGTGATTATTCAGTACATCGTTATTATTACTCAGTACATCGAACCTGAAATGCTCACGAAACTGCAGATTAGCGCGTACTTGCTTCCAGGAAGCCGAAACAATGTCATCAACAAATATTGAAACAGAAGATCCTCAAAAAAGAAAAATGGCAAGGCACTCTTCCATCAAAAATTCAAAAAAGCCTTTATTAAAGTGGCTTATCCATGTGGATTAATAAAACACTAACGCATTTCGGCTTCTGCCTTCATCAGAGTGTTTCAAACAGAGGAAGGGCTAGGGGAGGTAGTGATATAGGTTACCCGATACCTGTCATAGGTTGTGCAGGTACCTGCAACACTTTTTTTAGCAAATCACTCGCTGGGTGTCTTGCGATGTAGACGTGACCCTATGCGAACAACCCAGTAGCATTAGGTCGTACTGACGATAGTATGAGTGTTGTACAACATTGCAAACTCGCACGTGTGCTAGGGATGTCTAGAGAAGAGTTTTGCGTTTGGTTGCATTTGTGATGCGACTATGAGACTGTTGTTCGACAATTCGTATCAAATCTTGCAACGTTGTGCTACCATTGTTAGACCATTGTAAGACTGTATGAGATTCTAATCGCTCGTTTTACGACTGCCTGTTGCATTTGCGAAGGCTTTTTTTTTCGGTCGATCGTGCAACCAAATTGTCGCAAGCAGTCGCACCCCAATTGTGAAAGGGGCTTTACTATGCTTCATCTTTGCCCCTGTCCCGTTAAAATACTGCGCTCAAAAATGATCACTGCTCAGCGCGGATCGAGCGGACAGAGACAAGTTTTTTCTTCTGACTTCTGACAGCCAAGCCTTTCTCCCTCCTAGTCTTTTGAAACTCTGTATAAACAGACAAAGCGACTTGTCCACTGTTTTGAATATTATGCAGGTAAGAGGTATTGTCGCTGAATGTCAAGTACAAGTAGCTAGCTTGTTAGCCACCTTGTTAATTTTAATTTTAATTCAGCATAAGTTGTCAGGCCTGCACTCTGATTCATTACATGTGTTCGCTATGATTTAAGTAACCAATCAGCGCTATGCTGTCAGGAGTTTGCAGCTAGGAATCAACATACTGCTGGGACAGTGTTTATTTAAATTTATAAAATTTATAAAATAAGTTTTATAAATTTAAATATTTATATATTTTAAATATTTTATTTTTAAAATATTTAAACAATAAAATTTATTCAGATCGTCTGAATTCCTGGGCCATGAAGGAATACCACCCAGAGGGCACAGTCATCTCAACAAGTGCTTGATCAGCTTATGTTTGAGAGAATGCACTCGTTACCGAAAGATTGAGAATGGCTTTCACGTACCCGCAATAAAAAAGATGAAACTAAAATAAAATCGCCGGTTTTGGAGCATTTCAAGAATGCTGATAAGTCCAAAGGGAACGATTATCAGACTGTCATTATTTTATGCCTTTTATGGGATTAGCCTGCTGCCTGGATTTTTATGTTGGCGAAACTAACAAGTTACATTCATTAAAGATAATTGATTGAATTAAAAAAAAAGTAAGTCATATATAATGCGATGAATCACTTTATTCAAATTTAGGATTTTGTCCAAGGATTATTTGTTTCTTTTTGGGACTGCAGACCTCGAATAGCTCATAAAACGGCACATGATGGCTAAGCTTACGAAGTCAGGTGCTTCTGCGCCAATATTTCATAGGGTGCGACAGGAAAATGATTCTGTTTTAAATGTAAAAAATTCTGAAATGGGAGATGGGATTCAGAGAAAGGGAAAGAATTACGTATCAAACCTCCACTTTTTTCGGCTTTTTACATGCCAGAACGATTTTAAAGGGGGGCGCCCTTTTAGGAGGGAGAAGGGAGGTTTATCATTTCAGATTAATATTTAATATCGTCAATGCGCACCCTTTTCTTGGGCGCACATTCTCAGACAGCACTTGGCGGCCCAGCCATATACTAGGTTGCACCTAGGCTTGTTTTCAAGGCTGTTAGGGTTTGGAGGTTAAAGGTTGAGGTTTAATGCTAATAACACACCACTGGTTCTGTGCAGATGCCTGGCTGCAGAATGAGGAGCCAATCAAAAGGCATGCTGTACCGTTCGGGAAGAGAAAGGCGGCCCTTCCTGTCGAGCAGAACTTCAAAAGAAAAGGTACAACTGAGGCTGAATACACAGTGCGGAGTGTTTATATGTGGACTGTGTCACCGTGTATGAAGAGCTAAAACTCCTTTGTGATTTGGATATCTAATAAGACCGATCAAGGAATTATTTTCAACTGTTAAAATAGTTATCAAATATCAAGTTTTAAAACTTGATATGGGTTCCAGTAATTTGTGAAGCATCACATGTGGTACTGGCGACAGTGTATAGTCGGTAATTAACTAAATAACCAATAAGTAACACTGGGTTCATTGAACTTCTCTCTGTTTCGCTCAGGCCCTTTTATTTACGAAGGGAATTTACTCAGATATTTGTCACACTGGTTTATATTCACCCCAAAGCTAATGTGGACAATGCTGTTTGGGCTATCACTCGCACAGTGCTACAGTTACAAGCTACGTCGCCAGACGCTCCTAGCTTTATTATGGGTGATTTTCATAACTGTGAACCAGGGAAACACCTGGGGAACTTTTATCGGTATGTGACATGTGCGACAAGATGTACTAAATGCTTGGATCTGTGTTATGGTTCCATAAAAGGAGCTTATAAGTCCCTCTGGAGAGCTCCACTGGGTGCGTCAGACCATAACACTGTGTATTTGGTCCCGTCCTACAAACCAGTCCTGAAGAGACACAAGCCGGAATGAAGATTAGCTCCAGTCTGGACGGTGGAGTCTATCGAACGTCTCCAGGATTGCTATGCTTGCACGGACTGGGACTTGTTTAAAAATTCGTGCAAGACTGTGGAGGAAATCACAGAGACGGTCTCTGACTACGTTAAATTTTGTGAGGAGTTATGTATCCATAAAAAAATCAATCTCCATTTTTCCTAATAATAAGCCATGGGTCTCAAAATCAGTCAAAACGCTATTAATAAGAGAAACATAAGTTTTAATGCAGGTGATACGGATATATATAAGGAGTTACAGAAGCAGGTCAGAAAAGAAATAAAACTTGCCAAGCAGCAATATAAGGATAGAGTGGAGAACCTGTTCAGCACTGGCAGCGCACGCCCTGCGTGGGAGGGGGTGAAATCCTTGTTGGGGACGCAGCCCCACAAGAGCAATATCTCCTTAAATGAGATGTCTGATCACGACCTGGCAAATGAATTAAATATTTACTCAAACCGTTTTAATGTTCATGATTTTAGCCATGAACTGTCTGCGTTTAAGAGCGCTGCGCTAGAGCCGAACAGCACTGTGACGGTGCATGTCGTTAAGGAGAGGGTACAGAGAGTGTTCCAGAGGGCAAAGGAGAGGAAAAGTCCGGGTCCTGATGGAATTGGAGGTCGGGTCTTGAGGAACTGCGCCGAACAGCTGGCAGACATCTTCAGCTTTATCTTCTCCTGGTCACTCCAGGCTCACAGTGTCCCCCGCCTGTGGAAAGACTCAATTATTGTCCCGGTGCCCAAAAATAAATGCACAAAGACATTGAATGACTTTAGACCCGTGGCTCTTACCTCCTTGGTAATGAAGTCTTTTCAGAGGATTGTGAAAGACGAGCTCATGAACACTGTGCAGGCAAACTTGGACCCTCTCCAGTTTGCGTATCGGGCGGGGAGGGGGGTCGACGATGCAATAATCACTCTTATTAATATGATTGTGTCGCATTTAGCAGGGGCCAAAAGCTTTGTCCGTCTGCTTTTTATTGATTTTATATCTGCTTTTAACTGTATCCAGCCCCATATTTTAGCCGAGCGTCTCTTAAATTATATCGACAGGGGTCTGATTTACTGGCTGTTGGATTTTTTAACTGTCCGATCTCAACGGGTCAGGGCCAATGGCGTTCTGTCTGATGTTCTCTTCTCCTCCACTGGCTCTCCCCAGGGATGCGTTCTCTACCCTCTCTTATTTGTTCTATATACTAATGCATGCCAGAGCTTACACGAGAAACGCCACATTGTAAAGTTCGCTGATGATTCTGTGATCGTGTCTCTCCTCAGCCACGATGACCCGGTGCCTGGCCCCGTAGTGGAGGATTTTATTCAGTGGTGCAAATCGTCCTTCCTCACCATCAATGTTTCAAAAACGAAGGAAATGACCATTGATTTCAGGAAGACCCGCCCAGCCACCGTTCCCCTGTCGATCAACGACCAAGTTGTAGAGTCTGTCCAGCAGTACAAATATCTGGGGACAGTAATTGATGACAGGCTGTCCTTTGAGTACCAGGTTGATGCCGTTTGCAAAAAAAAAACTAGCGCATGTACTTCCTTCGTAAGCTCAGGAACATAAACATTGACTCCAAGTTCATGGAAATGTTTTACTCTTGTTTTATCGAATCTGTCCTGACATTTGCTTTTATCTGCTGGTTTGGGTCAATTAACCTGAAAAACCGCAACAGACTCCAGGGCATAGTCAGAGTGTGCAGTAAAATTGTTGGTACTCCACTAAAAGACATTTCCCTACTGTACAAAACTAGGGCCCTGAACAAAGCAAAACTCGTCCTGGCTGACCCGAGCCATCCCTTAGCACCTGAATTTAAACTGCTCCCATCCAGACGCAGATTTCATGTGCCGAGATGCAGGACAGATAGACTAAAAAAATCCTGGGTTCCAGTGGCCATTGGCCTTCTTAACAATTGACAGCACTGTGGTCATTTGGACTCCTGTTTTATCCTGTTTTTATAGTATGGCACTGTTGCACTCTGCTGGTTTTTTTATTGATGATTGTTGTTGTCCTGTGTCGCTGTTTCTTGTTATTCATGTCTTGTCGTGTATTTTTTTATTTTTTTTTAAATAAATTTGGCATCTCCAATCCCACCTGAATCTGGAATGCCCAAATGGTGAACTATGTACAAAGCTTGCTCGTATGCGACCCCTTGCTGCCAACTCAGGAGAGCGAAGACAGTTCACGGCTCTCCTCCGAAGCACGTGCCTGTCAGCCACTGCTTCTTATACACTCATTGGTTGAATCTTCGCAAGTTCAGAACGAGGGCGGAGGATACCCGGACATGAACAGACTTAGAATCTTCCTGACGAGCGCCCGTCTGGCCAACAGGAGGCGCTTGAGCAATGAACAAAGCTGTTTATTTATTTCCCTTTTATCGGCAGTCCCTTCCCAATTTGAAACCCTGTAGCGCTGTAGCCAATTGTGCACTACTCTGAAAAAGCTGTCGACCACTGCCGGTTGGTACGACCGGGGCTCGAACCCGCAACGTGATAGTCACTTCTGCACTGCAACGCAGTACCTTAACCGAGTGAGCTATCCGGCAGCTCTCTTGTCGGGTATTTTACTGCTACTTTTTATTACTATCATCGTCATTGTTGGGTCACTGTTGTACTTTTATTGTTGTTTTTATTGTTGTTTTATGCTGCTGGCTGCACTACAAATTGCCCCCCAGGGTGGTTTTATCTTACTGACGCAAAGGCAGGTAACTTAAAAAATGTATATAGTTGCAGCCTGATTATTTCGGTATTTGAGAGTGCTCAAGTGAGATTCTCCCTCATCACCAAATGTGCTTTGAGTCTCAGTACGAGGTTAAAAGAATTTGAGTGCAATGTTGCTTGCTGTACTGGTAATGGAAATGGATCCAGAGCACTTTATTTTTCTTGTACTAGTTCTGCAAATTGTATTGTGTTGTCGGCGAATATGCCATTTTTGATCAAGTTGTGTTTTCTCCACTCAGTGGTTTTTGGTCTTGCCTTGGCTATAAGGACTGATGTCATTTTGGTTCGTTTACTCTGGAGATTACAGTTATGATTAGTTGTAATAATGTCCTTGGGAATGTGAGACTGACCCCTCTGTGGATTTCACAGCCCCAGCAGGGGAGGAAACGCAGGCAGTTGGTGAGATCCGCATCAAAACACTGGAGGAGATCAGACAGGAGAAGGTGGCCAGGTCCGAGGGACAGGGCCCGGCACATGAGGCCGGCACGCGTGACGCTATAGTCCAGCTGCAGAGGAAAAGGAAGCTGGCCAGAGGAGAGGAGGAGGAGCTGAGGGGGAGGAGCGAGGTGCCTCGTCAGTGGGAGGTCCCAGCCAAGAAGGCCACCATTCAGCCCAGCGAGATCCGAGTGAAGACGTTGGAGGAGATTCTCCGGGAGAAGGCGGCTCGGACACAAGCCAAAGCGCAGGAAGTGAAGGCCAAAGAGGCACCAGATCCGCCCTCTGCTCCACTGAAGAGGAGGATACTGCGCATCAACAGGAACACAGCCACTGGTGAGCCTTCATCCTGTGTGTGTCCTCAACCCTTTCCCCTCATCCAGTGTGTGTGTGTGTGTGTGTCCTCAACCCTTTCCCCCATCCTGTGTGTGTGTCCTCAACCCTTTCCCCTCATCCTGTGTGTGTGTCCTCAACCCTTTCCCCTCATCCTGTGTGTGTCCTCAACCCTTTCCCCTCATCCTCTGTGTCCTCAACCCTTTCCCCCATCCTGTGTGTGTGTCCTCAACCCTTTCCCCTAATCCTGTGTGTGTGTCCTCAACCCTTTCCCCTAATCCTGTGTGTGTGTCCTCAACCCTTTCCCCTAATCCTGTGTGTGTGTGTGTGTATCCTCAACCCTTTCCCCTAATCCTGTGTGTGTATCCTCAACCCTTTCCCCTCATCCTGTGTGTGTGTCCTCAACCCTTTCCCCTCATCCTGTGTGTGTGTCCTCAACCCTTTCCCCTCATCCTCTGTGTGTGTCCTCAACCCTTTCCCCTCATCCTCTGTGTGTGTCCTCAACCCTTTCCCCTAATCCTGTGTGTGTATCCTCAACCCTTTCCCCTCATCCTGTGTGTGTGTCCTCAACCCTTTCCCCTCATCCTCTGTGTGTCTTCAACCCTTTACCCTCATCCTGTGTGTGTGTCCTCAACCCTTTCCCCTAATCCTGTGTGTGTCCTCAACCCTTTCCCATCATCCTGTGTGTCCTCAAACCTTACCCCCCATCCTGTGTGTGTCCTCAACCCTTTCCCCTCATCCTGTGTGTGTGTGTGTGTGTGTGTGTGTCCTCAACGCTTTCCCCTCATCCTGTGTGTGTGTCCTCAACTCTTTCCCCTCATCATGTGTGTGTCCTCAACCCTTTCCTCTCATCCTGTGTGTGTGTCCTCAACTCTTTCCCCTCATCATGTGTGTGTGTGTCCTCAACCTTTTCCCCTCATCCTGTGTGTGTCCTCAACCCTTTCCCCTCATCCTGTGTGTGTGTGCCTCAACCCTTTCCCCTCATCCTGTTTCCTCAACCCTTTCCCTCATCATCCTGTGTCCCCATCATCCTGTGTGTCCTCAACCCTTTCCCCTCATCCTGTGTGTGTGTCCTCAACCCTTTCCCCTCATCCTGTGTGTGTGTCCTCAACCTTTTCCCCTCATCCTGTGTGTGTGTCCTCAACCCTTTCCCTCATCCTGTGTGTGTGTCCTCAACCCCCTCATCCTGTGTGTGTGTCCTCAACCCTTTCCCCTCATCCTGTGTGTGTGTCCTCAACCTTTTCCCCTCATCCTGTGTGTGTGTCCTCAACCTTTTCCCCATCCTGTGTGTGTGTCCTCCCCCCCTCATCCTGTGTGTGTGTCCTCAACCTTTTCCCTCATCCTGTGTGTGTGTCCTCAACCCTTTCCCCCCATCCTGTGTGTGTCCTCAACCCTTTCCCCTCATCCTGTGTGTGTGTCCTCAACCCTTTTCCCCATCCTGTGTGTGTGTCCCTTTTCCCCATCCTGTGTGTGTGTCCTCAACCTTTTCCCCTCATCCTGTGTGTGTGTCCTCAACCTTTTCCCCTCATCCTGTGTGTGTGTCCTCAATCCTCCTGTGTGTGTGTCCTCAACCCTTTCCCCCATCATCCTGTGTGTGTGTCCTCAACCCTTTCAACCTGTGTTGTGTCCTCAATCCTGTCCTGTGTGTGTCCTCAACGCTTTCCCCTCATCCTGTGTGTGTGTCCTCAACCCTTTCCCCTAATCCTGTGTGTGTATCCTCAACCCTTTCCCCTCATCCTGTGTGTGTGTCCCTCAACCCTTTCCCCTCATCCTGTGTGTGTATCCTCAACCCTTTCCCCTCATCCTGTGTGTGTGTGTGTGTGTCCTCAACCCTTTCCCCTCATCCTGTGTGTGTATCCTCAACCCTTTCCCCTCATACTGTGTGTGTCCTCAACCCTTTGGCCTCATCCTGTGTGTGTGTCCTCAACCCTTTCCCCTCATCCTGTGTGTGTGTCCTCAACCCTTTCCCCTCATCTTGTTTCTGTCCTCAACCCTTTCCCCTCATCCTGTGTGTGTGTCCTCAACCTTTTCCCCTCATCCTGTGTGTGTGTCCTCAACCCTTTGGCCTCATCCTGTGTGTGTGTCCTCAACCCTTTCCACCCATCCTGTCTGTGTGTGTCCTCAACCCTTTCCCCTCATCTTGTTTCTGTCCTCAACCCTTTCCCCTCATCCTGTGTGTGTGTCCTCAACCTTTTCCCCTCATCCTGTGTGTGTATCCTCAACCCTTTACCCTCATACTGTGTGTGTCCTCAACCCTTTGGCCTCATCCTGTGTGTGTGTCCTCAACCCTTTCCACCCATCCTGTCTGTGTGTGTCCTCAACCCTTTCCCCTCATCTTGTTTCTGTCCTCAACCCTTTCCCCTCATCCTGTGTGTGTGTCCTCAACCTTTCCCCTCATCCTGTGTGTGTGTCCTCAACCTTTTCCCCTTATCTTGTGTGTGTGTCCTCAACCTTTTCCCCTCATCCTGTGTGTGTGTCCTCAACGCTTTCCCCTAATCCTGTGTGTGTGTCCTCAACCCTTTCCCCTCATCCTGTGTGTGTGTCCTCAACCTTTTCCCCTCATCCTGTGTGTGTGTCCTCAACGCTTTCCCCTCATCCTGTGTGTGTGTCCTCAACCCTTTCCCCTAATCCTGTGTGTGTATCCTCAACCCTTTCCCCTCATCCTGTGTGTGTGTCCTCAACCCTTTCCCCTCATCCTGTGTGTGTGTCCTCAACCCTTTCCCCTCATCCTGTGTGTGTGTCCTCAACCCTTTCCCCTCATCCTGTGTGTGTATCCTCAACCCTTTACCCTCATACTGTGTGTGTCCTCAACCCTTTGGCCTCATCCTGTGTGTGTGTCCTCAACCCTTTCCACCCATCCTGTCTGTGTGTGTCCTCAACCCTTTCCCCTCATCTTGTTTCTGTCCTCAACCCTTTCCCCTCATCCTGTGTGTGTGTCCTCAACCTTTTCCCCTCATCCTGTGTGTGTGTGTCCTCAACGCTTTCCCCTCATTCTGCGTGTGTGTCCTCAACCCTTTTGCCTCATCCTGTCTGTGTGTGTCCTCAACCCTTTCCCCTCATCCTGTGTGTCCTCAACCCTTTCCCTTCATCCTGAGTGTGTATCCTCAACCCTTTCCCCTCATCCTGTGTGTGTCCTCAACCCTTTCCCCTTTCGGGGTGTGTTCTCTCATGAGCCCTTTGATGTATTTCTGTTAGATATGGTAGCCAGAGGTATGAAATCCAGGCGCATATTGTATAAGTCCTCCCTACTGTCTGCTTAATAGCCATGAGATGGATCTAATTGGCAAAATTATAACGCATAGCGAGCCTGTACAGGTCTGGCCCTAGGACACAACCCCCACGGTGTTTTTTGCTCACGCTTTTCTGCTCTTGATTGTTAATGAAGACCGTGTACATTTACAGGAGCAGACAATGGCAGCCAGACCACCAGCGGCACATCTGAGGCCGATATTTACAGAAGCCGCCGCAGCACGGCGACGCCTCACACCTCTTGCTCCGCCCCTCTTGATGAGCTTGATGAACTGATGAATGAGTACGCCGGCAAATCACTGGATAGGGAGATGGAGCTGGACCCTTTGATGGATCTAGACGACTACATCGTGAAGCTGATGGCCATGATCGACAACAGCTAGGGGGCCAACTCTGGAGCATAAGAGATCCTTCAGTGTGTTCCTTGGCACATTGGAAGTGATTTTGTGAACTGCGGAGGACTCCCATTTTAGGAAGACTTGTTTGCAGAGAATTGATGTGTGCTTACTTAGAAATAAATTATGTTTAAAGCGTACCAAAGGTGTGATCGCAAAACTTTCCCTGTTACATCTTCGTAAAAGTATAATGTCATTCTCCAGATCATTGGTTTACACAAAATGTTTTACTGAGTTTAGGGTGGGTCCTGGGTGCCGCCATTTTGTGACGTTCTGGCCCTTTCAGAAGTTCTGCTGTGACGTAGGGTCATTGACATATTTTTTTGGGCTTTTCACTCCAAATACACTGCCCGTCCAAAGAAAAAGTCACCATTTGGAAATAAATGAACAAATTCTATAATTGGATCATTATAGCGGTTATTAATGTTTCAGCTGGCAATAATCATTTTAACCCTGACTGATGAAGCGCGTTGCTACTCATATTCAGAGCATTTTGCCCAAGTGTGATCAAATCCAACATCTATGAATTAATTCGAATTTGGATTTTTTATGCTTGTTTGAGGCCTGGCTAAATACAAATTCCCCAATGGCTGGGCCCCATGTACCAGGCTACAGAATTTTTAGGAATGACCGAGTGGGATGTAGGGGTGGGAGAGTAATGTTTTATGTAAAGGATCACCTAAAGTGTAATTTGTTAGAGTGGAATTGTCGACACAGTTTCGAATGTATTGCTTTGAAGATGGCTCTTTTGCCACAAATGTCCGTAACACTTATTTGGATGTACAGACCTCCAGCGGCCTCTGTTTTTTATGAGGAGTTGCAGGCTTTACTGAGGGAGTATTACCCTATGTATTTGAGTTTCTCATTTCTTTATTTCTGAACTGCAGCAAAGCCAAAGGGACGACCCATTACTGGCTGTATCTGCAAAAAGTCCACTAAACGTCTGAGGCCCAGGTTCTCCAGTAAGTGTTGCCATATGAACATCAAACATTTAATGGCAGCAAATGTTTATTCCAGTTCTCCAACACATTAGAACTTCAGTACTTCTGTTTACACGCCCCATGCATCAGCTGTTGGTACAGGCCATAATGCAGCACCTTCTCAGCACGATTGAACTTTATCAAGAAAAAAGTAAGGCCTTTTTATATCCAGCTCTCAAGAGGGTAGATATCAGTGCATTATTTCACAGTCACCAAAGATTTAAGAAAAAGAAACTGACAATATAAAAGTTTAGAATGTGACTAATTATCTTGAAAACATGACGTCAATAATTAAAGCTCTGCCACATTTTTTTTTCTCTGTAATTTTTATTCATTGATTTGACATAATCAAAGTTAGTTTGAAGTATAAAAAATACTACAACGACTGGCAAGCATTAAACAGATCCTCGTGGCATGAAGGCTCAAAAAAAGCATAAACAAATGCTCCTATGGCAAATATCATAAAGTTGACCACACCCAATTGTGATTTGACAAGTCAAATTTATCTAGAAAGGCCAAGAAACAATACAGTTGTCCGAAAAGAAAAAAAAAAAAAACATTTCACAAATGATAGTTACTTGCAAAATTTAACCTGAATTTCAGTCATTATCCAATTCAATCAACGAGGATGATTCCATCATCTTTGAATCCCGTTTAAAAAAAAAAAAAAATCTTAATCACTCTACTCTCCAGAAGCAGTCAAGAAAAATCCAAAGAAGGGGGGCCGACGAAAACAGCTTGGACGGAAGAAAGCCATTAAATCCATCAACCCCATCAGCACACCCATTCAAAGAATGTAATCTGATCAATTTTTAAATTGTTAAGTTACACCCCCTGTGCATTAATCCATTAAAAAGAATTTGTTGGCAGAACCTTATATTACTAAAACCCAATTCTTGCAATGACCATTTGATTACTTGGTCTAACAAATATTGCAGATATTTCTTTTGTGCAGTGGTCTTAAATGCAATGGACCATGTTGCTGTACCAATGAGGGCAAAGAGGAGTTGCCCTATTTATTGCTGTCCTTATTATACTATTAAATACTGCACATTAGCAAAACTTTTTTGAAGCTATTGTCTCTTCCTCTGTTTTCCTTGCTACTTCACATAACTGTTCACTGTTATATGAAGTAGCTACATCTCCTATTCCCTTCAACACATCCTCCATGTCAGATGCGCCATTGTACAGCTGTATAAGAGTAACAGAGGCTGTCCGTGAACCGCGTGAATGGATACAAATACCATAAACAATATATCCACACTTTTTTGAATCTATTTACAACATTATTAAAACCTCAAAATTCACAAGTAAATATCTCATGATGGTTGGAGACTTTAATACCGTACAGAATAATTTAATAGATCATAAGGGAAATAATTCAACTAATCACCTCCCACATGCTTCTAAAGAAATCACATCAATAATGAATACAATGGATCTGGTAGATGTTTGGAGATTAAGAAATCCAGAATTACATAAATATACATGGAGAAGACAGAATGAGGCAAGCCGTATAGATTATTTCCTTATTTCCTTTTCTTTGTTACCCAAAACAAAAAAGGCAGTAATTGAAGACAAACTAAAATCTGATCACCAACTTATTTCACTTCATTTAGAACTAACTGAATATCCACGAGGACAGGGATACTGGAAATTTAATCAAAAGTTACTAGAGGATCAGACATTTGTAGACGGTACAAAAGAATTTATTACAGATTTTTTTTACACATAATATAGGATCAGCAGACCATGTTATTGTATGGGATACATTTAAATGTGTCTTTAGAGGCCACGCGATTCAATTTGCCCCACAAAGGAAAAAAACAATTAAGATTAAATGAACAAAAAATTAAAAAAGAAATTGAGATGCTTACATCACTACTTGACAGCTCAGAAGCAACTCTGGATGTGGCTGACAAGCTGGACCAAAAACAAAAAGAATTTGAACAACTAATTTATGACAGGTCAACTATAATGCATTATAGGAATAAAGCAAAATGGATGGAGAAGGGTGAAAAATGCAATAAATTATTTTTAAGTCTCCAACATAGAACTTTAGCAAAGAAAAATATACAGAGGTTAAAAAAGAATGATGGGACAATTCTTACTTCACCTATAGATATTCTGACTGAAGGAGAGAGATATTTTACAGAGATCTTCTCCTTCCAGACATCACCTGTTCCACTATATAACATTGATTGTCATCTGTTTTTCCTTGGTAATCAAGTTAAATTATCGGAGGAACAGAAAGAAACTTGCGAGGGTCTACTTATGGAAACTGAACTCTACTATTCAATTATATCGTTTCAAAAGGGGAGAGCGCCAGGATTGGATGGTATTCCAATAGAAGTTTACCAGACTATCTACGAACAGATTAAAACCCCCCCTACTTACAGGTTTTAATTTTTCATATGACAAAGGTATTCTCACAGGGACTCAGCAGGAAAGTGTAATCTCTTAAAACAAGAAGCTAGTGGCCACTATAAAGATCCGGTTCACTTAAAAAACTGGAGACCACTTACTCTTCAGTGTTATGATGTGAAAATATTAGCTAAATGCGTACCATTGCATATAAAAAATGTCCTACCTGATATTATACACCATGACCAGTCTGGTTTTATACAAGGACGAAATATTGCAAATAATGTAAGACAATTACTCAAAATTATAGAACATTAAAATAAAGAAACCAGGTTTAGTTTTTATAGCAGACTTTGAGAAGGCCTTTGATAAAATAAGATGGGATTTCATTCATCAATGTTTAGAATTTTTTAATTTTGGTGAGTCTCTAATACAGTGGGTTAAAGTTATGTACAATAACTCAATCTCCAAAATTATAAATAATGGTTATATTTCAAAACCCTTTCCCCTTTCACGGGGGGTGAAACAGGGCTGCCCCTTATCACCGTATTTATTTATTATGGCAATAGAAATACTTGCTATCGAAATACGTACAAATAATAATATCAAAGGCTTGGAAATGCAAGGCCTAAATACAAAAATTTCAATGTATGCTGATGATACAATTTTTCTGTTGAGCCCTCTCTATACATCTCTACAGAGCCTTACAAAAGACCTGGATGACTTTTTGAACCTATCTGGGCTGAAGCCAAATTATGAGAAATGCCAAATATTGAGGCTTGGTTCCCTGAAAAATAGAAATTTCACTCATCCATGTAATTTATACCAATTCATTGGACAGATAGATCGGTCAATGTACTTGGTATACACATCCCAGAAAATACGAGTTAAATTTCAATGATTAATTTTCATAAGAAATTGAGTAAAATCGAAAAAATTCTGCTGCCCTGGAAAGGGAAACATCTGACCATTTATGGCAAAATAACTTTAATTAACTCATTAGTTGTATCCCAGTTTACATATTTATTTATGGCATTATCAACCCCTAAAGAATCATTCTTCAAAATATATGAACAGAAGATATTCAAATTTATAAGGAATTATAAATCTGATAAAGTTAAACTTGCATATCTCTATAATGATTATGTATCTGGTGGGCAAAAACTCTTAAACATAAAAGCTTTAAATTTTTCACTGAAGGCTTCCCTTATTCCAAAATTCTACTTCAATCCAAACTGGTTTTCTAGCAAATTACTTAAGTGTCCATCCTATGTTTGATAAAGGTTTCTCTCCATTTCTGCAAATTAAACCTATGCATTTTGCATTAATTAATGACATGTTTTCTGATGTCTCCACTTTTTTGGAAGAAGCTCTACAAAGTTGGTTACAATTTCAGTTTCACCCACCAGAAAATGCAGAACAAGTTCTACAACAAATAATATGGTTAAATTCTAAAATACTTGTTGATAGAATGATGATTTTTTTTGGAAACGCATGTTTGATATAGGTATTATTTTTATAAGGGATATAGTGAATGAGGATAATAAACTCATGTCCTACAAACAATTAACTAGTTTTTATGGAACAGTCTGTACATTGCAACAATATAATCAACTTATTGGAGCTTTACCAAGTGCTTGGAAATCAAAAATTATTAAAGGAACTGGAGGGCATTTAGTCTGTAGGCCTCATATGAAAATGGCAAATTGATTAAATAGAATAAAGATCAACAAACATATACACACATTTTATTTAAGAATAAAGAACTTTGTCGCTGTACCATACAGGATTCTGGACAGTTGGGAAAATATGTTAGATACACCAGTCCCATGGAACCAAGTTTTCAAAATCCTTTACAGTACATCACTTGATCCAAAGATTAGATATTTTCAATATAAGTTAATATATAGGTTTTTAGCAACTAAAAAAATGCTAAATATATGGGGAATAGAGTCATCACCCCTTTGTCTATTCTGTCAGGAAGAAGTGGAGTCAGTAGACCATTTATTTTGGTACTGTCCTATAATAGCCTTATTTTGGATAAAGGTACAAAGTTGGATATCTCAGTACAATAGCGTACAATTAGATTTATTTAAAGTGTTACTGGGTGATGTAACAAAAGGAACACATCTAATCTGTAATATAATTATATATTTAGCAAAAATATTTATTTTCGGGTTGACATCTGTGGAGGCATTAAGAATTGAGAAATTCAAAAATTTTGTCAAGTATTACAGTAGAATTGAGTGTGTGATGGCCCGTGAGACAGGACTTGTAATTTATGCCAAAAGATGGGATAAAGTAAGGGAGACTGAAGGTTAGGAATAATGAGGGATGGAATAGGTGAGCTAATAACGACTAATGCAAAAGGTAGTAAAGCATTGTGAAGGTAATTGTTATTGTATTTTATTTCTATTTTTATTCATTCATTTATTTAATTTTTTGTGTGCTGTGTTTTGTTTTGTCGGGTGATGTAGGAGGACTCGTACACAATTCTATAACTGACTGAATTAATAAAGTTGTCCTCCGAAGCGGGGGGGTGGTGGAGGGATATTAAAAAAAACAAAAAAAAAACAATATACCCTAATAGAACATGTTCCTGAATTAAATAAAACCAATTGATAACTGAACCAGTTCCCTTGCCAATCATCTCTGATCAGTGACGCCACAGGATGCATCACACAGAAAGGTGGTCCAACAGAGTGGCTTTGCAGATCCTCGGAACTCGATGTCAATGTTTATTCAGTATACAAGCCGACAGGCCAAAAGTAAATGTACAAAGTAATAAGGAAATATGAAATATCAGGTCACATTGCTAATATTAAAAGAGATTATTATGATTTAAGGGGTCAAGCCTGGGTTCACTCAATTTAAGTACTTCTAAACACTAAAAACACATAAAATTGTGTCAACTGAAAAAAGGTCAGAATGGAATTTGATTTTAATCAAATTTAATACGTTTGTTACCGTGAAAACCGTACATTATTGGCGAAAAATGTGAAAACTTGTGGCAACAATATCTCAGAAACTATACCATATTTTCCTGTAATTCTTTTTTTGTTTTGAAGCTAATATCACCAGCTATACAATGACATCCTCATTCTGGGTATTTTCATGGGAAAATATTTTGGTCATAGAATTTTAGAAATGGGTGGCAGAACCTGCCTGGCAGATGGATCATAAATACACCATGTATCTACCTACCCAAAAATGGCTTTATTACATTTGTGGTTTTTTATTACATTTGCGGTTGCTACGGACCTTTCTTTGTGCCTTGCTCTCATTTTACTCTGTGAACACAATGAGTAGGTAACTGAGTAAGCGGCTGTGTCTCCAAGAAGCTCTGGACCATATAATTGAACTGGAGATAGAGGAGGATGTCTGTGCCGGCTATGTGCCCTGAGAGACAATATAACCAGCCAACCATACCACAAATGCCATGCCTATGTTTGCAAGGCACACTCCAAGGTGATAGTTCACACGCATGAGTGGCAATGTACAATCTCTCTCTCTCTCTCTCTCTCTATTCTTAAATAAATTAGTGTATTATTGCGAATTATAACTGGGTGTCCTGGCAGCCCTTTCATTAACACTATTATAGTGCTAATTTTAATTGGTGTATAGTAATATAGAATACCTCACATCTATTGCATCCTCTTTGAACTAATGTTCCTAATGATTCACTCTAAATTTTAAATTCTGTGTAGATACACCACACAAGCATAGGGTAAGTGTAGTATTTTCACAGTGGAGGCACCGCACACTACTAAATTCATTTATAGTATTAATTTAGCTTATTATAGATTACCCCTTTATATTGTAATTCAGGGCATTGTCATTGGCCTACTGGTGCACGGGAGGTTTCAGCCAGCTCACCATCCACCGCTGAGAACTCAGGATCCTGTGGCGCCACTGGATAATATTGAATGTAACACTTGAGTAACTATCAGCCTTAAGCCTAGTGGTTGGAGTACTTGGGTTTGGCTTCGCCCGTCAGTGAAAAAGGGGTTACACACATCCATATATATATATATATATATATGTACTGAACAACAAAAGAAATGCAAGTTAATTAAAGGCAGACTGGAAAATACATTTCGGCGTAATAATTTTAGAGAATCAAATTTATTACGAGCGCGTGCGCATTTACACTCGTTTCATCAAACTTTTCTTTGTTTTGCGGTCACTTTGACTGAGTAACCATAAGAGTACATTAACTAACTAGCTAACTTGTGTTTCTTTTGTTGCTCAGTATATATATATATATATATATATATATATATATATATAGGTCTGGCGAAGCGAAAGTGAACATGTGTGATGAAAATTATATTTCTTTGTAACACATAGTGAATGAGCTGATCTTGTAGCTTAATCTGTCTAATTTATGGAACTGTTTTTTCAATACAAGATGTGAAAAAAAAATTACAGCCATTTAAAGTGCATGAAGTTTGAAAACTACAGACACACTCGGAAATCTATTTTTCACATAATTTTCATCTCAACAATAAAATATCTAAAACAACATAAAATTTACTTGCTTCTACATTTAATACCTTTTACTATTCAAAAAGTAACCTAGTGCGAAATGTTGCATTATGACCATATAGATTGCTGTCATAACTGACTTAAGTAATAATAATGTATATCTGTGATACAGAATGTTTCTTTTATAAGTATGTTATGATACATATTTTAGTTTTTTTTTAAGTAAACCTTACTTTTTTTCATGAACATCCAATTCTGTTGTGATGTAACCAATACAGCTTGTAATGACGTAACCATATTCTTTTCCCTATTAAATCTAAGAAATTCCATATTTTGCTACAATTTTTGCTGAGAACATAGTTTAATAGGTTTATTGCAATATTGAAACCAGGTAGACTCCAATTTGTAATGAGAACAGCATGTTATGCATCTTTGCGTACACCTTGTCAAATCTGATGTCCTCTTTTGGTAGTACCGTAACCGAGCACATTTTTGCTCATTTCACATTTAAAAATTATTCTAACAATCCATGGAGTATACCATGTTAAAGTACTTGTAAAAACCTTTATAAACATGCATTTCAAGTTTATGAGTTATCTGGTTACAAAGTTATAGCCCAATGAACATCAAAACTGTAGTGACATAACCGCTTGATGAGACCCATGCGGCCAGGATAAGTTACACTGTAATTCACTAATTTAATCACTACTGCTATTCATAACATGACAAGCAGGATGAATGGACTCTAATTTTCCACAACTGTCACACACTGGTCTACCTCACTTTTGTGAGATACCCTCATTTGTTGCACCACTATCAGACTCCCTGATCCTAATTACTCCATTCAGCAACCCTGGCCTTCTCTTTCCATTGACCTGTTGCACCACACAGTTATAAAATAAACTGATATATCTCCACTTAATTACACCCTTGATGTTTCATATTCATTCAAGTTACATACTTATTGTTTACCATGTAACATACCCAAGCCTTTTAATTCTGATCTTTGTCGTAGTTATATTATTATCTTCTTTTTCTGGTCGAGACCGTATATTACGGCCACCAAATACAGGATTCTGCGTTGTCATTGGAGAGTGTCATTGTTAGTCAATGGTAAATATTTGAAGGATTACTGTGGAAGTAATTTTTTTTGGATATTTTTCCTCTGCACTGCAAATTTGATATGTGTACTTAAGTTCACTCTCAGGTCAAAGAAATATTCCAAATACTTCAGGAAGGAAGGAGTGCAGAAAGGTGAAGATGTCCTGGTAGAATACTGCAAGATGCAGGAGCAAGCCTGCCCTCTGGTGGAACAATCTATAATCTAAGTTTTTTTTTGGCTGTTGAGATCAAGGAAGTGAAGAAAAAAAAAACAGTTTTCTCCTGCTATCTCATTGATGCCACTATCTACTTTGGTTTTGTGACTATAAACAAGTTGTGGATAATTTGTTTCTGCATCTCGTTGAAAAATGAGAAAACGGAAATATGAATCATCTTCTCGTTTCTGCCACTTTGTATTGAATCCAACTAAAAACTGTCAAAATGTGTATGGACTGTAAGGACGTCCGAATACAAAGACAGTGGTAAAAAAAATCTAACTTGCCAGAATGAGAAGTCTGTCCAAGGCCATCCTGGATAAATCAGGGACAAGTCATTAGTCAAATCTGCAAATTAATCCATTCTGCTTTCATTGCATGACAGAATCCAGCTCTCTGAAAATCTAACCCAGGTTTTGCTCTTACCTTGCAGTGGCAGATACCTGGCAGTTGGCAAACAGTTTGAGCGAGCACTCCTCGAGTCTGACCCGACTGTGCTTACAATAGCTAGTGTTTGTTTTTATTGAATAAGGTTTTTTTATGTAGTTGCAGAATGGGTTAAATTAGGGACAGCTGAACCCCAAAATTGGCGGAGATAGGCTGGAAATGCTTTATATAATTTGAGAGCATAAAAAGAGGATGGTCAAAACCCATATTTTGAATTGAATTGAATTGTCCCCCCATTTATTATGGCTCCTTTGCCAATGTTAAGAGCAGCAGACTGAGAGAATCAGCAGTGGGGTGGAAAGTCGGGGTCGGCAGATCTTAAACTTTTCACACATGCTTATTATGATGAAAAATGGCAAATACAGCAGTTGTTTCAACAATATTAATTTTGGTTAACATGGAAACAGGCTTTGTTAAAAAAGGGCTAAATTCAGCCAGTGTGGCCTCTCAATGTGGTCAAATTTGCATCATTTTCACATTAGGATAGAGAATGACAGTATTAAGCCACATATGAAAAATATATATCAATAAAACGGCCAAACTCAACGGTTTTCGTACATGTGTAACATCTATAGGTACATTACAACTGTAATGCACGGTTGTGTCTTTTGTGTCATCAAGTTTATACACTTTTCAGAAATGGGAAAAATACGAAATATTGGCAATATTGCTTGGTGTCCTGTCAGTGAGCAGACCCTGATTGGCTGTTTTCATTACATAGATATTAAAGGGGGACATCTCTGCTTCAGATTCATTGAATAAAATCTGCTCGCATCTTACGCTGGGTAAATCTGTGAACAATACAGTTTGAGCAGATTTTTAGATATTGCAAGATTGAGTGATAACAGTGAAATTGACATGCTCCCCTTGTATCTGCAGACAATCCACAGACCCAGTCAATACATTACATGTAATGAGACACTCCTTTAGACCATCTGAATATCAAAAAAAATTGTTGCTTTTTATTTCATGTGCCAGTATGTTCCACACAAATGTGGGCCTATTTTGAAGAAACGGGAAATCAAGCGAAAACGGGAAATTCATCAGATCCCTGCACGTCTGCAGATCATCTATAGATCCTGTCATCATCTGACATTTAAAGAGTGACCCCTGTAGACCAAGTTAATATAGCTAAAAAGTGTTACCTTGTATTCTATGTGCCAGTATGTTCCACGCGAACGTGGCCATAATTTGAAAAAACGGAAAATCAAGTGAAAATGGAGAAATTCATCAGACCCTGAACATCTGCAGATCATCCATAGACCCTGTCATCATCTGACATTTAAAGAGTGACCCCTGTAGACCAAGTTAATATAGCTAAAAAGTGTTGCCTTACAATTTTGGTGTCAGAGAGTTTCACGCACATGTGGCCCTATTTTGAAGAAACTGAAAATCATGTAAAAACGGGGAAATTCATCAGACCCCTGCACATCTGCAGATCATCCAAAGACCCTGTCATCATATTACATTTAAAGAGTGACCCCTGTAGTTCAAGTAAATACAGCTGAAAAGTGTTGTCTTATATTCTATGTGCCAGCGAGTTTCACACAAATGTGGCTCTATTTTAAAGAATTGAGTGAAAACGGCAGAATTCATCAGACCCCTGCACTTTTGCAGATCATCCATAGACCCTGTCATCATATGACATTCAAAGAGTGACCCCTGTAGCTCAAGTAAATACAGCTAAAAAGTGTTGTCTTATATTCTATGTGCCAGTATGTTCCACTCGAATGTGGCCCTATTTTGACAAAATGGAAAGTCAAGTGAAAATGGGGAAATTCATTAGACCCCTGCACATCTGCAACTCATCCATAAACCCCGTCATCATCTGACTATCAAAGACTGACCTGTGTGGACCGCATTAATTTCTTTAAAAGTTGTTACCTTTCAGATGACATGCCAATACTTTCCCCACCAATGTGGCCCTACTTTCATGAAACAGAACGAGTTAAAATGGTAAAATTGATCAGACCCCTGCACATCTGCAGATCATCCATTCACTTTGTCATCATATGACATAATTTTGTAGAGTGACTCCAGTGAACCATGGGAATATCTTTAAAAGTTATTGCTTTTCATATTGACTACCAATACATTCACACAAACTTATCCCCATTTTCAAGAAGTGCTCAGAAAATGCGAGTGAAAATGTGAACAATCACATTCAAGGAGTGACCATTGTGGACCATGCTAATATTCCATGATGTCACCATTCACAAATATATTATATAAATACTACATACAGGAGGGCAGCCCATGTAGACCATGTTAATATTCACAGACTCCATTGTCCCTTCCTTCTTCATAAAATAAGAAACAATTACACCGGAATTTATTCAGACTCACAACTGTCTAAGCAACAAGTGTTTAACGTTTTCTTTGAGGTGTAAATGCCACTACAGTCACTATGTCATAATATGAACACTGCCAGGATTTGTGTTTAAGGTTTGCCACACAGATGATAATCAAAGACTCAATGTCAGTGGGTCATTTCTGTGATGAAAATAGATCTTGGTAGTTACATAATATCACACACCCTAACCTCAAGTCTTAGAGGTACAAAAAAATCAAATGACAATCTCAAAATATGAATACTGTCAGTAACAGTAATATATTACTAAGTTTGTCATGCAGATGATAATCAAAGACTCCATGTCAATAGGTCATTTCTGTGACGAAAATCTACTTTGGTGTAGCGCATAGAAATAAGTCAGTGAAACCAGGTGGAAAAAAAAAAAATTGAAGATGAGGAAAAAACGCAGTTCCAGCTACTCTATACTCAAGTAGTTCTGGGGAAAAATAAATTCTATTAAATGTTTATGTTATGATTCTGATCTGTTCTGTCATGATTCTGCCATGTTTGTTATGATTCTGCCACTCCCTGTTATGTTTATGATTATGTCTGTTAGGTTTTGCCATGTTCTGTTTAGTTTTTGCATTTTGCCATGTTTTCGTTTTTGCCACTCCCAATCCACCATTCTGTTAGTTTCCGGTCCATGTCTTTGTTCATGCCCTTCATTGCACTTTGTCTCCCCTGTCTGGTCTTTTTTGTTAAGCTACAGCTTCTCCCCAGTCCTGCGTGTCACATGCTTAGGTGATTTCATGGTTTCTGGGTTTCAAACATTCCTTCCAATCTCGTTTGCTTCCTTCGCCTCTCTTTTTCTGTTTTACTAACCAATACTAACAGTTTGTTATTTTTGTTAAAGTTACTAACCCAGACTAACATTGTATATAATACTAACTTACTAACGAGCACTAGGGATTGTATAGCTGCACTTACTAATTGATTAACAAGCTCTCAGCACTCGCCCTGTTCTAGTCTCCGCCTCTTGCCTTCACTTTGTCTCTCCTGCAATTCAGCGGATCCTCCGCACCTGCTCCACTCTGTCCTACCTCTCATTATCTGTGCACGTTAGAACTCCCTAACCGGAGCTGTATGTTTTGTCATAGGTTGTCTCGTGTTCCCTGTCCGCGTTTTGGCTTTTGCCAATTTCATGTGATTAGGTTCTCCCTCATGTTCCCTCCTTTGTAATTAGTCTGATCCTCATCACCTGATCCTAATCATAGCATGTGACTTCCCTTGAGTGTATTTAAGCTGTCTTCTCACTGCAGTTCCCCGTCAGAACGTTCCTCTTGTTTACCTGTGCTGCTATCTTTCGCCTTGTATTCATAGTGTTAATCTTCTGACTGGACCGCCCGACTTATGATTTTTGGCTCTGCTCTTTTGTACTTTTGTCTGCATCTGTTTTCAAACCCTTTTTGCCTGACTACGAGTTTTTTGTGTTTGCTGCCCTGGTAACGGTTTGGATTTCGCCCTCTGGATTTTGGCTTTTGCTTCTCTGACAAACCTGTGCCTGTGTACCGAACCTGTTTTTGCCCGACCACGATTACTGTGATTGCTGCCCTGGTTTTTCGACTTTTGGATTTTGTCCCTGGGATTGTTCTTTGGATTGTGGACTTTGTACTGTCGCCTCCTGCTCTGCGGGGTTTGCCCCCCCTTTCCAATAAAATCCCATTTTACCTTCACTGCTCGACTCTCGCGTCTGGTTCCAGAACCGTACCTCAGTTTAATTCACATGCCTTAATAGGCAACTCTTCACGAAAAAACCACTGGGTTTTCCGCGTTAAATTTTGTCACATCCTAAGCAAGTCGTCAAACCTGTGCGTAATGATTGTTTAATTGAAAAAGATTGAAATGCGCTCCTTTTTGCGTTCAACTGGTGCGTTTGGTTTCTTGTCTTAACGAAGACAATTAGCTACACCTGAGAGGGGAGAGTTTAAGTGTCTTTTACCAGAGAAATTGACTGAAAACAAATGAAGACTAATAAGCAGTTTAAAGACATGTTTATCGCCCTCCTTGTTCTGTCCAGCGCCCGCCACTGCAAATTACGATTTCACAGGTGCACTCCTTTCATCTCAAATCTTGTCAGCAAAGTACATTCAGCTTTGCTAGGGTAGTAGGGTCCAGCAAGAAAACGATAATCTGTCATCAATATTGTTTACATGACATAAGTACGTGATATACTGTTACCAGGTTATGTAGTAAAGCAATACTATCAGTTATAAACATAAAAACAACTCACTCTTGTTAACTTCTGGTTGGTTTGGCAGCTGTGTGGTGACGTCTGTCTCCAGACTTGACAAGAGTTACAAAACACGCACCAATAAAACAATGTTTAAACCATTTGCACGGGATAAACACCTGCTGAGCAGGTTGGAAATGGACGAAATTCAGAAAGTTTGAGCTCCTTCAGGCACATTATACATGCGATGCGAGCAAATTTTATGACCGTTATGGCAAGATACAATGTTTCTTGGTACATCGTGTGAATATTAGCTCACAGATCCGGTCTGCTCACTCACAATTTACATGTTAGTGGACCTTGTTTTTTGATCATTTTTGGCAAAGCCATTTCAGGTCTTTCAAAAAAATTCTGAATTAAAAAAATTGACTTGAACACCAAAATTTGAACTTTGCCAGGAAGGGGAGTTGTGCTGCTTCATGCTTAAGTGGAAAAAAACTTTCTGAACTGCACTTTTATGGCAATTTTTCTGCCCTCAAAAATGCCAAATTTGCTCTTATTTATTGCTGGCTGACAGGCACATTTGAGCTAAAAAATACAAGACTGGTTTCCATGGCAACCACTAATTGCTATGCTGAAATATTTGGGGGAAGTTGTTGACCAGCCAAGTACTGTTCATACACCAAGTTTCATCAAAATCGGTGAGATGTCACTTTCCATGTTCTGGGGCCCCATGGCTGATTTTCTCAGTCAGCTGCTCTTAAACGATCAGTAACTATAAACAGAGGGAAGTTTAGAGGAAGTAACAATTGAATGTAAATTACACAAACGTGGACAAATGTTTCTAATGTTGTGGCTAATTGAATTGCTTCAAGTAAAAAGTGAAAATCGGGGAAAATGTTTAATGTACGAGAAAGAAATACATTGCCGAGTCCTTTAAAACAAAGTGATTACATGTATTGAGAGCTTCACACAAAAAGAACATAGAATGGGCATAAGTGAGATTAAAATATAAGATTGAGAATAAAACAAAAATGCACCATTTGATGCAGGAGAAAGCCCAATATTTAAATACTCCAATATTTGGCGGTAGTAATGCATTGCTGAGAAAAACCACCAGTGATATCCTCTATGAGCGTGAAGTAATTAAACCATTTGAATTTGTTCAATATTTGTAAAATTCTAAAGAGCTAGAAAATCTCAGCAGTTTTCTGTAAATCAATGACCTTTATTGCAGGGAGGTCCCACTGAGACAGAGGTCTCTTTTGCAGGGGAGCCCTGATTACAATAAAACAATTGCAATGGAAGGTTAAAGGCAAGCAGCACACATAAAAATGCACAAAAGTCACAAACAATTTCAGATTAAAGGAATAACAAATTTTAAACTAGAATAAAACATAATAAAAATTAATTTAAAAATATATATATATATAAAACACATAAGAACATAGGACAGAGAAAAATAAATGAGTAAATCCTACCATAAACTAAAAGCAAATACATCTGGCCTCTAGAAGCAATATATCCAAGACTAATTTCTTGAAAGACACGAAGGGGATAAGGCAGTCTAGCTTCAAGGTATCCTGGAAATTATTCCACATACAAGGAGCGAATGCACTAAAAGAGGTACTGCCCAAATTCGTTCTAGTCCTGGGAGCTTCTAACAAATACCATTCTTGTGATCTGGTATGCTGACTTCTGATTTTGATGGATAAGAGCTTAGTAAGATATGAGGGAAGTTTGCCTAGCAAAGCTTTATAAATAAAAAAAATACAATGGAGCTTCCTTCTAAAATGAAGGGAAAACCACCCCACAGAATTATATAAAGCACAGCGATGGGTTCGAAAACCATCACCTGTGATGAAGCGCAATGCGCTTTGATAGATTGCATCCAAGGATCTTAAAGTGCTAATAGAGGAATGCCTGTAAAGGACATCTCCGTAATCAAATATGGGTAATATTGTTGCCTCGACAATCCTTTTCCTATTGTCCAAAGAAAAACAGGACCCGTTTCTGTAAAGAAACCCGATTTTCATTCTAAGTTTCTTGGACAGGTTGGACCTATGCGTCTTAAAAGAGAAGTCATTGTCCAACCAGATACCCCGATATTTGTAAGACTGAACCTGCTCAATTTGAGCACCAGTCACTGAGAAAATGGAGTCACCTGGCATAATTGCATTCTGTGCAGAAAAGATCATGAGCTTTGTTTTATCAGTATTTAAAACCAGTTTAAGATCAGCTAGAGCATGCTGTATAAAGTTAAAAGCAGATTGTAAATATGTGAGGGCCTGTAAGCATGCTGGAGCAGAAGAATAAAGCACTGTGTCATCAGCATAAAAATGAACCTTGCAATTAGTTACATTACGAGCAATGTCATTTATATAAATTGTGAATAAAATTGGACCAAGAATGGAACCTTGGGGTACACCTTTTGTCACCTTTAAAAATTGAGACTGCGCATCCCCAGAAATAATAGCTTGTGTTCTATTTGAGAGGTAGTCTTGGAACCATGAGCATGCTCTGTAACCAAGACCAATGGAGGAAAACTTATTTAATAAGATAATATGCTCTACTGTGTCAAACGCTTTTGCTAAATCAATAAATAGGGCCGTACATTTTTGTTAACTATCCACAGCTGTTACTAAATCATTTATAACCAATGAAGCTGCTGTAATGGTGCTATGTCCAGGCCTGAAACCAGATTGCTGTGACATTAAAATGTTGTTGGAAGTTAAGAAATTGCAAAGTTGTTGTTTTACAAGAGATTCTAAAATCTTAGCCAGGCATGGCAATTTTGAGACGGGCCGATAGCTGTTTACTGAACTGGGATCACCCCCCTTAAAAAAAGGAAAAACATGATCAGCTTTCCATATACTGGGAATAGACCCGGTCGATAATGACAAGTTAAAAATATTAGTTATTGAATGTGCAATCAGTAGGGCTGCAAGACGCAAAAGACTCGGGACTAAGTGATCCTCTCCAGTGGAATTATTTACATCTATACATTTTAATTCTAGAAGGACCTCATTCATGTTTAATTCCCTGAAAGAAAACAATACTCTAGGATTTTGAGAATTTGTAAATGCACTAGAACTAAGGTCAGACATATCTCCTATAGTGGATTGATTATTAAAATTTTCAAAAAGGTTTCCGGCCGCTATAAAATGTTGGTTAAAAAAGTCACAGATTTTGTGCTTATCAGTAATAGGACCAGAATCCGTGAGGATAGAATGAGGTAATGAAGAAGAATGACTGTTATAAAGGGACTTGACAATTTTGCCAGATTACCTTGACATTTAGCCAATGACGAAATTAAATATTCAAATTTTGCCTTTTTATCAGTAAGCAGCATTTATTTCTTAGTTTTCTGAAAACCTGCCAGTCTGAGAGTGTCTGAGTTTCCCTAGCTTTAACCCAAGCTTCATCCCTTACGCGAAGATCAATTGTGCTTATCAACAGCACAATTAAACACAGAAGTAAAATGAGCTAACGCTAGGTCAGGGTCTGGAATAAAACCTGCAAAGATAAAATCACTCCAGAAAATATCGTGGAGGAAGGCCTGTTCACAGAAATGTTTAAAATTTCTTTCAGTAATAAAACATGCGGGTGTCTTTGAAACTTTCATATCCCTAATACACGCTACTGGGCAGTGATCACTAACATCCAGGGGAAAGATGCCGCTCAGAACGTACTTGTGCGGTCTATTTGTTAAAATTAGATCAATGAAAGTTGACCGGGATAAATCTTTAAAATTTGGTCGCGTAGGCTCTGAGATAAGTTGCGACAGAATCAGGTCATCACAGACTTCTTTGAAATAGTTCGAGGACGGCGATAGCCAGTCAATGTTGAAATCGCCCGCAGCAACTAATTCAGCGTGTGCATAAGCAGACAAGATTTTAAAGAGATTAATTATGGAGGAGGAAAGCATGCTCGGTGGGCAATATTCACCTGCTAGTATAATACTTCCACAACACAAAGCTATTTTAAGAACAAGACACTCAAATTGTTCAGGCATAGAGGAGGATAATAAAACATTAACAGTGAGAGAGGATTTTACAAAAATCACTACACCTCCCCCTCTCTTACTCCTGTCACACCTAAAAACACTATAACCAGCCAATGCCATATCAAGGTCTGACACAGAAGCATTCAACCAGGATTCAGTTGCAAGAAATATATCAGGATTACTTTGAAGAACCAAAGCCCAAATACAATCCATTTTCGATAACAAACTCCTTACATTAAGACACAGAATACCAAGACCACATTTCCGAGATTGAAATGCTACTGGAGTTAAAACAACAGGAGAGACCGTTAAAATAACATCAGGTGACTGAATATGGACTTGTGACAGGTTAGTGACAGAAACACCACTGGGTCTGTATTTCTGCCGTGGCAGGCGTATGCGAGCGACTTTTGGAATAGGCTGTGCACTTATACCAGTTGTCTCAGAAAATGAAACACAATTTCTAGCGCTGCCTGGGATATTTAAAAAGCCAACAGATAGGCCAAGTCCACTATAATATGTGATGACAGCCGGACACCAGAGGGAACTCCTAAGGGAGACAGTAGGTCAGGGACGCACCAGTGAGGAAGAGGGTGAAGGAAGGTCCAGCCTGTGTGAACCAGAAGTTAACAGTCAGTCCCGAGGGAAGGACAACACTGCATGGTGCATGTTGGCCGAAAGCATTTGGCTGCCCCATTTGTTGGGATGTATCCTGTCTGATTTAAAAAAAGGTGAACGGTTCCAAAATAAGTTAAAATTGTCAATTAATCCCATATTATGAGATCTAGCGGCGAATTGAAGCCGATAGTGGGGATGGGACCAGAAATAAAAACGGACTTTCCACAGTTTTTTAAGAAGTTAAAAAGGAGGTTCTTAAAATCATTTTTTGTACGCTCCGACTCCCGACGAGTGGTATCATTAGTCCCCACATGAACAATAATCCTCTTAACAGAAGGCGGGAGTGAGGAGAGTAGCCCAGGTAGCTTACCCAGGATTACCGGGACAGTAGCACCAGGGAAGCAGCGGGTCGCCACATTAACGAAGCGAATGTTTCGGATTATGGAGTCACCCACCAGTAAGGTAGTCGGGGAGAAGAGAGGACGAGGCGGCGGCATGCCCGGGGCGAGTGACTGTGCAGGCGTACGCTGCGGCAGGGCAACGGCATCAGGGCTGAGCAAACGCCGCCGCAGGACCTCCACTTCAGGGCTGGGCGAAGAACTCCTCAGCACCGCGCCAACAGGGCTGGACTTGCGGGGCCGGATTGCCTCTCTTCTCAATACTGACGGCGGCCGAGGAGCAGCTGGACTTACAGGGGAGGAGGGGGGTGTCGCTTCCTCCTCAGCCAGAACGGAAAACCTGTTCTCCAGCTGCAGGTCCCAGACAGGCGGCACACGAGACGAACGTCTCCCGCCACGTGATCCGACCCAGGGCTCAGCTGGGTTGGGTGTGAAGCTGACGATAGCCCTGGGTCTCGCTCCCTGCTGGATCCAGGGGTCCTCAGCTTGGGTCGGTGCGGCTTCAGTGGGGAAAGCCAAGGAGTCGCGTTCAGCCGTGGTGGTGACACTTGCAGCAGCGAGAGCTGGAGCAACCAGGGAGTCGATGAGCTGCTCATCTTCCTTAATCTGGTAAAGGATTGAAATTCTTCCCTCCAGCTCCGCAATTTTTTGCGAGAGGCGAACGCAACTTCCACAGGCCGGCGGGGAGGTGAGTGCAGCCATATTTTTTTATTTTAGCCTGCTGGGCCTTACAGCAACCAGCCAGCCGATGCAATAAATAATACGTTAAATATTAAATAATAAAAAATAAAGAAAATAAAACAAATAGAACGATAAAACAAGTAAAATAATAAAATGTTAAAATAATAAAATGTAAAAACAATATGACACTAAAATAATGATAAAATAATAAAAATAAACTAAGAGTGAGGCAGCAGTAAAACCAGACGGCTGACAGGCAACCGGACGTGACGTTTCTCCCCTGTTCCAACAATCTGAAGAATGAGATGGTGTGAGATTGGTGTGCTAGGAGCATATCTCTGAAAAGAAAATGAAGGAAAAGTAGAAACAAAAAGAATAACACATTGGGCTCTAAATTCGTTGACCAGGCGCTGGCGCGGTGAATGGGGGGAGCGCCGCGCCAACGGGGTGTATCCAGGCGCATTTTGCAATTTCGTGCCCAGCGCAGCCCAGCCCAAGTACTCCTCTGCCCCGTCTCCGTCCCTCCTGCCGGCGCAAGTGGCAAAGAGGGAGGAGAGAAGGCGTGAGTGGGTTTAACACAGCCAAGTCAAATCTTCGCAAATCAAATGAGCTTCTCTCCTCACCTTTTAAAAGCGCCGTGGGCGAGGCGCAGTGCAAATTTCGTTCGACATGGATGAAGTAGGACACAGCAGCAACACCAGACGGCCAAACTTCGGCCAGGAGGAAACTGATGTTCTGGTCCGGGAGGTTTAAGCTCGCAGTGGCCGAATATATGGTCACGCGAACAGACCTCCACAGGCTGATGATGCAAAAGCGGCCGCGGAATTCTAACCCCCCTAGAACCGCGGCTGCCGCTTTTTCCATGGCAGTGCAAATGTGAGGCCATTTCATAATATTGTGCGATTATAAAGAGGGAATCAACAATATATTGTTTTTGAACGAATGAAATTAAATATTGCCAATAAATACATGTGAATTTATTACGTACAATAATTAATTATGCTGACAAACACGTTATACTATATGAGAAAACCGCAACTTGAGTCAACATTTGCACAATTGCGTAGCCCTACTGCAACCAGAATGAATCCGACAAGGGGTGCACTTGACAGCTGTGTAAGCCTATAGACTACCTTTAGTAGGCTAATAGTACACAATAATAAAAGTAATGATAATAATAATGTTTAGATAAATGTAGCCCTGATCAGGCTTTGTTTCAAAAGCTGCGTTCACAGTGGATGCGAAACGAATTACATTCAAAGTCAATGCAAAGACGTAAATACACGCGAACCGTGTTTATTCGCATCTTTGCATTGACTTTGAATGTAATCTGTCGTGCGAAAAATTCGTTTCACGTCTGGTGTGAAAGCAGCTGAAGGACACATACCCACATAGCCTACACACGCACTCACGCGCCCACATGCAACCACATCTCTCTCTCTATCTCTCTCTCTCACTCTCTCTCTCGTACGTTGCAGACAGGGGTATTTGCGGTCAAAGCCACTGCCGCAAAAGAAGCGGCTATGGCGCTCAAAGTAATTTAATTTCAATACTCACTTACGTTTTATAACAGAAATTCAAAACTGTGCTATAACATAGAAAACACATATTTAGAAAAAAGTCATGGACGGATGGACTCATATCTTTTACTGACGTGAAATACCATGCATAACTAACATCAGCGCTGCATGAAAAGCGGCAGCCACGGTTCTAGTGTTAAGGACAGAGCTGTGCAGCCAGGTGGTCTCTCCTCTCCCATGCGCGCTGCTGCTCTCCCTGCTGATACGGCACATGCAGTTCGGCCTCTCTCTGTCTCAAGTCCTGTAATGTCTCCTGCGTGAGGTCAAAGTGACATCCATGGCATACACCTATGCTGTGTAGCATGCAACATGCCTCAGAGAATGCACTGACACTCTGAGGGCTGTCAGGTCGAGTTTCCATTACGTGTGCCAACCGCCTTTGATCTGACATCAGGACAATCAATATAGATACTATAATTTATGTGCTGATTCAGATAGTTACATTAAATAGTGGTTGCTGTAATTATTTATTGCATTGAAATGTGCCTGACATTCTTGAAACCTGCCTGTGAGGTTTCGATGACATGTGCGCACTGTGCGCCGGTCAGCCGAATTACCACTGCACAGAAAGTAAACCAGGTTGGAGCTGGCGAGCTCTCTGCGCACTTTCGGCGGAACCTTTTGCCACGACATTGTCACTGCTTCATGATGAATATGTGACACCTCCCCCTACTACGCCGCCACACCCATCTTGGCGCACATCGGTCTACCAAATTGCCAAAGTGGCTGCGCACGGTGTTGCACCGGACGAAATTACCACTGTGCGGGCTGCGCCACGCTGCGCCACCCTGCGCTGCGCCAAGAAATTAGAGCCCATTGTGTTCAAAATTTGCCAAAGTACTGTTCAACACTGTATACAGTAAGAGGTTGTGTGCCAAATTTAATTGATACAGAGGTTTCTCTATTAAGTATTAAAAATTTCAATTGCTATTTGAAGGTAAAAAATTAGGGTAAAATGATCAGAAAAGTACCAATAAATATAAAATATAGTTTGAAATTTAATGATACATATTAGATTTATAAAATAAAAAAAAAAATCAAGTGAACCATTGTGGGACTAGAGACTGGATGGGTTTTTAAACAAAAGTGCGCAGAGTCAAAACAACACAGCGAATGGAGCCTTGAAGACCAAAGCATATAAGGGAAAACAACTACGTGAAAGGTCGACATGCAGAAGTCAGCAAATAAGTAATGTGAATGATCAAATTTTATAACAAATGAGACATTGTGATTGAACAAATGTGACTGGAAGCTTTCCTGACCGAAGAAATGCAATGAATGATTAATGAAAGATCTCCATTTCAAACAGAAACTGAGTGTCAACCAGTGATTCTACACAGAAAAAAAAAACTAAGAGGGGCATAATAACCTTAATCTGTTTATTCAACTTTTACAGGAAAGGATCCAAACGAGTGGAAAAACAACAAAATTATGTCGATGAAGTATTTGTTCATTATTGTTTGTCTAACTCCTCTTGGAACTTCTCCACAGAAAGCTCACTGCTGAAGAGAAGAGATGAAAATAACCATGAGTGAAAGTGATAAGCTGGCCAGCTGGGGATTCAGCTGCGGGTTTTCAGCTTAAAAGTTTACCTTCTGAAATAGAATCCAATTGGAAATCCAATTGGGGAAAATCCAATTCGGAGTATCAAAACAAGACTAAATTGAGAAGGTGATGCCACCATATAATTGAAGAAGTCCACTAGTAATGTGATCACATATTACTTTTCTTGCCATTTCTAAATTTATTTTTGATTAAGTGGACAATCAAATAAAAGGTACTGACTGAGTTGACCTTTATTACTGGGAGCCCAACGGGCAAACTATTAGTTGAATATTAAATATGTACCATTTTTTTGTGAATAAAAAATTTGCATATTGTAACATAGTCTGAAGCAACTCCGCCTGGTTCTGCTGATGACATGGGGAATTGTCATAATGGTTGGGGCTAAAAAGCCCTGACTGTGCATCTCCTCCATGCTCTTAGCGGAACCCTAGACTGAGGTGGATTGCTTCATCACAATACATTGAAAAAAAAAAGGTATTCCCCATTGTTTAAAACAAGTCCTATCTAATACTGCAGCGCGTCCTGGTCTCAAGGACACCCCTCTATCAGACCCTGATGTTGAATACTTTGTTCATGGTTCAGCATCACGAGATGATCAAGGTCATCCGTTTGTTGGATATGCTTTCTGCACTTACGATTGCTGCATTGATAGTGGCCCATTGCCATCTACCTACTCTGCGCAAGCAGCAGAGCTGATAGCTCACACCAAAAATGTTGACCCAATCAGTTTGGCTGACGCCTTTGCAGACAGAGAAGCAAAGGCAGCAGCCAAACACACTCTTGTGGGGCTACAACTCCAATCTGAAGTGTCAATTTCACGTGACCTGCTGAGGGCGGAGCAAGATGCCGCCCCCCCACTAGAGAAACGTCAATGGACATCACATGGAGCACAACACACGAATGAAGGGTGGATGGGGCCCAATGGTAAGCCTATACTGCCAAAATCCCTTTTCCACATTACCGCTGATTTGGTGGGCAGTGCCATGCATCAAGAGGAGGGATGAAGGGGTTAATAAATCAGAGCTACTATACAATTGGACTCACTACCTATCTTAAAAATTTTTCTAAGAAATGTCCAACATGACAAAGCTATAACACATGGGGAGGGGTGGTAACACAGAAAGGGGCAATCCCTATGCCCCCTGAGCCATTTCACACATGGATGATGGATTTTATACACTTAACACCGTGTGAAGGGAAAAGGTATGTGCTAGTATTGGTTTGACCCTTCTCTAAATGGGTAGAAGCTTTTCCAGCAACACCTATAGATGCAATCACAGCAGCAAAAATTCTGAGTAGAGAAATAATTCCTAGGTGGGGAATTCCAAAGGCATTGTATAGTGACAATGGGTCAGAATTTAGAAATGAAGTACTGACTCGCCTGGGAGCAAAATTGGGAATAGGATTGAAAAAACATTGTGCATATCATGCACAATTAGCAGGATTGGTAGAGAGAACTAATAGAACCCTGAAAGCAAAATTGCACACAGCCATAGCAGAAACTAAGTGGAAGTGGGTTGCATGTTTTCCATTGGCACTAACCAGTATCAGAATAACACCACAGCGGTCATTGAGGTTGTCACCTTATGAAGTAGTGCATGGGAAACCTTTTGAATTACCGCACTTATTGCAGAGAACACAAATAGAAGAAGCAACTCTGGCAGAATATATGAATAGAATGCTGACTAATAAGAATGAGATTTGAAATGTGCTTCCTCCCAGATCAGTAGCGGAGCTGTCACCAGGGGAGATTAAGCCTGGAGACTGGATCCTGGTGTGGAGTGTCAGCAAAAAGCAGAAGTGGAGTGAACCAACATGGAAGGGTCCATATCAAGTGCTCCTGACCACACCGACTGCAGTGAGGATACAGGAGAGAGAAACGTGGATACATCAGTCACACTGCAAGGTAGTACCTCCTCCAACTGGTGTGTAGGTGCATCTAAATAAGTCAGGATAGACTTGGAGGGAGTCCGACTACAAAGGGGGGCGTGGCATATAGAGCTCGTCTGTCTCAAACTCGGTTAGGGAGGGGATTGGGCTCCCTGAACTTAGCCGGGAACAGGTGGCGGTGGGACTGCAAAGTTCCGAGGGCACGTTAAAAAGAGGATATAGTGCTGGGGAGAGGACTGAAGGCCCCCGTGTCTGGTGAAGTATGAATTGACATACTGCTGGGGTACCGTCTAGTTGGCATGCTTGTCACATGTAAGTGTGGGCAACATGTGGTATGTGGGTGACAGCCCACACCTAGCAGAGGATGCCTCCCTCACAAGATGGGACGGGACTTGCGGTCCTGCTTCTGTCGTAGGTATGTGCCAGGGGCCCCGACATCATATCAACCTACTGGAACTCATGGCAGTTCAGAATGTGTTGCACCAATTTGCCCCACGGCTGGAAGGAAGGCATATCCTTGTGAGGTCGGACAACACAACGGTGGTGGCCTAGCTCAACAGGCAAGGAGGGGTCAGGTCAGTGACCCTACAGAAGATGGCTGCTTCCATCCTAACCTGGGCGGATCGCCATCTCTGCTCCCTGAGACCCCGGCACGCTCCAGGCTTCCTCAACACTCGGGCGGGCGGGTTGTCCAAGGGGGCCCTGCCCGAGGAGGATTGGAGCCTCTCCCCGTTGACGGCCAAACAGATTTGGAGGCTGTTCGGTCTACCAGTGGCGGATCTGTTTGCAAGCAGGGAGAACGCTTTGTGCCCTCTTTGGTTCTCCCTGAGGCCTACCCACAATCCTCACCTGGGGGTGGATTCATTGGCACATCCAGTTTGGCCGGCTGGCCTGCTGTATGCGTTCCCGCCCCGGCGGCTTCTAATGCCATTGCTCCACAGGGCGCGGGAACAGCACCTCTCCATGATTATTGTGGCACCAGTGAATCCAGGCACCAGGTGGTTTCCGGATCTCATCCAGCTGGCGGTGGAGGGCCCGTGGAGGATTCCGGACCTTCCCTCAACCTTGATTTGGGCGCCGGGCACCACTCTCTCCGCCCCCTCATGGCTTGGAAATTGGAAGGGTGAGGTTGAGCGAATTGGGCCTGCTTGATGCGGTGTCTACAATTCAGAGTGCATGTGCCCCAGCCACATCCAAGGCTTATGCGGCCCGTTGGCGGGTTTTTGCTGACTGGTGTCAGACAAGAAGCTTGGATCCGCGCTCGTGCCCCCTACAGGGGGTCCTGGATTTCCTACAGGGACTGTTTGAGGGGGGTCGCACAGCATCCACTCTGTGGGTGTTTGCTGCAGCTATCACGTCTGGACATGAAGGTTTTGATCGCTTCACGGCCAGAAGCCGCCCCCTGGTGAAGTGCTTTTTGAGGGGAGTTGACAGGCTGAGACCCCCTATGCAACGCTTAATCCCGCAGTGGGATCTGCAGATAGTGTTGGATGGTCTGGCAGGACCACCGTTTGAACCCCTGGGCAAGGCGGACCTGCACATATTGTCTAGTAAAACTTCCCTCTTTTGGCCTTGGCGTCAGCAAGGAGGGTGAGCAAATTGGGCGCACTCTCCGTGCACCCGTCGTGTTTGACCCTCAGCGAGGACCAGGGCTTAGTGGAACTCCGTCCTAACCCGTCCTTTCAGCCGAAGGTCGTCACCACAGCCTTTAAATCATCTGTCATTCGACTGTAGGCCTTCTGTCCACCTCCTCATGCCACCAGCGAGCAAGAATGTATACGCAAACTGTGCCCAGTGCACGTGCTCAGTCTCTACTGGGAGCACACTGTGAATTTCAGGAGGGTGGATCATTTGTTTGTTTGTTATGGCGGGCGGACTCAGGGGGCCCCTCTGTCAACACAACGCCTCACCTACTGGGTCTGTGATGCTATCCACAGAGCCTACTCAGCGGTGGGTCTTGTTGCCCCGGCAAGATTGACCACACATTCTACTCGGGGCATTGCATACTCTACAGTGCTTTTTAAGGGCGTATCAGTAGAGGAGATCTGCGGGGCGGCCTATTGGTCTTCTGCATCAACCTTTGCGAGGTCATATCTCTGGTATATGACAGCCAACACGGTTTCACATTTGGTTTTGGATACCCTGTCAGCAGAGTCCCCTTCCAACACCGACTAGTGCTCTGGTTATTTTAACATGACCTGAGGCGATGCTCTCTGGCGGTGCTCGCCTGGGGGTGTTGGGGCTTTTCGTTGGGAGATGATAGCTAGCAGGCCCTCCCATTCATGCTGGGGGGGACCCTATCGGGGGGGTCCCCTTCCAACACCAACTTGTGTTCGGTTTATCGTGCCACGACCTGGGGCGAGGCACTCAGTCTGGCGGTGCTCGCCCTGGTGTGTGGGGGTTTCTCTTTGGTTTCTGAATGGAACTCCATGGTCTGGGTCCAGCTGGGAGTACATACATCCCCAACGGCCTTCGCCTTAAGTGTAAACTAATAGCAAAGCCCGTTCGAGGGCAAAGCACATAGGACATAGAACTACTAGTTACCTGGATGTAACTCCAGGTCTATGAGTACATGCGGAGCTTTCTAACAACCTGCCCAGCTGGCCCCGGGTGTGTGCTGCAGAGTTTCAAAGGGGAGTCGAGCAGTGGCATCACCAAGGCTTTATAGAAGGTGAGTGCGGCTACCCCCTCCTACGGAGTAGGTGAGGTCAATTTTCTTTCTCAGGCACCGAGGCGGACCTCGGAGGGGTAAACCAATAGCGAAGCCCATTTTAGGGTTCCGCACGTACTCATAGAACTGGAGTTACATCCAGGTAACTAGTATTTTTTTTAACCTTAATTTGTCTACTGCAATTAAAAACCAGTGAATCTTGCCAAAATTTACATTAAAAGTAGCCAAGACCATACATTCTTCAAATAAAGCACACGTCTAAATTATTATGTTGAAAAACCTATTTCTGGAAAAATGAAATTGTACCGTTTTTCATGCCTGCGCTCATATGGAAGTGGCGAACACTTTTTATTGAGGCGATTGCATATTATTAACGTATTCAGGTATGCAAAAGCATTAAAACGAACCAAGGTACATTGAAAGTAACCATTCGGGTACGTTTCCTAAAACATTGGTTTGAACTTGACTATGGAAGTTGTTGAAAGTTAGCAAATAGCAACGCTTTTGGGAAACATAATCCCAGCTCATTGAATTGCAGTACGGTTGCCCACATTCTGTTACAATCTTCCTGAATTGCTTGGCTACAACAGCAGCTAAAGACCATGTGTTATTCAGCCCGCCAGCAAGGAATGTTGCGGAAGGGGTGTATGAGGTTGTCGCGTTTACTTATTTATTCACCCCGACGGCAAAGAAAGTTGCGGAAGGGGTGTATGTGGGAAGACTAATAGGAAGTCATAAATCGGGAATCTAATGGCACCGTGACCTTGACCTTCAAGTGACCCTGAAAGGTCAAAATGGCCGACCTTTATGTTTTCAGGCTCTGTAACTGGGAAACCGACAGAGATAGGCCTTATGTTATGCTCAAACACAAACAGGAAATCATATATGGGGACACCCATTGCACCATGACATTGACCGACACATGGCGTTGTGGGGGCGGGCGGGGTGATGTGGCCTTCTGGACATACCCTCTAGTTTATTTATGTGTGTGTGTCTGTTTGTACTCTACAGGCCACAATTCTGGACGGATTGTCTTCAGATTTGGTAGGGACAATCCTTTAGCGGAAGGGAAGAAATTAGTAGTTTTTGGTGAAGATCCAGATCAAATCCTGGATTCTGGATCAGTTTGAAGATTTCGTGAACACTGAGAGATAGGTCAGACTTTCCACTGCTTATAACTTGAAATTGGTTGGAAATAGGCATGTAGTTACAATTAATCACTAATAGGAAGTTGGCTATGAACATTCTTTTACCACCAAATGTTATGATCTTGAGTGACCTTGAAAGGTCAAACTCAAAGTCACCCTTTTCCCAGGTTGCTCTAGGGGCCAAACGGTGGGAGATAGAGACATGGTTGCTATTAACCACTAATAGGAAGTCATATATGGGAATCTAATGGCACCATGACCTTCACCTTTAAGTGACCTTGAAAGGTCAAACTCCGCATCACCACTTTTCCGAGTGCTCTAGCAGCCAAACGGTGCAAGATAGACCCATAGTTACTGTAAAGACTACCAAGAAGTCATACATGGGGAATCTAATGGCACTGTGACCTTGACCTTCAAATAACCTTAAAAGGTCAAAATGGCCGACCTTCATATTTTGAGGCTCTGTAACTGCCCATATAGCAATATTGGCCTGGCCCAGGTCTGGCCCACATAAAGCACTTTACACTGCCCAGCTCTGGCCCACATACAGCTTGAACAGTGGCCCTTTAGTGGCCCAGATCTGGTTTGCCGGAGCTGGTCCGCACATGTGCCAGCACAGGGCCAGCTGCAGACACGATCGGCCCACATGTGGCATGCCATCACATAAACGGTGCCATCATTGCCAGACCTGGCCCACATCCAGTCAACACACCGCTTGCCATGCCAGCTGTCGCCCAGCAGTGCCGGCTTGAACCCGGATCTGGGCCAGACCCGACTGCTCTGCGGGTGGGAAACCGGCAGAGATAGGCCCTATGTTATGCTCAATCACAAATAGGAAACCATATATGGGGACACCCATTGCACCATGACATTGACCTTCACATGGTGTTGAGGGCGCGGGCGGGGTGATGTGGCCTTTCGGACACACCCTCTAGTTTTTTACCTGTCTGTGTCTGTTTGCATTCGACAGGCCACAAGTCTGGGCGGATTGTCTTCAAATTTGGTGGGGACAATCCTTAGGCGGAAGGGAAGAAATGATTAGTTTATGGTGAAGATCCGGATCAAATCCTGGATTCTGGATCAGTTTCAAGATTTCGTTAACACTGAGAGATGATGCGGGCGGGGTGATGTGACCTTCCGGACACACCCTCATGTTCACTATCAGATTTTTTTAGAGTAGGCCACAGCATCGAATCAAGGACACACATTTTCTGGACTTGAATATTGATTCCAATATGGATTCACCTCCTAAACCTGCAACTGCAATCGTAGACAGCTTGCATTAGTCTTATGAAAAAAAGGTCCCGCATTGCCTTAATCAGTAGCTTACGCTTCAGTTTAGTGCTGAGGTTATCGGCTTTTAACTTGCAGCATGGGATTTAGATAGGGTGTACTTTTATTAAGTATCGATGTTATGTGGGCTTTATTCAAGATTGGAAAATAATGTATGAGACACTGACATTGAAATTTTTCTTCCCCTCCTATTGATAGTACATACTTAAATGGTAAGCACCCGAGCGAGACTTGTTAATTTATTTTCATTATTTTTATTTATTTTTTTATTTTTTGACAATTATAAGGAGTTCGTTTGGCGTGAAAATGCACCAGATTGCATTAAATGCTATTCCAATGAAAATAAAGAAAAAAAAAAGTTTCTGGGGTTGGATGCCGAGACCCTCCAAGTAATCCAGACTCTGAAGGGTTAACACTGCAGTACCTCGAGCTGCAGGTATATTTTACTCTTTTTTCCAAACCCTGTTCCAAGGGCGTAGGTTTACATATGGACGGTAGTGACATGTCCCTACCAATATTTTGGGCAGCCAGATTGTCCCTACCAATATTTCAGCGAACTCGTTTTTATTATCGTTCCAGATAAGCCTAATTAGACCCAGTTGTGGACCTATTTACCTACCTATTTACGCATTCTAGCATTTTGAAAGGGAGGGGCTACCTGAAGGTTAAAAGTTAAGTGTGTGAATATTCATTTTTGTCCAAAGCGGGGCTTGAGACGCGCAACTGGATCGCCGGCTTTGATTACATGGTGTTTGCAATGGCTTGCCCGTTGAAGAGAACCGTAATTTGGCATTTGTTCCAGATTTTTCTTCATCACGCAACTATAGCTCTTTTCCCATGGCCCAACTCATGACATATATTTGATATTAGGTACGTTTCACTTCTACAGAAATTTCATTGTCTGAGAGAGCGCGTGAGAAAAAAAAAAATATCATTCCATGTAATGTTATTAATATTCAGCCAAACTTAATACCAAATTTGCCTCAGTGGGGAAAATGAAAGAAACAAGTTATCGTAAATCGTAAATCTAACATGATTCAAGTCCAATAAAACGCTCGGTTTGCGGCTTGTCCAATTCAATAGTCAGTGGTCCATTTTGAAGTGTTTATCTCGGCTGCAGTCGCGTTACCGCACAGAGAGATGCTTAATAGACATAAATTGCCTACAATGATTTTAACATTCTCTAATAATAAAACATAACATTATGTAATTAAGAAACTTATGAATTGGTAAGAGTGTTTCAATTGTTCGATATTGCTAATCTTTATAATAAATGTTCATAACATTAGTAACATTTGTAAACTTGCATTCAAAAATCAAATAAAAAGTATTTGGATGGCAACAAAATAGAAACGGAAGTTTATGTATGTGGCATCTATTGTTGAGGATTATATTTCAATATTATTCACCATCATTCCTCAGAAATAATATATTTATGCATGTTCCAGTAATTACACTGGAAGAGGGTTGTTATCTTGTGGTTGCAGTTTTCAAGGCAAGTTGTCAGTGTGACCCAACTAAAAGTCCACTTAGACAATTAAATAGCCTTGAAGTTGTTATTTTGCAAAGGATGCCAACTAATGATAAAAGAGAAAAACAAGTAACATGCAGACACCACATGATTGTACAATTGAAAAACAAGTAAGAAGCAGACATTACATTATTGAACCATTGTAGCGTGAGGGGGCAGAAAAACCATGTTGGGAAGATGTTTCCTGTGATGAAGGTATAAAAACTGGGTGTGAAAAGCAGAATGTCAGTTCTTCTTGCGCAAAAAGAACTCAGCATTATATTCATCTATATGCCTCAATAAAGCCTAATTTTCTGAGGAATCTGTCTCTCTCCAATTGCTTGAGGATGGGGGAACCTCATAATATGAAAATATTTCAGAATGAAAACCACGACACTATCTATTAAGATTATGGAGGCAGTTTGCTTATCATCATAAACAAAAATAAAGAAACACTCATTCGGATAATCTCCGTACACAGAAAATGCAGTATCTGCACTCAGATTTGCAAAAATTTTCCAGCTCATGCGCTATGCGCACTCGCATGTGTCCCTGCCAATTGTCACATTATACCTACGCCCTTGCCCTGTTCACAACCCAGCATATTTGGAAAATATTTGGTCACAGAAGAGAAACCTAAAAAATGTCTGTGTCCGTTGTATTTTTCAATATAATGCAATTAATGGTAATGAGTACAGAGGTAGAAATTGACCCGAAGCAGTTTGGCTTCATGCCAGGGAAGAGTACAATAGACACAATCTTTATTGATAGACAACTAGTAGAGAAAAGAATTGAAGGTAATCTGTCAGTATTCTGTGGTTTTGTGGATCTTGAGAAGGCATACGATTGTGTTGCTAGGGAAGTAATGGTGCTTGCGAAGAAAAGGAATACCAGAGAAACTGGTCAGATTGGTCATGGAAACATACAAAGAGTCAAAGACAGCGGTGAGAACAGCTGAGAGGATGTCAAGAGAGTTCGAGATCAGAGTAGGACTACACCAAGGCTCAGCATTAAGCCCCCTTTTGTTCGCGATCGTCATTGATGTACTGTCAGAGTATCTAAGAGCTGAAAATCTGTGGGAGCTGCTCTTTGCAGATGATCTGGTGATTATGGCAGACAGCGCAGGCCAACTGCAGGACAGACTTGTGAGATGGCAGGAGAGTCTGGAAAGACACAGGTTGAAGGTGAATGCTAAAAAGACGGGAGTGTTAGTGTGCAGTAAGAAAGGAGATGAGAATGTTACCATCAGAGACAGACATGGAGAGGAATTGAAGCAGGTGAATTGTTTCAAATACCTGGGATCGCTAGTCGCTGATAGAGGAGGGTGTGCAAAGGAGGTACAAGCAAGGGTGAGCGCCAGCTGGATGAAATGGAAGGAGGGTAAGCCAATTATAACTGACAAAAGGATGCCAATGAGACTGAAAGCAAAAGTCTATACAACCGTAGTCAGGCCAGTGTTGACTTATGGGTCAGAATGCTGGGGCCTAAAGAAGAAAGATCAGAGAAAACTACTAACAACAGAGATGAGCATGCTCCTCAAGATGCTGGGAGTGACACTGCGTGACAGGCTAAGAAACAAGGAAGTGAGAAGAAGAACAACAGTGATGGCAAGTGTAGTAACAGTAGTGGAGCAAAATAAGCTCCGCTGGTACAGTCATATTTTAAGGAAAAAGAAGGAGGAGGTGGTGAAACAGGCATGGGAAGAGCCAGTGAGGGGAAAGAGGAGCAGAGGTCGCCAGTTGAAGAGATGGAAAGATGGCCTGAGTGAGAGACTGGAAGAACTAGGATTGAACGAACCGGACGCCGAGGACAGGCAGAAATGGAGGAGGGGGATCATGGCGACCGACCCCCAAACAGGGGAATAATAATGGTGCTGGCAAAGTAGAATGGTAATGAGTCCCTTGAGCCTAAATTACTGACACTGGACCTTCTAAAAACGACTATCACATCCATGTCGAACTGTAAGAACAGAATTATTGACACATGTGGGTGTGTCCACTGTCTGACCTCACGCCTCTGCTGCATCTCCCAGGTGACACAGTTCCCGCCCTCACAGTCCTGCCCCCCTCCAGTGAGGAGCTGAAGCAGGGAAAGGCCACACTGGTGTGTCTGGCCAACAAGGGCTTCCCCTCAGACTGGACTCTGCACTGGAAAGTGGACGGTACCAGTAGGAGCTCGGGCGTGGCCGGGAGCGTGGGGGTCCTGGGGAAGGACGGCCTGTACAGCTGGAGCAGCTCCCTGACTCTCAGTGCGGGCGACTGGATGAAGGCGGGGTCACTGACCTGTGAGGCCACAAAGGGCTCCCTGTCTGCCCCCCCCCCTCAGACACTGAGGAGAGACCACTGTACTGAGTAGCTCACACACTCTGATCACACTGTTTTTACCCTGTTCTGCTCCTTACTGCTGTCACACTGAGCTGAGCCTGTGTGTGAATCCTTCCTCCAGCCTGAGCTTTCAGTGCTAATATCTTACATGTGCTCTGCTTGTGCTCTTCAACACATATGCACACACACCTTCTTATCTGTGTTTGTGTGTGACTGTGGGAAATAGCTGTTAGACCAATATGATCAACATCATTGACTTAATAAAGATTCTCTGAAGAGTTTAAAGTTGTCCTGTCTCTCCTTGTAAAAACAGTCTCTGGTGCTTCCTGTGAAGTCTTTGTTAAGTACCCCAATGCAGTGGCCCTTTACAGATAAAATCACAATATCATTAATGCCAGAAAAAATGACCCTGGAAATTCAAGTGGTGAAAAAGATAAGTAGCATTGAAAACTAATCGTGAAATAAGTTTGTTTTCAGTGGTTTCATTGTAAACAGATATTCCTCTCCAGATCTGCACAGTGTAGTAGAGATAAGAGTGAGGAGAAACAGACATAAATCTGATCTTTGTGTTCTAGTCATTGAGGAAATGAAAATATTTTTCACCAAAATAAATTACAATGGAACTCTTTTCAGTGTTCTTCACTCATATTATATTTGACACATACAAACAGAAAAGAAAAAAGTGATGCAGAGAAGCAGTGATGTGTGCATCTTCAATACATATTATATTTGCATAAAGGACTGGGATTCAGAAATAGATATGCAGTAAATCTGGGATCAGCAAAGGAGGGGTCTGAAGAGAGGAGCAGTGATGTGTGCAGTAACTGATCTGGGATCAGTAAAGGAGGGGTCTGAAGAGAGGAGCAGTGATGTGTGCAGTAACTGATCTGGGATCAGCAAAGGAGGGGTCTGAAGAAAGGAGGGGGTCTGAAGAGGGGTAACTGATCTGGGATCAGAGAGGGGTCTGAAGAGGAGCAGTGATGTGTGCAGTAACTGATCTGGGATCAGTAAGGAGGGGTCTGAAGAGAGGAGCAGCGATGTGTGCACTGTGGGTCTGAAGAGAGGAGCAGTGATGTGTGCTCAGATCAGTTCAGTACAGCAGGATGTGAGCTCAGCTCACACTAACCCCCCTGGGTCGGCCCAGACACCTGGCCACAGTGCTGCTCTATTCTGAGATTGAGTCAGTCCCACTGAGGGACAGCAGAACCAGCCTGTCCCGCCCTGCAGATGCAAATCTGAGTTTCAGCCCCACAGCTCACAGTTTCTCAGCCCAAAATACCCCAGCACTGAGACAGCTGTTTGAACATGAGGAGGTGGAGGGTTTATTTCTGTAGTGGGTGAGAGAGGGAGAGGTGAACCTCAAAGAAACACTTTTTTCTTGAAAAATCCCATGAAAGATTTTCAGCAAATAGTTAAATTTGTCAGTGCGATTCAATCCAGTGCAGCTGACAAACTGACTGGATCCCCACATATTAACTAAACTAAAACATCCTTCTGAAAGTTCATTTGTAATCCCACTCATTCCTCTTCTGGGAGACACACACATCCTCTGAACTATGTGATGCTGTGATGTGGTTCAGAAGTGTGTGTGTGTGTGTGTGTGTGTGTGTGTGTTCAGCCGCAGCTCTGGTTTGGGTTCTGTATTTGACACAGAGAAGCTCCTCTTCAGCACAGAGAGGTGTGTATTCAGGGCTGTGGCTCATCATCGCCCCCTACAGTCCTGCTGGTAATATTGGTGTCAGAGATCAGTGGCTCCCCCCTCAGCACCTGCAGTAGGTCCCAGCTGCAGCAGTGCAGTCTCTGTGCAGTCTGACTGAGGGAGGTTTTTGTACGGCTCTCTAACATTGTGTGAACACATCCCTGCTACTAATGTAGTGGTAACTCTGACAGTAATAATCTCCTGCATCTTCAGCCTGGACTCCAGTGATTTTCAGTGTAAACTGAGTCCCAGATCCACTCCCACTGAAACGATCAGGAATCCCAGACTGACGAGTTGAGGCATGATAGATCAGAAGTTTAGGAGCCTGACCAGGTTTCTGCTGGTACCAGTAGAAGCTGTGTGCACCACTACTATAAACGTAAACGCCCTGACTGACTGTACAGCTGATAGTGACAGTGTCTCCTTGCTGAACAGCCTGAGCTGCAGGAGACTGAGTCACAACTATATCTGCCATTGATTCTGAAAAATAAAAAAAAAGGAAATTTATCCTGATTAAGTTTGACGAACAAAACAAATTTCCACAGTATATTTGATAATAAAAATTGAGAACTCCACTGAGAAAGTTGAATAAAATTATTTATAAAATATTAAGATGGTATCATATTTCTCACCCTGTACAAGGAGTCCCAGCATCACCAGCAGTAGAAAGTCTGACATCATCATAATGCTGCCTGTGTCAGTGTCTGTGAAAGGACTGGACAGTCACTGATCAGTACTGGGGGTCTTAAAGTGTGTGGAGCAGTGAGGCAGGACAGGTATGCAAAGCCCCTTCCTCTATACAAATCCTGTCACACAGTTAGAGGAGCTCTGATGTGTGAACAGCAGTGTGTCTATAGAGGGCTGGGACATGTTCTCTATCAACTGCTGTTTTCACTAATTATACTGCAGGAACTAGGTGCCCTGCTCAGCTGTGGTTAATCTTTCTCCCCTGTATTTTTGTTTTCCTGCTTCATCTTGTGTTGAACCTTCCTAAGGTGCTCCTTGTATTTATGGGAAGACTTGCAAACAAACACTTTGAGTGTCTTTGCTAATGTTCTGCATAAATTAGTCATTCATTCATTTTAGTCCATGAAAAATGTTTTTTTTTTTTTTCCCCCATTTGTAGTAGTTACTGGCATTGTTTAGTTTCATAAATTAAGCCAAGATTGTGGACTATTGCTTTTTGACTTATAATGAGCAATCATGTCATGTTGAGAAACTGTGTCCTGGGATAAGTGTGCAAAATACTCTGAGGCAATTGGAGATTCCCCCTAACCTAGAGCTCATGTTTAACAACGTCATAGCCTAAAGGTGGTGTTGCGTCAGTATGGGAAATTGCCCATGAAAGCTTTTGATTCCTCACCATATTGACTGTGTGGAGAGATGTATGTGGGCCTAGAAAATGCATTTGTTTTTTGTATCATATGTGCCAGGACAGATGTGGGCCAAATGTAGATGAGCACCCCCTAAAACCAACATATGGGGATAAATCAATGAATAACTCCCAAATATTACAGTGCTAGTTCTAAAATTTATAACTGTTATTGTCGCTGCCATCCTAAGGAACAATTTGACACCAAACATGGCTTAATTGCTTTGAAATATGAGACCCAGGAGCAATTGAAGCCGTAAAAAGCATAATTTGGCTGCAATTTTCATCACAAATTGAAAGTTTAACATTAAAATTAATATAGTTCCCAAAGTGATCCACCCTAAATATTTGGTAAAAAGTAGATGCAGTATGCCAAGTTCGTTTGCACATAGTTTCAAGAAATTCTTTCACCGGTAACAATGTAGTAGGACGGCTGTATGTACACCATCCTCGGGAAGTGCAGTTTCTTGAACTTTCTCTGGAATACGTACAAACTTTGGCATGTGGATGTTATCAGATCGAACAGGCACCAGGATACATAGCTGAACACTGTAATGATGAGGGAGACTATGAAGTTTAGCTGCACAAACACCTTGATAACCTTATATGTTGTCAGATTCATTCATGTCACAGGAGCCAAACTAAGTACAACATATGGATTGAGTTTGATGTTACTCTAGTTAATGACACTATTACAGCCTATTATTGCACATGCCCTGCAGGAAAAAGAACAAATGGCATTTGTGCGCATGTTGCAAGTGTATCATACTACCTGGGTTATTTCAGGTCTCAAACCAAAGACATTCAGCCTTACACATACATTTTGACAAGCTCTCAACAAATGAAAAGAAACATGCAATTAGTTGCTTAGATGTCAACTTAAGATGAGATATTCAACTAATTGAACCACAACATATTGCTGACCATAAATCTTTCATCTTTATAATACACATGATACATGCTGGATCTTTTCAAGGGAGATCTGATCCAGAAGAGATCCAAATATAAACTCTGCTTTTTAAAAAATTATTCCTATGATGGTAAAGGCCCTAAATGATGAATACTTGATCCACTGTGACCTATTTATTCACTGTTTTCATGATCTAGTTTGCCTTTGCCTCAAAATGGCTCTTTAGATTTTCTTCTATTTTCCAAGGATGATGTACATGCAGCCGTCCTACTACATTGTTATCGGCGAAAGAATTTCTTGAAACATTGTTCAAACGAACTTGGCATACTGCACCTACTTTTTACCAAAAATTTAGAGTGGATCACTTTGGGAACTATATTAATTTTAATGTTAAACTTTCAATTTGTGATGAAAAATGTAGCCAAATTATGCTTTTTTATGGCTTCAACTCTGTACCAAATGCTCAGTGGCCTGAATGCATTTATTGAATCGGTCACTCTTGTGGAAAAAACCATAAGCACTTTTCATCTCATTAGACACAACTTGCAAACACATTCTCGCTCACTAAAACACATTTTGCACTGTGATGCACCTGTGTTGCATAATGGTAAGCACAGGTAGCAGAAGATAAACACAATTAAACCACAGTAATCACAGCTTAAACACAACGATTCAAAACTGATCACACTCATGGCTGATGACGTGAGGAAACCGCACCAGTTCAGATAGCACTGGTTGTTGAAGGTTGTACAATAGACAGAAATAATCTGAGAGGCAGAGGAAGAGTGCTTGTAAGAGGTGGTCAAGGAGGAAGAGGAGGGGAGCGAAATCAAGTGAGACGAAGAACAGTCATTTCTGATGAAATCAGAGCTACTGTGATGGACCATGTTCTTGTCCATGGAATGAGAATGAGGGAAGCAGGTGTACAACCCAACACCAGCAGATTCACTGTGTCCACCATAATCCAGAGATTCAGAGCAGAGAACAGGTAATTACTTTTTTTAATCATTATGTAAACATTTATAGTTATTATAATTATAGATAATTGTACTATCAGAGAAAAATGGCTTGCCCTCCGATTTCTCTTGGATAGGAGATGGACAAGGAGGCGATGAAGGCGCTCACTCAGGGCCCAGGTCTGTGTCCAGACACTCAGCTGATGGCACACCTGATAGTGCCATCTCTCCGATGATGGCCCCGATGCGCTGGTCCAGCTCAGACAATTCTTTGCCTGCTGTCCCCCCTCCAGTGCTGCGCATCTCCCATCTGTATTTTCTTTTAACCTCATCTGTTGTGCATCCCTCTGCAGATAAAGCACTCAGAAAAGGTAACTGCATCCCATGCATCTTTTTTGTGTGTGATTTTATATCCAAAATTAACACCACTAAATTTCTCCGTTTTTTAGCGGTTCACCTGCTGTTGCAGTACCTCCACTGCAGACCTATTTGCGTTTTGATTCTGGAGCTCCGTTATTAAATTTCCGTTTTGGCATTTCCTCCACTTTCCCTCAAGGAGTCTCTTTGAGACTTCTGTCTATGTCTGCACACGGCCCTTCCGTTTCATGCTCTTTTAGGGGAATTTGTGGGCATTTACTAATGCTAATTAGGGACAATGGCACACGCTTTCAATTTACGAGGAGAATGGCATTCATAAATCTAAGAACACAAGTGCGAACGATTCTGCGGGTTAAGAACACGTTCGTGAATCTGAGGCAGAGTTTTCTTATGAACTTTCTTAAAAACAATTTAAGAAGGAATTTCAGTAAATACTAAGGAAGCTATTGGTGAAATGTTCTTAGAAATCAGTTATTACAGTTTTTCACAATTGCTAAAACACTAAACCCCATTCTCTGAACCAAAGTCTCAGTGGCCCAAACTCATTTTTCGAATTAAACGCTCTTTTGGCTAAAACTTAAACATTGTTCAGGTACTTAGACTCAATTTGCAAAGCTCATCTGCTCTTTTTTGCAAAACCTCAAACACATTCTCAGTCACTAAACATATTTCACACTGTGATACACTTGTGTTTCCAAAATTGTAAACACTGGCAGCAAAATGTGAACACAACTCCAACACAGCTGTCATCTTTTATACACAACAACTCAAAATTGAACACATGTTTCTAATGATGTGATCAGGCCAATTGGGCAGGATAAAAGCCAGTTCAGAGTGCTCAGGTGGCACATGTGCTTCCATCTACAATGGACAGAAACATACAGAGAGGCAGAGGAGTTCGTATGAGAGGTGGTGGACGAGGAAGGAGGGGATGAGGAAGAGGCCGAGGAAGACCAAGAACAATCATCACTGATGAAATTCGGGCAACTTTTGTACACCATGTCCTTGTTCATTGGATGACAATGAGAGAAGCAGGACAATTTGAGCAGATTCTCTGTGGCCAGCATCATCAAGACATTCAGAGAACAGGTCATTGTTTCTTGTTGTACAACATTTGACATACAGAATACTGTAAGTACTGTAATGCTCATTACAGTTCTATTTTTACTGGCTGTATATGTTTAAGTGCATTTTCCTTTTGTAGAATTGAAAGACGACCAAATGAGGGTGGAAGGACTGCTCTTTTCTCCCAAGAACAGTAAGTGTAACCTACACACACTTTCAGCACTGATGCTTTCAGTACAATTCTCTGCTCATAGGCTGGCACTTACAGTAGGCAAGTAGTTGCAGTTGCTACTTTTACAGTACTGTAAACTATATTGTAATGTAAAATCTGGAGTGCATACTTCTACACTATTGCAGAAGTCTGTCTTCCTGTATTACTTACTGTACTAAACTATTTATCTATTTGTAGAGAGTGTTTGAACTGGATTCCATGGAAAGGCCCCGTGAATACATTTTCATGGATGAAGCAGGGTTCAATCTGGCAAAAAGGAGGCAGAGATGCAGGAACATAATTGGTCAACGTGCAATTGTGGAAGTCCCTGGCCAGCGTGGTGGCAATGTCACTCTTTGTGCAGCCATAAGTAACTGGAGGGTTCTCCACAGTCATGCAAACCTGGGGCCATGTAACACCGAACATCTCCTGACATTTCTGGGTGGTCTACAGGATATTATGACTGCATGTGAGCAGCTGGATCAGCAAGCAGTGCATCCTATATATGTCATAGTTTGGGACAATGTGAGCTTTCACAATGCTGTCCTGATACGTGAGTGGTTCACCAACAACCAGCGCTTCATCAAGGTTTTCCTTCCACCCTACAGCCCCTTCCGGAATCCAATAGCAGAGTTTTCTCTGCATGGCAGTGGAAGGTCTATGACCGACAGCCCTACACCAGGGAAAATTTATTGGAGGCAATAGAACAGGCCTGTGATGATATAGCTGGAGTCTTGTCAAGGCTGGGTTCTGCACAACACTGTGTGAGAGGATAGTTTTCCCCCATTGTCTGGCAAAACTGGATATTCACTCCCAGAAAATCATTGCTTGTGATGTGGATGAAGTCCTCTGGCTCAGACCCACTGGCCGCACAAAGACAAGATGTTGGAGACTGAATCTCAGTGACTTTGACTATGCAGTTTTTTTTTTTTTTATGAAAGTGCTGAATGTAGATATCACTGACTACGAAAATTTTTTTTTTTTTCCTCGCCAGCAGATCCAAAGCTCTCGGGCCTGAGGCAAATGACAGATCATTGAAATATTATTTGAAAATTGGCTCTATTCAACAGTATAATTTGTTATTAATTTGATAAAACAATGGACTCATGACTTTTATGGCTTGGGCTTTTCATCCAATGTTGAATAAACAGTCAGCTGAATTCAAAATCTGATAAACATTTGCAATATTGAACAAAGGCAACGTAAAAAACTTATTGTCAACCAAACCTGCATTTTGTTAAAAATATTTGAAAATTGGCAGTCTATTCCCAGCTTGTGACCCAATTTTATTTATAATAAGGATAAATAATTAAAACAAGGCCTGCATGTGATACATAATGACAGTATAAAAACATCAATATTAAATTAGGGAGGAGAAAAAAAAGCCATCAATAAAATCTGATCAATTAAATTTTAGTGGGACAACAAGATTAATAGTAAGAGATGGCGACATCAGTTTTTTGAATTAGAAATTGAAGATATAACACAAAGAGTTTGTCATAAATTCAAAGTTTTCAAATGACACTGAATGCCCTGCCATAAAAATGCTGGAGTTAAGTCTGGGGACAAATCAATGAACTTTCTGAGGACCTAAGTACAACGGACAGGAAAAAAAAAAAACCTAGTTTGATGATTGAAGAAGGTTATGGAGGGCTTTGAATGTTAAGAGAAGTACAGTATAATGAATTCTGGATGATCTGTCTTTAGGAAGCCAGTGTAATTTATAGAGGATGGGGGTGGAAGTAGTCCTCCTGGTCTGTGTTGTATTCTGGCAGATCAGATCTGAATTTTGAACAAACTGTAACTCTGGTGAGACTTTTAGGACGAATGCAATCCAATAAATGAGACTATTACAATAATCAATGCGGGAGCTGATGAATGGACAAGTGTTTCTGCATCTTTTGATCATCTAATGGTTATTGAGGTGAAAAAGGCTCTTTGACAGAGCATTCATGATTCTCGAATGATAATGAAGGATCAAAAATGACACCCAAGATGTGGGCAGTTTGGATGGGTTTGATTCGGGCTCCATCGATGAAAAAGCAGAAATTATGTTGTCTATTGACCAGTGTCTCAGAACCAACCAACAGCAGTTCAGTCTTTTCCATGTTAAGTTAAAGAAAGTTGAAGCACATCCAGCGTTTTATATCACCAATACAGGCTGTTAATGAGGGGGATGGTAAAGGTGAATTGGAACTCTGTCTGACGTAAATCTGAGTGTCATCTGCGTAGCAATGAAATCTGAGGCCATGTCGATGTATGATGTCACCTAGAGGAAGCCTGCATGTTATGAATAAAGAACAAGAACAGACCCCAGTGGAAAACCCCGAGCAAGTCGAACTGCTGAGGATTTCTTATTGTTGTTTGATATGTAGTAATATCTGTCAGACAGACAGGAGGTAAACCAGTAGAGCACAGTATCGGTAATACCCAGTGCAGCAAGACGAGTGAGAAGAATGTCATGTGAAATGGTGTCAAATGCAGCGGTGAGAAACATACATAATAAGTGTAAAAACAAAATAATTTGAGATGATAAATAGAAAACTGTCAAAATTTTATCATTCAAGGGCAAGTTTTAAAATTTATAATAAACATTCAATCTCGAGACAGAGGTTTGGACAAAATGTGCGTTACATTTTAGAATATGAGCATAATTAATGCAAAAAATACATAAGACTGGGGAAAAAATTATCAATAAAAACTGTAAAAATTTAGTGGGACAAACAAGATGAGGACAAGCTCGTTCTTTATGAGCAGAGCCTCTCAGTGTTTCAGATCAGTGGCTCCCCCCTCAGCACCTGCAGTAGGTCCCAGCTGCAGCAGTGCAGTCTCTGTGCAGTCTGACTGAGGGAGGTTTTTGTACGGCTCTCTAACACTGTGTGAACACCCAGCTGCCACTGATGTAATGTTCACTCTGACAGTAAAATCTCCTGCATCTTCAGCCTGGACTCCAGTGATTTTAAGCGTAAACTGAGTCCCAGATCCACTCCCACTGAAACGATCAGGAATCCCAGACTGACGGGTTGTGGCATCATATATCAGGAGTTTAGGAGCCTGACCAGGTTTCTGCAGGTACCAGTGCAGATCGATATTGTTGTAAACACTCTGACTGGCTGTACAGCTGATAGTGACAGTGTCTCCCTGCTGAACAGCCTGAGCTGCTGGAGACTGAGTCACAACTATATCTGCCATTGATCCTGGAAAAGAAAAATAATGTAAATGAATGTCCACACACATAAATATCATCTATCAGAAATCAATGATTATGGTAAATTCTGACAAGACGAGAGGCTCAGTTATGAAATCATTTATGCCATAATAAGTCAGCAAAGACTATTTAAAATGTTTCAAAATCCCATATCAACATGAGTCAATCTTTCTCACCCTGTACAAGGAGTCCCAGCATCACCAGCAGTAGAAAGTCTGACATCATCATAATGCTGCCTGTGTCAGTGTCTGTGAAAGGACTGGACAGTCACTGATCAGTACTGGGGGTCTTAAAGTGTGTGGAGCAGTGAGGCAGGACAGGTATGCAAAGCCCCTTCCTCTATACAAATCCTGTCACACACAGTTAGAGGAGCTCTGATGTGTGAACAGCAGTGGGTCTATAGAGAGCTGGGACATGTGCTCTGTTCACTGCTGTTTTTAATGATTATAGTAAAGAGATCTGGTGTCCTGTCCAGTTGAGATCAATCTTTCTCTTCTTTGATTTTATCTTTCCAGTTTCCTGTGTTCAAATTTGCTCAGGTTCTCTGGTGATTCGAGGGATGTATCACTCGCATGGGAAGGGGCAGGTAACTCCATTATTTCATATTGCAAACACTTCAAATATCTTTGCTAAATTCTCATGAAAGCACTCCTTCATTAATTAAAAAAAAAAAAAAATTTACCCCACTTGTGATGGCCACTGCTATTAATGATTTACAAGATTAGCCAGTATACTTGATTATTGGGTATTTTTGTGCAAAATTCAGCAATAATGTAAAGATGTGAAACTGCATCCTTCAATGCATCTGGACACAGTGAAGCTCCTGAAATCCTCCAGTGTTTGGGGTCTTTCACCATCACACTCTCTCCTCCAGGTGACCCAGCTGAGGCTGATCAGACCTCAGTTTGTGTGCAGACAGCAGTGAGAGACTCCACCCTCCATTACTCTCCTCTCCAGAGCCACAGCCATCTAGAGACTCTCTCTGCTGCTTCAGTGCTGTTGTGTGTGACTCTCCTCTTCCTCTCTCCATCTGTACCTAATATACTGAGGGCTCTGGCCAAAGCCCAGGCTGTGAAGCCCCTTCACCTGCTTCCACTGAGAGGCACCTTGTGCTCCAGCCACCTCACCTGCATTCACTGACCAGCCCCTCAGATGAGGTGAGCTTCCTCTTAAAGGCCTCATCCAGGAGATCTTCTCAAGGCACCGATATCTCCAGCAGGACAGCCTGTTTGGTGGACTCTGAGGTGAGGACAATATCGGGCCTGAAGATAAAGGCCACAGTGAGCTGGGAGAACTTCAGCTGTTTCCCCAGATCCACCATCAGCTACCAGTTCCATGCAGAGGCCAGGATCCCTGCAGATCTTCTCTCAGGGAGGGGTGTCAGCTGCTCCCCAGCTTTACTGAGACTGATCACCTGCTTAGAAGGGTGGGTCCTCTTGCTCCACTCAACCCCAGTCCTGCGATGGTTTTCAGGACTTGATCGTGGTGCCACCTGTACCTTCCTTCTCCTAGTGCCTTGGAGCAGCTGATTAAGATGAGCTCCAGGTCCATTGCTTGGAGCTTGATTTACAAAATAGTGTTTCTGCCTCACCTCATGTGTGGAGGGTGGATGTATTGGGGAGCACATTGAACACTGTAGTAGCACAGTGAATGGGTTGTGCGCCTCAACAATCACTTGGCTAATGACACGGTACCTATAAACTGGCTCTGCATGTGATTGACCAGGTTTAGGCCGTCCAATGGCCACAGCACCAGCTCAGGCCCATTATAGTCACCTTGTACATCGGAGCGATTGTTCTAGAACTGCTCATGTACCACCTGGATACCCCTAACCCACCTATCAGCCACATGACACAAGACGTGTTCAGGAACGAGGACTTCATGCCCAAAGACCATCATAAGTAACAAACCCAAAAGACCAGCATTGGCAGCGACACTTTAACTGAGCCAAACCCCACCTCCACTGGATGCCACATCACTGGAAATCTGTCTCTTTTACTGATGAATCCAGATTCTCCCAGCATAACACAGACAGCCGATAACAGGTGTGGTGGAGATGTGGTGAAGGTTATACTGTATGCTGCCTGCACCAGGTCAACTGTTAGGGTGGCGGAAGTGTGATGATCTTGGAGGGCATCTCTTATCTGCTAAAAGTAGATCTGTTGGTCATCACTGGTAACCTAACTGCATGGCAGTACATTGGCAAGGTCTTAATAAATGCAGCTAATCCCTTTCCTGCTGGACCATGATGACCGTGGGTTTCTGCAGCAGGATAATGTTTGTCCTCTTGCATGAGTTACTGTGGCCCAACAGAGAGACCACAATGTTAAGTCACTGCTATGACCTGCATGTGCTGCTAATTTTTCACCCACTCGACACCTGTGGGACCAGTTGGGCAGAGCTGTTGGAACAAGACGCCCCCAGTCAGTGACTTTCCATCAGCTGACCTATGCGCTCCAGGAAGAATGGGTAGAAATTCCTCAAAAATGAATACCTACCACTAACACTTATTCAGTCCTTGTGTCACCATTTTAAGAGCTCTATCAAGGCCAAGGGTGATCATACTTTCTTCTGAACTTTGTCTTTGAGGGTGTTTTTTTTTTTTTTTTTCCAGTGAAATTGGAAATTGGTGAAATAGTTCATTTAAAATCTTTAATTGCATTCATGAAACTTAGCTACTTATTCACAGAAGCTTGTTGGAGCAATATTTTTGTAATGAAAAAAAAGAATTCTTATGTGTTGACTTTCTTTTGTACATGAGTATATGAAGGTGAAGCATTCAACTGCTCTTTACACCTATTCTAATCTAAACTTTCATCATTTCCTCTGAGTTGATTGGCATTGGTCACCCAGAACTCAAGCACAGCTGAGAACTCCGAAACGACTTGGGCTGATCTGCTCTCCCAACACAGCAACTTAATTGTGGTTCCAAGATTCCCCAGCAGGGGGCAGACACAACACAGTCATGCAGCCTCTGTCTGTGCAGCAGGGAAGTTTTTGTACAGCTAGTTAATGTGACTCAATCACTGTGGTGGACTTTCGGTGGCGGGACTAAACTGGAAATTGGAAGTAAGTGGTAACTTAACAAGATTATCAACATTTACTTTCAAAACATTCGAAGAAGTTCTGAAAGTTTTTTGAAACATAAAATTTGTACAAATTTTTAGCGCTTTGTTTCCATCATAGGCTACCCTAGATTTTATTTTAGCTGAACGGACGGCAGACAAGAAAAATATGAACCTAAAAAGCTTTAAATTAAAATATTTTGACAAGGATACAACCTCGTTAAAAGACACTTTTTTCGCAGTTTGATAACTCCGTGTTTATTGTGACATTATGATAGACAATAGAGGACGGCTGCATGTCTTTCGCATTGGTCTTTCGTCAGAGGTTTTTGTACGGCGGGTTAATGAGTCTGTATCACTGTGGTACACTTTCGGTGGCGGAACGAAACTGTCAGTTGGCCGTAAGTATTTTATCTTTGAGCGACATCCCTATCAAAGTTTTTGCTTTCTTCCTTAATTTCATTAAATTTCCCGGGTTTTGATATGCATAAAATGTGCTTTTTATTTATGAACAAACAAAATAGAATGGATATTTTTTTAATTGATCATTGATTTCAAATCGTGTTAATGTAGACATTGTTGACGTCAAGCAATCTCTTTTATCTGACTGATTTTAGGATAAGTCAGCGACTGCATGCTCTCCTCTTACACTCGAGACTTAGAAATGATAAATAAATTGTATTGACTGACTTCGTAACGAGGGGATCACAGCGTGTTTGAGAGCTTAAAACTGTTGACACGTCTTAACAATTTGCTGAAATTCATACATTCCGTTTTCATTCATGTGAAATAAAATTGGTTTTCTCAATAATTAAGAATTGGTATGTAGAATCGGTATGTAATCGAACGCTATACATATTATGATATCTATCGCCATTCGCCATATAATTTAAGCGAATATTTAAACCAGGTCTTACTTATATTGCATGAAGTATGGGCTACAGATTATTATTATTGCTGAATGCTGAATGCATTGCAAACGTCTCTTCTGTTGTACCGGCCCCACATCTTAACATTTTGCTGTCGACAGCGTGTCTCAATCTTCTAGATGAAGTGGGGAATTTCCGAATAGGATTAAGTTGGTTACTTAATCAATTAGCCTACTGTTTACAAACGTTTTCATTTTTTCTTTTGTTTTTTAATCTTAAATGAGAAGGTACTCCGAAGGAAGATTATAACATGCAATTTATTCAGTTTTTTTTTTTTTTCACTAAATATTTGTAAGCAATTGTAAATGTTCAATTACACTGAAATATTTGACAGTTCAAGCGAGGTAGAGCAAAATGTGATCGCAACCATAAAAAAAAAAAAAAAAATACAAATCAAAAATCGTGCTGTGTGAGCTGTCCTCGCGAACTGTTACACATTTAGGGATGTGAAATGCCTGCGGAAATGCGGGAAAGTGCGATTTTCAAACTTTATTTCCGAGCTGAAAAAGTAATTTTTGCGTCTTTGTCCGAAAAACAATTTCTTTCGCACAAATATGCGCGCGAAACTGCCGGGATTTTAAAACAAACCGGATACTGATAACTCGATGCAGGCTCCGAACAGTGATCCTGCTGTATAAATTGACTGCGCGGAGGTGTAGCTGAGTTTACGCGCTCTGCCTTCGACAAAGTTAAATTAAAGTTGGAGCGATATCATCAATCATGGCCACTTGACTACAGCTTAGTTCTTGTGGATCCTTTATGGAAAACTGAACTACAAGTTATGTGAGCGAACTGACTTTCTAAATATTTCTATGAACATGATGGATATGATATGTGACCCCCTGGCTTTATACAAGATTGGAAAATGCGGTATGAGACACTGGCATTGAAATATTTCTTCCCCTGCTAGTGACTGTACATGAAGACCAGAGGGGAAGAAGGGCACATGTCACACTTTACCCATTTTGAGAAAATACAATTTGAAATTTTGAAAGTCTCCAACTTTTTAATGATTTCTTTCATTCTTGTAATTTTGTTACATCAGATAAAACAATCCCTTCCGAATATATGTGTATATACTGTATATTATGCATTCAAGAATTATTTTCTATGAAATTATGGGGGGATTTTAATGAAAGGTCTATTCGGATATGTGCCCGTTTTCCCCTGAAAAATCAGTGATTTTAATTCACAAAAATTGATGTCTGTTAGCAGCTCAGAAATCAACACTGCTATCGTAATCACCTTGTCTGCCACTTTTAGATAATGTTTATGGTCTTTGCGCCTCACTACTGCAGGCTGGCAGACTTTGCAATAGTATACCCCTGTGCCTAAGTCCCATGCATAACTGCCGCACTTGGGGACATGTCACTAACAATATCATGCTGACAAGGCAGGTATTTCTTTGCTTTGAGTCATTGCCTGGCTCTAAAAGTTTGAGTAGTGAGAGAGAAGACTTTCAATTAGCCTTTCCCAATAAAGGCATCAGTAATAAACCCGGATGAACTAATGAAATTCAAACTAGAAATCTGAAGTTTTACCATTCTCATCCCATCATTTCACTCTAAATCCACTGAAACTTTTGTTCTCTATCAGGGCCACTCAAAATTTGTATGAACAAAATCTGAAAAAAGCAAGAATTGAAATTTGAATTTACACAACTTTATTGTATTCAATGAATTGCATCACTCATCATCTGAGTCAGACAGAGGCTGATGAAGGGTGTTTGGGAGGCTCAGGCTGCCATCATGGGGAAGAGAATCATCCCCTGTACTGCTTATCTATCCTTTCTTATAGAGAGTGACTTGTGCCCTTTTTGGGTAACCTTGTCTGTTAACCGTAATCTAAGGCAAATGCACTATAGGCTCGGGGGCATAACTCAAGAAATTTAATTTTGTGACATGTGCCCTTCTTCCCCTGTGCTCTTCACATACTTAAATGGTAAGCACCCGAGCGAGACTTGTTGATTTTTTTTTTTTTTTTTTTTTTTTTGACAATTATAAGGTGTTTGTAAGGTGTGAAAATGCACCAGATTGCATGAAATGCTATTTCAATTAAAAAAAAAAAAAAAAAAAAAATTGCTGGGGTTGGATGCCCAGACCCTCCTAGTAATCCAGACCCTGAAGGGTTTACACTGCAGTACCTCGAGCTGCAGGTATATTTTACTCTGCTTTCCAAACCCTGTTCACATCCCTGCATATTGGGAAAATATTTGGTCACAGAATAGAAAGCTAAAAACTGTCAGTGTCGATCATATTGTTCGATATAAAGCCAATAATGGTAATGAGTCCCTTTAGCCTCTGTAAATTACTGACACTGGACTTTCTAAATATGACTGTATCACATTCATGTCTAACTGTAAGAACAGAATGATTGACACATGGGGGCGTGTCCACTGTCTGACCTCACGTCTCTGCTGCGTCTCCCAGGTGACACAGTTCCCGCCCTCACAGTCCTGCCCCCTCCAGTGAGGAGCTGAAGCAGGAAAGGCCACACTGGTGTGTCTGGCCAACAAGGGCTTCCCCTCAGACTGGACTCTGCGCTGGAAAGTGGACCGGTACCAGTAGGAGCTCAGGCGTGGCCGGGAGCGTGGGGGTCCTGGGGAAGGACGGCCTGTACAGCTGGAGCAGCTCCCTGACTCTCAGTGCGGGCGACTGGATGAAGGCGGGGTCACTGACCTGTGAGGCCACAAAGGGCTCCCTGTCTGCCCCCCCTCAGACACTGAGGAGAGACCACTGTACTGAGTAGCTCACACACTCTGATCACACTGTTTTTACCCTGTTCTGCTCCTTACTGCTGTCACACTGAGCTGAGCCTGTGTGTGAATCCTTCCTCCAGCCTGAGCTTTCAGTGCTAATATCTTACATGTGCTCTGCTTGTGCTCTTCAACACATATGCACACACACCTTCTTATCTGTGTTTGTGTGTGACTGTGGGAAATAGCTGTTAGATCTATATGATCAATATCACTGACTTAATAAAGATTCTCTGAAGAGTTCAAAGTTGTCCTGTCTCTCCTTGTAAAAACAACTTCCTGTGAAGTCTTTGTTAAGTATTCCAATGCAGTGGCCCTTTACAGATAAAATCACAATATCATTAATGCCAGAAAAAAATGAACCGGAAAATTCAGACATTGAAAATGATGAGGTGCAATGAAAATTATGATGATAATCAAAGAAGTTTGTTTTTAGTGGTTTAATTGTAAACAGATATTCCTCTCCAGATCTGCACAGTGTAGTTGAGATAAGAGTGAGGAGAAACAGAAATAAATCTGATCTTTGTGTTCTAGTCATTGACACCTACTTTGGAAATGAGAAATATTTTTCACCAAAATAAAGATACAATGGACCTCTTTTCAGTAAAGAACAGAGCAAATCTTCACTATGTATTATATTTGCATAACTTGATTCAGAAATAGATTTCCAGTAAAGGAGGGGTCTGAAGAGAGGAGCAGTGATGTGTGCAGTAACTGATCTGGAAGTCTGAAGAGAGCAGCAGTGTGTGTGGGATCAGTAACTGATCTGGGATCTGGGATCAGTAAAGGAGGGGTCTGAAGAGAGGAGCAGTGATGTGTGCAGTAACTGATCTGGGATCAGAAAGGAGGGGTCTGAAGAGAGCAGCAGTGATGTGTGCACTGTGCTCAGATCAGTTCAGTACAGCAGGATGTGAGCTCAGCTCACACTAACCCCCTGGGGTCGGCCCAGACACCTGGCCACAGTGCTGCTCTATTCTGAGATTGAGTCAGTCCCACTGAGGGACAGCAGAACCAGCCTGTCCCGCCCTGCAGATGCAAATCTGAGTTTCAGCCCCACAGCTCACAGTTTCTCAGCCCAAAATACCCCAGCACTGTGACAGCTGTTTGAACATGAGGAGGTGGAGGGTTTATTTCTGTAGTGGGTGAGAGAGGGAGGGGTGAACCTCAAAGAAACACTTTTTTCTTGAAAAATCCCATGAAAGATTTTCAGCAAATAGTTAAATCTGTCAATACCATTCAGTCCAGTGCAGCTGACAAACTGACTGGATCCCCACATATTAACTAAACTAACACATCCTTCTGAAAGTTCATTTGTAAACCCACTCATTCCACTTCTGGGAGACACACACATCCTCTGCACTATGTGATGCTGTGATGCTGTAGTGCAGAAGGGGTGTGTGTGTGTGTGTGTGTGTGTGTGTGTGGTTTAGCAGCAGCTCTGTTTTGGGTTCTGTATCTGACACAGAGCAGCTCCTCTTCAGCACAGAGAGGTGTGTATTCAGGGCTGTGGCTCATCATCGCCCCCTACAGCCCTGCTGGTAATATTGGTGTCAGAGATCAGTGGCTCCCCCCTCAGCACCTGCAGTAGGTCCCAGCTGCAGCAGTGCAGTCTCTGTGCAGTCTGACTGAGGGAGGTTTTTGTACGGCTCTCTAACACTGTGTGAACACAGCACTGCCACTGATCTCATGATGACTCTGACAGTAATAATCTCCTGCATCTTCAGCCTGGACTCCAGCAATTTTCAGTGTAAACTGAGTCCCAGATCCACTCCCACTGAAACGATCAGGAATCCCAGACTGGCGAGTTGTGGCCCAATAAATCAGAAGTTTAGGAGCCTGACCAGGTTTCTGCTGGTACCAGTAGAAGCTATGATCACCATCGCTAAAAACATGTACACTCTGACTGGCTGTACAGCTGATAGTGACAGTGTCTCCCTGCTGAACAGCCCGAGCTGCAGGAGACTGAGTCACAACTATATCTGTTATTGATTCTGGAAAAGAAAGAAAGGAAATTGATCCTGATTAATCTGCTGAACAAAACAAATTTCCACAGCATATTTGATAATAGAAATTGTGAAATCCACTGAAAAAACTGAATAAAATTTCAATTATAAAATATGAAGATGATGTCATCTTCCATACCCTGTACAAGGAGTCCCAGCATCACCAGCAGTAGAAAGTCTGACATCATCATAATGCTGCCTGTGTCAGTGTCTGTGAAAGGACTGGACAGTCACTGATCAGTACTGGGGGTCTTAAAGTGTGTGGAGCAGTGAGGCAGGACAGGTATGCAAAGCCCCTTCCTCTATACAAATCCTGTCACACACAGTTAGAGGAGCTCTGATGTGTGAACCGCAGTGGGTCTGTAGATGGCTGGGATACACGCCCTGATTCCAGTAACTACTAACCGAACAACACAATCATTGTGTTAATTTGACCATGTTTAAAATTACATGACACTTTTTAATACATGTGAAATTGGTCACCAGTAAATGTATAAGGGGTGAGATTCTATAAAATGTGTGTTAGATTATTTCCTCTGTTGCGTGTTTGAAAGGAAGTTCCTGTATTATAATATCAGAGATATTGCATGAGCACAAGGAGTGATCCAGACTCAGTATTGCCACGTGAAATAAATGAAGTGAAACTATTTTGCAGCCTTTTTCCTTTGCCACCATGAGCAGGAACAGTGCTGTAACTGAAAAAAAGGCCAATCAAATTCTGGGAAGTACTACATGCCAAAAAGTATGAAGATTAGTCCAAGGATGTTATATTTTATATGATTGATATGTAGATTATTGATTACAGTTTTCAGACCTCGGTGCATTGAATAATGAGACAGCAGAAACCAAGCCTATTGCCTCCCCCTCACTGAATCCTGCTGTGGCCAATTTTTGGCTGCCTTTTGGGGCCACTGAAAAATATGAAATGATTTTAATGACAGAGAGTTCAGAACACACATATATCCAGGGTTCGAATTACACATTGGCTTTCGAAGGAGCCCCATTTTCCGGTGCACACCACAACTAAAACATGTCACGTGCACGTGCAAAAATACAAGTGTGTAGCAGCGGTCAATAACAGGGTTACTGTGAAAACTATTGTGTGAACACCATTGTTAGCAGTTAATAACGCAGGTAATTTCTAGTGCTGCTGTACGCGGTAATAGCATTTAACTGCAGCAGCCATGTTACTGATGACATATCGGGCAGCATATGCACTCGCGATATTAAATATTAATTTTAAACTCTAAACCTCTTTCTCAATAATAAAACCCCCCAAAATACCCCTTTTTAAAATTGTTCCGGCAAATAGAAAGCTGAAAAAAGTGGAGGATGGATCTGAAATTCTTTCTATTGGCTGAATAAATATGGCCTAAATATACCCGAAGACACAAACAGATCAATGTAATCATGATTTTCACATGACGCGCTAACCATCCTCATTTATTTCCCTCTCCTTCTCCTCTACCGCTATAAGTGGGTCACTTAAAACATCCGAAAACTTGCATTTTTGTGCAACTGCCTCATGTGTGTATTATTTGTCATAAAGGCAGGATATGACTAGCCTTGCAGAGCAGACGGCCCCGCCTGATTAATTGTCTGGAATCCTGCAGGTCCGTCTTGCCATCTACCGTCGTCCAACAATTTCACGGCTAAATTTTTTACGGCCCAATCAGGGGAAAGAGAGGCGGGAGCTGCAGACGTGACATCACTAGGAAGCAACTTTGTTTGAATACAATGGCGGCGTGCGAAGCGGTTCCTGTGGATGGGTCAATATCAGCAGATTCAACAGAAATAGACTCAATTTCTTCATTAAAAGAGGAGCAAAGAACGTCACTAAAAGCTTTTCTGACTTGAAACAATGTTTTTGCTCTTCTCCCGACCGGTTTCGGTAAGAGTTTGATCTACCAGCTGGCTCCTCTGGTCGTGAAAAAGATGGGAAAGACCTGATTGGTCGGTGAGGAGTGTGATGAGAAGAACCATCGTCCAATCAGCAGCCGCAGATTTTTTTGAAGGTTCCTCCTCTGAAAACTTTTTTGAACGGCTCTTTCCCAGATGGACTTGTGAAATATTTCCGTGGCAGATATATGGAACTGTCCGTCTGGCGTGTTAGGTTAGGATATGACAGTAACTTGAAAAAGCACGCGACTAGACGTACGGAAGCTGCAATATTTGACAATATTTAAATATATTTAAAACAATGCCATCATTACCCTAAATGGCCCCTAAACACTGTTGGCATAAACCCCACAAAAGGATCAATTTATTGCACACAGACAGCCTTATTTCTGCCATATATCCTAAATATATAAAAATTGACTCTGGACTAAAAGAAAGTCACTTGTAGGCCTACTCACCTATTTGCATGGAATTCGGCAAGCTTTGCGTTGAGCAAAATCCTTGACTTGTCTTGAAATTTATACAATAGCCACGAACGTTATCATTATTTAGGTCAAACGCTAGCTTAACTTGATCTGTTACCTGCTGGCTGCATTGCTGCTTGCGGAAGGGTCTCTGTGGTGCGGCAACTGCTTGAAGCCAAATGAACTTAGTGTTGGTCGCTTTGTTACCCTCTCCTCTTGTTCTTATTTTTCTTTATTGACTACTGCTTTTATATTTGAATGGAATAACTGCTCCTGAGCCGCTCCTGAGTTTGCAAATTTGCTAGGAAGTCTGATCTTCAGATTTTGCGCTCTATCAGACGTCTACCTGGTCACATGATCAAATCAAATACAGACTTGACATTGGACAACACACTACCCAGCAATCACCTTGATAATTTGCAAATCAGTATGAAATAAAAATATCAAATAAAATAAGAAAATTGATGATTTAACCCTTAAATGTCCAACTATAGTAAAAATTGAAAGAAAAATCTATGTATTCTGTAAATATGTCCTGGGGAGGGGCTAATAACAACCCAATAGCAATTTTTAATTTTTGGTGACCTTTGACTTCATTTTAGTTTGTGACATACATGTCACAATGGACCTTATTGCTAAAATGACTTGAATGATAAAACAGTTGACATATAGCTGAAGTATTAGGCATAGCTTATTTTTCATTAGCTTACCTGTTTGTCTACTTTATCCAGTGATGAATGGGTGCTGATCTATCGTGTGGATTCCACCATGGGGGCGGCCATATTGGAATGGTTAGGTGGTGCAGCCAGTGTAGTGTCAGTTCCACTTTTATGCATCAGATGGCAGCACTGATGGTCTAAATATGTCACTATGGGCATTAGGTTGCAAAATTTATGTGGGGTCAGTGGTTTTGACAACCCCCAAAATCAGGGGCATTTAAGGGTTAATTAATATTCTTCACGAGTGTAGATAAAGCATGTAACTTTGTCATAAAATGCTATGAATTATTGTTAGAAAAAACCCATGATAGAGATGAGTTTGGCTTCATGAGGGTCTATATAAATAATTTTACAGAATTACAAACATTGAGAGAAGTAACGTGAGTTTCAACACAGTTGACAGAAATCACTGAAGTGTAGGCCTTGAGGCAGTGGCGGCCTTAAGCATCTGGGGGACCGTTTCAAAAGCGAATGTGGGGCCCTATGAAACATAAGAGCTTCATCATTTTGCTTGATGAAAGCTTACACCTTAGCCTCTTCAGTAAAATGTAAACTTTTCTGGTTGAAATTTGATGTTTATTTGTGATGATTTATTAAAATATTGGCAATAAAAATATATGCGTGTGCAAATGTGATACATTTCTTAAAAACTGAAATGTGCAACTCAGCCCAACAGGCTAGCTGCATTGCAAACTGCACTGCAAAACTATTCTTTGTTTTCTTCTTTGGGGACAGGGTTACTGGATAGCTCTGCAACATAATCTCTGGGGTAATGATACGGTAAAACTTGGATGTAATTCAAACTTCGACATCCCACCAGTATAATTTAATTTCGCTTGAGTGGACTAGGCTTAGAAATATTAGATGACTTAAATTCAAATTCGCATTGTAGCTCTAAACATTACTCACTAGGTGACGGGATATCCCTCCGCTTTGTCAGAGAATGAGGCTGCCTTGGCCAGAGCTATGATTGTAATGATGTGTACTAAACCATCAATACTTTTTCAGCATGTTCACCGTATTAATGTTTCAATAAAGTTGCGATGTAATGTGAATGAAAGAGCATTTTTTTTTTTTTGCACAAAGTACATTTAGCTTACATTATATTAAAATGCGGCTTAGTGTGTAACGGTAATTTTATGCTCAGATAACAAATTATGAGAAAATCAAAGAGGTCCGCACTGGTAGTTTTCTTCCCGATTGCGGTTTCTGCACAGAGATGCCTGAACTGTGACTTGTCCCAGAAAATTAGCTTTTCGCTGGCTTTGGTTGGTTTATGTCCTGAAACTCCTTGGGTATGGAGTAGCTGGAAGTTACCTTATAGGCATAACTTCTAATTGTAGAAACCTGCGCACATTAAGCGTTCTGATGAAAGGCTGGAAGCATACGCTCATTTTCAAGGGGCCCAATTATCAAATAGGCTACTGATCAGACACCAATAAAAGCCAAGTAGATGAGTTCTTTAATTTTGCAACTTAAATTTTGCGAATTATTAACGAATCTTATCGATCAGAAACTATTTGGACTGTGACCTGGCCCAAAATCAGGAATAATTTTCATTGATAATTTAATTAGTAAAAAACGCATAACATCACTAGATAATGCTTTAAAATTTTACATCAAAGCTCACCGTTATATTTATTATAAAATACCTCCGGAATGGAGCAAGCGAATTACTTTAAAATTTTTTTTTTTTTTTGTTCACATACCAATTGATAAGTCCGAGGCGCTAGAAACATTGGCTAAGGTGACGACTGTATTTCTGAAATTTTCAGAGTAGCCTATCAGCTACCATAGCTCTTTAACTACCATCGTTTGTCGACAATGAATAATTACTACACTTCCTAGCTAGCTCAGTCTTAATGAAACAAATATATCCGACGGAGAAAACTGACAACTCTGACCACGGAAAGCCGTGTATTCTCCCCATTCGCCACAACTCCGAGAGGGTAGATGGCTTAATGCGGTTTTTGAAGTCATTACAAAATGTGCCGATTTGAGTGGCTATCAGGGGATCCCAAACGTTTTTTTGGGGGCCTCAAATACTTGCCCCCCGCTTGCCTGGCATGTTTTCATACAGTCAAGGTTTTGAATTCTGTGGCAGTTGGGGGCCCCCTGGAGGGCGGGGCCCGTTTCAACTGAAACGGTTGAAACATAGGTAAGGCCACCTATGACTTGAGGTGAAAGTGCAGAAGCGTGGATGTGATTTGGAGTCCTTCTCCCTCCGACCTCAGTGCAACCGTATTGGTTGAGCTGCACTGGGCAAAATACCCCAAACCTCCCCCATTATATTTCGTGACATTGGCCTCCGGGGAATCCGGGCGTGTTTTGAGATTTGTTTATCACGTATCCGGACCGTATTTTCGGTAACACATTTTAAGACACATAATAATAATAATAATAATAATAATACATTTTATTTAAAAGGCGCCTTTCAAAACACTCAAGGACACCGAACATGACACAATATTAAGAACAAAAAGTAATTAAAAGGAAAACACGAAAGAAAATAAAAACAATGATAAATTACGATAAAAGCAATAGAAATAACAACCAAAATGATAAATAAAGAATACAATGGTCTATAATATACTACCAGTTAAACAGAGTAGGCAAGTCTAAAAAGGTGGGCTTTGAGCCGAGGTTTGAATAAGGACACAGAATCCACGGATGAATTGTGGGAGAGAGTTCCAAAGACGAGGAGCTGTTTGCTCTGGACCCCATGGTAACTAAACGGGCGGGAGGTGTGATGAGAAGCATGGACAAGGAGGAGCGAAGAGTACGGGAGGGTGTGTAGATGCAAAGAAGATCAGAGATGTAAGGAGGTGCCAAGTTGTGGAGAGCTTTGAAGGTGAGGAGGAGAATCTTGAAATCAATACGGAATTTGATGGGGAGCCAGTGAAGTTGTTGCAGAACGGGTGTGATATGCTCAGTAGCGGCAATTCTAGTGATGGTCCGGCAGCTGCATTCTGGACAAGTTGAAGTTTCTGAGTGACCCTTTGAGGGAGACCGGAGAGGAGGGAGTTACAATAATCTAAACGGGAGGTGACAAGTGCATTGACAAGGATGGCAGTGCTGGTGGGACTGAATTACGTTTCGCAGATGAAAGTATGCAGACCTAGTAATGTTATTGACGCAGATTCAAAAGATAGAGTGCTGTCGAGGATGACACCCAGACTCTTGACTTGGGAGGAAGGAGAAACTGCGGAGTTGTCAATTGTAAGTGTAGCCCTGTTATATTCAGTGCCACCATGCACTGCGCATGCGCAAAAATCTTCCTCTTGCTCCTGCAGTCTGAGTAGGGTAGAGGACCCAAAGACGCCCCCCGAGGGTAAGACGCCCCCCTGAAATTCCTCCTGTGAACATAATATGGTTATACCTCCCATCGGAGGATATTTCTAAGATGACACAAGTGAAATATATCAAATATTTTACCAGTCACATCAAATTTGACAAAATTATTCAGGAAAAACGGTATTGAAGTAAATTGATGTAATTCTCAGCTATTAGAAAAATAAGCATGTGTCAGATTTTTACAAAGATATATACACAAGTTCTTTTGTACATGTTATTAGGGGTATTCTAGCTAATGTAATCCATTTACTTGATAAACATATCTATTTTGCCATTAGTAATGAATGGAAACGTCAGATATAGCACAGGAGTGTAAGATGCCCCCTCCCCATGAGTGTAAGACGCCCCCTCCCCAAGTCACTGTTTCATTCGGATCTAACTCACTTTAGTTAACATAGCTAACTTTGGCTAACTTGCCTTGACCAAAAACCTTGGGTAAACGAAATATATAGCCTACTAGAGTAGAGGACATAACCTAGGCTACTGTCATTAGGTAGGCAATATAGCCTATCACGAGGCAAAACCAGCAGACATGTAGCGATATTTTGCTTAGGTCAATTGTGTTTCTCCTGCTCACTCTTCTCATTGTCCTGATATCACTCATTTATTTCTGTCTTTAATGATCTGATATAAAATGAATCACATTGCTATTGCCTATTTTTTGTGCAACTGGATATAAACACATTTATTTCAACTTAAAAAATGAAGAATTAATACAAGACTGAGACTCAACTTGCCTATGATTAATTATTAAAGATTAAAATGACAAGTAAGGCAATATTTCGGGGGCATCTTTCACCCCTAGGGGGGCGTTTGCACTTCAGGGGTGAAAGATGCCCCTTAAAAAAAAAAAATGTTTTGTGTGATATCTTCATAATCTTTATTCATTTTAACTTAAATGCCGTGAAAGTATAATGTCTCTAACATGCCTCACATCTTTGTACTAAATTGAAATAGAAATATTTATCAAATAAGCCAAAAAGTGACTTTGTCCTTAGGGGGCGTCTTTGGGTCCTCTACCCTACCAAACGATGTAAAATAATTTCGATATAACTTCACAGTTATAACAGTTAGCAGTATTTAGAGTGATAATTTTGTACATCTTAACTTTATCTTGCTGTATTATACGCCTAGAGGATATTTTGTTTTGTTTGAACTAGAGAAGAGCTTTGGTGAGTTATTTTATCACGTTCGTGAATGATATATGAATAGTTAATATTATGGTGAATTGGAGACCATGAAAGTTCATAAAAAACCAGTCGAAGCATTTACTCAACAATAGACACTTTTATGTACTGAATATGAGTGGTATTTCCACGTTTTATTTTGTTGTTTTAGCTTAGACTTTGAATGTACCTGACGTGAATCTTCGTAGCTAATGTGTTCATTGCACACACGTTGAGAAATTAGCTTGTTAATATGAAAAAAAAAAAAAAAAATAGACGTTAGCTTGACAGTTAGTCGACACTAGAAGTGAATGTGTAAGTTATTGTTTTACATTTTCCTTGTGAATTACGGGTGTGTTGCCAAACTATTTTCATGTACTGACTAACCAGGTTTGGTTAGTTGTGTTGGCTTACAGTTAATTTGTGCTAGCTTTCAGCTTGCTGCTGCTGAGATGTAGCCACCTTTTTTGGCAGTATTACGGTGTTATGCCTGCTGAGAAGTGAACGTGTATTGTTATACATTTTCCTTGTGAATTACGGGTGTGTTGCCGAACTATTTTCACGTACTGTCTGCTCAGGTTTGGTTAGCCTTGTTGCCTTACAGTTAATTGCGCGAGCTTTCAGCTTGTTGCAGCTGAGATGTAGCCACCTTTTATGGCAGTATTACGCTGTTATGCCTGCTGAGAATTGAATGCTGTAGCAAAATCTTGAATGAGATCTCATAGGAAAAGAAATGTCTGATTTGGTAACTGTTACACTGTTTCGTGTAGATTGTTTTATATATATATATATATATATATATATATATATATATATATATATATATATATATATATATATATATATATATATACGGGATAGAAGAACGGATTTGAGAGGAACCCGGATGGCGAGCCAGTCCTTGGAAACTCCACGTGTTGACCGCTCAGCTTGCAGCAGTCTGGCCAACTGCTGCATGGTTTCTTCACCGGCTGCGTGAACTTCCTCACGTCAAGCGTGGACACAGAGAAGAGTTTTCTTTTCCCACACAGGAAAGGACGCATGCCGGAAGGGACTTTCGCATTTTCATTTAATACCTAAAGAGACTTTTGCATTTTCATTTAATGTCTAAAGGGACTCTTACATTATTTTTTAATTCCTAAAGGGACTTCTGCATTTTCATTTAATACCTAAAGGGACTTTTGCATTTTCATTTAATGTCTAAAGGGACTCTTACATTATTTTTTAATTCCTAAAGGGACTTTTGCATTTTCATTTAATACCTAAAGGGACTTTTGCATTTTTATTTAATACCTAAAGGGACTTTTACATTTTATTTGATACCTCAAAGGACTTTTCTTATTTGAATAAGGAATTGAACTGAACTGCACTGCACTGAGTCAAAGGAAGTTGTTACTCTGTTTATTATTTTGTTTTATTTGTTATTTTTAGAGATTCATTGCCAAAAGCTGTTCCAAATAAAGTTGTTTACAGTTTGCCATATCTCGGGCTCAGATTGTACCTTATTACACAGCTCAGGGATCTAGAAATCTTTGAAGTGTGGCTTTTATTGGTCCAACTAACACGAGTGCTACATAAGTGTAAAGCTGTTAGATTTATTTAGAGTGGACTTGGTGCCAACAAGGAGAAATTCTGTTTTAGCGGAGTTTAATTTGAGGAAGTTTAGACTAAACCAGGATTTGATTTCAAAAAGACAGTCAGAAAGGGAAGATGGCAGAAGGGTGGTGTTGGGCTTGGTGGAGAGGTAGAGCTGGGTGTCATCCGCATAGCAATGAAAATGTATACCAAATTTCCTAAAAATGTGACCAAGTGGGAGGAGATAGATGATGAAGAGGAGGGGACCAAGAACAGAACCCTGAAGTACACCGGTGGTGACAGGGGAGAGCTGTGATTTGAATTTTTTGAGTTGAACAAACTGGTGTCTGTCAGAGAGATAAGATCTGAACCAGGTGAGTGACGTGCCAGTGAAATCAATAGAAGATAATGTGTCAAGGAGAAATAATGTGTCACATAGGTTGTAAGTACTGTAATACAACATTTCCAGACCAGCAATGTCAAACTTTAACAAATAATAAGTTGCCTTTAAAAAGTGTAGCCTATTCAAGCCATCTCTAGAGCTTTTACTGCCCTTGCCCCAGTATGAATTTAAAGTGCTATTCACTTCCATCAACAACAAAATGTTCGGCATTGTATTTGTTTAGTTTATCACGGATATCTGTCCAATTCCAAAGGATGCTTGACGCTATTACAGGCTGCGTCAAAGCACGCCATTTGGATTAAGCCGATTTAACTGGTGAACGGACGGTTTCAAGAATCCCAACGGCACATTAATGTGACTCCACCACTAAATGAAATGGACTGGACAAAATACCTCGGAATCCGGAGGTATCCTGACACCGTATATTTCATGAAACGCTGTGTATTCGGACTGTATCCGGCAGTATCCTGATTTCTGATTTTCCGGGCATGTTTTGACTTTGAGTCAAGATTTGTTTGTCACGTATCCTATCCGACCGTGTACGGAAACAAATTTTAAGGCACATGGAGTGTGAGTACCTTAATGCAACAGGGCATAATTGTTCCCTGTGTTTTCCCCATTTACAACCTTTTAAATGTCTATTCCAGGGGCGTCACCTTTTTTACTGCCTGTGCCCCAGTATGAATTTGAAGTGTCATTCACTTTCATCGCTAACAAAAAATTGGCATTGTGTTTGTGTGGTTTATCACGGATATCTGTCCTATTCAGATGGATGTTTCACTCCAAATAAAAGTGATGTGCAAAATGGCCTGCGTTTAACTCCTAAACTTATGAATCATAAAGCTTACGTCCCACATCAAATTCAAAATCATCCTGTTAATTATCCTGTTTCATATTAACCTTTTAAACTACCGAAGTCTATATCTTAAGTAATATCAATATTATTGAGCATAATGGGCGTAAGCATAAATGCCAACCTGGGCGGGATGCGGGTGGTAGAAAATATACAGAGATATCATGAGCCCGGATATGGATGGTATTTCCTGGGACGTATCCAGAGTTCGTATGTGCTCAAGATACTGACGGGTATCCGGAGGTATTTTCCCCAGGATACCTCAAACACGTCTGTTATCCGGGTGTGTGTACGGAGCCCAGATACAACGTGTATCAGAACAGTCCCAATCCGGAGTTGGGATACCCCAGATACGAGACGTGCACAAACCGGTATCCAGAGCGTATCAATCCGTATATCCCCAGATACAGATCATATAAGGACATACCTGAGTCGCAATATCTCCGGAAAACCAGTGTTTTTTCCCAGTGCTGTCTTTACTTACATAAACACTCAGGACGCTATACGTGCTGAAGAAATGTAAACCCTTTCATCACCAACATGAGTGATTTTCAGAGCTCCCCCTAAACATCTGAAGGACGGCTTTAAGGGGAGCTCGGATCCTCTTCAGGGTGCCGAGTTCCCCTTAGCTCCCCCATAATTTGAAACCTGTACAACCCCAATTGCGAAATAGTTGGGACAAAGGGTAAATTGTGAATACAATCAAAACGCAATGACTTTCAAATCACACCAGCCAGTATTTTATTCACAATAGAACAGAGGTAACATGTCAAATGTTGAAACTGAGAAATTTTACAATTTTATCCACAAAATGAGCTCATTTCAAATTTGATGGCTGCTACAGGTCTCAAAAAAGTTGGGACAGGGGCCTGTTTACCATGGTGTAGCATCCCCTATTCTTTTTAACACAGAGTGGAGGTGTCTGGGCATTGAGGTGACAAGTTTCTTGAGTTTAGCCATTGGAATTTGATCCCACTCTTGTTTAATACAGGCTTCCAGCTGCTGGAGAGTGTAGGGTCTCCTTTGACAGACTTTTAGTTAAATTATGCACCAAATGTTCTCAATTGGTGAAAGATCAGGACTGCAGGCAGGCCAGTTCAGCACACGGACTCTTCTACTACAAAGCCATGCTGTTGTAACAGCTGCAGTATGTGGTTTTGCATTGTCCTGCTGAAATACACAAGGCCTTCCCTGGAATAGCTATCACCTGGAGGGCAGCATATGTTGCTCTAAAACCTTTATATACCTTTCAGCATTCATGGTGTTTTTAAAACATGCAAGTGTCCCACACCATTTGCACTATAATGCATCCCCATACCATCAGAGATGCTGGCTTTTGAACTGAATGCTGATAACAGGAGGGGTGGTCTTTCTCCTCTTTAGCCCGGAGGACACTACGCCCATGATTTCCAACAAGAATTTCAAATTTGGACTCGTCCGACCACAGAACACTTTGCCACTTTGCTACAGTCCATTTTAAATGAGCCTTGGCCCACAGAACACAGCAGCACTTCTGGATCATGCTCAACAATGGCTTCCTTTTTGCATGATAGAGTTTTGGGTGGCATCTGTGGATAGCACGGCGGACTGTGTTTACACACAGTGGTTTCTTGAAGTTTTCCTGAACCCATTTAGTAATGTCAATGACAGAATCATGCCAGTGAGTGATGCAGTGGCGTCTGAGGGCCCGAAGATCACGGGCATCCAGTAAAGGTCTTCAGCCTTGTCCCTTACGCACAGAGATTTTTCCAGTTTCTCTGAATCTTTTGATGATGTTATGCACTGTCGATGATGAGACCTTCAAAGCCTTTGCAATTTGACATTGAGGAACATAATTTTTAAAGTGTTCCACAATTTTTCTTACGCAAGCCTTCACGGGTTTGAGAGCCTCTCTCTGGCCATCTTTACTTCTGAGAGACTCAGCCTCTCTAAGACATCCCTTTTATGGCCAATCATGTTACACACCTGATGCCAGTTAACTTAATTACTTGCTAAATGTTCTTTCAGCTGATTCTCTTATATATGAATTGCTTTTTCAACTCTTTTTTGCATGTGTCCCAACTTTTTTGAGAACTGTTGCAGACAGAAAATTTGAAATAAGCTCATTTTGTGGATAAAAATGTAATATGTCTCAGTTTCAACATTTGAAATGTTATCTATGTTCTATTGTAAATAACATATTGGCTCATGTGATCTGATAGTCATTGCATTTTGATTTTATTCACAATTTACACTTCATCCCAACTATTTCGGAAGTGGGGTTGTATTTATCTGTGTGTTTGTATTTAGAGATGTGTGGCTTTATAAAGAAATTTTGCAAACATGTTGTTTCTTTCAATTTACCCGCATACCAAAACTGTGTTGGTGTTTCTAAAATCTGTGGCTTTGGGGGGAAAAAAAAAACACAAATATGTGACTTGGCATTTACATCTTGTCACAACCTGACTCAAAAGCCTTGACAAAAGAGGGGGAGATGCAGGCTGAGGGCAAACAATGAGAGTAATTTATTTAAAACAAAGGTAATAATCAAAACCGAATACACAAATGAAAACTATGAGGTGTGGTTATCAGTAAAGTCAGTAGTGTAATGCATGTATGCATGAGGGGAAAGCGTAGTAACATAACATGTTGGATGTGGAAATGCAAAACAACCAGGCTGCAGCAAGAGAGAGCGAACATCTCAACCAGGGAGGCAGGGCTTAGATAGTGACAGAGAGCACCGGGTCCAGGTGCTTCCAACCAAGATGATCGACCAGCTCCTCACCCCCAAGCACCTGCTGCCTTTCAAAGAAACAAATTAATGAGCAATCAAGCCAGGGAACCGTCACAATCCACAAACCTTAATTACAAACCGACAAAAACATCACAACTCTCTATCTACTACTACAACTTTGTTTTACATGTGTCACAACCCTTCAGTGAATTCCCATTGTACCTCCTCCCATCCAGCAGCCTCCGTGTGTTTTAGATGTACTGTCTCCATTGATTGGTTTGATGTTTTACTTGCCTCCCCCACCAGGTGTTATGCATTTGTGTTTCACATTCCTGTATGTGCCTGTAGTGAATATAACCCATTTCTTTGAGTGTCCAAGTTGCTGGATTGCCACTAGCTATATACCTTGAAAGAAACTAGTCAGTATCTTCTTTGTTATGATCCAGACCAGGAACCAAATGCGGAGACAGGGAATAATCCAATAGTTGGGTTTATTGAATGAATGAATGAATGAAGCTTTATTTACGTGTCTTGAGCAATGCGCCCAGCCCGTGTGGGCTTATCAGACACCAAAAACAGAAAAATGTATGCAACAAATAAAACATATAGTAAGAGGACAGAGGTTTATTAATAGTAATGTGGTAAGACAGAGGGATGAAGCCCAGAGCAGAATAACACAGTTCAGTTCAGATAGTACTGGATGGGTGTGATTATGGCAATTAGCTACCAGGGACCTCTATCAGATGAAGTTCTCACTGCGCCAGAGCCAAACTGTCAGATGGCTGGACAATGGAGTTTAATCCGGAACGTGGTACCAATCCTGATGACCGCAGAAGGCTTGGGGGGTTGTTCCTAATAAACTGGGCAGAGGTATAGACTGAGATATGATTAATAGGGCTACGGTCCCAATCTTGGAGACCAAGAGAAAGGCTTGGGAGCTTGTTCCTATGAATAGGACGAAGGTGAGAGCTTCCATATGTAGCAGGCCAAGGAAGGGCCCGGGCGGAGACTTGAACCTCCAGACTCCCGGGTAATGGTCTAACGCGCTGACCACATCGCCAAAGAGCCAGGCTCATTGGCAAGGTAGCCAGGGCGCGAACTTATTAGGAGACATTTCTAGTGACAGGACCCTTCAACTGTCACACATATTTTACTATCATTAGAGGTTATGAATAATTTCTCAAGAATAAGAGCTTGACTGGCAAATACTGACATGTTGTAACGGACATTAAGAAAGTGACCAGCCAGCAACATGCAAACTCAAAGTAAAGGGTACAAATATGTAAACACACACATGAGGGATGGGGAACATGAATATAACAGCTGATGAAGAAAGCACTGGGATTTAAAACAATCAAAAGAGCCAGTACATCTAATAGACCCTTTAGCTGCTATATGTGAGGAGAGACAGGAGGAATTCATGCAAGGGTTGTGACATTCCTTACCTAGAGTTTATTGTCTTCGAAAATTATTGTAGCCTTTATGATAGTTATAAAGTACTGTAGTCCTCTTCGTCTTATTAATAGGAACAAGCTCCCAAACCTTATCCTTGCTCCCCAGAATTGGGACCACATTCCAGTCTTTAAGCAGTCTTTTGTCTCTTCCTCTGCCTAGTTTATTACAAAATCCTCCCAAGCCTTCTGCGGTCATTGGGATTAGGACTGCGTTTTTGCTAAAATCTCCGGACCAGACATCTGACAGTTTTGCTCTAGCGAGAGTGATCTCCATCTGGCTACTGTCCCTGGACGCCGTGTTGGCTGGGCAAAGACACGGCTTACACCAAAGACCACAACAATCTGTACTGAACTGTCCATTCTGCCCTGGGATTCATCCCTTGGAGACATTACTATATTATAATGTCCCTCCCCTTTGGAATTCCTTTGCTTGGCTACCTGCCCTTACCAAATTATTCAATTTTCCTCAGTTTTCGCCAGTTTATGGTTTGCACGTGTTCTCTTTTAGTTATTTAAGATTCTCCTTTCTATTTAAAGCCTTGTTTCATCTTTCAGGGGCAGGTAGCCATGGTCTGTTCCCCTTTTTGTTTAATGCACTCTCTTTCAGTTCTCCTCCAAGTTTAGTATTTACTTTTGTTATATTTTACTCTTTATTTACTAAAATCCATGTCCCTGCACCTGGGTCCTCAACTTCACTGCTTTCCTGGTGCCCTTTTAACATCTCTGGGGCCAGGGTGAGGCACATATTATCCAGAAACCTGACTATTGAACTGTACTCCGTCTCTGCATCTGGTTACTTCTCTGGATCATAACAACAAGTGCAGAAACGGAACATATGCATGGTCTTTTTAGGCCATTCAAAGCTACAGATCAGAACTTCAAGAGCTCAGACTTCTGGGATTTTGGGCAACTTTGTCATGTGCTCCAGTTTTGAACCCGTGGTATGGATTTGCATATCTGTTAACAGACTGCTGTGCAAAGGAGGGGGCGGGACCAGCTCTTCCCAAATCACAACAACCAATTAAATGCCAGATGGCTTCATTCTTCTGTCAATCTAAGCTACAAGTGAGTGAAGACGACATATAAATCTCGACCGAAAGTGAGTGATGATTCAAATTAGACGACTTGACTGAATCAATCAGGGTTGAGCACAGGGTCAGTCTCCAGCCGCTGAGGGCCGGTGTGGGTGCTGGTTTTCCTTACAGCCCAACACTAATACACCTGATTTTGCTGATTAAGGTCTTGATTGAATCCCATGATTAGTTAATTAGATTATTCAGGTGTTGTAGCGCTGGGCTAAAATAAAAACCTGCACCCACTATGGCCCTTTGCAGAAAAGACTGGAAACCCCTGGTTTACAGTATCCTTTGCCTTATTTATCTGCATTACTTAGAAATGAGCAGCAACAGTGGAACTCAGTCTTCCTCCAGTGGTATAACAGTGTAATTGCAGCTTGTGTGATGTGTGTACACTGCTTTTCAAATGCAGTCCTCACTGCTGTCATGCAAAGACTCAGAGCTCAGACGCCTCATGGACATGGGAGGAGAACAGAGTCAATCCTGCTTCACATATTCAAATTTGGCTAAAATTATTTCGCTATAAGTGTTTGTCAAATAAAATGATACCTTATAAATCTTGATATTAACAACAAAACATAGCTTTTCTGCAAACATACTTGAAGGAGAATGAAGGAGTGAATTATCCTGTGATAAAATATTTTGTTTTTTTTCCATAACAAAGGATTAAAGTCGAGTACCGGGAGAAAATGGGCCTGAAAAAAGGTTGGGGGAGAGCAGGGGGAGCCCTGGCAGGGAGTGGAAGAGCATTCCTCCCTCCCTCTGTCTTTATCAGTAGAGATCATATCTGTATAAAGCTCCATTTAAGTACATATCTCTGAATTGTAACACTTCTCGGCATCCACAAACCCCTCCAACTTCCCCTTCCCAACTTCCACTGAGATAAGATCTACAGAACTCAGTTAACCTATCTCTGATCTCTGAATGCTCTCTCTCACTGCTTTTCAGTGCTTGTGTGAGTTTGTCCGCCATCGCACTTTGTTTCGCCTATAACTGCCTTTCGCCTGAAACTTATTTCTAATACTTTAGTCACAGTTGTTACAGCCCTGAGAAATTGTTCTGGCATAATCACTGGTCACTTCAAAGGTCATGACAACTGGCCACGCCCCTCAAAATGCTTGTTAACACCATAGCTTCAGAAGTATTTATGATAGAAAGCTGTAACTTAATATCTAGCAAATATAGAACAGGGCTCAGCTCTGTTAACTTTTGGGCAAATTCCATGCAAGGTCAAGGTCACAACGAGGTCATGACATCTGACCACGCCCCTCAAAATGCTTGTTAACACTATAATTTCAAAAGTATTTATGATAGAAACTTGTTGGTATATAGCAAATGTTTAGCAGGATAAGTCTTCCATCAACTTGTCATTCCACTCGAGGTCAAGGTCACAGCAAAACTTCATTACTGTTGAGGCATCTATAACTTTCTTGCCGTCCTGAGCCCATTTAGTGTAATTTAGTCACAGTTATTATACCGCTGGGAAATTAGTTTTGCATCATCACTGGTCACTTCAAAGGTCAAAATCATGAAATCTGGCCACACCACTCAAAATACTTCTTAACACAATAACTTCAACAGATTTGACACCAAGCTGTATCTTGCTATATAGCAACTACAGAACAGGACACAGCTTCGATCAACTTTTGGGCAAAGTCCGTTCGTGGTCAAGGTCATGGTCATGGATGTACTCACATAAAACTTCTTCTTCACAAAATATTTTTATATGTATGATTATTCCTCATGAAATTTACTTATAAATGTGTCCCAAGGGCAGGTGGAATGGGGGGCTGCCCTGTTTTTGCAGTGTCCCGCAAACACGTCTCTAGTCTCTGAATGATCTTGCTAAGCTTTGAACATTCTTTATCTCCGAATACTCTGTTGGTTTCAACTCATTGATTCTTTCCATTCATTTTGAAAAAGACATGCAATTACTGGGAATGTATTGCCTTGAAATCATTTTAGCTTCTTTGTTAAAAGTGAGGCAATACTAACAAATGTGAAAAATCCTTAAAGTGAAAAACAAACTAAATTACAATGTACCTCTGGTCGTAACATGAACAACTGAATGTATGAGTATTAAATTTTAAAAATTCCACTCTTCTGTTCTGACACTGAGCACAGATATCTGTTCCAATAAGCTTAATTTAACTTGTATTCGTCAGAACAAGGAATGCATATTCTGGTGTTACCATTTCCAGAATGTGTATTACTTTTGAAAACATTGAAGCTTTATTTAAAAAAAAAACAACTTTGTGTTTCAGTGCACAACCTTTCTCCCCCCTCAGCATCTGCAGTAGGTCCCAGCTGCAGCAGTGCAGTCTCTGTGCTGTCTGACTGAGGGAGGTTTTTGTACGGCTCTCTAAAACTGTGTGAACACTGGACCACTGTGATAACTCTGACAGTAATAATCTCCTGCATCTTCAGCCTGGACTCCAGTGATTTTCAGCGTAAACTGAGTCCCAGATCCACTCCCACTGAAACGATCAGGAATCCCAGACTGGCGAGTTGTGGCATAATATATCAGAAGTTTAGGAGCCTGACCAGGTTTCTGCAGGTACCAACTGAGGTAGTTGTAACTGTAGCCCGTAAAATCACGACTAGTCGTACAGCTGAGAGTGACAGTGTCTCCCTGCTGAACAGCCAGAGCTGCTGGAGACTGAGTCACAACTATATCTGCCATTGATTCTGAAAAAAGATAAACACAGAAATGGATACAGATAAACTTTGTCATACAAAATAAATTTCTTCTGCATATTTGATTGTAAAAGATTGATAGCTCCACTGAAAAAGTTGAATAAAATTTCAATGAAAAAAAAAATATTAAGATTGTATCATCTTTCTTACCTTGTATTAGGAGTCCCAGCATCACCAGCAGTAGAAAGTCTGACATCATCATAATGCTGCCTGTGTCAGTGTCTGTAAAAGGACTGGACAGTCACTGATCAGTACTGGGGGTCTTAAAGTGTGTGGAGCAGTGAGGCAGGACAGGTATGCAAAGCCCCTTCCTCTATACAAATCCTGTCACACACAGTTAGAGGAGCTCTGATGTGTGAACAGCAGTGGGTCTGTAGAGATAAATGCCCTGGTTACGGCTATTTTTGAATCGCAAAATCATTTCATTAATTTGAGCTAGTCTGAAATCACCTTTATATCTGTTAACATGTCCAGTAAGAAATTTATGGCTAGTAGCATTCTTAAGATATGGGGCATGAAAAGATCATGACTCACTCACTCACTTCCATAATAGCCATATTAGCCCACTATTGCAGGGAATATTCAAAATTGGTCACAGGTACCTGCATGAGGGCTCAGATTCTATAAAACCTGTGGTAAATTATTTCCTCTGTTGAGCCGTCGAGTTGAAGTTTCAGTATGACGATATCAAAGTCAAATATATCCAGTGGGGTGCAAAACTTTGGGCACCTCTGGTTTAAATGTCGGTTACAATTGATCTCCAAGTGATTGAAAGCAAACCTGAACACTAAATGCTACAAAGTTAAACATGACACATTTCATCACATTTCAAAGCAAGACTAATTTTTATTTTGAACTTTTTACACTTTCAAAATAATAAAACAAGGAAAAAGGGCTTGTGCAATAGTTTGGGAACCCTGTCAGCTAGTACTCTGTAACTCCTCCTCGGGCAGCTATAACAGCTTGCAAACGCCTCCTGTAGCCAGCTAAGAGTCTTTCAATTCTTGTCTTTGGAATTTTTCCCCATTCTTCCTGACAGAACGCCTCTAGCTCAGAAATATTCTTCGGCCTTCTTGCATGCACGGCATGTTTGAGGTCTCTCCACAGATTTTCAAAAATATTCAAGTCTGGGGACTGTAATGGCCATTCCAAAACCTTCATCCGTCTTTCCCGGAGGTACTTCATAGTGGATTTTGAGGTATGCTTCTAGTCATTGTCTTGCTGGAAAACCCAACGTCTCTTCATCTTCAATTTCTGGACTGAGCTTTGAACATTAGCCTCTAGAATGTCTTAATATTTGGTGGAATCCATTCTTCCCTCCACCCGCACAACATTGCCTGTGCCCCCAGCTGCTACACAACCCCAAAGCATAATGGATCCACCTCCATGCTTAAAGGGGACCTAACATGCTGATCCTTCTTTTAATACATATTAGTAATGTTATAATGTTGGTTGTCCATGCTCAACATCTGAAAAGTTTCTAAACATAAGATACAGGGATTTTGCCATAATCCAAGAACGTGATTTCGTGAGCGTGATTTCCTCTCTGAACAGCTCCTCCCGAGATCTTCACGAGATCTGGGCAAAACCTGACATCAGGTTGTGCCGTCCAATTAGTACAGACCTAGCCAGAGCCAACCACTGCGCTGGACCTGCCCACACCGGAAACTATTCTAGCAGGCACTAACAACAGCAGATCATACTATGCCTTAGTAGCGTCTACACTTTTGGAAATACAAAAGAAGAACCGCAGATCATTTGAGGTGCAATTTTGTCAGTATCTCTCCCAAAGCTACTTGTCGGTTTACTTTTGGATGCAAAGAAAAACAAATATTTCTCTTCCAAAAGAGGATGCCACCAGAAATCAGTGGGTAGCTTTTTTTGTTTGCTGGCAGCCAACAGCCATGGCCAAAGGGAACGTTAGCTGCTTGTGCTCAGCATTTCACCAAAGACAGCTTTGTCAATAAAGGATAATTCGACACAGGATAAGCGTTTCAGCTGCTTCTCAAACCTGAAGCAGTTGCATCGATCAAGCGCTCGGAGCCACAAGCTGTAAGTAACTATATAACAGCAAATAATGTAAGTGAAGCTAACGTGTTACGGGTGGCTAGCAGGACCGCGAGCGATAGTTAGCACTAACAACTGGCCTCAAGCGCAGGCTTTCTAAAATATCTGAAGATAAAGCCTGTATCGGTCGCGACTGTCCTTGACTCGCAGACACAGAAGCTGTAAATTGCTTTTACTGCATAAGCCAACCTGATGTGATAGCCAGTTGATTGTGGCTGTAGCACAGCGGCTAATGTAGCCAAGTTACTGTTGCTAATGTTTGCGTCCTAAATATGCAAGAGTGATATCAGGGGAAATTCTACAGAAGGTGTGTGAACATAAACCTCATTTGAAGCTAACTTTTTTTTTTTAAGATTTTTTTTTGGGGAATTTTTTCGTTTATTTGACAGTTGTACAGTGTAGAGAGACAGGAAAGTTGGGGAGAAGAATGGGGGCAGACATGCAGCAAATGACATAAGCCGGAGTCGAACCCAGGTTGCTGCGGGAAGGAAAGGGCCTTTATGGTACACGCGCTTAGACCGATGAGCCACCGGGGCGCTGAAGCTAACTTTTAATACTTGTTTGTAATTTGGATGCTTAGTACAACTGTTCACAGTAACAGAACTTGCTGTCTGTAAAACCTGTCTTGCAAGGGTTTGTCTCTGTGGTTATGACCGCTCGGTTACCAGCGACTGCATGTTAGTTTGCGTGCTCTGCTAATTAAAAATGCTCTTGGTTAACTTATATGCAGTAATTCTGATCGGTATGCTTGTGTTACTTCGGTAAGCATCAATGTGGCAGTTTCATCATAACGTTGCCCGATTGTAGCCACTACAGTTAGTGATCGCTTCACTTATCCATGACCGGGATCAGCCGGATGCTTCACAAATGTCTGAGCAAGCTCTCTGGTGCTACCGTGAAAGCAATGCGAAACGTAGAAGCTCTACCGGTTTACAAATGATTTCTCTGCACTACCTTGACATAATTTCATCCCCCTTTAGAAGTTGTTGTGGCTAATAAACATCCGAAAAAGGCAGAGATTAAATAGGTAATTCTTTCCTGACCTGTAGAAGTGATCAATTCGCTGAGCTCCACGTAAGCAACTTGTCCGCGCTAATGGAACTTACGGTCTGCAAAACCTGTATTATGTTCATAACATAACCAAGCTCTCTCTAGCTGTCGCGTAATATCCATAAAGCTGCTTTCACATCAGACATGAAACGAATTTTTCGCAGGACAGATTAGCCTACATTCAAAATCAATGCAAAGACGCGAATACACGTTTTGGGCACGTCAAGCCGCTTTCACACCGGACGCGAAACGATTTTTTCGCGCGACAGATTAGCTACATTCAAAGTCAATGCAAAGACGCGAATACAGGTGTTATGGACGCGTTAAGCAGCTTTCACACCGGACGCGAAACAGATCTTTCGCGCGACAGATTACATTCAAAGTCATGACCGTTTATCAGCTACTGCATGTTAGTTTGCGTGCTCTGCTAATTAAAAATGCTCCTGGTTAACTTATATGCAGCAATTATAATTGGTATGCTTGTGTTACTTCGGTAAGCATCAATGTGGCAGTTTCATCATAACGTTGCCTGATTGTAGCCACTACAGTTGAAGCTAACCGGAGAGGCGCTGTATGTGTCTGCCGAGTTGGGCTGCAGTTAGACCAGACGTAGATTTTGCAGAGCTTGGGGTGCGTTTTTGGGTGCTTATGAAACGATCGCTTTACTTATCCATGACCGGGGTCAGCCTGATACATCTTCAATGTCTGGGCAAGCTCTCTGATACTACCGGTGAAAGCAATAGGGAAGTGCACAGCCTATAACGTGTCCGGTATAACAAACGATTTCTCTGCATTCCCATCGATTGAATATTAAATTCTTTCCTGTAAAAGTGATCGATTCGCTAGCTTCACATAAGCAACGGTTCACGCAGACGGAACTTACGGTCTGTAAAACCTGTATTATGTTCATGACATAACCGAGCTCTGTCTAGCTCTCGACGCTATACATAATGCGCCCATTTTCCGCGAGGAAAAGCTGGTCATTCCAAAGCAATAAGTAAACCATTACCACAGGCAATTTTCGAAAAGGCCGTTTAGCTTGGAGCTTTCGCCCCTCCATCATATACCAGCGCGGAAGCTGTTCGTTTCTCCACGCTAACAACACACCACAGCTAGGCACACGAACCAGCAGGTCCTAATACACACCGAAGCAGTCCATAAGCTGTTGGTCCACTTTTAGCTGCCCCTCACTGTCCATGTTTCCCTCTAAACTCAGACCCACCGGATTTCTACAGTCTCTGGTCTACACTTGGGCATGTCGACCCGTTCTACAAATGTGTCTATATGGGGTGGATTCTAGCTTCCCCTGCATCCTAGGTAGGAGTAGAAAAACCGCGGTACTCACCAACTGTTGCCGTAGCAAACTGTAGCCGATAGCAAATTCGTGCTTGAGCTGCCAGACTTTCGCACTGCGTCCTCCACTTTCGCCGTTGCGTTTATTAGAACAAGTTAATTTCATTAGATCTATACACATGTACTGCGTTTGATTGCAGAATTTCCCCGCTGATTCCTTAGCTCAGATGGCAGACGCGTCTCACGTTTCACTCTGAGACCCGGAAACTGCGTTCAGCTTCCTCGTCCCGCCTAGATCCGCCCTCCACAGAGCTGGCCAGTCAGAAGAAAGTGGGCACACGGGGAGTGGGGGCCATAGCGGAAGAGCCACCCCAATGAGGCGTTTCAGGCAGAGACTACTATGGACTACAAATGGGGTTTTTTGAGGAAGGCGAGCGAAATAAGTACGAGCGAAATAAGTACCCTTTTTTACTTTCCGCAATCAGGAGTGCTCTAGGGGAGTCAAAGACCAAAATATAAACTTGGAAAAATAGCATATTAGCTCCCCTTTAACAGTTGGCATGGTGTTTTTCTCCACAAATGCTTCACCCTTTTTTCTCCAAACATACCTTCTTTGGTTGTGGCCAAAAAGTTTAATTTTGGTTTCATCAGTCCAAAGCACATTGTTTCAATAGGCTTGAGGTTTCTCAAGGTCCTCTTTTGCATACTTCAGATGCTTAATTTTGTTTTGAGGTTGTAGGAAAGGCTTCTTTCTTGCAACTCTGCCATGAAGGTCTTTGTTGTTTAAGGTACGCTGTATTGTCCTGTGAACAACTAGACCTGTGTCTGGTACTCTTTTTTGCAGCTCTTTTGCAGTGATGCATGGGTTCTTTGGAGCATTTCTCACCAGATCTTGGGCCATTCTATTTGAAATTTTTCTTGGTCTTCCAGATCTTGCCTTGACTTCAATTGTTCCATTTATTTTCCATTTTCTTACAATGTTTCTGACAGTCGAAATGGGTAGTTTGAAACATTGCGAGAGTTTTTTGTAGCCCTCTCCTTGTTGGTGGAAGTGAATTATTTTGATTTTGACATCCTTGGACAACTGTTTAGAGGAACACATGGTTTTTAACACCAGACAACAGCCACCACAGTCGGATACTTTAGAAGGCATGGAGTTACTTCAGAATATATAGTTCAACCCTGGAATTATATTCACCCGACTCATTGAAGCCCTAACGAGTAAATCACCTGGGACCAGGCCTTAGTAATCATCTTCTTGAAAGGTAACGAAGAATAATCCAAAAGGGTTCCCAAACTTTTGCACAGGGCCCTTATTCTTTTCTTATCATTTAAAAACTCAGAAAAAATTAAATAAAGAGACACCTTGCTTTTAAATTTGCAGAAAGGTGTCATGTTAACTTTGAAAGCAAACCTGAACACTAAATGCTACAATCACTTGGAGATTAATTGTAACAGACATTTAAACTAGGGGTGCCCAAATTTTTGCACCTCACTGTATTACCTGAGCGCAGGTAATAATTTAAACTTCCATGTGAAATAAATGAAGGCTCCATTTTGGAGCCTTTTCCTTTGTCACCTTGGGCAGGAACTGTGCTGTGACTGTAATGCCTAGTAAAGGAATCCAACTGCAAGTAGTTCCAAAGTGCAAAAATTGTTGTCTTTATTCAGTCCGAGTCCAATGCCAGGTAAACACAGTGATGGTACAGGGGAGCAATCCAAAAACAGGCAAGCCTTCAAAAACCAAAAAGCACAGGTAACAGTATCAAATCGTGAGGCAGTGGGGAAGTAGAGTGTCCGTAATCCAAATTCCAAAAGCCAGGGCAGCAATATGAAGCAATCGTGGTCGGGCAGAAAATGGGTCGTAATCAGGAGCAAGCAGAACCAGGCAGGCAGAGACAATTCGGTGTCAAACAGAAGCGCCTCACAGAATCACAAACAGATCACTGGCGTACACGGAGCTCGACGCAGAGAAAAGTTGATCACAGTCTGACAAAGCTAAGCAGAAGTGAGAGACTATATATATACAAGCGAGGTAACAAGCTAGGCAGGGCAACAGTTGTGAGGGATAATCTAAACATTAACTGAGAGGGGAAAACACAAGAGGTAATTAAACAATACAAAATGGGAAATAATGACAAAGACTAGTTTTCACACGACATCCTAAAACAACAACTGTTCCCTTCAAGGAGTGTCTAAGTGGGGAGAGATTGAAGAAACAGATAAGTAGAAGAGATATTTGCAAGGTTTCTGCAGAACAAAGGCAAAGCACTGGGAGAGCAAAGAGGGCAGAGCTACAGATTAGTGTGAAAGTGGAGAGAATCAATTAGTAAAGTTAGTAGTCTGTGCTGAATTAATAATGTGCAAATGTGCAAGTTAGTATGTTAGTTATTTACAGGATTAGGATATTCGTAAGGGTTAGTTGATAAACTAGGCAAAACATACAGTGTAAGTGTGATTAGTACTTAATTAGTAATCAGTGTTGATGGAAGTAAAGGAGGCATGAAGGAACTTGTGAAACACCGGAAACTTCCAAAATCACTCGAAATGTGACAGCTCGCAGACAGGGGCGACGCGTGCACTGGCAAAGAACATAGAAACGCAAGACATCACAGGGGAACACGATGTGCATAAACTGGTAGATGATACTGAATGCATAAACTAAACAAACCAAGTGGAAGTAAACATAAACCAGAACAGGCAGAAATCACAGATCATAACAGTGACTGGAAAAAGCCCAAACAGATTCTGAGACATTCAGTGCTGCCAAAGGTCCTGGGGATTAGTCCAAAATATTATACTCCTGTTCTCTTTTTTTGATGTTATTGAAAATGTTTTCACTGGGGCCAAATTAATCTAGCAGATAGTGGAGGCTCAACACCCTCACGAATATTCCACATTGATATTTCTATTCTTTTCCCATCAGTAAATGAGTCAATGCAGTTTTCTGACAATGGTGTATTGAGTGACAAGACGAAGTGACCCAGGAAACTAATGCATGACTCATTGCTGAATTGCAACATAACTCTGAATCCGCAAAACTCTCCAACTCTCCCAGCCCCAGACCCCACACAGATTGTGTCACAGATACAGAACACTTTAAACCTCTCTGTATGCTCTCGCTAATCTCTGAATGCTCTCTCAAGTCTCTGAATGCTTTGGATGTGTCACAATGGTGAATGGACTGTTTGTATTTGTCTATCAAGTTCTGTCAAATGCTGTTGTACATGGAAAGTTTTCCCTTTGCTACAGACCATTGCAAAGATTTGCTATAATCTGTTATGATTGGTACATGGACTGATTGGACTGGGGTTCGCGGGGTGACCGCTGATTGGGACAATCGGGAGGGAAACCCTTTTTTATAGGGCGAAAAGACTGCATTGGGAGAGGAGATGCTCGGGGGTAGGGCTGATGACGCGGTTCCAGGACACACGACTGACTGGAGCAAGACGGGTTGCCGGTGTGCTGATTGAGACGCGTGCTAATGACCAGCAAAAGGAAAGTAACCAGTTTTGCTCTGTGTTTTTGTGTGAGCGGGCTAGCACTCGGCTTCTGAGCCCTGAAAAGTCTGTTGTGGTTCTTTGCCGAGGGAGGTTGCTGTTGCGGCTGAGGGAAGACGTGGGACGGTCGTCGCAATCAGGAAGTGCTACCTGTTCTTACCTGCCTGGAACCGTGTGAGCCGCGGTCGAACTGGTGTTTGGAGGGGGACTGGACCGGCTGCCGAGACGACACGGAGACAGCGGACCACAGACTATTGTGGATTGCTTTATTTTATTTTTTTGTGGTCGGCGAGGAGGTCGGCCGCCGACCACTTTGATTCTAAACGCGTGTTTGTGGAGCCCAACAGAGCAGCAGCGGGGGGGTGGACTGTGCTGCGGTCAGCCCTCCTTCATTCGAACCGCTCAGGCGTGTATTGGGATTTTTGCACCCGATGCCGTATTGATGGTGAAGTTTGTTTACTGAGTATTAGGGGAAGTGGATGCATTGGACAAATCGATGTGACCCTGCCATATATTGTGAAGTGTTATTTCTTTGCATGTCCTGAACTAGTGTTATTTGAGTGGTGTGCCTTAAATTTACTGAACTGCAGTGGAACTAGAATTGCAGTGTGATTCTCTCAAATGTAATGAGGGCATTTTTTGGCATGTGGTGAGGGTGTGTTTGACTCATTGCGTGTTATTGATCATATGAAATTTGTTCTATTTCCATTTTTTTCTTCCCCCTCTGCGCGGTTTGGGAGCATCTTGTGGGTATCATGTGGGGAGTGTGGTGAGCCTGGGCCTTAAGAGGGAGGGTAGTTGCCATTGGCCAGTTCTGGGGGATGCCAGCGTGACCATCTGCTGTCTGCTGACTGTTTTAGTTGGTGCTTCTTTTCCAATAAATATTGTAAACGTCATCCCAGTGTGGTAATTGTGCCCTTGAGAGGTCCGAACCTGTGTTGGTTGAGTATATTATTTCCCGACAGATGCTCTCAATACTCTCTCTAGTCTTTGAGTGCTCTCTCTAATCTCTGAATGCTCTCTCAAGTCTCTGAATGCTTTGGAAGCTCTCAATACTCTCTCTAGTCTTTGAGTGCTCTCTCTAATCTCTGAATACAACGTCAAATCTCTGAATTCTCTCATGAATCCTTGAGCACCCTCTCTTGTCTCTGAATGCTCTTTTTAACCTCTGATTGCACACTTTAGTCTCTGATTACTCAATCTAATCTCTGAATACGCTATTGTATCATACAGCAAAAACTTTGAATATCTTTATGTAGTTCTGTATAACTCAATCCTTCATTAATTTCTTTTAATAAAAATGTCACCCCACTTGTAATGGGTACTACCATTAATATGATTTACAAGATTAGCCAATATTTTTGATTTTTGTTTTTTTGTGCAATGATGAGAACTTCAGCTGTTTCTCCAGATCCTTCATCAGTTGCTAGTTCCATGCAGAGGCCAGGATCCCTGCAGATCTTCTCTCGTTGAAGGATATCAGCTGCTCCCCAGCTTCAAAGGGATATAATTGGATGAGATTCATTATGTCTCAAATTTTAGTAATCAAATTTGACTTCTTTTATATCAGACAAGAAAGCGTACACTTCTGAGGAAGATGGGAGTCCCCGTCGAAACATGTCAAGGTATGAATGCAGAACTACGCTTTCTTGTCTGATATAAAAGAAGTCAAATTTTATTTTAAGGGATAGTTTGGATTTTTTTATATGAAGCTGTGTGAAATACTCTTTAGCAGTGTAGTACATGAGAGGTGATTTTTTTCATTAATGTGTGCCGTGAGCAGAGTTTTGGACCCCCGAAGTTTTGAAGTAAGTAGTTCCGGCTAGTTTGCTGGGGTCACAAAAATAAAAAGTTTTGTGTCCCAAAACAACATTTGTTTTAAAGAGTGATATATTTCTGTCACAAAACCATGCTCAGTGAATAACTTACAATTCGCAATCACTTGGCACTATTTTTCTCTCCCTCGGTATCACTGCGCGCTTGCCATCACCGATTTCAAAGGTAACACGGTTGGATGTTGACTTCTATTTCCTATCAACACACCCCATTTTAGGGTTTACAATGGTCGGTTGATGCAAGTATTTGGATTAAGATGTTACTGGTGTCGACACATCCTGGTTTTTTCTTTGAATGTTGGCTATACCCTAGGGCAAATTTCAGCAAATTCCCTTAGTGTGTTATGGCCGGGAACTTTGTCGAATGTACAGTCGTTTACAAACGTGTCCGTTGGAAATTTATTTAACCTTTCTTTATACAGGGGAACCCATTGAGACCTCAGTCTCATTTGTGATGGTTCCCTGTTAACAACACAAAACACAAAACAGAATACAATGCAATACATTATCATAAAAAAGCGAACAATAAACAATAAAATTATCAAACAGGAGTGCAAACAATACATGTGGCTGAGAATTTTGCAGTAATATTATTCAAAACACACACAGTCCCCAACTTCTAAATCCTTTATCACTTTTTTGAAATTCTCTAATGATATCAATTTACCCAGTTTAAATGTTTCTTGAAAATTGTTCCATGTCCTAGGAGCACAGTAACTAAAAGCAGTTTTACCAAGTTCTGTTTTAACTCTGGGGACTTCTAGGTCCAGCCAGTCCTGAGATCTCGCCTGGTAATTGCTACTGCGCCTTGAGATAAAAGTTGTAGGTAATCTGTGTAAGATTGCTCCATAAATGAAGGGCAGCCAGTGCTGCCTTCCCCTGGTAGGCAATGATGGCCAACCCACAGCTTTATACAGAGAACAATGATGCATTTTAAAAGGATCTCTAGTAATAAAACGAAGTGCGGCGTGATAGACCGTATCAAGTTTTTTCAAGGTCGTTGGGGCAGCTTGCATATAGATGATGTCACCATATTCTAACACTGACAAGAAGGAAATTTCCGTTTCAGAACATAGTTTTTGAACAAATATCTTCCAATCTCGGCAGTATGACATCAATTTCAACAATTATTTTTTATTCATTAGGAAAATATATCAGCTACAATGTGCATTGATAAACACATGATTATAATCATTGGTGACACTTTGTAGGACCCCAGAATGGGAGGCCCCTCCCAAAAAGTAAAAAAATGTTAAAAATATAATTTTTTTTGTCATAAAGAAAATTGATAGCACAGGTTTCTCTGGTGGATTCACGAACCCTATGGGGTGGTATATCAATGCTGAAAATTATTTTGAATTTGGTGGTTCGGGCCAGAAAACGCCCTTAATGTGACTCCACCTTTCTTCCAAATATGGTTTTATTATCCTCTCACGCTACAATGGTTCAATAACGTAATGCCTGCTTCTTACTTTTTTAATGGTTCAATAATGTAATTTCTGCTTCTTACTTGTTTTATAATGGTTAAATAACGTAATGTCTGCTTCTTACTTGTTTTTTAATGGTTAAATAACGTAATGTCTGCTTCTTACTTGTCTTTTAATGGTTAAAGAACGTAATGTCTGCTTCTTACTTGTTTTTTAATGGTTAAATAACGTAATGTCTGCTTCTTAATTGTTTTTTAATCGTTCAATAATGTAATGTCTGCTTCTTACTTTTTTTAATGGTTCAATAACATAATGTCTGCTTCTTACTTTTTTAATGGTTCAATAATGTAATGTCTGCTTCTTACTTTTTTTAATGGTTCAATAACATAATGTCTGCTTCTTACTTTTTTTAATGGTTCAATAATGTAATGTCTGCTTCTTACTTGTTTTTTAATGGTTCAATAATGTAATGTCTGCTTCTTACTTTTTAATGGTTCAATAATGTAATGTCTGCTTCTTACTTTTTTTAATGGTTCAATAACATAATGTCTGCTTCTTACTTTTTTAATGGTTCAATAATGTAGTGTCTGCTTCTTACTTGTTTTTTGATGGTTAAATAACATAATGTCTGCTTCTTACTTTTTTAATGGTTCAATAATGTAATGTCTGCTTCTTACTTTTTTTAATGGTTCAATAACATAATGTCTGCTTCTTACTTTTTTAATGGTTCAATGACATAATGTCTGCTTCTTACTTTTTTTTAATGGTTCAATAATGTAATGTCTGCTTCTTACTTTTTTTAATGGTTCAATAATGTAGCGTCTGCTTCTTACTTTTTTTAATGGTTCAATAATGTAGCGTCTGCTTCTTACTTTTTTAATGGTTCAATAATGTAATGTCTGCTTCTTACTTTTTTTTAATGGTTCAATAATGTAATGTCTGCTTCTTACTTTTTCTAATTGTTAAATAACATAATGTCTGCTTCTTACTTGTTTTTTAATGGTTAAATAATGTAATGTCTGCTTCTTACCTGTTTTCCTCATTTTTCATTGGTTGGCATCATTTGCAAAATAACAACTTCAAGGCTACTTAATTGTTTTAGAGGACTTTTAAATGGGTCATAGGTGTCCCAGAGGCAGGCAAACCAAAACACTTCCTATGTGCCCTGAGAACTGCAACCAAAATATTACACCCCTCTTACATATTTCTAATACCGGTTATACATACAGTACAGTGCAAAAGTTTTAGGCACCCTACACTTTTAAAAATTTACATCCAGCATTAGATGTTTATTTTTTGTTTTCCTCGTTAGTGTTGCTGAAGATTGAAACATATCTGAATTCTAAATTCTAATTTGAAAATAGTTTCATAAATGAATGTTGGTATGTCAATAAAAACAGTTGATACAGATAAACATACTCTTGACAGAGCTCTGATGTCAGCATCATCATGGCTCTCTGCAGTTACTTAGAGGGACAGACACAAGTGAGACAGTCAGTCTGCAGAGGAACAGTGACATGATTTCCACTCCACTTGGAACAAGCAAAGGCCAATCATCTTATAAAACTATAGCACAACAGGACAGGTGTCCCAAATTTTTAGGAAAAGTGCAGTCACACCAAATATTGGTTTTATTTAGTTTTTAGCAGTTTACAACTCTGTCGTACATTTCTCAGTTGTTTGAAAGTTTTAATTACATTGTGTTTGCAAGAATATTTGCCCAATGAAATTGCTTTAAATGTGCCTAGGACTTTTGCACAGTACTGTATTTCTAATGCATTTAACGCATATAGCTGTGTTACTATAATCAAAACTACTAACATGAAGCCAGCATGCATAACTATATGATTACTGATGAATAATACTGAATAATGCTGATGACTGAGCACATATTGTCTGAATCAACTGAACAGATGTTAATCAAAGCTACATAAATCAACATGAACAGATATTGATTAAATCAGCTGAATATATTAATCAAAGCAGAAATCAACTGCTTTTTGTGTGTGTGTGTGTGTGTGTGTGTGTGCAGTTCAGCAGCAGTTCTGCTTTGGGTTCTGTATCTGACACAGAGCAGCTCCTCTTCAGCACAGAGAGGTGTGTATTCAGGGCTGTGGCTCATCATCGCCCCCTACAGTCCTGCTGGTAATATTGGTGTCAGAGATCAGTGGCTCCCCCCTCTGCACCTGCAGTAGGTCCCAGCTGCAGCAGTGCAGTCTCTGTGCAGTCTGACTGAGGGAGGTTTTTGTACGGCTCTCTAACACTGTGTGAACACACCACCACTGTGATCACTCTGACAGTAATAATCTCCTGCATCTTCAGCCTGGACTCCAGTGATTTTCAGTGTAAACTGAGTCCCAGATCCACTCCCACTGAAACGATCAGGAATCCCAGACTGGCGTGTTCTGGCCCAATTAATCAGAAGTTTAGGAGCCTGACCAGGTTTCTGCTGGTACCAGTAGAAGCTGTGATCACCATCGCTAAAAACATAAACACTCTGACTGACTGTACAGCTGATAGTGACAGTGTCTCCCTGCTGAACAGTCTGAGCTGCTGGAGACTGAGTCACAACTATATCTGCCATTGATCCTGAAAAAGAAAAAAGGGAAATTGATCCTGAAACCGTTTGCCAAACAAAATAAATTTCCACTGTATATTTGATAATAAAAATTGAGAACTCCACTGAAAAAGTTGAAAAAATTTTAAATTATTAAGTAGTAGGATGGTATCATCTTTTTCACCCTGTATAAGGAGTCCCAGCATCACCAGCAGTAGAAAGTCTGACATCATCATAATGCTGCCTGTGTCAGTGTCTGTGAAAGGACTGGACAGTCACTGATCAGTACTGGGGGTCTTAAAGTGTGTGGAGCAGTGAGGCAGGACAGGTATGCAAAGCCCCTTCCTCTATACAAATCCTGTCACACACAGTTAGAGGAGCTCTGATGTGTGAACAGCAGTGGGTCTGTAGAGGGCTGGGACATGTACTCTGTTTCACTGCTGTTATCATTCAAACTCGCCAGTTTTAATGAGATTAGTTCTGACATTTAACTTTATGATTCTGGAACTGTTGCTGATTATGATTTATGGAGTACACAGGATGGCTGTGAAAAGAGTTTTCAGTATTAGACAGCAGATGGATATTGTGCTTATAGGACTTTATTATGGCCAACAATAACATAAAAAGAAGATGCAAATAAGTCACAGAGCTTAATTGGTGCCAAAATGGTTCTCTGTGAACGCAGTAGTTTTCTTTGTATTTTAATTTTTTTTTTTTTTTTTGCTTTAATTGAACACAGATTCAAAGCCTAATAATGTTTTGTCAGTCACTCCGCCTGCATCAGCTTATGTTCAGATGAGTCTGATATTGCTATTCAGTCCACTCAATTTACAGCAGGTCTTAATGACCTACCATTTCACCAGAAATCCCCAAATCTATCTTTTACATCCAAATCCAGTCCTTTCTTTCCTTCCCTGCAAAAAAGTGAGCAATTATTGCTACTGATTGGCAGGCTGTCTCCATACCTGAATCCTAGGTAAAGCGAGGAGACGGTGGTGGAAAGCCAGAATTTCTTGGCCTCAGGAGGCTGTGATTTGGGCAACTGGGCACTACACCAGTGCTCTTCATTTATACTCCTAGAGGGCTGCTGCATCTACTGGTTTTTATTTTTTCATTTTCAGCAATGAATTGGGACCCAAGTCACCAGGTGAGGTGAGATCAACACTTTAATTGATCAATGAAGTGCCGAGCGATAACAAAATCTGCATCTCTCCAGGACCGAGAATGAAGATCACTGCTCAACGCATCTGGCTGCTGTGATGATCCCTGGAGGGGAAAGCCGCGCTACACACCATGAAACTAATCAGTCACCTGACTCATCGGGTTTTCGCTATAAACTCGCAAAACAGCGCCCCCTCCCAGTCGATAACTATATTGATAGTGCACATCAATTCCATCTCTATGAAAGCGAAACTGTCCCCAGCCAGACTGGTGGCACTTTGCTTTCTCCTGTTGTGTCTCAAGCCTCACAGAGCGCAAACTGCACTGTCCGTGATGTGCTTACTGGGCATGATGTCAGTCAGTCGTGTGTTTTGTCCCCCTGGGACTTTTTCACGCGAGAGAAAATCCCAGAGTTGGCTCAGTCACCTTTGCCTTGACCTAATTGGACAGAGAAGGCGCCTGTTATTTATTTATTCCCCCATCTGTGCAGTCAGACTTGACTTATTGGGTAAACCCCCAGGCAGGCGCGGATTAATGCACAGGCTGACCTAGGCTGCAGCCTAGGGGCCTCGCGTGTGCAGGGGCCCCAGATTGGCCAGATTATTTTTAATTATTTTAAATTTACCTTAGCAGAAACTAAATAAACAGCCTCTATTGGCCCATAAAACTAATATACAGCTGATTGGATAGACGTGATGTCTCATCTATCCAATCAGCTGCAGGGATCACATGTCAGTTATTTTTATAGACGTCACTGCTTTTGCTGGACAGCATAAGTTCATGCCATTTCAAGTTTCATTGCACTTGTCTCCCCTGTCTTGTGATCTAGTTGGTTCAGTCCGTCTCCCCAGTCTGTGTGCCTACCTGCTTCGGGTGATTTCAATGGTTTCTGGTGTTTCATATTATTACTTCAATTCTTGTTTACTTCCTTCACCTTGCTTTTCTAGATTACTAACAAGACTAACATTTATATTTTTTATCATAGTCTACTAACCCAACTAATCCATGTCTATATTACTAACTCACTTACGAGCACTTTGGTTAACTTGAAAAGCTGCACATCTGCTAATTGTTACTAATTCAATCTCAGCAATCGCCCTGTTCTAGTCTCCGCCCCTTGCTTGGCTTTCCCTGTCTCTCCCTACATTTTTGTGAGAATCTCTCGCACGTGCTTAATTGCTTTCCTGCACTCACGGTCTGTGCACTTAGAACTCCTTGACCGGAGCTGTTTATTTGTCATAGGATGTCTGCGTGAATCCCGTCCGTGTCTTGGCTTTTGCCAATTGTTGTGGTTTAGGACTTCCCCATGTGTACCATTCTTTGTAATTAGCTCTCATCCCATTCACCTGTTCCCTGCACAGCATGTGACTTCCCTTCTGTCTGTTTAGAGTCCTCACTGCTGTTCTGACTTTGTCAGAATGTTGTTCAATATTCCTTTGTGCAGAGTCTCGTGTATGCCAATTGATTATTGTTTCTCTTCGACTGTTTCGTCCGACCTTAATTTTTGCCATAGCCCTTCTGTCTCATTTTTGTCTTTCTGGATTTTTGACCCATTTCTGTACGACATTGTCTACTGTGTTTGGATTCCCTGTGTATGACTCACTGCTTTGAACTTCGACAACGATTTTTTGCCTACTGTCTATGTACTCTCGCACCTCTGCTTTTCTGGTTCAGACCCCTGCCTGTCTAGTCGACTTTGTTTTTGGATTTCGTTTTGTGGCTTGGCAATTTTTGTGTCTTCTGGTCCTGACCTGGCAATCAATAAAGGCATACGATTTTTGGATTTCCTTCTCTCGCTTGTGGTTCCTGAATGCACCGTCACAATTTGTGCCCCTTTTAAAATCGCTTTGGCTAATAAAAGGCCGAGAAAATTAGAGGTTTGATATGGAACTCTTTCCCAGGGAATTTTATTCTACAAATTTGACACTTATTACAGGTTTTATATTCCATAGGTTCATTTTTATGGCTGGCTCTGTTTTATAGCTCCGTTAGCCGTAATGAATATTTATTGTTCTGCTACTGTTCATTGCTGTTATTACGCGCTGCTGTGTTTATTATGACTTTGTTTTATACACAGTTTAATGCATTGCACAGTGGTTTGTGTCTCAGTAAGGATGTTGTGATTTTGTCTCAGTAATAGAGGGGGTTACCAGCATGCAGTTGAACTGTGAAAGCAGGGAATTCTGTTGCTTTGCTGTTCATGGTTCAGTGTTTCCTTTGTAATTGTTTTGTGGTTGTGATGGTAGAGGCCAGAGGGTAATATTTGGTATTCTGTCCACTTCCATCCCTGTTGATCTTAGTTTTTGTTCAAGTGCTTGTGGTTTTTTGATCATTTAAAGGGCTACTTCTATGCACTGGATCCTCTGCTTGTTTGTAGTGTTTTGTTTGCAATGTTCTATTTCTCATTTTATCTAGCTGTGATGTGGTGGTAATTTTCTAACTGTGGCAGTCCAACCACTTGAATAAATGTAGAGGAAACACTGCAGTTTTGGCTGTCTCTTTGTGTGCGTATGCCAGTTCACCTTAGTATTTATGTGTTGGCCATTTATGGCACTAAATGAATTTTCCGGTTAAGCCTGATGAGTTGGGGGGGGGGGGTGGCACACAAAGAGTAGCCTAGGGGCCCACCACCTTAATCCTCCTCCGCCCCCAGGTACTAACGACAGGGGCTCCCCCTGGGAAGAGTCGCATCGCACATCTCAGCGTTTGCAGATGCGTCTATCACAGGTTGGTGAGGAGTGTGGGGGGAAATGACCACACCCCCCAGCAACAACTGCCTGGGATTATCAATGATGCTAAAAATGTTCTCGCGCTTTGCCCTGGAGCTGACAGAAAAACATGTAAAACATCGAGAGCAACATGACGGCAGCAGCATTCATAAACCACCAGGGCGGAGTTTGATCAGCTGGCTTCTGGAATTTGCCAGAAGCATTCTAGTATGGTCTCGCACAGACCTTTGTTTAATAAGAACGAAGTACATTCCTGGAATACAGTTCTGGGCCGCTGATCTGATGCCACCTGGAGGACCTTCTCAGAACGAGTGGTGGCTGAACCCCACTTTAGTTTAGCCATTATGGCATCGGTTCTGGGAAGCAAAAGTGGACCCAGTTGCTTCAAGATAGGATGCACAGGGAGCACTATGGTTTTCAATAAACGCCAGGAGGACTGTTCGCTGGGAAAGCCTGACTCTGTGCTTTTCTCCCGTCCCTCTAATTCCTCGCCTCCTGTCATGGGTTCAGGAGGAGGACCTGTCAGTTATACTGGTGGCTCCAGAGCGCACGAGCGCATCATGGTCCCCGATACTAATGCAGTTGCAATCCAGGTAACTGTCGCCAATCCCGTGGAGTGCGGATACCCTCTCACAGTAATTTCCCTTTATGGGTCAATGTTTAGGGGTGTCGCTCCTGAGAGAAAGCACTTGGATAGTTTTCAGTTGTCCTTGAGGTGGTATGAACCATTCAAGGGGCCCTTCAACTACTGCTTGTTACGTAGGAAAATGGTCAGCTTCTCAGCGCTGGTATGTGGAGAGGTGTTATGGTTCTGCCTCGTGTGCTTGTTTGTGCTTGTGCGTTTTTCCCCGTGTCTCTATTTGTTTTTCAGCTCCATTCCTGCAGTCTGACCATTTATTCCCTCTTGCCCTGACTCCTGTGGTGTCATGTGACAGCCTTCAGTATGCCTGAGTCTCTTAGTCTAATCATATTTCCTCTTTCGGTTTCGGCTTTGGTATTTCATTCATTGCTTCCACCTGTGCTTAATTCTGGGGCTTGCAAAACTCTAAGTGAATGCATTCTCTGATAGGGCCATTACTAACCCACTTATTTAAGGGTGTGTATATATTTTGTCACATAGTACTAACCTAATTAACGCATTAGCGAGTGTGAGTGTTTCTAGCTTTTGTAAATTCCTTCCTAAGCTTCCCTAATTAACTACGTTAAAGCTATGCTTTCCTTTGCTGTTCTCGTGGTGCTTTTTTACTCATCACGTTTAGATTACCTCAATCTAAACTGTCCAGTTTGATCGATCGTCTCAGCGTCTTGTCTCGAGTCATTATTGTTTACCCGGTCCTCGTGAATTTGTTTATTAATCCCATGTGTTTCTGTTTCCACCTGAGATTGCCTTCCGTATCCCCGCCTCCTTCCATGCATATATCAGTGGGGAAGAAGAAGAGACCGTCAGACGGGACTTTGTTATTTTGCTTCCTGAGTTTTCCCTAGCCTCGTGTGTTGCTGTGCCCTCGTCTTGTCTAAGTCTCCCAGTGTTCCCGTCAGTTTAGTTAGTTCCAGTTTTTGTTTCCTTAATCTAGCCACTCCTTGAGTGAGTACTTCTGTTTCCCCCTGCCTTGGGCAGTGTACCTTAGTTTCTCCTGTTGTTCAGTGCATGTGCACGGTGTTTTGTTTTAGGCCTGTGTGCCTATTTCCTCCGAGTGTTTTGTGTTGTAATAAACACTTCTGGATCCTGCGCCTGGTGTCCACCTGACCTCATTCCTGACAGAGAGGCATATGGATCCAATGTCACAAATACTCCAGCAGATAATCGATAGATATCCATCCCTTTCTACAATTAAAATATATGCAGCAACCATTTCAGCACTTCCTGCGCTGAGCCAGGAGGCAACGGCCAGTCACGCGCCCCTTGACACCACAATTAGATTTACCACTGGTATTGCGCGCTCTAAGAGAAGCTCTTTTTGAGCGTCTTAATCTTGTTCAAGTTCTGTCCTGAAAGACAGTGTTTTTCTTAATGTTACCCGCAACTAAGAGGGTGGGCGATTTAGACGCACTCTGTCTCCTCATCTTGTCTCTTCATCATAGGAAATGGAAGCGCCACCTTGCTAAGACAGAGCCCTTCATTCATGCCTCAGCCTGGTATGTGCGCTAGCCTATAATGTGGGGTGTACTGCAAGCATCAGTCAGACTGGACAGCTGTTTACACATTGCAGATCGGTTTTTGAAGGGAAGCCGCCGATAAAACAGCAGGTGGCTCATTGGCTGTGTAATGCTATCGCACAAGCGTATGTCAGTGCAGGAGTAGAACTTCCCGCCAAACTTTTGCGCTCATTCTACGAGGGCCTTGTCCTCCTCCACAGCTCTCCTCAGTGACATCTGTGCTTCTGTATCGTGGACATTTCCATGTTCTTTTATGCACTTCTATGTATGCGATGCATTTGAGTTTTCAATGACTCACTCTGTTTTAGTGTGATTAACATGCAGTGATGTTACCTGTTGACTGCACTACATAGCAGGCAGATGTTCAGATTCTCCCATGAGCTCGAGGAACTGTCACAATACGTGACGTTCATCCCCGCTCACTCCCCAACATAAGTCAGTCATCAGGGAGAGGCGGACAGGCCCCCTTGCATCCCTGTTCTGCTCTCTTTGGGACTAGTTACAACGCATAACTCTTGTCCCGCTCTATCATAGCAGCAGGTATGTAATGCGAATGGAAATATTTGTGGATTACAACGCAGTAGGTTAGCCCAGTTGGTCAGTCAGCCGTCTCTCGAACGCGGGAACTCAAGTCACGTCTAAGCTGAAACCTCTGCATCATATTTTTTTTTGCTACAGGGGACTAGCGCAGTCAAGTCGTAATCTATTTTGACTCCTGCACTTGAAGTATAAGTCGAGTGTGTGAAAATGCTTTTATGCTGGTGTCACAGTGGGGCAAAGACTACATCCGGCTTCGCCCTTTATCCCAATAGCGACAGCCTTAATGGGCGAAGCTCATATGAAATAGAACATTGGTTACGTATTGTAACCTCAGATTCTATGAGTATGAGCATAGCCCTTCAAATTTAGACCCCACGTGCTCCAACCATCATACGCCCCACGTGCTCCTACCATCATCAACTGAGGAAAAAGCTGTTTGTTTGGCAGCCGAACACAGGTCGCGCGAATGTAGATGCGGACTTGATTGGGGCCATCATGCAGGACAATGGCGGGAAAGAAGATCCTCAGAGCTGCGCATGAGCAGAGGGATAAACCCAATAATGACAGCCTTAAAGGGCTGCGCTCATACTCATAGAATCTGAGATTACAATACGTAACCAGCGACTCAGAAGGATGACAGCCACCTCAGATGCATACTGAAGACTTTTTTTTATATATATCCCGCCACCACCCCCCCACTTTGGAGGACAAGTTTATTAATTCAGTCAGTTATATAATTTTGTTCGAGTCCTCCTACCATCACCCGACAAACAAAACACACACACACACACAAAAAAAAAAAAATATATATACTACATACTGATGACTTTATAAGTACCTCTGTGGCACAGGAAAGATATGTCATGGCCTTTAATGACGGACACAGTCTCGAGGCACACATTCACTGCTGCGTATATGCGATACCAGCACGAAGACATTAGACAAAATGGTCTCTCAACCCCACAGATATGCTCTCCTGCATCCCACGGCAGACTGACTATTGAGAGAGAGAGTCAACTCAATCATACCAATTAACATATAACTGAGTGGGCATGTTAAAGTCCAATCTACTGCTTAAAAATTTTGACAACTTTGTCTCATATGGAAGCGACTTTAATGGAATAGTGAAGTGATGATGTCACAGCTACTTAGCTTCTGGTGTCAGAAGTAAAATCCATATGGAAATTTATGATGGCGTTAGTACACTTTCTGGCATTGCTCGACCTCATACTAATTTTTTGAGCCGGCTCACTCCAAGATTGGCCTACGGGGTATACGAATGCAAATGATCACATCAAATTTGTTGTTTATTGGCAAAAATGATATGCTTTTGCACTTGTAGTCCAGTTTGTAGTCCACTTCTGAGAATACATATCCTCTGCACAAACGGGCGAGTACGCTGTGATTTGTTCCCAGCCAGTGGGGTACCACAGTTTCAGCAAACGCTCACAACGCAACTCAACGGAAGGTGAGCAGTGACCTAAATTGCCGATGGCTATCTTCATGCAACTGTTATTACACAGCGAGCCACTATCAGCTAGCTAGCTACTTGCCTAAAAATGAATGGATAACAATGAATAGCTATTATTTCACCATTTAGCTTGCTAGCTGAGCATTTATGTGCAATATGACTAGCTATGCCAGCGAACAACCTAGCTAGCCAGCTAGTTAGCTAATTACATCTTATGCACATGTAACGTAAGACCCAACCAGCGTAATAGGGTTCAAGTAAGTCACATTTAATCTTCTAAGTGGTCCAAAAAAGTTCATACTGTCTGTAGTAACTAATTAGCCTTGACGTTCTTATTTTCAGACAGAAATGGTTTTATGCTACCTTGACATGTTTCGACGGAATACTCCCGTCTTCTTCAGAAGAGTCACTGATGTTACGAGTGACGTGTCTTATCAGCTGATGTTAGCGAGGCGTGGCCGCCCTGTCATTTGACAGGGCGGCCCACGCCTCCTGCTATCCGCCGCTCCTCCAAGATGGCACTCCAGGTGTGGGAAAGCATGTAAGCCCCCTCGTCCCGGTTCATCGTCCTGTGGGCGCGCTTCCTGATTTCAATTGCCTCCATGATCCAGCGTTAATGTCGGTTGTTCTGAGTGCGGATGATTTTGGCCTTGTCCCAGTCCATAATATGATTTTCCCTCTTGCAATGGTCTGTGATTGCTGATTTAAAATCTGACAGGGCGGCCACGCCTCCCTAACATCAGCTGATAAGACATGTCACTCGTAACATCAGTGACTCTTCTGAAGAAGACGGGAGTATTCCGTCGAAACATGTCAAGGTAGGATAAAACCATTTCTGTCTGAAAATAAGAACGTCAAGGCTAATTAGTTACTACAGACAGTATGAACTTTTTTGGACTACTACGCGAAAACTTTGGACAATCTTGTGTCAGAGAGTTCCGCTACCTTGAACACCTGTTTTTAAAACGGGCGCGCCAGAAGAACCATCTCCGCTTCAATCTGCGCTGCCGAGATGAAAATGTTACACCTGCCAGCCTTAATATAAAGAATCCCATTCGAACTAAGAATGCAGATCGAATGATGAAAAAAGTGCGGATGATTTTGGTCGAGGAAAGAATACGAATAACAGCAAACAATATAAGAATCAATATTGGAATCTGAATTAAAACACAAAATGGAGGAGTTTAAACACCGGTACTCCCTTAGTAAGGAAATGGAACAAATGGTAGACAAAAACTTACATAAACAATACGAAAACGAGTTCTTAAAAACGAAAGAAAGGCACATAAGGAAACTCAACAAATTAATCGCAAATAAGCATTCAAAAAGAAACCAACACCCAATTAATGAAAAATGGATATGCAATATGTCTGAACACCGACTAACAGATGCAGAACATAGTGTGTTATCCCGAGGGCTAAATTTTGCAGTAACACCTAAACACATCCCCCTCGAAGAATTTATCCTCGCAACAGAATTGGCATGCGAAAAAATACCAGACCCCGGTCAAAAGGCAGCTCTACGCACTGACATAGCAGGTATCCTCAAATCAACTAAACTCCCACCGAGTAACATCACAAAATCAGAAGCACAAGCCATTAACACTCTGTCTAAAAACAAAGAAATCACTATTCTCCCAGCAGACAAAGGTAGAACTACGGTCATTCTGGACACAGAAAATTACGAAAAACAAATGCTAAAAATGCTGGAAGATACAGACACATACGAAGTGTTAAAAAAGGATCCGACGGTGGAGAAGAAAAAATAGACTCAGGACCATCATGAAACGATTACTAAGCGAAAAAAAAATCGACAAACAAACGTACAGTCATCTCATACCCACAGCAAGTGTAACCTCCCGAATATACGGCACACCAAAGATCCACAAGCAGGGAGCTCCGCTGCGACCCATAGTAGACAGCATAGGATCAGTAACATACAACCTGTCCAAATCCCTCGTGGAAATTGTACAACCCCTTCTGGGACAAACAAACAAGCATTGCAAGAACTCAAAACAGTTAGCCCAAGAACTCAAGAACATCAAAGTAAAGGCAGATGAAATTTTCATATCGCACGACGTGGTTTCGTTATTTACTCGCACGCCTGTAGACGCCACTTTAAACATAGTGGAGAACAGATTGGAAACTGACAGATCACTGAAAAAGCGCACAAATCTCTCAGTTCACGACATATCAGAGCTGCTAAGGTTCGTCGCCACATCCACTTATTTCAAATTCCGCAACAGAATATTTAGGCAAAAAGAAGGATTCCCCATGGGTGACCCACTGTCTGCCATCATGTGTGGTTTTTTCATGGAGGACCTAGAAATGAGGGCCATAGCATCGGCACCCGAAAGTAATCGTCCTACGCTCTGGAAAAGGTACGAGGACGACATCTTAGAAAAAATAAAATCAGGACATACGCAACAACTTACAGATCATTTAAACAGTATGGACCGCACAGGGAAAATAAAATTCACACACGAAGAAGAGACAGAGAAAACCATAGCGTTTCTGGACATAAATATACGTCACACTAATGAAGGAGACATTAAAATTAAAATATACCAAAAGCCCACCCACACTGATCAATGCCTGCTTTGGTCATCTGAACACCCCATAAATCACAAACTTTCCGTGGTAAGAACCCTCTTTGATCGTGCATCCATCATCACAGAAGACACAGACAAGAAAAAGGAAGAGGAACATATAACTAACGCACTAAAGAAATGCCAGTACCCACTATGGGCCATAAACACAGGAAAACTACAGGTACAGCAGAATGCAAAATACCGGCACATTCAGAAAGAAATGAAAAAATGAAACCGAAACCAAAGGAGTCATTACGTTACCATACATAAGAGGTGTCACAGAGCGGATTCAACGGGCCATGATAAAATTCCACATCAACACCCCGGTAAAACCATACATAAAATTACGACAACTACTGGTACACCCGAAAGACCAAATTGACAACTGTAACAAATGTGACGTCATATATGAAATCCCTTGCCGGTCTTGCCATAAAACATACATTGGGGAAACAGGTAGACCTTTTCACACACGTAAAAAAGAACACCAAAAAGAATGCGAGAAAGAGACAACAGTAAGACAGACACGCTTAGTTAAAGAACAAGCACTACAGGTAAACCTTAAATAAGCAATCACAGACCATTGCAAGAGGGAAAATCATATTATGGACTGGGCCAAGGCCAAAATCATCCGCACTCAGAACAACCGACATGAACGCTGGATCATGGAGGCAATTGAAATCAGGAAGCGCGCCCACAGGACTATGAACCGGGACGAGGGGGCTTACATGCTTTCCCACACCTGGAGTGCCATCTTGGAGGAGCGGCTGGATAGCAGGAGTGGTGGCGCCCTGTCAGATCTGACAGGGCGGCCACGCCTCGCTAACATCAGCTGATAAGACACGTCACTCGTAACATCAGTGACTCTTCTGAAGAAGACGGGAGTATTCCGTCGAAACATGTCAAGGTAGGATAAAACCATTTCTGTCTGAAAATAAGAACGTCAAGGCTAATCTTCTAAGTGCTTTACCTTGAAAACCATTTCTTTTAATGAAACCTTTTTAACATTCATAAGCATTGTGACATAACAAATCAACTGGCTAACTCACTGGTAAGTTCTCAAACTAACTGAAAAGGGGCATGTAACAAAAGACAATGATTCCTCATTCCCTAGGAAAGCATAAATCCTACCATCAACATAGGATACACTAAGCCCCATCAAATTCACCTCTCAATTCAGATATTCACCGTCTTGTAATGACACCTTCAAATGTATTTAGTAATATTTCAATAAACACTTTCCTTTTACCCGTTGCAACAAAGATGACATTCAACACAAATTGAACAGTAAAACTCTGTTCCCAAACCCACAGTCACATCTGGTCCAGTAAGATAAATGTCTCTTCTCCAACAGTTCAACGTTCCCTCGTTCTGTTTAAGTTTCACTTTCAGTTTCCTGTTTTGAGTTCAAAATATTACGACTGAGCCATCAGTTTGTCTCCAACATGTATCAATCTGTTCGCAAAGTTAACGTGGCAGTCACTCAAGATCACAGTAGTGGAGAGTCTCATGTGGCAGGGCAATACTCACAAACCGAACCGCAGGCGCCGTGGGGAAGGGAAAGGGAGCTGGTGAGAGAGGGAAAGTCAAGCCGCAGGGACATCAAAGGTGACAGACGCTGTAAGGCAACGGGCACGGCTTCCTTTCTGTGCGCTACTTATGTCAAGAAACGTCCACCGCTGAATCGTGACAAAACGATGGAACTAAAACATAATTTTTGAATATCCGATGTCACCGAACTGTTCGATAACTAGTGAGGAAATCTCACCTCACCCTATCACGACGTGACATGGTTATCTCAACTGCAGCAAAGTGAAGTCTTGAACGTTGATTGAGGTGTAGCGTCTTCTCCTTGGTCCAGCCATGCAAAGCATACGAATTCCGCAAACGGAAAACAATAAAAGGATTTTAACAACGACTTCAGTGTCAATGCGAAACTAACGAAAAATATTTTTTTTCTCTCTGTTTACTTTGTACACGTGAGCACTCCCTGGGCGCCGCCATCTCCTTCCTCTCTCATTCCCGGTCCGCCTCTCCGTAGTCCCTCCCTCTCCAAAAATCCCATTGGATGGCACAGAAGCATTTGCGGTCACTAATTGGCTGACTGCAAAGCCATGTCCAAAGCTGCAATTGAATGCGGATTCTTGACAGGGGATATCTCAGCAGTAAAAAAAGCGAGTGCATAAGATTATGTCCACTCTTTGAGTGCACCCTTACATTCCCCCCTTTCAAACCCTGCCACATATACCTCTCCGCACATTGACAGTTCTTTGACAGTCCTTCAAGTCCATTTTCTTCTCAGGAACACCAAAACAGAGGCATAACAGAGATACATGTACCTTCGCTCATCACATGGAAGACAACACATATAACATACTATCATTATAACATGTGCCGCACACCCCTACTTCAACACAAAATCTTCAAATCTACTGACCTCTAGTGCTCCTCTGGGGCCTGTGGTACCTCTGCACATTGTCACTATCATTCCCAGATAAATCAGCATCATCTGATTGTACTTCTCCTCGCGACTCACCCTCCTCAGTGCTTAAGACCCCACCCTGTTCACTCTGCCTACTCCTCACCTCCTCCTCATCAGTGTCTGAAGTGTCATTTTGGAAGCTATAGTGGGAGTGTGTGGGGGGACCTGGGGGAGTGTGAGAGTAGCTACGGGGAACACAGATCATGTCATAGGAATCAGATTCATCAAATTTCTGAAGGGGAGCCCCCTGCTCTCATGTGGGATTAGTCAGGGTAGGGGCCTCAAATATACAAGGTTTCATTTGATCCCTATGTACCACTTTGGAAGGGCCACCAACCTCAGGCTTGGCAGTAAATGCGGGCATGTCCGGAAGGTTCTGGGCAACGGCAAGATAGAGGTCTGGTTCTCATCTGTCCTGAATCTTGTTCCTGCCACGTGGTTTGTGGTTCCTCAGGAGGACTCTATCCCCGGGCCGGATGAGCGTGCCGCGGGCATGTCGATCATACAGCCTTTTCCGTCACTGAGAGGCATCTTGCATCGCCGCCTGTGCCGCATCTGCTGCCATCCGCAGTCTCTCATGGTGATTTAACACCCAGTCATCCAGATTCTCTGCATCACTGTCATCGAGATCCATGCACCCTAGAACATCCCTGGGCAATCGCGCGTCTCTTCCGAAAAGTAGATAGAATGGGCAGTACCCGGTACATGAATGAATGTGGCTATTGTAGGCAAGCGCTAATTCGGGCAGGTGCTCTCTCCAGTTCTTCTTCTTGCTTGCGGGGAGCGTCCGCAGCATCTTGTGCATTGTGCGATTAAATCTTTCACATTGAGAGTTGCCCTGCGGATGGTAGGGTGTTGTTCTGCTTTTGGCAATGCTATAAATGCGACAGAGCTCCTTTATCACGCTGGCCTCAAAGTTGCAGCCTTGGTCGGCATGTAGTTGGGCAGGACACCCATAAGAGACAAACCAATGTTTGACTAACGCAGCTGCTGTTGTACATGCTGACTGGTCCTTGGTAGCTACAGCCACAGTAAATCGCGTGAACATGTCAGTGAAGACTAGCACATTTTCATACCCCCCGGTAGATTGCTCTAAAAAGGTATAGTCCATGGCTAGGACCTCCAAAGGTGCAGTGACATTACTACACACCATTTGGGCTTGCATCTTCGGAAACACATCTTTAGCTAAAATGCACCTAGTGCATTGTTGCTCCCAAGTTTGCACGTGCTTAGACATCGAGGGCCAATAATAGCCCCGCCTCAACTTGGCTAAAGTACCCTTTGAACTGAAGTGGCCCCCATGATCATGGTTGGTCTCACAGATAGTGCCTAAGTCACTACAACACTCTATCAGTTGACAGATGTTCCCCCCATCACGTGGGTCTTGCAAACATCTGACCAGCACCCCTCGCTGGAGTTTCAACCTTTCCCATTGTCCAAACAATTTTCTCTGAGACCAGCCCATGTCTTGCAACTGTTGCTTAGTAGGCTCGCAACCCACCTTCACAGCCTCCAGAACAGGACCAAGGTCCTGGTCTTGCATCTGGAGTTCCTGCACCTCCTCCCAGTTGTGACCGCAAACTCGGCTTCTAACAGCAGCCTGGGAAGCCTGAACTGCATACAGTTCCTTAGGCTGGTCCCTACGAGCAGGCCACAAACTAGCTCTCACTTCGTCCTCCTTGATAACCAAGAAGTCCTTACCAGTGTCCTCTGTCTCCAGTTCGATGGCTACAGGGAGACGAGACAGCACATTTGCGTTCTGGTTAGATTTTTCCGGCTTATAATGGACCTCGAAGTTGAATTCAGCTAGCTGGGCCACCCACCTTTATTCGACAACCCCAAGGTTGGCGGTCTCTAGGTGCCGGAGAGGATAATAATCAGTTACGACTGTGAACTTAGCATACATTAGCAAGTCACAGAACTTCTCTGTGACTGCCCATTTAAGGGCAAGCAGTTCTAATTTAAATGCGCTATAGTTCCTATCATTTCTCTTCGAACCACGTAGACCCCTACTCGCGTAGGCTATCGCGCTCGACACCATCCTGACATTGATTTAGCACAGCTCCAAGTCCCTGACGACTTCCGTCAGTGGTGACAATGAAAGGGAGGTGATAATCGGGGTAAGCCAGCACAGGGGGAGCCATTAGACAAGCTCTCAACTTGTCAAAAGCAATTTGACACTCTTCACCCCATGCAAAAGACTGCTGTCCTGCTCTCATGTCCCCCATTTTAGCCTCACTCAGCAAGACAAGGGCTTAGCAACCTGCGCGAAGTGGGGAACAAAACGGCGATAATAGGACATGAAGCCTACAACCTGCTTCACATCTCTCACTGAACGAGGAGTGGGCCAATTTTCCAAGACACTGACTTTCTCCTTGTCCACTTGAAGCCCTGCTGCCGATACTACGTGCCCGAGGAACTTAACTTCCATTCTGAGAAGAAAACATTTCTTCAGATTCAACTTTAAACCAAGATCACGGAGGCAATTAAACACCAAGTCCAGCTTTTCCAGGTGGCTGCTGAAGTCTTTAGAGAAAACTAAAACATCGTCTAAATAGACAAGCAGAACATCAAACGCCAAATCCCCCAGGACTGACTCCATAAGGCGTTGAAAACTCGCCAGGGCATTGCATAGCCCAAAAGGCATGCGTGTCCACTGGAACAACCCAAACGGCGTAGTCACTGCCGTCTTCTCCTGGTCTTTCTCCTCGACAGCCACCTGGAAGTAGCCGGAAGTGAGACCAAGAGATGAGAAGAGCCGTGCCTGTCCTACTGCATCTAAGGATTCTTCCACTCTGGGGAGCGGGTATGCATCTTTATGGGTTACATTATTTAACTTTCTATAGTTACAGCAGAACCTTACAGACCCATTCTTTTTCATTACAATCACCGCCGGAGAAGCCCATGGGCTACAACTCTCTTTCAGAATGCCCTGTGCTACGAGATCTTGCACATGGCGCTTCACCTCTTGAAACACATGAGGTGGAATCCGTCTGTGTCGCTGTTTTATAGGATGGGCATCACCTGTTGGGGTTCTGTACTTAACAGTAGTAGTGTACCCATAATCTCGCTCCCCTGGGAAAATACGTCAGAATGCTTCTGTAGGAGTTGGTCAAGTTTGCGAACTTCATTAGGTGTTAGCCCCTGCAGGTTAGCTTGAACAGGCACAGATAACACCCCAGCATTGCTATTCTCACAGGCCCTCTCACCCTCACAGGCTTTAACACAGACTTTTCCATCAGCCTCTTCAAACATTAGCATGTTCTTAGGAAGAACCTTCTCCAGCCTGCTAAGCTCTGCCACTCTGGACCTGGGGGGCAGTATGACTGGCTCCTGATGTGTATTGAGTAGTCACACCGACACCTTCCCCTCTACAGTGTGGGTCAGGACATTCGCAACAAACAGCCCATGAGGCATGCTAAAGGTTGGGGAAGCCTCAGCTAACACCTGGCTGTGCATTTTTGGGGGAACCCTGCAGCGACCCTCAATGACTACTTCACTGCGTTGGGGCACCACCACTGGCTGGCGCCCTGCTACTTTAACATAGCCTATCTCGCCCTTTGGGCCCACAAACTGCTCTTCCTTTGCCATCTGTATAAACACACGGCGTAAATTCCCTACTTCAGCCATTTGCTTATGACGATCCATCACCTGGAGACCTTGTATATCATTAAAGAGGTCGTGAAGGTCGCAAAGGACATTGATCCCCAGTATGCCAGGCACGTGACTAGGCCCCTTTTCACTGATTGCACCGTCCCTAAGCACAAACACACATTTCCTTTTTACCGAAGCATTCAACGTCAGTGTACAGACAGCCAAGGACCGGAATGTTAAGCCCATTAGCCGCAGTGAGCTTAACCCATTTCGCTGGGGACAGTGAAATACTATTAAAGTGTTTTTTGAAGTGGTCTTCAGACATTGTTGTGACCTCCGAACCAGTATCCAGCAGACAGCATGTCTTTACACCATCAATGATGGCGTCAGTTGTGAAACAGTTGCCGAAAGCGCCCATTGGTGTAGCTCTGTGTTCAGTTACATTTACGGAGGTAGGTGTGATAGGGCCCCCCGTAGCAGTGCTAATAGCACCTTCCACCTGACCATCATGGTCCTCACTAGAGACATCAGACAAAATAGCATTTGTCTGACGCCGTTTTCCCTGGCCCTTTTCACATTCCCGACTTATGTGCCCCGACGTGTATCAATCTGTTCGCAGTTAACGTGGCAGTCACTCAAGATCACAGTAGTGGAGAGTCTCATGTGGCAGGGCAATACTCACAAACCGAACTGCAGGCGCCGTGGGGAAGGGAAAGGGAGCTGGTGAGAGAGGGAAAGTCAAGCCGCAGGGACATCAAAGGCGACAGACGCTGTAAGGCAATGGGCGCTGCTTCCTTTCTGTGTGCTATCTATGTCAAGAAACGTCCACCGCTGAATCTTGACAAAACGACGGAACTAAAACATAATTCTCGAATATCTAATGTCACCGAACTGTTCGATAACTAGTGAGGAAATCTCACCTCACCCTATCACGACGTGACATGGTTTTCTCGACTGCAGCAAAGTGAAGTCTTGAACGTTGATTGAGGTGTAGCGTCTTCTCCGTAGTCCAGCCGTGCAAAGCATACGAATTCCGCAAATGGAAAACAATAAAAGGATTTTAACAACAACTTCAGTGTCAATGAAAAATCTTTTTTTTTCTCTCTGTTTACTTTGTACACGTGAGCACTCCCTGGGCGCCGACATTCCTTCCTCTCTCATTCCTGGTCCGCCTTTCCGTTGTCCCTCCCTCTCCAAAAATCCCATTGGATGGCACAGAAGCATTTGCGGTCACTAATTGGCTGACTGCTAAGCCATGTCCAAAGCTGCTATTGAATGTGGATTCTTGACAGAGGATATCTCAGCAGTTAAAGTAGCGAGTGCATAAGATTATGTCCACTCTTTGAGTGCACCCTTACACATATAACTAAATAAAAATTGCTACGTGCTGCATTAAAGGCATAGCTTCAGAAAAAGAAAAAACTTAATTTTAAAACTCCCCCTGAGAATTGGTTTCACCCATTTATTCCCGGGAAAGGCCATCTCCTTAATTACAGGGAACGACAAGGCGATGAAAGAACAGTCCCTGCTGCCTAGAGTTGATGAAATTAAAAACCACCCAGTCACACTAACGTTAACTATGGAAAATCCTTATCATATTTATGCGATATGATTTGCTTTTGCCCTAACTCTACTAACTCAGCTAGCTGTTATAGTCATGAACTTCTCTGACATGTTTTGCGGCGCTTTTGTGCATCCGACTTGTATTTTCTAATTTTTTGGATGTTGCACTTGCATTCTCATTCTCATTGCCTAAATCATTTCTGGAAAGTATAGTGTCCTTCAAGCCTTCAAGCCTTAAGTGTCCAAGAAATTTTACTTCCTACAGTTTTTATTTGTTTTCATCTTCGTCAAAGGTTATATTTCATTCTGTAGGGTTAATCCCTATGCCCTACACCCTGCAAAGTCATTTCCCTTTGTAATAAAAACTCTGAAGGGCAGCAGGGAGTAGGGTTTTCAAGTAATCGTCCTTTGGAATCCCAATCAATATATTTCACTACTGCTGCTTTCTGCTTAAGCAAGTGTAAACAAACACGGCCAGTTCATGGGAGAACTGCTTCCACTGGCTATTTTTCGGTTTCACAGTAGCTTTATAAGCAACCGCATGGTTTTCATAAGGCGACAAATAGCCACGGGTAAAAATAAAAAAGGACATAACTAGTGATAGCCAGTCGACTGTAGTAAACCATCAAGCTAAGTTCATCAGCTTTCTCTGCACTAGCTAACTATTAGCCACCGTTGTTGCCATTTTCTTGATTGACATTGAATCACACATGTCACTAGGCTTGAGTCGTCGCACGGCATTGTGGGAGCAAAGTGACCATCGCCTGCTCACTTCGGAAATGGGCATTTTGTAGGGCCCTTTGAAGGGATGAGTTTTGCACACTTTCGATTGGAATGCCCTTCAATATTGCTAGGGTGGGCGTGGCCCTCATTATGCACACTTTGAAGTGAACAACCCTAGCTTTTGCAATACAGCCAAAGACTAACCTTTGCCATCTTCCTCCCATGTCACACCTGGGCACATAACCTGTTGCATTTGCGTGCTCATTCGCCATATTGAGAAAGGATCACATAAAATACTTTGGTTTCTTTTCCTTTATTGTTTTCTTCACCACTCTGCCAAAACATCAAAGGCTATAGTTAAAAAAAACATACTCGCATAAAAGGTACGGTACTTTTCTCGTAAACCCTCTTCAACTCCCATGTGGAGTAGTAAAGTGATGACGTCACACTGGTGTCAAAAGTAAACTTTCCCAGTCATTTTACCCATAGATGTTTTTTTGGATGAGCCATTCCATTAGAAAATGACACTTTTTGAAGAAGTTGAGGAGTTGACCCCCCTGAAATTGAATGAAACTTGGCACAGAGGGACATAAAGGTGTCTCATGGAAAAAGCTAAATTTAGGTCTGTATCTCACTTTGCCTGCCGGTGGCACCACCTGGAAGCCACTAAAGTGGCTCAGTTTTGCTGTTGACACCCAATTTTACATCACCTATCATGACTTAAGGATACAAAGTACCAAACATGCTATACTTTTATTATGACCAGTGACACTTCAAGTCTGGTTCGACATTAACATCACATCGGCGCCAAGCTGGGTAGCTACTTTATTGAGCCGGAATTATTTGAAAAATAACAATACAAATTGAAAATGGGAATGGGAATAAAATAATATCCCAGACTTATACCAATCTAGAATAGTTTATTGTGTGTTTATCTACAACAAGACTTCAGGGAATAGTACCTTGGTATCTTGCTGGGTTAGTGCAATGGACGGCCGGAAAGATGGTCGAAATTGATTTTTGGTGCATGTTTGCGGTATATTTTCTCAGTAACCCAGATATGTACTGTGGTGGTAAATGCCGTTTGTTGTGCTTTTGGAACTCTATTTTCAGGAATACCAAGCATTTCTTTTGTAGAACCTATACTTTCAAGCTCGATGGAGCCAAAGTTGGAGGAAAACTCAAAACGAACCATTTCATAGGAGATTGTGCCTATGTTTAGGTGGCATTATTTTGTTTACCCAGCAAGAGACAGATCTGAAATTCTCTGCATACATAGTGCCTTTGGGGTATATTACAGCAATAGTGAAATTTCAATGGTAGTCTTTTCTCCATAGCGTTCTATTTGATTAGTTTCTAAATTATCAGTAAAAAGAAAAAACACTTAATTATCACGAGATGGACGGATAGACTTTTCTTACCATAAACAAATACAGCATTACATTTGGAATATGCACGTAATTATCGTGCAAACTGTATTAGAGCAGGACCTCTTAGTGTTTCAGATCAGTGGCTCCCCCCTCAGCACTGTAGTAGGTCTCAGCTGCAGCAGTGCAGTCTCTGTGTAGTCTGACTGAGGGAGGTTTTTGTACAGCTCTCTAACACTGTGTGAACACATTACCACTGTGATAACTCTGACAGTAATAATCTCCTGCATCTTCAGCCTGGACACCAGTGATTTTCAGTGTAAACTGAGTCCCAGATCCACTCCCACTGAAACGATCAGGAATCCCAGACTGGCGAGTTTTGGCATATTTAATCAGAAGTTTAGGAGCCTGACCAGGTTTCTGCTGGTACCAGCTAAAACGGTTGTTCCATCGTAAAGACGAAAACACTCTGACTGGCTGTACAGCTGATAGTGACAGTGTCTCCCTGCTGAACAGCCTGAGCTGCTGGAGACTGAGTCACAACTATATCTGCCATTGATCCTGAAAAATAAAGAAAGGAAATTGATCCTGATGAAGTCTGCCAAACAAAACAAATTTCCATTCAGCATATTTGATAATACAAACTGAGAACTCCACTAAAAAAAAAAACCAGTTGAAAAAAAAAAAAACAATTATAAAAAAGTTAAAATGGTATCATCTTCCTTACCCTGTATAAGGAGTCCCAGCATCACCAGCAGTAGAAGGTCTGACATCATCATAATGCTGCCTGTGTCAGTGTCTGTGAAAGGACTGGACAGTCACTGATCAGTACTGGGGGTCTTAAAGTGTGTGGAGCAGTGAGGCAGGACAGGTATGCAAAGCCCCTTCCTCTATACAAATCCTGTCACACACAGTTAGAGGAGCTGTGATGTGTGAACAGCAGTGGGTCTATAGAGGGTTAGGATGTGTACTGTATGCTGCTATTGACAATAAATTTATTCACTTATTTGAACCTTTTTCTGAACTTGTCCAGGAGTTACTGCATATGGGCAGTGATTCTCTGAAATATGTGTTTAAAACTTTGATTTTGTTTTCTCATGCACTTATCATATTCAGTTTATGAATATAAAATGAATCAAATTAATGTGTCTTTTGGTGCGTTTTTCCTTTTATCATCACAGGCAGCTCCTGTCTTCATGTCTGACACAGAGGTTTTCTGACTCAGTGTTTAGAATGAGAATCCTTGTGCTAACAGGTAATACAGGACTGACTGTGAAGGGAAACTCTCTCCTTCATCTCCTTGTTATGATTCTGTTGTGTCTGCCCACAAATACAGCATTACATTTGGAATATGCATGTAATTATCGTGCAAACTGTATTAGAGCAGGACCTCTTAGTGTTTCAGATCAGTGGCTCCCCCCTCAGCACCTGCAGTAGGTCCCAGCTGCAGCAGTGCAGTGTCTGTGTAGTCTGACTGAGGGAGGTTTTTGTACGGCTCTAAAACACTGTGTGAACACACCACTGCCACTGATAGCATGTGCACTCTGACAGTAATAATCTCCTGCATCTTCAGCCTGGACTCCAGTAACTTTCAGTGTAAACTGAGTCCCAGATCCACTCCCACTGAAACGATCAGGAATCCCAGACTGGCGAGTTGTGGCATAATATATCAGGAGTTTAGGAGCCTGACCAGGTTTCTGTTGGTACCAGCTGAGACGGTTGTTGTTGTAAACACTCTGACTGACTGTACAGCTGATAGAGACAGTGTCTCCCTGCTGAACAGCCTGAGCTGCTGGGGACTGAGTCACAACTATATCTGCCATTGATCCTGTAAAAGAAAATAATGGAAATGAATGTAAAAGCATATGAATATAATAAACAACGTTTTCGATAATTATGGGACATTCTGAAAAAAAAACAATATTGGTACAGCATTGAAAACATTTATGAAGAAAAAAACCAGCAAAGAAAATGTAAAAAAAACAACCCAAATAACAAGTTCAAACGGACCAATCTTTCTCACCCTGTACAAGCAGTCCCAGCATCACCAGCAGTAGAAAGTCTGACATCATCATAATTCTGCCTGTGTCAGTGTCTGTGAAAGGACTGGACAGTCACTGATCAGTACTGGGGGTCTTAAAGTGTGTGGAGCAGTTAGGCAGGACAGGTATGCAAAGCCCCTTCCTCCATACAAATCCTGTCACACACACAGTTAGAGGAGCTCTGATGTGTGAACAGCTTTACCCTGAAAACAACTTAAGCAGATAATAAACCAACTCACCAGAAAACCCACATAGACAGCCAGAGCAGGCTTTGACAACCATGCAATGTCATTAACATCCTCCATCACATTGGGGCAGCACAGAGGAAAACTGCCTCTCCCATAATGCATTTGTCCCCAGCAGCCTTTTTTTTACACACTGCCGCTCATTCCCGTACATGTACATCCATCATAATGGAGGATTGTACATCCTGCTCAGCTAGTACGCACAGGCATGCAGACAGAATGAAGATAAGCAGCAGAAATGTTCTTGTGTGATGACAAAGGGAAAACTGAGCCGATGTTACAGGCCATAGTATACCCCCAGTCTGGACTATACCTAGGGTTAAAGGGGCCTAGGCTAGATTATACCCTTATGATATCAGTAGCGTTGAGTGATATACAAAAGAATTACTTAATTTTTCAACATTTTATTTGGGGTTCAGCTTTGTCAGGTAAGTTAAGTGAGAAAGCAAACTGACTTAAATCTTAAAACTCTAAACACATAGGGCTCTATCTTTCACACTGCCCTACCCGTTGCCACTACCCGCTACCCGTGAAATACGCATTTAGCGGCTTCCACTATCCCTAAACGGTATCTTTGCGCCACACTACCCGCTATGCATTATGCCGACTCTTTATTTGCGCCTGGAGGTGTGCCCGTGGGCGTGTTTATGCGCCTTCCTTACAACTGCTATCTTGACCACACACGTTAGGGAAAGCGTATAGCGGGTCCTCAAACCACCCGCTACCCATTTGGGCTTTTACAAGAGCCGCCCAGGCGGCTTCAGTGCGTGTCCACTTGGACATATGTGGACGTGCACATGCGGCTCCACTTCCCGAATTAAATCGCCTATAAAAAGCCACCTTGCCTCAGTTGAACCCCTGAGAAAATGGCAGAGATAGTACTCAATCGCTTTGATCGCCAGTTAAATAATAGAAGACGCCCAGAACGCGAGTACCGCCAGCGCACCAGCTACCTGGGCCTTTCAGGTAAGTCTATATTGTTTGTATTTTGTATCAATCATTTTTTCCGCTTTTATAATAATATATAATAATTATATATTAGATATATATTAATGATATATATTAGGCCTATATATAATATTCTAAAATTATAATAATACAATACAAGTATTATCAGGGCCGGCGCTCGCCTAGACGATTGCCTTGGCAAAAATCCATCCCTTTATTGGCAACAGTTAGTCCTGGCTTGTTCTTAATGGTTTTCCTTTATTAACACGTTTTCCAATTTAAGAATAATCAAGTGGCTATTGAAGACACGGCTTCTCACCCCCTATGCGATCGAACAGCGACAAATGGGCTACATTCAGTTCAGAAAAATAATTAATTATAATTAGGTCTATGCACTGGCACTCAGCGACGTAACTTTTTTTTCCAGCGAGAGCGGCATTTCAGAACTCTTCAGCGAATGAAGGCAATTCTGGTGACAAGTAGCCTACGTGGTTTCATCCGTTTACATTTTCCAGTCGGACAGCTGTCTATTTTTTTTACAGCAAGTTGCGTGACCGTGCTGCAAAAACAGGTGTGCGAACTTGTCGCCGAAATTACCTTCATTCGCAAGAGTTCTGAAATGCTGCTCTCGCTGGAAAAAAAAAAAAATTACCGTTGTTGAGTGCCAGTGCATAGACCTATTTATAATTAAATTATTTTTCTGTACTGAATGTAGTCTGCTAGGTGTTTCATGAAACTAGGCCTTAAACTCATCTGTTTACATTTTCTGACACTATAGTAATGTCAAACCCTTCTCATATATTCCATATACTACCATGCAATACTTACGGGCTCATAACCCAAATTGCTTATACAATATTCCAGTTTAAGAGCTTTTCATGACAACTGCATTATATTAGTACATATTCATATCATGTTTGGTCTTGTTATTCTCAGGGGAATCCAAGGAGTTGAATGGAGGATCTTTCGTTCCCATTGAAATTATGGTTCATTCCCTTTTGGAAACTCCTGAACATTTGGTCAGAATCCTCTCGGGTAATCATTCTGTTCTTCTCTCTCTGCTTAATTGTTTTATTATATCCTCCAAATGGTGGAAACCCAAAAACCAGATTCGACCCGCCCTCCAGGTCGTTTATGGCCATGCCGCCTGGATCAAAGACGTGATTTGGCTTAAAGCAAAGAGAAACAATCCATTCTGGGAAGATCGTATCCGATCTCTCCCCGCGTACATTAGTGCGTCTGTAGCCTCTGTAATTATGGAAGATCGCAGCGACTTCCCACACGTGCATCTTTATGCCGTGAGTAGCCTCTATAGTTATGACAGATCGTCTCATCGATCTCGCCCTCACACTACTCTGTGTGTATAGCTTTCGCCAGGTATGACTTTTATATTTGTCTAAATTCGTGGTAACTGATGTTTGGTCTGTTGATTTAAGCTCTTGCCTACCTGGTGAATAAATTATTGTTATTCCTTTAAACTTGCGTGGTCTCTGTGACTCTTAATCCTTTTATTCTTTCTAGCCACGTTGCGGCGGATACTTAGGGGTTTAATCCCGACCGAGGTACGACTGGCCAGCGGCCTGTTCTGGAGATTGGTTTTATTAAGTTGGAGAGACAACCATGATCTACTTACATAAAGGGTTTATGTATTGCCGGTTCTGGGATTTTAACCTTAAGGAAACCCATGGACGAAAAGTCGGTTATCTGTTATAATTCCCTGAAGGAACCCATGGGCGTGCACAGGTGCGCGGGAAGATGTTTGAATTAGGGGGGGTCCCAACCGACAGTAGAAGAGTGACGTCATTTTAAAAAAAAGCATTTATTTATTTATTTATTTTTTTAAATAGCGCTGCATGAGGGCGTTATGACAATGTTGGTCTTTGCAACAGCGGTCATAGCAACTAAGGGTGCAAACGAGTACTGGAATAAAAGAATACTCGTCAAATAAATCATGACCGATTACAAAAAAATATAATTTATAATCGTTTTGTTGTCCTGGGGCCTGAATTTTTTCTACGTTTTATCCCAATAAGTTCCTTTGTTTTGTACGCATGTGTCATTTAAAAAGCTATCATGCTTTTGTTGCCTTATTTGTTTCATCCTCTTCAACCCCAACTCCTGGTAATACTGCCGGGATTTGCCTGTCTCACACATGATAGCTCATAACCCCTCCCAGATTGATATCGCATGATTCACAATCAAACAATTTATTATTTGAATTAACAAGACCAATACATAATCGTATAATGATTAAGAAATTATTAATGAGGAAATGACCAAGAAACCACCGACAGGCTACATTGAAAACCCGCACGTAATTGTAGGGATGACAAGTAGCCTACCCCACCTTCTCACAAATAAAACCCTCCAAAATATAAAGGTGAGCCCCCTTTTAAAATTGTTCCTGGAAATAAACTTTTTTAAGCTTTTTAGGTTGGATACGGAATTATTTCCCTTTCTCTGTATTCCATCTCCCGTTTCAGCATTTTTTACATTTAGAACAGAAACATCTTCCTGTCGCGCTCTATAAAACATTGGCGCAGAAGGACTTCACTTTGTAGGCCTAGCGATTATGCGCCGTTTTATAAGCTACAGGAGGTTGTCAGCCCCGAAAATAAACAAATAATCCTCGGACAAAATCCTCCATTTGAATAAAGTGATTCATCGCATTAGTAATTTTTAATTCAATCAACTATCCTTAATGAATGTAGCTTGTCAGTTTCGCCAACATCCAGGCAGCAGACTAATCCCATAAAAGGCGAAAATAATCATGCCCTTTGGGATCATAATCAGCATTCTTAAAATTCTCCCAAACTGGCAATTTTTATTTATTTTTTTTTTTTAACATATTTTTACAGCGGGTAAGTAAAAGCCATTCTCGAGTTTTCGGTAAAAAAGTGCATTCTGTCAAACAAGCTGCCGCACGTGTCGCGATGATGGTGCCCTCTGAGCGTATTCCTTCATGGCCCAGGAATTTAGTCGATCTGAATAAATGTCACAACACTGTCCTTGCAGAATGTTGATTCCAAGCTGCAAACTCCCAAAACACAGCACTGACCGGAGTTACTTAAAGAATCGCTAACACACGTAATGAATCAGCGTGCAGGTCTGACAACTCATGCTGACCAAGTTCTTACTTTTGCCTTTTCCCAGTCGCTAAATCCCCCTTTAGCAAACAAATTGTCACTGAGGTTGTGCAGATAAAACAAAGAATGAGGTCAATTTCTTTAACACAATGCAATCATCGCCATATTCAAACAAACCTCATTGAAACGATCCGTCAAATCACACCGTGCCGAATTCGCTTCCGGGAAATACGATATTCTCGAGAAAGGATCCCGAGTGCACGGCAGCGCTTAAGTGAGTGAGCCGCTGCTGATGCTCTCTACCGGAGCCACAAGATTGCTAGTCCTGGGTGATAGCTATTGCGATGATAGTAGTGTTGCTTCCATCATTTGTACTGTTCTTTCATCACTCTCCACGAGTAATGTAAGTGTTTGTATCACTTACTTTAGTTTTCTCTGGAATATTGTTTGGAGGAAAAAAAATCAGATATCCCTCTCTGCTTGCTGTTCGCCGTTTTTGCTTTGCCAAAGCGTTTGTGTCTTCTGCCTTCCGCTTCTTTGAGAAAGCGTTTCCTCAATACATAAATGAATAATTTGAAAATATTTCGACCCAAATTTTTTAAACCCAGGTATTTGACACAGACTGTACAAAAGGGTTTTAAGCCAATTGATGCGTTTATTTTTCTGTTTTAATTTTTACTTTTAACATTACTGTGACATCCAAGGCGAGCCTGCAGCCAACATCAGGAGGGGCTGCAAAGGGGGGGGGCTGCAGCCCCCACTTCCCGCGCTAGTGGGCGTGCATTGATCTGGGTTCGCAGTATTCATGCCAAAAGATGCTGTTGCTGCGATGTTTGACTTCCATCCCCTGATATTACCAACGAACCTAAGATTCGGCAATGATGCTAATACCGGGAGCATAGGGAGCTGGTAAAAAGTAACATTTTTCACATAAACGTCATTTTAAAAGATAACATTACAGACCGAAAAAAAAAATTCGGAGCGATTAACTACTTTTTGTGTGTGCTCTGTCAATATCAGGTGCTAAATCATCCCAATATATATTGACTTTTGGCATAGTTTGCCGTCCAATGGAAGTTGCGCATTGCTACTTTTGACCCCTCCAGTCGGGATGAAAGTAGCGCACGGGCGGGACAAAAGTAACCTGATCAAATTAACTGGAATCTTTTGAATTACTGTCGTTTTTCATTTGAAAAAATCAAACAATGTCTTTGCTAACATGCAATTCTAAATATACAATGCACTCATTTATTCAATTCAATCATAAAAATGACATTAAAACAGAAGCAAAAACAATCACACATTTGTTTTAAACATTTTCATCACAGTTGTGACAGATATAATGAGCTGCACCCTCAGTGCATGCCTCATGTGACCACAGCAGACAAAAGATGCACTGCACCCACACTTCTCCAGGCAAAGATGAGGCAAATGTCTCCCCACAAACAAGACATTCCTCTTCATTGCCCTGAGAAACTGTGGTTGCAGTGTATCCGCTTAACAACGTCTTCTTTGGGAGTTTTGAAGAGGACTGTTTCTTCTGGCCCCTCTGCTGAGTCTCCTCCTCCAAGGCAGCTTTTACTGGGGTGTCGGTCAGTATTGCTGTTGACCTGCAACATTCAATGAGATAATAGTCAGAATCAGCTTGTTTTTATATAAGCAAGAAAATCAAGACAAGTTAAAAACGACACTCTGCTCACCTCTTTCTGCCTCTTCTTTTATTTTCTTTCCTCGAGCCAGCCTTTGGATATGGGCGAACCTTTTCTGGGCTGAACCTCTGTATTGGCGTGCCACTAGATGTTCCTGGAACCACAAGCACACCTGGATAGATAATTTTTCAAAAAATAATAAATGCTTGGCAAGGCTCAACATGCACATTTAAAGACACACACAGACACAAACTCTCACCATCTAGAGGAATGGCAGACTCATGGGGATGCAGCTCAAATGGGCTCTGGCTAGGTTGCTGGTGTCTTACGGGAGAGATGGAGCGACATTGGTGATGAAGAGGGCGGATGGAGCGGACATTGGTGATGAAGAGGGCGCTGGTGATGGAGCTGACACTGCCATTGGGGATGGAGCTGGTGCTGGTGCAGGTGCAGGACGGTCGGTCACAAAAGCTGGAGCAAAGTCTGTCTCACTGAAAATATCTGTATTTAAGGGCCAGATACCGGTACACTCGAACCCAGCTGAAATGCTGCTTGCTGTCGCAGCTTGAGGCAGAGCTTTAGCCACAAGACTTGGGATGTTGTAGATGGTCAAAGTTCTTCCAGGGTTCATTCGCATCCAATTGTCTGCTGCACTGTTAATGTAGTGCTTCAGAGGACCAAAAACGCTTCGGTCTAGCGGCTGAAGACGGTGGGAGCAGTGGGGGGGGGAAAGACAGGAGTACAATGCCATGTGACTTGCAAAAGTCAATAGCTACCACAGAGAGGTGTGATGGATGATTGTCTAAGAGTAGCAGCAACTTTGACTCCGGGGTCATGCGGGTGTGCCTTGCAAAATGCTGTAAAAATGCTTAGAAATCGGCCTCCTGCATCCACCCCGATCCATTGGCAGAACCAGTGCAGCCAAGGGGGCCATCCCGGATGAAGTGGTGCTGGAACTTCTTCCTTGGGAAGATAAAGTAAGGGGGAACAAAGTTGCCTTGTGCGTAAACAGCAAAGGTAACAGTCACCAATGTCCCTCTTTCCCCAGAGGTCACAGCACCGACCTGGCGCTGCCCCTTGGCGGCAATGACTTTGTCTGGCACTTGAACCGTTGTGGTACCTGAAATAATAAATGAAATGAATTATTGCTGTTGCAAATCACTGTTGCTTTTATAATTTATCTAAATATAAATTTTTACCTGTTTCATCCATGTTCCAGATGTCCTTTGCTTCAAAATTATAGTGGGAGGAGACAGTCTTTAGGTTTTTAAAAAAATGCTGTCATGTTGATCTTGTTGAAGCTGGTGGAACAGGACATGCTGGTGGCTTGAGGTCGACGGATGGAGAGGGTTTTTTTGTGCTCGAGGAAGGAGGTGAGCCAGTCCTTCCCTGCCATCTGGTTTTTCTCCCATGAACATGGAGTTTTGAGGCCAAAATTTTCGGCCAGCTCATATGCAAACTTTCGCACCTAAAACATCATGAAAAAAGAGGTTAATTCCCAGATAGCAAGCACCTCAGAGCCAGGGCAGAGCTGAGGTGCTTGCTATCTTAGGCAAATGGCGATAGTGGTGTAGCTCTGTCTGCAGTGTTACTCCAACCTCTTTAGGACTCAGGCCAAAATATATATCAGCTGCTCTCTTTATATATGCCTGCAGTCTCTTCTCCTGTTCTTCTGTGAAGACTTTGTTGTGAGCCCTGCACCCTGGGGCTCTGGCCTGCTGCCCTCCTGCCTCTGCCCTCCTCTTGCAGTACCTGAACAGGGTGACATGACAAACGCCATGCACCTCTGCTGCCCTCCTTATACTCTCGGCTCTTCGGACATCAAGAAAGGCCCTTCTGTAAACCTGCTGGTCAACCTTTCCCCTCTGGGTAGTTCTGACCCTAACTCTTGGCATTTTCTGTTGGTAAAATATAACACAAATATTTTTTAAATGAGCTTTAAAACAGAAAATTCGGCCGCATTAGCAGAGAGGGACGAACGTAACTGTTGCTACTTCCGCCCCGACAGTGACTCCAGACATTAGAACCAGGATTGCTTCTAAAGTGGAAAAAGTCTGACATTTCAAACTTCAGGATATGTTACAAAACTAAATGACCTATCACTTCATCATAAATATGACACATGGAGCGATAAAGACAATCTTTAAATCAAAAAAGTTTACCATTTGTCTGAATTTACTCACCACTGTGGAAAATGGTCTTCCCGGTCTTGTTCCGCGGGGAAGCGTCGAAACCTCAAGATTTTTCGCGGGTCTGGAGAGTGTCGCGAGCTGCACGTGCTGACCTAATATGACGCATCGAAGTGCGGATGGCTGTGAGTAAATCGCCGTATTACTTTCGTCCCACGTTACTTTCGCACCGGTCTCTCCCCTATATTGAGAGACGGCAGTTGTCTCCTAAGAGTTCGAGGTGTAGTCACCTCGAGATCCACGCATGTGTCCCTAAACTATAAATTCTAATTCTAATTTGGAGTCAGATATTTATTGAGAGTATAACTAAATTTGGTATTCTAAATTTGCTATGGAGTCAGATCAATTGTAACCGTTGTGCTTTTGTGCCCGTTCTTCGAATGGAGAAAATTGATTCATTTTATTGTGATTCGCACCAGCCAAAAGATCGCGCTTGTAACGCCAGCCCAAAGAACACGTTGAGCCTTCGCCCCCTGCAATTTCCATCGTTGGTATTGTTTTGTGTGGGTTATACACTATTGTCACATAGGTCTATTCAGGGATGTGAAATGCCTGCGGAAATGCGGGAAAATGCGATTTCAAACTTTATTTCCGTGCTGAAAAAGTCATTTTTTGCGTTTTTGTCCAAAAAATGATTTATTTTGCAAAGATATGCGAGCAAAATTGCCAGGATTTTAATAGAAACCGGATACTGATAACTCGAGGCAGGCTCCAAACAGTGGTACTGCTGCATAAATTGACAGGGCGGATGTGTTTCTCAGTGAACACGCCCTGCTATCAAATAAGTTAAATTAAATTGGAGCGATATCATAAATCATTGTCGCTTAACTACCGCTTAGTTCATGTTATGTCCTTGAAGGAAAACTGAACTACAACTTATGTGAGCAAACTTTCTAAATATTAATGTGAATATGATGAAAGTATGTGTGTTATGTGATCACCTGACCTTAGTCATGATTCGAAAATGCTGTATGAAACACTGACATTGAAATTTTTCTGCCTCTGCCTATGATTGTGAACACTTATTGGTAGGCACCCTAACAAGGCTTGTTATTTATTTATTTATTTTTTATTTTTTTTTATTATTATTTATTTTTTTTGACAATTATGAGATGTTTGTATGGCGTGAAAATGCGCCCAATGGCATGAATGCTTTTCCAATTAAAAAAAAAACTTTCTGGGGGGGCAGCCAAGACACCCTAGTAATCCAGACCCCAAACACATTTGCATTGCAGTACCTTAAACTTCAAGTATATTTTACTCTTTATTTCCAGACCCTGCTAACGGCCCTGCTTTATCAGAGAATAGAAACCAAAAAAGTAGCGTCCATCGTAATGTTCAAGATAAAGCCATTAATGATAATGAGGCCCTTTAGCCTCTGTAAATTTCAAACACTGGACTTTCTAAATATGACTGTATCACATTCATGTATAACTGTAAGAACAGAATGATTGACACATGGGGGCGTGTCCACTGTCTGACCTCTAGTCTCTGCTGCGTCTCCCAGGTGACACAATCCCCGCCCTCACAGTCCTGCCCCCCTCCAGTGAGGAGCTGAAGCAGGGAAAGGCCACACTGGTGTGTCTGGCCAACAAGGGCTTCCCCTCAGACTGGAAAGCGCTGGAAAGTGGGCCGGTACCAGTAGGAGCTCGGGCGTGGCCGGGAGCGTGGGGGTCCTGGGGAAGGACGGCCTGTACAGCTGGAGCAGCTCCCCTGACTCTCAGTGCGGGCGACTGGATGAAGGCGGGGGTCACTGACCTGTGAGGCCACAAAGGGCTCCCTGTCTGCCCCCCCTCAGACACTGAGGAGAGACCACTGTACTGAGTAGCTCACACACTCTGATCACACTGTTTTTACCCTGTTCTGCTCCTTACTGCTGTCACACTGAGCTGAGCCTGTGTGTGAATCCTTCCTCCAGCCTGAGCTTTCAGTGCTAATATCTTACATGTGCTCTGCTTGTGCTCTTCAACACATATGCACACACACCTTCTTATCTGTGTTTGTGTGTGACTGTGGGAAATAGCTGTTAGACCAATATGATCAATGTCAATGACTTAATAAAGATTCTCTGAAGAGTTTAAAGTTGTTCTGTCTCTCCTTGTAAAAACAGTCTCTGGTGCTTCCTGTGAAGTCTTTGTTGAGTTCTCCAATGCAGTGGCCCTTTACAGATAAAATCACAATATCATTAATGCCAGGAAAAATGAACCTGAAAATTCAAGAGTTGAAAAAGATAAGTTGCGTTGAAATCTATGTTAATCGTCAAAAAAGTTTGTTTTCAGTGGTTTAATTGTAAACAGATATTTCTCTCCAGATCTGCACAGTGTAGTTGAGATAAGAGTGAGGAGAAACAGAAATAAATCTGATATTTGTGTTCTAGTCATTGACACATACTTTGTGTATTTTTCACCAAAATAAAGTTACAATGGAACTTTTTCAGAAAATGAAATAAATATTATATTTGCATAACTTGATTCAAAATAAAAGGAGGGGTCTGAAGAGAGGACAGTGATGGAACTGATCTGGGATCAGTAAAGGAGGGGTCTGAAGAGAGGAGCAGTGATTATGTGCAGTAACTGATCTGGGATCAGTAAAGGAGGGGTCTGAAGAGAGGAGCAGTGATGTGTACAGTAACTGATCTGGGACAGTGGGGGATCTGAAGAGAGGAGCAGTGAAAGGAGTAACTGGGGTCTGAAGAGAGGAGCAGTGATGTGTGCAGTAACTGATCTGGGATCAGTAAAGCAGGGGTCTGAAGAGAGGAGATCAGTGTGCAGTAACTGATCTGGGATCAGTAAAGGAGGGGTCTGAAGAGAGGAGCAGTGATGTGTGCAGTAACTGATCTGGGATCAGTACAGGAGGGGTCTGAAGAGAGCAGCAGTGCTGTGTGCAGTAACTTATCTGGGATCAGTACAGGAGGGGTCTGAAGAGAGGAGCAGTGATGTGTGCACTGTGCTCAGATCAGTTCACTGTGCTCAGATCAGTTCAGGCAGGTTGTGAGCTCAGCTCACACTAACCCCCCCTGGGGTCGGCCCAGACATCTGGCCACAGTGCTGCTCTATTCTGAGATTGAGTCAGTCCCACTGAGGGACAGCAGAACCAGCCTGTCCCGCCCTGCAGATGCAAATCTGAGTTTCAGCCCCACAGCTCACAGTTTCTCAGCCCAAAATACCCCAGCACTGAGACAGCTGTTTGAACATGAGGAGGTGGAGGGTTTATTTCTGTAGTGGGGAGAGAGAGGGAGGGTGAACCTTACACCTCAAATGTATGATTAGAGATTCCTGTTTACTGAACTAGTAAACTGCTTTCTGTAATGACATTTAAAAAATATCACTGTCAATCATAATATCATTCAAAGTGACCATTTAAGTGAGCCATTATTTGTAAATAAATACATGCAGTGGAGGAATATTGTTAAAATTAAATGCTAAGACGAGTTTTGTTCGAGCAGATGATTGCATTTTACTTCTGCAATCTACGTACTTGTTGGTAATTTATTGAATTTGCCCATCTACAAATTGCCCAAGAAGTGAATCTCTGTTTGTTAGTTTCAGACCAAAAAAAAGTCATGGTACGTCTCCTCCAAAATTTTCGAAAATTAAATAACCTGACAGTCTCCCAGTCCAATCTGATCCTCTGATTCAGTTCAGCACAGGAGATGAGACTGAGTCTCTGAATATTAACTGAACTAAAGCACCATTCTGTGTTCATTTATAATCCCTCTCATTCCTCTTCTGTGTTTTGGCTGAACTCAGAGCGCTTGGGTGATTAACTGTTACTGCTCCTTATGACCTGATACACCATGTGATGCTGTGAGTTTGAGGTGTGTGTGTGTGTGTGTGTGTGTGTGTGTGGTTTAGCAGCAGCTCTGCTTTGGGTTCTGTATAGGACACAGAGTAGCTCCTCTTCAGCACAGAGAGGTGTGTATTCAGGACTGTGGCTCATCATCGCCCCCTACAGTCCTGCTGGTAATATTAGTGTCAGAGATCAGTGTGGCTCCCCCTCAGCACCTGCAGTAGGTCCCAGCTGCAGCAGTGCAGTCTCTGTGCAGTCCTGACTGAGGGAGGTTTTTTGTACGGCTCTCAAACACTGTGTGAACACACCACCATGTAGTGGTAACTCTGACAGTAATAATCTCCTGCATCTTCAGCCAGGACTCCAGTGATTTTCAGTGTAAACTGTGTCCCAGATCCACTCCCACTGAAACGATCAGGAATCCCTGACTGGCGAGTTGTGGCATAATATATCAGAAGTTTAGGAGCCTGACCAGGTTTCTGCAGGTACCATTGGAGCCAGCCGCTGCTGAAACTCTGACTGGCTGTACAGCTGATAGTGACAGTGTCTCCCTGCTGAACAGCCTGAGCTGCTGGAGCCTGAGTCACAACTATATCTGCCATTGATCCTGGAAAAGAAAAAAATAGAAATGAATGTCTATAAATAGTAAAAATGCCAGATGATATGAGTAAACTGTAGGTGAAATTACACATAATTGTGCTAATTCATACAAGCAAAAATCGCAAAAAGTAAGCAAAAGAAATGTTAAATGTGACAAAAACTGCAGCTGAAATAGATCCATCTTTCTCACCCTGTACAAGGAGTCCCAGCATCACCAGCAGTAGAAAGTCTGACATCATCATAATGCTGCCTGTGTCAGTGTCTGTGAAAGGACTGGACAGTCACTGATCAGTACTGGGGGTCTTAAAGTGTGTGGAGCAGTGAGGCAGGACAGGTATGCAAAGCCCCTTCCTCTATACAAATCCTGTCACACACAGTTAGAGGAGCTCTGATGTGTGAACAGCAGTAGGTCTACAGAGGACTGGGACATGTGGACTGATTACAGTCATACCCAACCTACAAAAGTATTTGAATTTATGCAACTTACTCTGAAATTATATTGCTCTTGTATCTATCAGGATCTTATCATGTGTAACTGAAAATGGGCTGAGATTCTTTAAAATTAAACTTCACACATACACAGGAGTTGAATCATCCACAGTGTATCCATGTGAAATGAATTAAGAGAAAATCTATTCTGAGGGATTTTTTTCACAATGAGAGAATCCTATCCACATTTTTGATATTTATCATATGATACCCTTCTGTTAACAGAGGTAATACTGGCCTCAGTATGGATCTAAACATAAGACTTTAACTCAGTGGCGTGACGTGGTCAGTACGAAAGACCTGTAACCAGCACATCCCTTTTTGATGACAATTAGTCCTGGCTAGTTACCTGGCTGGTATTTTCCTTATTGACACGTTTTCCAATTATAGTAATAATCCATTGGTAATTGAAGATGCGGCTTCTTTCCCCGTGTGATCTAACAGCGATGAAATAATGGGCTGATTTAGATAAAGATAGATAAGATATAGAAATAAACCCCGTGGGCATTTGAATCCTATAGTTAGGAAACAAAACTATCATTTGGTAAAGAGGCCTATGCATGTTTTTGTGGGTGGGGGAAACCGGAGTACCTGGAGACAAACAGGGGAAGAACATGCAAACTCCACACAGAAAGGGCCCCAAACCCATGACCTTCTTGAAACAGTGCTAACTATGCCACCCTGCCGCTATTTTATAAACAGGCCTGTGCATCAAACTTCTGGCGGGCATCTAACCTGCGCTTCATGATTGTTTAAATTGTTGAAATAAAAGAGCATTTTAAACACCTTTGAGCAATTTTCAATAACGCTGATATAAATGCACCAAAGTGAGCGTTCAAATGAATGACAGTCACCTTACTTTAAACGGAGAGAACTAGAGTCGCCTGATAGTGTGGAGAGTTTTTGGAGTGAATGTATTGTTCATTTAGAAAATGATTGAGCAGAAGTCAGGACTAATCATGGTTTTAAAGGGAGGTGTCTCTGAGCCCCAAATTCCAGTTCTGGCGCCGACACTGTGTGTAACCCTCACCTTTCTAAGCATAATTACTCAAAACCTGTCCGAGTTTCTTTTGCTTGATAGAAACAAACATTAATTTGTTCAGTTGCTAAGACTAATTAATGAAGGGCCATTTTATTTTTGATAGCATTAGTGTAATTTGCATCACAAAAATATGAGGCATTTTTTATCCACATAAATGACAATATAAAACAATGATGTTCTGTCTGAGATTGACAAGGGCAGGGATCCCCAAATCTAAACCTCAATTTTAAATCCAGCCCTGATTTTCTCTCCTTCCAGGCAATTAAATGCGCAATTATTGCCACTGATTGGCCAGACTGTCTTTACATCTGACTACCAAGTTAAAGGAGGGTGGAAAACCAGCAGTTCTCAGCTCTCGATGTTTGTGATTTGGGGAGTCCTGGACTGGGGTCTCAAGAATTAGTCAAATCCTTGCAGATTCAAGGAATTGTGAAGTTACTCGAAACAAGCCTCCTTGATTCTGGTATATACTGCCAAAAAGCAGAGAGCATGAATCATTAAAGGATGATATTCTTATAAGCATTATTTTATTGATTCCTATGTTGATCAGAGATCAGCAAATTGCAGTGCTACAGATTTGAGAACTGCTGGTTTTTCACCCTGGGAATCAGATTTAAAGACAGCTGGAGCAATCAGAAGCACTGATTGGTCAGATAATCAGTGAATAACCAGGAAGAAAGAAAAGGAAACCAGGGCTGGGTTTGGATTCAGGTTCCAGATTTGAGGATCCCTGATACAGATTATTTGATGCAGTTTACAGACCACAGTGAACAGTGTGAAGAGATACAGGAAACCAAGCCAAGTGTTGCCCTCTCACTGACTCCAGCTGCAGCCAATTTTATTCTCCATCATGAGGCTGCTTTAGACACCCAGCACTGGCCAGATCTGACTGAAATACCAGCCTGCAGTTTATACACTCTTATTCTACTTAAGGGGCACTGTCCCGGTCCAGCATGTGGAGTAAACTTGGAGAAAAAAATGGAAAAATGTTTCCTCATTTGCCACTGGTGAAAATTACTAGTTGCCCCTCAGCCCTGACTAAGGGGCAGAGGGGTATTTTCCTCCCCTTCACAGACGGGCAGACGGGCGTCCAGCCATTGTCCAGACCATTTCTCTCAAACCGCTTGGGTTAGGAACTTGATTTTGCACATGTGTATTTGACTTGGTGGGTAGGCGTGCCTCATTCAGGTTTTGTATCACAAAGACCTTTCACTCTGGCTCAAACACCTTCACCTTTGATTCAGTGTGTTGGGGCTGAGGGATATTGCCTTCACCCCCGCGAAGACCTTTTTTTTTTTTTTTTTTTTTTTACAGTATATTGCAGTTAATCATCGCTGTTCTTTCCAAAGCAAATTATTTACCTCAGGACAGGACATATAACTGTTTTGCTTGTGTGAATATTGAGATGTTTGTTTGTGTGCTGCTGTGTGTGGCCTTGGAAACTGGCCGGGCGCAGACATGCCCCTGACACAAGCCCATTTACTGCCTGAACTGTACTGAACTCATTCTACTCTGGCTCCCGTCCCTTCTAGCCATTACTGCATTCCTACCAATAAATGCCTCCATTGGAGTCTGACTCTGCATCAGGTTCCTTGTCTGGAACATAATGGCCAAAATAAAAAGACTGAGGATGAGGGGCTTCTTATTTTTTGAATACAATATATTTTTGGAAGTAATTTATTTCTTTAAAATTTAACTCAAACTCAGAGCTGAATAAAGTTTTGTCTGTCAATCACTCCGGCTGCATCAGCTGATGCTCAGGTGAGTCAGATTGCTGATCAGTCCTCTGGCATAACAGTAGGTCTGTTGCACTTGGTTTCCCTCCAAAGATCCCCAAATGTGTCCCTCAAATACAAATCCAGCCCTGGGTTTCTTTACTTCCCAGCAATTAAGGTAAAAATCGTTGTTTCTGATTGGCCAGCCTGTTATCACACCTGACTCCCAGGTAAAGGGAGGATGCAAAACCAGCAGTTCTCGTCTCTTGAGGACCATGATTTGGGAATCAGGGGTTTATACCCTTTGGGGGGGGGTTGAGCTGCTGGCCTCCCTGCCTTCTTCAAACATGCTTGTGGAGGGCGGTAGGGCTTGGAGACGAGTGCAGCTGTTTCACAATTTTGGTCAGAAAATCCTATTTTGATGAAAATTCTCCTCAACAAATGATAGGTTGGCCTCATGATAATTACCTCCACCAAGGAGGTTACGTTTTCGCCCCTTTTGTTTGTATGTCTGTCTGTTAACAGGATACTCAAAAAAGTTTTGAATGGATGGGCAGGAAATTTGGTAGGATGGTATGTGGTAATTGAAGTTGATTCAATATTTGGCAGTGATCTGGAAGATATTCTGGATTCTAGATCCAGAAAAAATTAAAATGTATGAGCCCAGTCTCTTCCCAACGCGTCATATAGTGACACTACCTGACTAACCGTCGATATACGACACAAAAGGAGGCTTTTGGCATCCTTATTTGATGCCAGTTTAAAAGGAACCCCACCCCCTAACCCCAAACCCTTAACCCGAGCATTAACCATAAGGGTCAAATAAACACGGCAAAAGCCTCCTTTTTCGTCGCATATTTTGCACTTATTAGCATTCATGCCAAACAATGCTATGTGTATCTGCTTTCTGTGCACCTACTTTTGCCAGTGTTGTTATTCTGTTAGTTGTGTTTTGTTATGTTTTGGTAATATGATGTTTATTTGAGTATGTTTCATTGCTCTATTTATTTCATTTAGTTTCCTTTGTGTTTTTATATTCCCTCTTCTTTGCCCTCCCTGCTGTTATTTTGATTGTTCCCATTTGTTGCCTCACCCTCTTGTGCTCTGTTCCCTGTGTCTCACCCTCTTTCCCCTGTGTCTCACCCTCTGTTCCCCCCTGTGTCTCACCCTCTTGTGTCTCTGTTCCTGTGTTTCCCCCCTCTTGTGCTCTGTTCCCCTGTGTCTCACCCTCTTGTGCTCTGTTCCCCTGTGTCTCACCCTCTTGTGCTCTGTTCCCCTGTGTCTCACCCTCTTGTGCTCTGTTCCTGTGTTTCACCCTCTTGTGCTCTGTTCCCCTGTGTCTCACCCTCTTGTGCTCTGTTCCCCTGTGTCTCACCCTCTTGTGCTCTGTTCCCCTGTGTCTCACCCTCTTGTGCTCTGTTCCCCTGTGTCTCACCCTCTTGTGCTCTGTTCCCCTGTGTCTCACCCTCTTGTGCTCTGTTCCCCTGTGTCTCACACTCTTGTGCTCTGTTCCCCTGTGTCTCACCCTCTTGTGCTCTGTTCCCCTGTGTCTCACCCACGTTATGTTGCCTTGATCAGCTCCCTTCCTGCCTCCTCACCTGCCTGGTAGTTCCTTGTTATTTCATTTCTTTATAACAACACTCTGAGTTTAGTTTCCCTGTTTCCACACATATGTCCTGAGTTCTCCCTTGTGATTTGTTTGTTGCAGAAGTTCAGTTTTCTTTATCCAGTACTTGTCTGTGTCTCTGTTTTTCCTGAGTTACCCACAAGGTTCTTTGCTGGTTTTTTCTTCCTGTGTTTCATTTTCTTTTGCACCCAGTTTATGAGTTTAGGATTGGCCTTGGTCAAAGATAACTTCTGATCACAACTTCGCACCAGCTTCCCTATTTATGTTTTGGCTTCTCCCTTTGTACTGCTGTCTTACTGATTGGTTTTTGGATTTCTGCTTGGACAACAACATCAATTCTGACAGTTGTTTAATTTTCTGATTAAATCTGTTTTTGCCGTTTCTCTCCTGTCTGAGCTCGGGGTCACCGCTCTGACATCTCCCCTCTCCTTTTATATTTTGCTCCTTTTTTCCCTCCTTATTCCCATTTGTCTTCTTCTTTCTCCTTCCCCTGCTCTCCTCATTTCTCCTGGACTAACCTCAGGCAGATGGGTTTGCTTCTGTTGAGCTGGGTTCTGCCCAGGGTTTCTTTCCATCAGGGAGTTTTTTCTTACCTCTGTCATCATTGGCTGGTTCCTTGGGGGTTCAGACCCTGTCATATGTAAAGAGCTGTGAGTCATTCTCAGCTGTGAAAAGCACAAGAGAAGTTAAGGGGAATGGAGCTGAACAAGGTGTTTAGGAGAGAGCAGGGGGAGCCCTGGCAGAGAGTGGAAGAGCATTCCTCCCTCCGTCTGTCTTTATCAGTGCAGATCACATTTGGATTAAACTCCATTTAAGTGTTACGGCTATAAAAATCCCAAATGTGCAAAACATCACAAATTCTAAAGTCATCCTTTGTCATCCTTGAGTTAGCAGGGGTATTATATTCATGAAATTCTACTTTTTTGACACCAAGGGTCAGTCAATTTTCTGTTGCAGTAAATTTACATCACAATTCATGACTTACGTGTTCCTCTGTTAACTACTCTTCATCTTTACTGTAAGAGCAGCAAAAGTGCTACTCCCATAATAAAATCTGTAACATTGCAGTGAAAAAAAAAAAATTTGGACCAATTTATGTGTCTTCATCTTGTTCTTTAAATTATCAAAAAAAAAAAACTCTTTACACTTGTATTACCATATTCAGAGTTTGAATCACAATTGATAATCTGAGTTATTATTGTACAAAGTGCTCAGTGTTTAGAGCAGAACCTCTCAGTGTTTCAGATCAGTGGCTCCCCCCTCAGCACCTGCAGTAGGTCCCAGCTGCAGCAGTGCAGTCTCTGTGCAGTCTGACTGAGGGAGGTTTTTGTGCGGCTCTCTAACACTGTGTGAACACACCACCTACTGATGTATGTTCACTCTGACAGTAATAATCTCCTGCATCTTCAGCCTGGACTCCAGTGATTTTCAGTGTAAACTGAGTCCCAGATCCACTCCCACTGAAACGATCAGGAATCCCAGACTGGCGAGTTTTGGCATAATTAATCAGAAGTTTAGGAGCCTGACCAGGTTTCTGCTGGTACCAGTAAAAGCTGCTGTCTCCATCGTCAAAGACGAAAACACTCTGACTGGCTGTACAGCTGATAGTGACAGTGTCTCCCTGCTGAACAGCCTGAGCTGCTGGAGACTGAGTCACAACTATATCTGCCATTGATCCTGAAAAATAAAGAAACGAAATTGATCCTGATGAAGTCTGCCAAACAAAACAAATTTCCACAGCATATTTGATAATACAAACTGAGAACTCCACTAAAAAAGTTGAATAAAATTTCAATTATAAAATATTAAAATTGTATCATCTTCCTTACCCTGTATAAGGAGTCCCAGCATCACCAGCAGTAGAAAGTCTGACATCATCATAATGCTGCCTGTGTCAGTGTCTGTGAAAGGACTGGACAGTACTGGGGGTCTTAAAGTGTGTGGAGCAGTGAGGCAGGACAGGTATGCAAAGCCCCTTCCTCTATACGAATCCTGTCACACACAGTTAGAGGAGCTCTGATGTGTGAACAGCAGTGGGTTTATAGAGGGCTGGGATATGTGTACTGTATGCTGCTATTGACAATAAATTTATTCACTTATTTGAACCTTTTTCTGAACTTGTCCAGGAGTTACTGCATATGGGCAGTGATTCTCTACAATATGTGTTTAAAACTTTGCTTGATTTTGTTTTCTCATGCACTTATCATATTCAGTTTATGAATATAAAATGAATCAAATTAATGTCTTTTGGTGAGTATTTCCTTTTATCATCACAGACAGCACCTGTCTTCATGTCTGACACAGTGGTTTTCTGACTCAGTGTTTAGAATGAGAACCCTTGTGCTAACAGGTAATACAGGACTGTCTGTGAAGGGAAACTCTCTCCTTCATCTCCTTGTTATGATTCTGTTGTGCCTGCCCATGTTTTCATGATGACTCTGATTCCAAGGCATGTTTTTTGATTCAGTCCATGCCATGTTTTGTATTTTGCCTGTCTTTCTTTGTTTTGTCCTTTGCCTGCCATTTCTCATATTCACAGTTTAGATTATCATTCTGGTTTTTGTATTTCTCATGCCCTGCATTGCACATTGTCTCCCCAGTCTTGTCATGTGTTCTGAGACAGTTTTATTCCCCAGTCTAGTGTGCCACGTTTTCAGTTGATTTCATGGTTTCTGGGTTTCCAAACATTCCTTCCAATCTCGTTTGCTTCCTTCACCTTTCTGTTCTATCTTTACTAACAAATACTAACAGTTTATTATTTTAGATAAATTACTAACATTAACTAACATTGTTTATAGTACTAATTTACTAACGAGCACTAGGGATTGTATAGCTGCACGTTACTAATTGACTAACAAGCTCTCAGCACTCGCTCTGCTCTAGTCTCCGCCCCTTGCCTTCACTCAATTTACTTTGCTGCGCTTCAGCGGATTCTCCGCACCTGGTTAAACACTGTTCTGCCTCTCACTCTCTGTGCACTTTAGAACTCCCTAACCGGAGTCGTCTGTTTGTCATAGGCTGTCTGTGTAATCCCTGTTCGCATTTTGGCTTTCGCCAATTTCATGTAGTCAGGAACTTCCTCTTGCTCATTCCTTTGTTAATTAGTCTGATCCAGTTCACCTGTTCCCTATTATAGCATGTGACTTCCCGTATGTGTATTTAAGCAGTCATTTCACTACCAGCTCTTGTCAGAACGTTTTCCTTGTGCTGTGATCATTTATGCCTTGTACTCTTCGTGTTATACTTCTGACTGGAACGTCCCGGATTTTGATTTTGGCTTTGTCTTTGATATTCCTGTGCCCGTGTACCGTACCTGCTTTGCCCGACCCTGAGTTTTGTATTTGCTGCCCTGTTTACAAACTGGATTACGACTACTGAATTTTAGCTTTGGCTTCGTCTCTGATATTCCTGTGCCCGTGTACCGAACCTGCTTTGCCCGACCCTGAGTTTTGTGTTTGCTGCCCTGTTTATGAATTGGATTACGACTACTGGATTCAGATTTTGGATTGTGGACTCTGTACCGTTGTTTACTGCCCTGCAGGGGTTTCCACCCCAGATCCAATAAAGTGCAAGTTTACTGGATATTTTTGGTCTCGCTTCTGGTTCCTGAATGCTACCTCACACTCCTGCACTGATCTTTTCACCAGGGCAGTAGTGGAGCCTTTTCACCAGACCTATTATGCCCTCGGGGTCCGGGAACGAGGCGTAATACAAACATTAATAGCTCCTGTTAGTAGTAAAATGTAGATATAGGTAACACACATTTAGTGGCATGGCGACTGTGCACTGTAATTGGTGACTGGTTGGGGAAATCAGGACGATGCCTTGTGTCCTAATTGGGCAGCGGTTGGTCATGGGAGGGGCGTCCCTTTTAAATAGGCCAAAATCAAAGGTGGTTCTGGCGATATTCCGGAGCCCTGATCTGCTGAACGTCTTTCCATAATCTTTCATTTTCTGACCGCGTTGTCATGTTTTATTTGAATCGACATCCATCAGTTGGCCATGCTTTTAGATATCTCTCACTACACTGAATGAGAGAAGCCGAATACCGCGGAGCTATTCGCAGGTGGAGCGGCCGCTTGCGCAAGCCCTGGGTAACGGTGCCGTTGTGAGGGGAGGTAAGTTCCGGCTTTCCCTCTACCTTCACCAGTCCAGGCCAGCTTGCCTTCTTTTACAAGCGAAATTGTATCCCTAGACAAACGTGACCGCGACACCTATATATCCTGTCTGTTACAGTTCTCAGTTTGATAGATCATGTATGCAGACCTGGCAGCACAGTGGCACAGTGGGTAGCACTGCTGCCTCACAGCAAGAAGGTTGTGGGTTCTGTGTGGAGTTTGTATGTTCTCCCCGTGTTCACATGGGTTTCCTCCGGGTACTCTGCTTTCCTCTCACAGCCCAAAGACATGCATATCAGGCTAATTGGAGACTCCAAATTGCACATCGGGGTGAGTGTGTACATGAATGGTGTATGCGCCATTGTCGAGTGTGTCCCTGCGTTTCGCCCATAGTCAGGTGGGATACGCTCCAGCTCCCCCGCCCTCGACCCTTGTGAGGAAGAAGCCGGTGTATAGAATGGATGGATGTCTGGAGAGCTTTTGGACTTCCATGCTTATGTAAATAGTCAAAATGAAAATCTAAAGTTGAATATGACCATCATATCATGAACTTTTTGGATTTACAAATGAGAAAAAAAGACCAAGGATATTTGCACACTTTTATTTTTAGAAAAGCTACCGATCGACACATTATATTGCATGCGATTAGTTTTCACCCTCCGTGGCTCATTAAAAATATTCCTTACGGCCAAATCCAGAGGCTAAGACAAATATGTGACTCTGATCAGGATTTCCATAGTCAATGTATGGATATGCAGCAGCGTTTTTTACGGCGAGGATATTCATTACAGTGCCTCACTCAGGCTCACAACAGCTCTGTCACTGGAGAGGAGCACACTGCTCAGTCCTAAACAAATACTAGAGCAAACTCAGCAACCTTACTCAGCCACAACATATAGCAAAGAAGCTCTTCAGATAAAACACATCATAAAGAAAAACTGGGGCATCACTGAGAGCGATGGTTCCCTGCGTGAGGTATTCACTGAACCTCCAGGCATCAGTTACAGAAAGGCCCCAACAATTAAAGATAAACTAGTCAGAAGTTACCTTTCTGCTCCTAAACCAGACATTTGGCTTAAAAGGCCGAAGGGCTATTTTTGCTGTGGTAAATGTAGTTATTGTGAGAATATGGTGAAAACTGACACTTTTAAAGATGTGTTTAGTAACAAAAGCTTTCCCATTACCAGCTTCATAAATTGCAATACCACCCATGTCGTGTATCGACTTGAATGTGTAATGGGCAGTGATAGGACGCCAGGTGCCGTGACCAGTGAGAGAAAGAACTGAGAGCAGCCCAGATAAGAGACAAACACAAAGAGGCAAAAAACTTCGGAAAAGGCTCGTGCTTCCAAGGATGAATAAAAGTCCGCAACACGGAAGCAGCGCGAGAGAGAATAAACAAGAGAGATGAGAGAAAATTTAAAAGAAGCAATTCCTAACAATAAATGGAATATCACAAATCACTAGGAAATCTGACTAGAGATTTTCTCCGGCCGAAGTGCTAAAAACAAACAGACACTCTAGCGATAGGCGTGGCGAACCCCCAGCCATATATATAGAGTCCGGAAAACTTGGCCCCAGCTCAGCCAGCTGGGCCAGGAATTCGATGGAAAAGAAATCCGATATCGTCCTGGATGATAGAACAAAGAAAGGTCCAACAAACAAATGCACGCCTAAACCATGACAGAATGTGTTTGCGGCTGTTTCTATATTGGTCTCACTAAAAGGAGGCAGAGGGACAGATTGACTGAACATAGATATGCTGTTCGGACTAGAAATTTGAATTACCAGATGGCCAAACATTATATGGAATCCCAACATGGTAGTGATGATAATCAGTGTCAGGCAGTGAAGTTATCAGCTTTGATGAACAGGGTGGGGAAAAAAATTAAACACCTCAAACAAAGAGAGGCACGCTGGATCTATACCCTTAATTTCACCAGATACCCTGGTCTTAATGAGGATTTGGACCTTTCATCCTTTCTATAGGAAATCTTTTCATTTTTGTTTTTTCACTCTGTTGATTATCTTTTGGTATGATGTGAATTATTTGTTATTGCATTACTCATATTGGGCCTCATTCACCAACCATTCTTAGGGAGCTTGTCAATATTCTGAACAGTGAACGCATTCATTATTGACAGAAGCCTGTTCATTTTCGGATGCGTTTGAGGCTGCAAACCTGGTCACTGCGTTCGATGATGAACACCCTTCTGTTCATTTTCTGATGCGTTCATTTCCCGATGTGTTCATTCTCCGATGCCTGCCCAGGGCCTGATGCGTTCATCTATGTGTGAAGTGAGCTTTTAGATTATGGGTGCTGTGGTATCGCCTGGGTTTGGGCGGTACTGATGGATGGCACAGAGAACACACAGAGGAGAAATAGTGGCAAAAAATAGCCTTAACCGGCCTTTTATTCAAAAAAATGAGAGCACTCTGGGAAGAGGTCAGGCAACTTAAATTGTTCCCTTCCAATGGGACCCATGCATTACAAACAAAATATTCTTGGTGCCGGGGGGATGTCCAGGAGACGCCAGGCAAAGGTTCCGCACCAGACTGGGCTTTACCCTCCCTGTGTCTCAACCGGACTCTGGAATATAAACACAAAAAGGTTAGGTTAAGCAGGAGACGCGCTCTTGTTGCTCTCCCAGACAGCTCTCTCAATTGAAGTGGAGGCTGTCTTTTATAGGGCCTGCTGCAGCTCCCTGGAGTGGCCACAGCTGTGAGTAATTATCGCCTGCAGCTGGTTTGCCCTGCAGGCAGAGTGCTGGTAATTGTTCAGCCTGTGGCTCCCCGGGTGCAGCTGGCCTTCTGTGGGTGCTGTCCCTGGTGCTGAAGTGGCTGTCTGGTGGCTGGTCTTCGCTGACGTTGCCACCCCCCCCAAGCGAACAGCCACCAGTGCTCACTTCGGTCCACAGCGTGTGCAGACGGGACAGGGCGTCAGCATTGCAATGGAGATTCCCCGGCCTGTGGACCACTTTAAAGGTGAAAAGCTGAAGGACCAAGAACCATCTTGTCACCTTGGCATTTGCATCCTTCTCCCAGGCCATCCACTGGAGGGGAGCATGGTCTGTCACCAAGGTGAACTGTCGCCCAAGCAGGTCGTATCGCAGCGACGTCAGGGCCCACTTGATGGCCATGGCCTCACGCTCAACTGCTGCGTACTTTTATTCGCTTAGGCGGAGTTTCCGGCTCAGGAACAATACTGGGTGCTCCTCATCACCATACATCTGCGACAACATCGCGCCCAGCCCCGTTTCCAATGCGTCCGTTTAGACCAGGAAAGGCCGGGCAAAGTCCGGGGTGCGGAGGACTGGGTCAGAGCACAGGGCAGCCTCCAGGTCCTGAAATGCCTTCTCCTGGTCAGGGCCCCACTGTAGCTTCTCTGGTCCCTCTTTCTTCGTAAGGTCGGACAGGGGTGCGGCTGTGGAGGAGAAGTGAGGGATGAAGCGCCTATAGTACCCGGCCAACTCGAGGAAGGCTCGTACCTGGGTCTTAGTAGTGGGCGGGGCCAGTTCTTCACCGCATTTGACCTTTTTCCCTGAGCCTTGAGCAGACCCTCCCCGACGGTGCCCAGGTATTGCGCCTCATTCTGCGCAATGCAGCACTTAGCTGGGTTAGCTGTGAGGCCGGCCTGCCTCAACACACCCAGAACTGCCTGGACGTGGTTCAGGTGGTCTGCCCAGGTACGGGAGTGTACCACCACGTCATCCAGGTAGGCGGCAGCATAGCGCTGGTGTGGCCGGACCACCTTGTCCATCAGCCGTTGGAAAGTCGCGGGCGCCCCATGAAGCCCGAATGGTAACACCCGGTACTGGAACTGCCCCGCTGGGCTGGTGAAGGCCGTCTTTTCCTTAGCTGACTGGGCGAGGGGAACCTGCCAATAACCTTTAGTTAAATCCAGCGTGGGAATGAACTGAGACTCACCCAGGTGCTCCAGCAGTTCATCTGCTCGGGGCGTGGGGCAGGCGTCAAACTCTGAGACGGCATTCAGGCGTCTGAAGTCATTGCAAAAATGGAGGGAGCCATCAGGTTTTGGAACCAGGACTATGGGGCTCGACCATGGGCTGCAGGCCTCCTCGATGATTCCCATCGCCTTCATCCGCTCCACCTCCTCCACAACGGCTGCCTTTTTCGCATCTGGGATTCTGTACTGGTGTCTGTTTACCACCGTGTGTGGTGGGGTCTGGATCTGGTGCTCAATCAATGAGGTAAGCCCTGGAAAAGGGGACAACACATCTCGAAATTGATCAGTCAGTTCCCTCACCTCTTGGACCTGGCGGGGGCTCAGGTCCGCACCATATTGCCCGGTGTCACGGGGTGCCAGCACGATGTCCTCTGTATTGAACATCGCCAATGGCCCTGTCGCCGTGGGACTGTCTACCCATCTTTTGAGCAGATTAATGTGGTACACCTGCTGCGGTTTCCGTCACCCAGGCTGGTCGATTCGGTAGTTTACTGGCCCCACCCATTCCCTGACCGTATAAGGTCCCTGCCAGGTGGCAAGAAACTTATTTTCTGAGGTGGGCACCAGTAGCAGGACACGGTCCCCCGGCCAAAACTCCCGGGGTTGAGCAGGCCGGTTATATACCCACTGCTGGGCATGTTAGGCCTCCGCCATGTGCTTCCGTACCACTGGCATCACACTGGCTATCCGCATGTGCATCTGGGTCACATGGTAAACCAGGCTTCTGTGGTGACGGCTGTTCTTCCCAGGCCTCCTTCGTGAGATCCAGGAGTCCCCTTGGCTTTGAATTTTATGTGGCTCTCCAGGGTCCTGCAGCTGGCCTTCTGTGGGTGCTGTCCCTGGTGCTGAAGTGGTTGTCTGGTGGCTGGTCTTCGCTGACGTTGCCTCTGTGGGGAGGGTTGCTGCAGGGCCACGCCCCGATCCACGCCACAGTATCCATGATTGTACTATCAGTGCTTTGGCTGATAGAGCATCAGCCAGTTCAAGTGTAATAACAGCCTGTAATTTCCTCTCTATTATTACACCCAGTGGCCACTTTAAGAAAGTGAATCATGAAAGCACACAAACATGGTCAGGAGGTTCAGCTGTTATTCAGACCAAACATCAGAATGGATAAGAAACTGGATCTAAGCGAGTTTGACAGCACAATGACTGTTTCCAACAAATGGGGTGGTTTGAGTGTCTCAGAGACTGTTGATCGGAATTTTCAGGCAAAACAGTCTCTGAAATTTATGGACGATTTTCAATGAATAAATAAATAAATAAAAACATTGAGAGAGCAGCCGTTATGTGGACAAAAATGCTTATTTCATGAGAAAGGTTAAAGGAGAATGGCCTGACTGGTTCAAGCAGACAGAAAGGCGACAGTAACTCAAATAACTACAAGTAACGACAGTATTACGCAGAAATGCATCTCTGACACACAACATGTGGACCCTTGAAGTGGACGGGCTACAGCAGCAGAACACACACCGGCCTCAACTCCCGTCAGCCAAGAACAGGAAACTGAGGCTACAGTGGAAAAAAGGCTCACTGAAACAGGACAGTAGAAAACTGGAAAACTGTCATTCGGTTTGATTCATATCAATTCCTGCTGTGACATGCAGATGGTCGGGACAGAATTTGGCCAAATCTACATGAATTCATGGATCCATCCTGCTTTATGTTGATGAGGAATGTTTTCTCTGCACATATTAGGCTCCTGAATACCATTAGATCATTTAAGCGCCTGAACAAGGATGAACTTAAATTCATGCCTCTCCATTGTGTTCTTTCAATTAAGTTCCAAACAATCAAAAAAAAAAAAAATTCAAAAGAAGCTGCAAATTTTCTTGTAATACCATATGCAGAAAGTGTACAGTGATTGAGAATATGAGTTATTATTGCACATAGTGGTTCAGTGTTTCAGATCAGTGGCTCCCCCCTCAGCACCTGCAGTAGGTCCCAGCTGCAGCAGTGCAGTCTCTATGCAGTCTGACTGAGGGAGGTTTTTGTACGGCTCTCTTACACTGTGTGAACGGTGTGCTACCACCCTGCTGACAGTAATAATCTCCTGCATCTTCAGCCTGGACTCCAGTGATTTTCAGTGTAAACTGAGTCCCAGATCCACTCCCACTGAAACGATCAGGAATCCCAGACTGGCGAGTTGTGGCTAAATAAATCAGAAGTTTAGGAGCCTGACCAGGTTTCTGCTGGTACCAGTGGAGGTAATCATAAGTGCCACTGAAAACACTCTGACTGACTGTACAGCTGATAGTGACAGTGTCTCCCTGCTGAACAGCCTGAGCTGCTGGAGACTGAGTCACAACTATATCTGCCATTGATCCTGGAAAATAAAAGAATGAAATGGGTGTCAATGAAGTTAAATACAGGTGAAAACATGCTATATTATGCATTATTTTATTAAGCTGTAATGACATTTTAGGAAAGGACAAGTGAAGTATACCCCAAATCAATAGTTTAATTTAGTCCATATTTCTCACCCTGTATAAGTAGTCCCAGCATCACCAGCAGTAGAAAGTCTGACATCATCATAATGCTGCCTGTGTCAGTGTCTGTGAAAGGACTGGACAGTCACTGATCAGTACTGGGGTCTTAAAGTGTGTGGAGCAGTGAGGCAGGACAGGTATGCAAAGCCCCTTCCTCTATACAAATCCTGTCACACACAGTTAGAGGAGCTCTGATGTGTGAACAGCAGTGGGTCTATAGAGAGCTGGGACATGTGCTGTGTTCACTGCAGTTTTTATTGATTACAGTAAAGAGATCTGGTGCCCTGTCCAGTTAAGATCAATCTTTCTCTTCTTTGATTTTTCTTTCCAGTTCACCCTGTGTTGAAATTTGCTCAGGTTCTCTGGTGATTCGAGGGATGTATCACTCGCATGGGAAGGGGCAGGTAACTCCACTATTTCATATTGCAAACACTTCAAATATCTTTGCTAAATTCTTATGAAAACAATTCTTCATTAATTAAAAAAAAAAAACAACCTTTACCCCACTTGTGATGGCCACTGCTATTAATGACTTACAAGATTAGCCAGTATACTTGATTATTGGGGGTTTTTTTGTGCAAAATTGAGCAACAATGTAAAGATGTGAAACTGCATCATGTGATGCATCTGGACACAGTGAAGTTCCTGAAATCCTCCAGTGTTTGGGGTCTCTCACCATCACACTCTCTCCTCCAGGTGACCTAGCTGAGGCTGATCAGACCTCAGTTTGTGTGCAGACAGCAGTGAGCTACTCCACCCTCCATTACTCTCCTCTCTAGAGCCACAGCCATCTAGAGACTCTCTCTGCTGCTTCAGTGGTGTTGTGTGTGACTCTCCTCTTCCTCTCTCCATCTGTACCTAATATACTGAGGACTCTGGCCAAAGCCCAGGCTGTGAAGCCCCTTCACCTACTTCCACTGAGAGGCACCTTGTACTCCAGTCACCTCACCTGCATTCACTGACCAGCCCCTCAGATGAGGTGAGCTTCATCTCAAAGGCCTCATCCAGGTGATCTTCCCAAGGTCCTAATCTCTCCTTTACAACATCCTTTTTGGTGTACTCTGAGGTGAGGAGATTATTGGGCCTAACCTCAGTATTGGGGAGCATATTGAGCACTGAATTAGCACAGCAAATGGGCTGTTCACCTCAACACTCACTTGGCTAATGACAAGGTATCTATAAACTGGTTCTGCATGTGATAGACCAGGTTTAGGCCGTGCAATGGCCACAGCACCAGCTCAGGCCCATTATAGTCACCTTGTACATCTGAGCGATTGTTTTAGAAATGCTCATATACCACCTGGATACTTATAACCCACCTATCAGCCACATGACTCAAAATGTGTTCAGGAACGAGGACTTCATGCCCAAAGACCATCGTTAGTAACAAACTGGATAGACCAGCATTGGCAGCGACACTTTAACTGAGCCAAACCCCACCTCCACTGGATGCCACATCACTGGAAATCTGTCTCTTTTACTGATGAATCCAGATTCTCCCAGCGTAACTCAGATGGCCGATAACAGGCGTGGTGGAGATGTGGTGAAGGTTATGATGTTTGCTGTGTGCACCAGGTCAACTGTTAGGGTGGCGGAAGTGTGATGATCTTGGAGGGCATCTCTTATCTGCTAAAAGTAGATCTGTTGGTCATCATTCGTAACCTAACTGCATGGCAGTACATTGGCAAGGTCTTAATAAATGCAGCTAATCCCTTTCCTGCTGGACCATGATGACCTTGGGTTTCTGCAGCAGGATAATGTGTGTCCTCTTGCATGAGTTACTGTGGCCCAACAGAGAGCCCACAATGTGAAGTCACTGCTATGACCTGCATGTGCTGCTGATTTTTCACCCACTCGACACCTGTGGGGCCAGTTTGGCAGAGCTGTTGGAACAAGACGCCCCCAGTCAGTGACTTTCCATCAGCTGACCTATGCGCTCCAGGAAGAATGGGTAGAAATTCCTCAAAAATAAATACCCACCATTAACCCTTATTCAGTCCTTGTGACACCATTTTAAGAGCTCTATTAAGGCCAATGGTGGTCATACTTTCTTCTGAACTTTGTCTTTAAGGATGTCTAATTTTTTTTTATGCCACAGTGAATTTGGAAATTGGTGAAATAGTTCTTTTAAAATTTTTAATTGCATTCAGGATACTTAACAACTTATTTACAGAAGCTTGTTAGAGCAATATTTTTGTAATTAAAAAAGAAGTCTTATGCATTGAGTTTCTTTTGTACGTGAGATTATGAAGGTGAAGCATTCAACTGCTCTTCTCTCAGTTTTACACCTATTCTAATCTAAACGTTCATCGTTTCCTTTGAGTTGATCGGCATTGGTCACTCAGAACTCAAGCACAGCTGAGAACTCCTAAACAACTTGGCTGATCTGCTCTCGCAACAAAGCAAACGAATTGTCGTTCCAAGATTCCCCAGCAGGGGGAGGACACACCATAGTCAGGCAGCCTCTGTCTGTGCAGCAGGGAGGTTTTTGTACAGCCAGTTCATGGGACTCAATCACTGTGGTGGACTTTTGGTGGCGGGACTAAACTGGAAATTGGAAGTAAGTGGCAACTAAACAAGATTATCAGCATTTGCTTTCAAAACATTAGAAAAAGTTCTGAAAGGTTTTTGAAACATAACATTTGGACAAAATTTTAAGCACTTTGTTTCCATCATTGGCTACCCTACAGATTCTCTTTTGTTAGAGCTGAATCGCTGTTAACGGACGGCAGACAAGAAAAATATGACAGTAAAAAGATTTGAATTAAAATATTCTGACAAGGATACAACCCGGTTTAAGGACATTTTTTCGCAATTTGATAACACTGTGTTTATAAAGAAAACCTAATAAAAGACAATAGAGGACGGCTGCATGTCTTTCGAATTGGTCTTTAGTCAGAGGTTTTTGTACGGCGAGTTAATGAGTCTGTATCACTGTGGCGCACTTTCGGTGGCGGAACGAAACTGTCAGTTGGCCGTAAGTACTTTATCTTTGAGCGACATCCCTATCAACGTTTATACTTTCTTTCTTAATTTCATAAAATTTCCCGAACTTAGATATGCATAAAATGTTCATATGCTTTTTATTTTTGAACAAACAAAACAGAATGGATATTTTTCAGAAAGAAAATTGATTTCAAATCATGTTAATGTAGACCTTGTTGACGTCAAGCAATCTATTTTATCTTACTGATTTTAGGATAAGTCAGCGACTGCATGATTTCACCTTACACTCGAGACATAGGAATGTTAGGCTAAATAAATTGTCGGTTATTGCCTGACTTTGTAACGACGGAATCGCAGCATGTTTCAGGGCTTAAAACTGTTGACACCTTTTATCAGTTCGCTGAAATTCATACATTCCTTTCTCATTCATGTGAAATAAAATTGGTTTTCTCAATAATTAAGTATTGGTCCGTAGAATTGGTATGCAATCGAACGCTATACATTTTATGATATCCATCGCCATTTGCCATATGATGTAAGCGAATATTTAAACCAGGTCTTACTTATATTGCATGAAGTATGGGCTACTGATTATTGTTATTTTAATATAAGCATCATATGAAGAAAATGCTGAATGCATTACAAACGTCTCTTCTGTTGTACCGGCCCCACATCTTAACATTTTGCTGTCGACAGCGTGTCTCAATCCTCTAGATGAAGAGGGGAATTTCCGAATAGGATTAAGTTGGTTACTAAATCAATTAGCCTACTGTTTACAAACGTTTTCATTTTTTCTTTTGTTTTTTAATGTTAAATGAGAAGGAACTCCGATGGAAGATCATTACATCTAATGTATTCAATTTTTTTAATGCAAATCAGTATTTGTAATATTTGTAATATATAATATATGCAATATATTGTATATAATAAATAATATTGTAATATTTTTGTATATATTTGGATTTTTTTTTAAGTTAAAGAGAACACAGAGATCATTATGTGCACAATTGAGATTTGGTATTCTGCCTTTGGCAATTGAAGTAGGCAGATTTAAGGACACTTCAGAGCTGCGTATATGTGAATTTTGTGATTTACATGTTGTTGAAGATGAGTTTCATTTTATTTTCTACTGTCTGTGTTATGATGAACTGAGGAATAGTCTGTTTGAATCGGTTCTAAAGAAAAATGCTGATTTATTTTGGAAACAGGAAGGGGAAATCCTTAGTTGGATGTTTGAAAATGATGTATTTGCCCTTGCAAGGTACATTGAGAAGGCCTGGTTAGTGAGACAACGTATGTTGTATCCGGTGTATTAAGTCACCAGCTATCTTGTACATCTGCATTTGTATGTATATATTTTTGTTATTGTGTCTAATAAGCCCATGTGGGCTGGGCACCCTGTGGTGTTGGACACATTAATAAACATATCAATCAATCAATCCAATCAATCAATCAATCAATGTAAACGGTTGTAAATGTTCAATTACAACACTGAAATATTTGACAGATCAAGCGAGGTTCAGCAAAATGTGATCGCAACCATGAAAAAAAAAAAAAAAAATGCTGTTTGTGCAAAGGAATTTTCTATCCTAGCATACTGTCGCATATTCAGGGATGTGAAATGCTGCTGAAATGCGGAAAATTGCGATTTCCAAACTTTATTTCCGTGCTGAAAAAGTCATTTTTGCGTTTCTGTCCGAAAAATAATTTCTTTCCAAAAAATATGTGCGCAAAATTGCTAGGATTTTAATACAAACCGGATGCAGATAACTCGATGCAGACTCCGAACTGTGATAGGGTACTGCTGTATAAACTGACTGCGCGGAGGTATAGCTGAGTTAACATGTCATCAACAAAGTTAAATTACAGTTGGAAGGATATCATCAATCATAGTCGCTTAACCGCTTAGTTCTTGTATGTCCTTTATATGAAAAACTGATCTACAAGTTTCGTGAGTGAACTGACTTTCTAAATATCTCTGTGAACATGATGGAAGTATGTATATTATGTGATCCCCTGGCCTTATTCAAGATTGGAAAATACTGTATGAGACACTGGCATTAATTTTTTTTTCCTTCCACTGCTAGTGACTGTACATACTTAAATGGTAAACACCGAGCAAGACTTGTTTTTTTTTTTTTTTTGACATTAATAAGTTGTTTGTTTGGTGTGAAAATGGACCTGATGGCTTGAAGTGCTATTCCAATAAAAAAAAAAAAACCCTGCTCACAGCCCTGCATATATGGAAAATATTTGGTCACAGAATGGTAACCTAAAAAATGTCAGTGTCCATCGTATTGTTCGATATAAAGCCATTAATGATAAAGAGTCTCTTTAGCCCCTGTAAATTACTAACATTGGACTTTCTAAATATGACTGTATCATTTTCATGTCTAACTGTAAGAACAGAATGCTTGACGCATGGGGGCGTGTCCACTGTCTGACGTCACGTCTCTGCTGTGTCTCCCAGGTGACACAGTTCCCGCCCTCACAGTCCTGCCCCCCTCCAGTGAGGAGCTGAAGCAGGGAAAGGCCACACTGGTGTGTCTGGCCAACAAGGGCTTCCCCTCAGACTGGACTCTGCGCTGGAAAGTGGACGGTACCAGTAGGAGCTCGGGCGTGGCCGGGAGCGTGGGGGTCCTGGGGAAGGACGGCTTGTACAGCTGGAGCAGCTCCCTGACTCTCAGTGCGGGCGACTGGATGAAGGCGGGGTCACTGACCTGTGAGGCCACAAAGGGCTCCCTGTCTGCCCCCCCTCAGATACTGAGGAGAGACCACTGTACTGAGTAGCTCACACACTCTGATCACACTGTTTTTACCCTGTTCTGCTCCTTACTGCTGTCACACTGAGCTGAGCCTGTGTGTGAATCCTTCCTCCAGCCTGAGCTTTCAGTGCTAATATCTTACATGTGCTCTGCTTGTGCTCTTCAACACATATGCACATGTGTTTGTGTGTGACACACACACCAATTCTTATCTGTGTCCTGTGTGTGAAAAACAGCCTCTGGTGCTTCCTGGAATAGCTGTTAGAACAATATGATCAATAAAATCACAATGACTTAATAAAGAAAATCCTGAAAATTCAAGAGTTTAAAAAGTTGTCCTGTCTCTCCTAATATTTAAACAGCCTTTGGTGGTTTAATGTAAACAGATTTCCTCTCCAGATCTGCACAATGCAGTGGCCCTTTACAGAGGAGAAATCACAATAATCATTTTATGCCAGAAAAAATGAACCTGAAAATTCAAATATTTTTCAAAAGTTACAATGGAACTATTTTTTTCAGTAAAGAACATAGAACATCTTCATTTCTGCAATTATATTTTTATAACTTGAGGAGAAACAGAAATAGTAAAGGTTCTAGTCATTGGTTGTAAACAGATATTTTTGCAGTAAAAGATCTGGGATCAGTAAAGGTTGAGAAAGAGTGATGAGAAATCAGGGATCATAAATCTGAAGATTTATGATTCTAGTAACTGATCTGGGATCAGTACAGGAGGGGTCTGAAATGAGGAGCAGTGATGTTTTTCAACTGATCTGGGATCAGTACAGGAGGGGTCTGAAGAGAGCAGCAGTGATGTGTGCAGTAACTGATCTGGGATCAGTAAAGGAGGGGTCTGAAGAGAGGAGCAGTGATGTGTGCAGTAACTGATTTGGGATCAGTAAAGGAGGGGTCTGAAGAGAGGAGCAGTGATGTGTGCAGTAACTGATCTGGGATCAGTAAAGGAGGGGTCTGAAGAGAGCAGCAGTGATGTGTGCAGTAACTGATCTGGGATCAGTAAAGGAGGGGTCTGAAGAGAGGAGCAGTGATGTGTGCACTGTGCTCAGATCAGTTCAGTACAGCAGGATGTGAGCTCAGCTCACACTAACCCCCTGGGGTCGGCCCAGACACCTGGCCACAGTGCTGCTCTATTCTGAGATTGAGTCAGTCCCACTGAGGGACAGCAGAACCAGCCTGTCCCGCCCTGCAGATGCAAATCTGAGTTTCAGCCCCACAGCTCACAGTTTCTCAGCCCAAAATACCCCAGCACTGAGACAGCTGTTTGAACATGAGGTGGGGGGTTTATTTCTGTAGTGGGTGAGAGAGGGAGGGGTGAACCTCAAAGAAACATTTTTTCTTGAAAATTCCCATGTAAGATTTTCAGCAAAAAGTCAAATTTGTCAAGACCATTCAGTCCAGTGCAGCTGACAAACTGACTGGATCCCCACATATTAACTGAACTAAAGCATCCTTCTGAAAATTTATGAGTAATCCCACTCATTCCTCTTCTGGGAGATACACACATCCTCTGCACTATATGATGCTGTGATGTTGTGGTACAGAGGTGTGTGTGTGTGTGTGTGTGTGTGTGTGTGTGTGTGTGTGTGTGTGTGTTCAGCAGCAGCTCTGCTTTGGGTTCTGTATCTGACACAGAGCAGCTCCTCTTCAGCACAGAGAGGTGTGTATTCAGGACTGTGGCTCATCATCGCCCCCTACAGTCCTGCTGGTAATATTGGTGTCAGAGATCAGTGGCTCCCCCCTCAGCACCTGCAGTAGGTCTCAGCTGCAGCAGTGCAGTCTCTGTGCAGTCTGACTGAGGGAGGTTTTTGTACAGCTCTCTAACACTGTGTGAACGGATAGCTGCCACTGATGTAATGTACACTCTGACAGTAATAATCTCCTGCATCTTCAGCCTGGACTCCAGTGATTTTCAGTGTAAACTGAGTCCCAGATCCACTCCCACTGAAACGATCAGGAATCCCAGACTGGCGACTTGTGGCAGCATAAATCAGGAGTTTAGGAGCCTGACCAGGTTTCTGCTGGTACCAGTTGAAGTAGTGGTAGGAGCTATAAACATAAACACTCTGACTGGTTGTACAGCTGATAGTGACAGTGTCTCCCTGCTGAACAGCCTGAGCTGCTGGAGACTGAGTCACAACTATATCTGCCATTGATTCTGTAATAAAAAAAAAAAAATTTAAATGAATGTCAAAAAGATATGAATGTAATAAAACATAATTTCAGGTAATTATTTTGTAATTCTGAAAAAAAAAAAAACAATATTGGAAAAGCATTCTCAAATATTTAATGATGGAAAGAAACAGCAAAAAAGATGTAAAACAGGACCAAAATTGTAAGTTCAAATTTCTTTCACCCTGTACAAGGAGCCCCAGCATCACCAGCAGTAGAAAGTCTGACATCATCATAATGCTGCCTGTGTCAGTGTCTGTGAAAGGACTGGACAGTCACTGATCAGTACTGTGGGTCTTAAAGTGTGCGGAGCAGTGAGGCAGGACAGGTATGCAAAGCCCCTTCCTCTATACAAATCCTGTCACACACAGTTAGAGGAGCTCTGATGTGTGAACAGCAGTGGGTCTATAGAGGGCTGGGACATGAGCTCTGTTCACTGCTGTTTTTACTGATTATACTACAGGGACTGGATGTGTTCTGCCCTTAAACAGGGGAGATAGTAATGAGAGAGGAATGAGAACAACCACATGTGGCTCTTGCGCTCACTTATCTGTAATGAGTTATTTTTAAATAATTCAAACAAACTTGCATTTTTCCAAGTGTGAACACATTTGAAAATATTATCAGGGACATACCGTTATGCATGCAGCTTTTCAGCTTGCTCTGCTTTATATAACCTATCGCATGCCTATCGAATTATGGCATTATTGTGTTCTTAAGCTAGTAACATTTCTACTGCCATATTGACTCTTTAGATGACAAAATAAACACTTTTTTCTCACAATAGGAACACAAACGTGACAAAGAGTAGAATTGGTGAGGATAAGAAAATATACAAATAAGACAGTGCAGTTAAATGGTTTCCACGAGCTATGTTACAAACCGCTTGAATTGGCAATAAACTCTTTGAATATTATACGTTTATTAGACATAACTTTCTGTCAGATATGGCAACGCAGCTAAAGATTTCCATGTACTGGCTTACACATTGAATTAGTAAGAAACTCATAATATTATACAAGTATACAACAAAACTTTTCTGTTAGCTGTAGCAGCATAGCTGCACAGTGTCCATGTGCTAACTTACAAATCACTTGAATTAGCAAGGAAATCCTTCGATATTATTCATGTATAAAACATAACTTTTCTTAAAAAAATAGTTCACAGTAACACAGAGAAAATTGCCTTAAACAGGGGAGATGGAAATAGGAGAGGAATGAGGGCACCACATACGGCTCTTGCACTCACTAATCTGTATTGAGTCAGAAAGTAGAGCCCAACTCTCCCTACCAAAACCCTGAGGCATCACCAGTACAGTGCCTGACAAAAGTCTTGTCGCATAAGGACATAGTAACTAAAAATAGCATCTAACTTTATTTCTAACCAATCAATTGTTACAATAAATGGTCCATTTTAATGTCAAGGGCTTTCACATTAATAATTTGGTGCAAAATGAAACCGTCAAAAAGTGTTCTGATGTTCACAGCTTGGCTAAGCCCATAACATCTGTTTTTGCTGGGACAAAAGTCTTGTCGTCTCTTCAGATGATGCAACAAATCACAGATTAGAGTTTAACCTATGACAAATACTGTAATTAACACATTCCCAGATGTGTATAGAAATAACCCCAGCACACCAGACTTTCATATGAGGTGCAACTAGACCTCTGACAACATACCAATGATTCAACCACAGACCAAAGTGCTGATCATCAAGAGCCTGAAGACTGAGTCTGCTGCTGAGGTGGCAGACATCTTTAATGTATCCAAATGTCAAGTGGAGGGGATGAGAAAAAGATTTGAAGTAACTGGTGACGTTCATGGCAAGCGCAGGTCAGACAGACAACTGACAGTATGACAACTGTTTGAAAGGACCGTTTGTTGCTTCAACTGTACAAGGCTAGCCCTTCTTCAACTACAGCGAAGCTACATGAGGAAATGTCACCAGAAATTCCGGTATCTACGAGAAGAGTTTGTCAAATTCTCTCTCAAAGTGGTTTTCATAGCCAAATTAGTACACAGAAGCCAGCATTAAACAGAAAACAAAAAACCTGCATTGCATTTGCCAAGGCCCACAGCTCGCAGAAAGGATTGATACTGGAAAAGTGGCTGAAAGTTTATTTTTCTGGTGAATCATCCATTGAACTGCATCCCAGTCGCCGTACAAGACCTGTTGGAACCCTCATGGACCCAAGATTCTCCCTGAAAACAATCATGTTTGGTGGAGGAGAAATCATGGTTTGTTGTTACATCCAGTATGGGGGTGTGAGAAAGATCTGCAGAGTGGATGGCAACATCAACAGCCTGAAATATCAAGAAGTTCTTGCTGCCCTACTTATACTGCTGCTCCTTCTCATTCTTCTGTCTCCATGTCACAGTTCCTGAAAGCGAAGAAGGTGAAGGTACTCTAGGATTGGCCAACCCAGTCACCTGACATGAACATTATTGAGCATTGCAGGGGTAAGATGAAGGAGGAGGCTTGGAGGATGAAACCATAGAATCTTGATGAACTCTGGGAGTCCTGCAAGACCGCTTTCTATGCCATTCCAGATGATTTCATCATCAAGTTATTTCAGTCATTGCCAAGACGTATGGATGCAGTCCTCCAAGCTCATGGGAGTCATACGCAATATTAATTCTTTTTTCCAAGGCACCATGACTTTATGTTCTGATATTATAGTGGCATATTTGTGTATTCAAAATAAAGTATGTATAATTTCCACATTTTTTTTCAATGCAACAAGACTTTTGTCCAAGCAAAATCTGACCTTTCTGTACTAATTAAATAATAAAACTCAATGAATGACACAAAACTCTATTTTGATATATTTCGCATAATCTAGAGGGCTTTGCCTTTCATATAAGCCATTTTTTGATTCCAATTGATCAACTAAAAGTCAGGTTATTATTTGTTGTTCCTACAACTTGGATAAGTGACAAGACTTATGTCAGGCACTGTAGGTCACTGAACAATCAATCCACTCATGCAAGGATCTACATTATGTATCTGTGTTCCTCTCTTTATCTCACAGACGACCTGCCTTAAAATTTACCAACACTGGCACACATTAACAACTCATATTAAAAAATATATGTTAGGAACTGCCATAACTGCAACAGGGAAAAATGAAATTAACTTTTCATCTTTGAGCTGGATATGAATCTCTTTTTCCTGCCACATAATACCCATTACAGATGCCCTGCCCTGCAGCGCTCACTCTTCTCTTTCTCTCTTGTGACCTGTGCTGACGCTCTCTCTGCTGCTTCAGTGGTGTTTCATGTGGCTCTTCTCTTCCTCTCTCCATCTGTACCTCATATACTGAGGACTCTGGCCAAAGCCCAGGCTGTGAAGACCCTTCACCTACTTCCACTGAGAGGCACCTTGTGCTCCAGCCACCTCACCTGCATTCACTGACCAGCCCCTCAGATGAGGTGAGCTTCCTCTCAAAGGCCTCATCCAGGTGATCTTCCCAAGGGCCTAATCTCTCCTTTACAACATCCTGGGGCATGTTTCCTAAAAGCGTAGTTGCTAACTAAGTTAGCAACTTACGTAGTTCGTTCATTCATAGTCAATGAGCCCAACTATGTAAGTTAGCATCTGTGATTTTGGGAAACGCACCCCTGTTTGGTGGACTCTGAGGTGAGGACAATATCGGGCCTCAAGATGAAGGCCACAGTGAGCTGGGAGAACTTCAGCTGTTTCCCCAGATCCACCATCAGCTGCCAGTTCCATGCAGAGGCCAGGATCCCTGCAGATCTTTTCTCAGGGAGGGGTGTCAGCTGCTCCCCAGCTTTAATGAGACTGACAGCCTGCACAGAAGACAGGGCTCCACTCAAACCCGGCATTGGTGGCTTTTCCGATGGCTTCCAGGACCTGATCACAATGTCACCTGTACCTTACTTCTCCTTGAGCCTTGGAGCAGCTGATTGGGATGAGCTCCAGAATTCGTTGCTCAGAGCTTGATCTACAAGATGGTGTCTCAGCCTTGCCCCATGTGTGGAGGTGAGAAAGACTGGGTAGCACATTGAACACTGTAGTAGCACAGCAAATGGGCTGTGTACCCTCAACAATCACTTTGCAAATGATACGGTACTGAGAAACTGGCTCTACATGAGACAGACCAAGTTTGAGTTCTCCAAAAGTTATAGCACCAGCTCAGGTGCACTATATCATCCCTGTGCCTCTGTGCAATGGTAACCAAACTGCTTCCAAACAGCCAGAGAGACACGGGATGCCCATAACCCACCTATCAACCACATGACACAAGACGTATTCAAGAGCAAGGACTCCATGCCTGTTAGTTAATTGATAAAAAACCAAGAACTTTATCTAGATGAAGAAGCAGACTCCAATGTTCGTAGCAAAAGCAGGAAAAAGTTACTTATACAGCCGGTCGTGGAAACAACAGCATGAGGCAGAGTTCAAAATTCATTAATTTTGTAAGAAAATGTATACATGTGAAAGTACATACATTTGCATATGACTTGTTTAATGTTATGAGAAGTTGTTGCTGATTGGCCCTGGGGTTTACACAGTGATAAAAAGGGATACTCTACAATTGGACCACACCTAAACCTTTCAACTTAATTGGTTCAATAGACTCCCAACCCTCGGAAGTGAGCTCCATATGTGGGCGGACGGAACCTCCAACTAAGAGGTGCTAGTGCGTATCGTGTCCTGTCAGAACTGAAGACAAACGGAGATCCCAGCTGGAAATAAAGCTGCTTTGCAGCGATATTGGGGCCAGGCAAATTTAGGCAATTCTGAGCAACAAGAGGCAAAAAATGGAGGATAACAAGAAAGGTGGGATTACATCATACATTTTGCATTGGTTGACATTTGAACTAATAATCTCTGACACTAAATAGCCTAGTATCCTTAATCTCACTGAGCTAATTAGCAAGTAACTTTTAAGAGTTACATGCATTTCAAACTTCTTCTGGCGCGTTTTAGGACTAAGATAAGAAATAAAGCAGCAACGATTTGTCAATCAATCAGATATTAAAATACATAATAGTTAATACACAACTATTTTCATAATGGATTGATTATTTCAGGCATGAATATTCTCAGTAACAAGAACATCAACATTACAATGTCCATTCTGCCGTAGTGGGGGCTTTAAATCACAACCTCCGACACCAAGAACCAACTCCTAACTCACTGAGCTAATTGGCTGGAAGTGAGAACAGGAGTGAGCCTTCATTAATCGACTCAGGGAGTCACCAGCCAGGCAGCAGTTGTCAAGGAAGATTTCAAAAATTGTCAAAATGTCAAAATTTCTGTAATCAAGACAAAAATCTGATAATACATAAATTGCAGTTTGACAGCATAGAAATGTTGGTGATTTGTTTTTAGCAATAAGTGTTTTGCTTCATTAGAAAAAAAATCTAATGTTTAAAAATGCCATTCTTACATTGACTCCAATTGTTCCATGAGAGCGGAATTCAAAATGGTTTAAAAAATTCAGTTTTTGAGAAAAAATTCTGATATTTGGCAAACTTCATCGACCATGACTCTAAAATATTATCAGTTTTTTTCAGGAAGATGGAAAATGTATTTATCAAGAATTGGCTGGTATATGTTTACAGTACTGTTTACAGTCAAACGTTTTCATGCACTGAAGGCTCAATATTTCAAATATCGAAACGTCGGATGGTATTTTTGTTGAGGACGATCTGAAGATTCAGTACAGCAAATTTGGTCACAATTGAGCGAAAATTGTGGGGCAAGAAAAGTTTTAAAAGTTTTAGTTTTTGAAAAAAACAGTGATAGACTTCATAATTTGTACTAAGTTTAACTGGACAAAAGTTTCTTAAGTATTGGGGCTACATTTTGGTGAAAGTTGCAAAACTGCAGCACATATGGTTGATTTGTTGTGAATTTTCAAAATATTAAACTTTATAAGCTTGCTGTAGCGCCACCATCAGGACTATTGGCCTGTTTTTGCAGCTGAGGCAATCGGGCATGGGACTAGACCTTTGTGCTAAGTTTGGCGATTTTTCATTATGGGACGTAGGAATTCCTAGGAAGAAGAAGAAGAAGAAGAAGAAGAATACTGGCGAAAACAATAGGTTCCCAGCAGCTTTTGCTGCCTGGCCCCTAATTAGCAAATAGGTGATATACCCTGTCGGACCAGACGGGCTCTCATTATCTCCTAACACACATTCAATACCTATTGATCAAACCGTCTGGCTCAACTCATATTGCCAATACCCAAAAATCTTGTCTCCCAACAATGCCCAAAGACCGCATTAACGATCCTGATGGCCCTGCATTGGCAATTACACTGTAACTGAGCTAGAACCTTCCTCCACTAGATACCACATCACTGGAAATCTGTCTTTTCTACTAATGAATCCTGATTCTCCCAAAATCGGCCGTCAACAAGTGAGGCGTAGACGTAGTAAACTTTAAGCTGGATGTCATGTGCTCCAGGTCAACTGCGAGGGTGGAAGAAGTGTGATGATCTTGGGGGCAATCTCCTCTATGTAAATGCAGATTTGGGAGTCGTAGCTGGTGACCTGACTGTACAATAGTACATTGATAAGGTCCTGACAAACACTGCTAATACCTTTCCTGCAGAACCATGATGGCTTTGGGATTCTGCAGCAAGTTATCGCTCGTCCTCTTGTTGGACATTTAACTATAGCCCACCAGAGGGACCAGAATGTGGATGTTCTGTCATGGCCTGCATGTTCTCCCCACCTCTCTCACCCACTCAACTCCTGTGGGACCAGTTGGGCAGAGCTGTTGGTGCGAGACGTCCAAAATGGGTGACTCTCCATCAGCTGACCAATCTGCTCTGGGAGGAAAGGTCAAACATTCCCAATAACACATACCCACCCTTTGCTCTCATTCAGCCCATGTGTCGCCATTGTCAGAGCAGTATAACCACAAATGGTGGTCACACTGATGGCTGAACTTAATCTTTATGGGTGACGGTGGTGCATATAGACAATGGAATTTTTATCTATTTATTTGAAGTCTTTAATTGTGTTGTTTAATTGAGGTAACAATATTTTGTTATTAAGAAATGAATTCATCTGTGTTGCATTTATTTCATACATGAGTGTGTGATGATGAGGCACGAAACAGCTCATCTCGCACCTGTACACCTCTGCTCCTAATAATAACGTTTATCATTTCTTCTGAATATATCGACATTGGTCTAACTGAAAGTGGATTACTGTTGCTTTAACACGATAACCGCCATAGCTCATCAGCTGGCTTTCGAAGCATCTTAGGTTCTTAGTTGTCATTCGATGATTTCCCTGGTCTGACGCAACACAGTCAAGCAGCCTTCCCCTGTGAAACAGGCTGGTTTCTGTACAGCCAGTAAATCTGACTCAATCGCAGTGGCGAACGTTCGGTGGGGGGAACCAAACTGGAAATTGGAACTAAGTGGCCATTAAACAAGGTTTTCGACATTTTCTCCAAAATATGCGAAAAAATCATTTTGTAAATACAAAAGTTTGGGCGAATTGATGGCTTAGGGGAGAGCTGGTACAAAAGTAACATTTTTCACATAAACGACATTTTAAAAGATAACATTACAGACCGAAAAAAAAAAAAAATTCGGAGCGATTAACTACTTTTGTGCGTGCTCTGTCAATATCAGGTACTAAATCATCCCAATATATATTGACTTCGTAGTTTGTCATTCCAATGGAAAGTTAAAGATTGGGTACTTTTTTCCCCTCCAGTGGGATGAAAGTAAATTCAGACAACAAAAGTAACCTGATCAAATTAACTGGAATCTTTTGAATTACTGTCATTTTTCATTTGAAAAATCAAACAATGTCTTTTGCTAACATGCAATTTTAAATATACAATGCACTTTTTTATTCAACTCAATCATAAAAATGACATTAAAACAGAAGCAAAAACAATCACACATTTGTTTTAAACATTTTCATCACAGTTGTGACAGATATAATGAGCTGCATCCTCAAATGCATGCCTCATGTGACCACAGCAGACAAAAGATGCACTGCACCCACTACCCCCAGGCAAAGATGAGGCCAAATGTCTCCCCAAAAAAAGACATTCCTCTTCATTGCCCTGAGAAACTAAGGAGGGTTGCAGTGTATCCGCTTAACGCCTTCCTTGGGCGTTTTGAAGAGTAATGTTTCTTCTGGCCCCTCTGCAGACCAGAGCCCTCCAAGGCAGCTTTTTACTGGGGTGTTGGTCAGAAGTATTGCTGTTGACCTGCAACATTCAATGAGATGATAGTCAGAATCAGCTTGTTTTTATACAAGCAAGAAAAACAAGACAAGTTCAAAACGACACTCTGCTCACCTCTTTCTGCCTCTTCTTTTATTTTCTTTTCCTCGAGCCAGCCTTTTTAAATATGGGCGAACCTTTTCTGGGCTGAACCTCTGTATTGGCGTGCCACTAGATGTTCCTGGAACCACAAGCATACCTGGATAGATAATATTTCAAAAAAAAAAATAAATGCTTGGCAAGGCTCAACATGCACATTTAAAAGACACACACAGACACAAACTCTCACCATCTAGAGGAATGGCAGACTCATGGGGATGCAGCTCAAATGGGCTCTGGCTAGGTTGCTGGTGTCTTACGGGAGCAGGCGCTGGTGATGGAGCTGGCGCTGGTGATGAAGAGGGTGTCCATGATGGAGCTGGTGATGGTGATGAAGAGGGTGCTGGTGATGGAGCGTGACACTGGTGATGAAGAGGTTGGTGACCCGCTATACATTGGTGATGAAGAGGGCATCTGGTGATGGAGCTGGCACTGGCACTGGGGATGGAGCTGGTGCAGGTGCAGGTGCAGGATTTGTCGGTCACAAAAGCTGGAGCAAAGTCTGTCTCACTGAAAATATCTGTATTCAAGGGCCAGATACCGATACACACGAACCCAGATGAAATGCTGCTTGCTGTCGCAGCTTGAGGCAGAGCTTTAGCCACAAGACTTGGGATGTTGTAGATGGTCAAAGTTCTTCCGGGTTCATTCACATCCAATTGTCTGCTGCACTGTTAATGTAGTGCTTCAGAGGACCAAAAACGCACCGGTCTCCGGCTGAAGACGGATGGGAGCAGTGGGGCCAATGGAAAAGAAAGGATGGACAATGCCATGTGACTTGGCAAAAGTCAATAGCTACCACGGAGAGGTGTGATGGATGATTGTCTAAGAGTAGCAGCAACTTTAGACAATCATCCACGCACCTGTCTTGCAAAATGCTGTAAAAATGCCAAGAAATCGGCCTCCTGCATCCACCCCTGATCCATTGGCAGAACCAGTGCAGCCAAGGGGCCATCCCAGATGAAGTGGTGCTGGAACTTCTTCCTTGGGAAGATAAAGAACCCTGGAACAAAGTTGCCTTGTGCGTAGGCATCAAAGGTAACAGTCACCAATGTCCCTCTTTCCCCAGAGGTCCAGCACCGACCTGGCGCTGCCCCTTGGGGCAATGATTTTGTCTGGCACTTGAACCGTTGTGGTACCTGAAATAATAAATGAAATGAATTATTGCTGTTGCAAATCACTGTTGCTTTTTAATTTATCTAAATATAAATTTTTTACCTGTTTCATCCATGTTCTAGATGTCCTTTGCTTCAAAATTATAGCCATGAGGACAGTCTTTAGGTTTTTAAAAAACGCTGTCACGTTGGTCCTGTTGAAGCTGGTGGAATGGGACATGCTGGTGGCTTGAGGTGAGACGGATGGAGAGGGTTTTGTTGCCTTTAGGAAGGAGGTGAGCCAGTCCTTCCCTGCCATCTGGTTTTTCTCCCATGAACATGGAGTTTTGAGGCCAATATTTTTGGCCAGCTCATATGCAAACTTTCAGCACCTAAAACAGCATGAAAAAAGAGGTTAATTCCCAGATAGCAAGCACCTCAGAGCTGGGGCAGATCCGGAGCTGAGGTGCTTGCTATCTTAGGCAAATGGCGATAGTGGTGTAGCTCTGTCTGCAGTGTTACTCCAACCTCTTTAGGACTCAGGCCAAAATATATATCACCTGCTCTCTTTATATATGCCTGCAGTCTCTTCTCCTGTTCTTCTGTGAAGACTTTGTTGTGAGCCCTGTACCCTGGGGCTCTGGCCTGCTGCCCTCCTGCCTCTGCCCTCCTCTTGCAGTACCTGAACAGGGTGACATGACAAACGCCATGCACCTCTGCTGCCCTCCTTATACTCTTGCCTCTCTTTGCCATCAAGAAAGGCCCTTCCGTAAACCTGCTGGTCAACCTTTCCTCTCTGGGTAGTTCTGACCCGAAGTCTTGGCATTTTCTGTCGGTAAAATATAACACACACATTTTTTAAATGAGCTTTAAAACAGAAAATTCGCACGCATTAGCAGAGAGGGATGAACGTTGAAACTATTTCCGCCCATGACAGTGACTCCAAACATTAGAACCAGGATTGTCATTCTTTAAAGTGGAAAAAGTCTGACATTTCAAACTTCAGGATATGTTACAAAAAGAAATGACCTATCACTTCATCATAAATATGACACATGGAATTTAAAGACAATCTTTAAGTCAAAAAAGTTTACCATTTGTCTGAATTTACTTTCACCACTGTGGAAAATGGTCTTCCCGGTCTCGTTCAACTTCCGTTCGAAACCTCAAATTTTTTCGAAGTCTGGATATATTGGGATGCATTTAGCTGACCTAATATGACGATCGAAGTGGATGGCTGTGAGTAAATCGCCATATTTTTTTTCCGTCCCACGTTATCTTTTAAAATGGCGTCTCCCCTAAAAATACTCTCCAGATTGTATATTATTTCACTTGAATCGTTGATTAAGACAGTAGACAAGATAAACAAGATATCATCAATAAAAAAAATAAATGGAAAAAAAAAAAAACTTCGGAATAGAAAGATTTTGATGGGGACACAAACCAGCTGAAGAACATGAAAAGATGCCTTTGCAAGTTTGGCAAGCTGCGTGAAGTGAAAACCAACAGAGGGAAACACAGGACGGCTGTGTGTCTTCAGCATTGGTTTTTAGTTAGAGGTTTTTGTACAGTGGGTTAATGATTCTGTATTACTGTGGCTCACGTTCGGTGGCGGAACGAAACTGTCAGTTGGGCGTAAGTAATATTTCATTATGTTACATCCGACTAATTTGATTTTTTTGTTAAATTTCATCCAGTTTCCAAAACTTATATGTTATGTATGAAAATGTGAAGATGCTTTTGATTCATGAACAAACCAAACACTCGGGGTGTTTCTACAATTGGAAAGAGAGCTCAAATCGTGTAGCCCAAATGTAACCCGCGTTGACTTCAAGTAGGAATTTCTTATTTAGTTTGGGATGAGTAGTCGGCTGCAACATTTTATCTCCCCCTCAACGCCTACGAACGTTAAATAAATTGCATTTGTTGGGGGTCGACTGGATCATTGTCTGTTTGAAGACCAGACTGTATCCAATATTCCTTTCTCCAGGGGCGTTGTTCGGACTTGAAAACATTGGGGGCTTCAGCCCACTTGACCCAACCATTTTTTGGAGTCCAGGGGTTTCTCCCGGGAAAATTTTGAAAATCTTGCTGTTAAAGACACAATTTTAACGTAGCTGGACAAGGATAGAGAGCACTCCTATACATCACTAGCTTAGCTAGACTAGCTTCCATCCTGACTATAGGTCGTTCAGTACTTTTGTGTTAGACGTGAACTCTTCAGGAAAGCGCCGTGCATTAACTCAATCACTGCTTCTAATTTGGCTCATAAACGGCTCGATGTTGAACAGTGAACACAAGCGAATAATAAATAACGGCAATTCAGGGGTGGGCTCAATTTTACAAGACTCAGAACCATGAACTCTGCAATGTAAGCAACAGTGCCCATACTGCCGTAAGATAAGTGAACTTTATATCCGCCGATGGGATTAGTGTGAATGAGTGCTCTTCTCAGGCTGCTCTTCACTGAAAATGTTGAGGCAGCTAAGCCATGACTTTGTTTAGTTGAAAAGTTATTTTTACATTGGACGATGAGTCGACACTGTGTGATCAGACGCAGGCTAATACCCTTCTTTGTCACTTCATGACCTTCGCTGTGCTTTAATTGACTTTCTTGGTTCAATATAATGAGGCATTATGTTCAGATCACTAATGTAGGCAATTTCAAGTGGACAACCTCACTTCTGAGCAGGGGCGGTTCCAGGATTTTTAAAGCGGGGTGCCACAGGGGGGATTAATAATCAGTCTCGGGGGGCATTTTTATCAGAACACACCATTGAAAATCTGCTCAGAAATATAGGAAATAAATGATAAGGATAGAACATAATGTAATTATGCTGAATTAAACACATTATTTTCATTCTTAATTTTGCTTGTTTTTATTTACAATAAATTGTATCCAAATACAATACACATTTTCTATAAGCTAAGTGTGCCACTTGTTTCAAAAACATTTCCAGTGTACCAGTGCATTTCCATGGTATCAGAATTTTGGCATTTTATTACATACAAATATCCATGGTGCATATTTTATAAAAAAAAATTAAACAGATGTTTCACACTGCAGTGTGAGTGTGTCTATAAATGCAGTAGTGTCAATATCCCAGTCCATTTTCGTCAGATTCCCTTTGCCAGCCCAAGCAATTTGGAAGGGAGAAAAATAAATGTAATGGTAACGTCATACACTGTAGTACATCTTAAAATCTCAATGTCGTTCATCTGATCGCTGCATTCTCAACATTCTCAGACTCCTAAAACTTCAGTTTGTTCAACCACATTATCTTGAGAGAAATTGATTGTGATTTCAGTCTTTAATCAAAAATGAAAGACTACAAGATAATTGAAAAGTTTAAATTTAGGGAAATCCGTAGACACCAAGCATGTTAATATGGGAATATGGCTTACTGGGAAAGTTTCTTTATATTGCCTAAAAGTTGCGGTCGCTTTTGGTTAAGTACTGTACCTGCCACAGTTGAATTGATCTAAGTATAATAGCGACCAGGTTAATTTGCGACTAACGTTTGACTTTAAAGTGACACTTTTTCAGTATTTCAAAATATAGAACTGAGTTTATACATACCACCCAGAGATGCGGTGATTATGGACCTCTTAAATTCTATGCATACCATGCATTCAAATGCCAAAACGCAGCGTTTCTGTTGTGTCCCGCCGTGTAATGGGGATGTTAGATTGCACGCTGATCTTATTGTTCATCGTTTTCCGAAAGATTATCTTCGCAGAACGAAATTGTTGAATCAGATAAGGAGAGATGAAGGGCCGTAACTGCAGAGGTTGTTATGATTCTGCCTCATGTGTGTTGTCTTTGTGCTTATTTGTGCTTGTGCCTTACTTTCGTTTTATTTTTCAGCTTTCATTGCCGCCATCTGATGTTGGATTCTCTCTTTGCCCAAACTCCAGTGATGTCGCGTGACAGCCTTCAGCATGCCTGCGTCTCGTTCCAATCACGTTTCCTCTTTTGGTTTCGGCTGTGGTATTTCATTCATTGTTTCCACCTGTGCTTAATTCTGGGTCTCGATAAACTGAGTGAATGCGTTATCTGATAGGATAATTACTAACCCGCACTAACCAGCACTTATTTGAGGGTGACTGTAAATATTTTGTCACGTAGTATTAACCTTTATTAACTCATTAGCGAGTGCGAGTGTTTCTAGCTTTAGTAATTCCTGCCTAAGCCTTCCCTGACTAATTACGTTTAAAGCTGTGCTTTCCTTTGCTTTTCTCGTCGTGCTTTTTACTTGTCACGTTTAGATTGAGGTAATCTAAACTGTTTGGCTTGATTGATTGTCCCAGCGTCTTGTCTCGAGTCATTATTGTTAACCCGGTTCTCGTGTAATTGTTTATTAATCCCATGTGTTTCTGTTCCATTCGAGAGTGTCCCCGCCGAGTCCCCGCCTCCTTCCGTGTCTATATTGTGGCAAAGTGGGAAGAGACATCAGAAGGAACTTTGTTAGACTCTGCATGGTGAAATCTCAGCTCCTTGTGCCTTCCGAGTTTTTCCTGTGTATGATTCCCGAGTCTTGTATTTTGCTGCGCCCACGTCTTGTCTGCCCCTTGTTTAAGTCTCCCAGTGTGTCCGTCAGTCTAGTTAGGTCCAGTTTTTGTTTATCTAGTTTATCCACTCTCGGAGTGAGTATTTCTGTTTCCCCCTGCCCTGGGCAGTGTACCTTAGTTTTCTCAATCGTTCAGTGCATGTGCATGGTGTTTTTTTTTTCTGGCCTGTGTGCCTATTTTCTCCTAGTGTTTTGTGTTTCAATAAACAACACTTCAGTTCCTGCATCTGGTGTTCCCCTGCTTACTTAACAGGTTTTCTGCACGTTTCCAGTGGTTTTATTTATCAAGGCATTAGCAGTGGCTTGATCGGGTCAAGACTGAGAGTATATTCTGTTTATCACATAACTGAATTGCGCAATTTATTGTAAAACAAATGTAATTTCTGTAAGCGCCTGCTAAGTAATTCCCAATATATGCTACCACAGACCTGACGGCATCACTCAGCTAACTTGCATAGCCGTCAAGCCATTACTTTCGCGTTTGAACAAGTAATAGTTTGTATTGATCACTTCCACATCATTAGTTGGACCATGGCAGAAGTGCTAACGATAGAAGCTGGGGATTACATCACTAAGCACACATAATCACGCTGTATGACAGAGGCTAACTAGAAGCCAGTCCAGCATGTCACAAGCTACCTAGCTTGCCATGTGATTTCCACAAACTTGAGCTAGTTGAAGCATTATCTAAGGTTGGGGGGGAGTCGGGAGACGATAACTCCTCTGCTGCTTCTGGCTCCCTTGCCTTGTCCTTTCTCCCAAAGAACCGCCTGATGTCCATGTTGTCAGTGATAAATATTAATTTGATTGAAATCACTAGAAAGTAATACAACCCTCACTTCCAGCATGCAACTACTGAGCTGCCAACAAATGTAACATTGAGCGGTTACATTTGTAAGACCGCACGATGTTCAACTTAGAAATTGTAGCAATTTATCATGATTCTGCGCCTCTGCCCATATATGGGCATTCCCCATATGGCTGGCCTTTGTGATCATGCCTCGTAATTATTCCTGCTGCTCAGTGGCGGATCTTGACATGGGCAATGTGGGCAGCCGCCCGGGGCGGCATTTTTGGGTGGGCGCCACGAGAAAAAAAAAAAAAAACACACACACACACACACACACACACACACACACCACACACACAACACCTTTGCGCCCCAAGGCCCGGCCCTGGTGTCATTTGGGCCGCCCTGGATGGACGAGCAGAGAGATGAGACCTGCCTCATTTATTCGGATCTGTACTGTACATAAAAGCAAATCCAAGTGTGATACTCGAAAAACGCATGTGAGGTTCATGATTCGTTCGCGTAATGAAAATCTATTCCTGTTTCAATGAGAATTACATGCACCTTCCTTAAAAACCCAATTTGCCGTCGATATTCAGCTATCTTTATTCCGCGAATTTCGCAAACTGCCTATCGAATGATACTTTGAATAAAGCAAGTGAACAAAATAGTGCTATATTAGCCTACTCTAAATTAGCCACTCAAGCATTTTCAATCTTAACAAGCTTTTGTACTAATATGACCGTGCATGCGTGCGCGTTGGAAAGCATGGCATAGCCCATCTTAGCTGTCAAATGATATAGCTAGGTTCGTAAAACTCCAATTTATGAGACATGCATTTTCATATACAGCCCATATCACTCACTGTCCCAAAGCCCAATGGCAGGACTAACTTTCAGCCGCGACCTCGTCTGGCCCACGTGAATGTGACGGATGCTAGAAGATGCAATCCAATCCAGCATACAAATCAATCAGAAAATAAAGTTACATGGAGAGAACTGTTTAATATAACTTTCCGTCCTTTGAAATTTTACGAGACGCACGTAGTACAAGCAGTTCAAGCCTCAATGATCCCGTAAGAATGAACGCTTATAACCTTTTAAATCTTTGTAGTTGGCTGCCACGGCAGTAACAACGTGTCATTTAGGATATGTCTGTCATAAGCAGTGCGGACAAATTATGATGCGTTATTAAATAATTACGCGTAATAGAATAAAAAATACAGTGATTATGACAAAACCCAATGCATTTCTAAATAGAAAGTCTTCGTTTCGGAGCTAGCGGACTTTGGGAAATCCAAATGACAGCAAGTAGCCCAACTTCACGAAACGCACTCAAGTTGCCTCGCTGTCCGTTATCAGGAAGTGTGATAAAGCATTTGTGCTATTTATTATATTTATTTCACATTTTATTTCTACATTATTTGTAATTTTTTATTTCTGATAGGACCATTTTGTCAAAAAGAACATTTATTGAAAGCATACAGGCATATCAGCATACAAGCATACATTGGGTTTGGCGACATGGCTCTGTTCTGAGAGATCCCTGCCCGTCCAAGCGTGGAACCGAAGGCAGGGAGCTGCTACTAACCCCCGCCCATAGAACAGAGCCTACAGCAACAATGACCTCAAAAGGAAGAGACATTGTTTTTTGAACAGTAATTTACTCACAAGAGAGATCAAATCACATAATCAATGCATGCTATAAAGACAGGTGGAGGAGGGTTGTTGAGCTAGCGCGCCGAGGAACAGCAACAACGGAAGGCAAACTTAAATAAGCCCAACAATAACTAAACCAAGCAATCATGTGACAGCAAAGTCAGATGACATTCAAATACACTCAGGTGACTCTAGGAGGTAGCACCTCCTACGTTAAGCAAGCTTGACTCCGTGGCCTATCAGAATTTCCGTCAAGCTCCATGTTAGTTTTGCTTATATTCATTATTGTTATTATTTTTATGACATTTTCTATATATATTGGATTTAAAAAAAACCATCGTTATTAAAAGAAAACAACAGTTTGAGCAGAATGTTGTGGTTAGTTTTATTTACTTTTGGGGGGAGGGGGGGGCCAGAGGGGAAGTCTCACCCAGGGCGCCATTCAAGCTAGAACCGCCACTGCTGCTGCTGCTACTACCGCATCAGTGCGACAGCCAACCAAAGTGATTTGACACTAGTAGGCGAGGCTACTGTTGTTGATTGCGGGGGGGGGTGGGCTTCGGGAGATCCGGGGCTATTGGCCAATCATTCGGGGCTTCAGCCAGGAATGCCCGGGACTAACAACACCCCTGGTTTTAATAATCCTAAACATATGCCGTCACCTTCACAGTCACCAGATCCCAAACCGCCTGAACTCATATGGGAGATTTTGCAACAATGTTTTAGACAGAGCTCTCCATCACCATCATCAAAACACCAAATTAGGGAATAACTTGCAAAAAAGGAGCAAGTTTATAACAGTGCATGCTCAGTGTTTGAGGGTGGAACAATTTGCAAATGAGTACTGTCGCTCATTCCGATTACTCTTGGGAAGCGAGCAACCGCATAAATCTCGTGTTTGGTTTCATTCAGTGCTTCCTGTGTGGATGGAAACTTTATGTACCGGCCAATCCTCCGCAACATGGCATCCAGTATTTGAGACAGTACACACAAGAAACTGTCTTGGGAGATCTCAGCAGTGAGAGCTACTGTACGCTGGAATGAACCAGTTGCGAGAAAATGGAGAGTAGCAAGAAGTTTTGTCAGTGCAGGTACGGCATGACTCCTTCTTGTGACTGGCTCCAAATCAGCCCTTATTTCATCTAACAGCTCCAAAATGGCATTGCTGGATAGATGATATGTCTGGATTATTCTCTCCTCTGACATTGCAAACACTGTCACAGGGATGGAGAACACCCGTTCTCAGCGTACTCTCCGCCAGTGTCTTCTCCCTGCGGCAATAATGGCAGCCATGTCTGCGCTCAGCTAAGTGGAGCCAATTAGTACCTACACTTCAAAGGTATTAAATAGCAAATGCAATCACCATCACTGAAATTGCTTTCAGGCTTCTTAAGTCACTATGCATGTGCTAAAATTTTGTATTTACATTTTCTCCTCCCATATTTTGCAGGCTAAGATAGGCACGCCCCTTATTACATATTCATTAGGGCCAAAAGTACTAACTGCATAGAATACGCAAATGTGCAAACTTCAAAGATGAAATCCTCAGCACACACCTTTAGTAGATGAGATTGCAGGTTAATTTGCGGGTGATACGGCATTTGCACACATTTCTATACAAGCAAAGCTTCAGTAGATCGGGCCTATGTGTATTGTACATGTAATGTATTGGCATTAATTTGCCCCTCGTCTGTGGATTTTACAACATTATTCAATGTAGTTTTCTTACCGCAATGTATTGCGTGAGAAGACATGGGAAACCGAACCAATTGCTACCCTCTGACAGATTCCCGCTGAGGCCAATTTCTCACTACCTTGTCGGGCTGCTTCAAGGAGTTAGTGCTGACGTGGTCTGAATGTAATACGAAAGATACTAGACTCCCCAATTACTTTTCTGTAATGCCATCTATAGTATCCTTAGTCTTATTTATCTGAAGTGCTCTCTCGAAACGGCGGGAGCAGCAGCACTAGCACTCTGTTTCCCCCTGTGGTGGGAGCATGTAATTACAGCTTGTGTAAAATGCAAATAACAGTGCTGTCATGTACAGACACAAAGCAGAGACGTCTCATAGTCCTGGGAGGATCACAGGTTAAATCCTCCTCATCGAAACTTGGCCAAAATTATACTGTTATTAGTACTTAATAATTGAAATTATACTTTTAACATCATGGTATCAACAGCAAAACATTGCTTTTCTGCATGCTTCCATCAAGGAAGATGAATGAGTCAGTGATCCACTGATGCAGTATGTTGGAATTTTCCAGAAGCAACGATGGAAGTGAAGTTTCTGGAGAACATTTCCTGAATCAGGAGCTTGGGAGAGAGCAGGGGGAGCCCTGGCAGAGAGTGGAAGAGATTCCTCCCTCCCTCTGTCTTTATCAGTGGGGATAAAATCTGGATTAAACTCCATTTAAATAGATAAACAAATGTATCTATCATTGCTGAAATATAACACTTCTCCACATTCTCTCCAACTCTGCCGCACAAATTTCATCACAGCTACAGAACTCAATAAATCTCTCCAAATACTCTCTCTGACCTCTGAATGCTCAATAGGTTTCAGCTCAGTTATTATTTCCATTGATTTTGAGGCAATCGTCAAGATTTCTTCATCAAAATTAAAGTGATATTGATCAACATGAAAAATCTTTTTGGTGAAAAACATCCTAAATTATGATGTACACCTCATTAGTACTCTAATGCATGCAAGAATTACATTTAGGACATTTCTGTTTTTCATTCAACACTTAAGAGCCCATCTCTGAACCAGCAAACTAAAATAGGATTTTTCACATTTTCATGGTTTTATTCAAGTGGTGTATTTTCTCCTTGTGTTTATTGTTCCCTTCCTGAATGTAATCATTTAAAAGCCATTAAAAAGTATTGTAACTCATCACTGACAAAATTTTTTCCTCTCAATGGCAAGTTATAAAATATATTATAAACAAGTAATCTCCAGAGAGAGGTTTGGACAGAATGTGTATTACATTTTAGAATATGAGCATAATTAATGCAAAAAAATAGCTCCTTCTTTCTGAGCAGAACCTCTCAGTGTTTTAGATCAGTGGCTCCCCCCTCAGCACCTGCAGTAGGTCCCAGCTGCAGCAGTGCAGTCTCTGTGCAGTCTGACTGAGGGAGGTTTTTGTACGGCTCTCTAACACTGTGTGAACGGATAGCTGCCACTGATTTCATGGTAACTCTGACAGTAATAATCTCCTGCATCTTCAGCCTGGACTCCAGTGATTTTCAGGGTGAACTGAGTCCCAGATCCACTCCCACTGAAACGATCAGGAATCCCAGACTGGCGACTTGTGGCCCGATAAATCAGAAGTTTAGGAGCCTGAGCAGGTTTCTGCTGGTACCAGTGCAGAAAGTCATTGTTGTAAACACTCTGACTGACTGTACAGCTGATAGTGACAGTGTCTCCCTGCTGAACAGCCTGAGCCGCTGGAGACTGAGTCACAACTATTTCTGCCATTGATCCTGAAAAAGAAAAATAATGGAAGTGTATGTCAACACACATAAATATCATACATCAGAATTCAATAATTATGGTAAATTCTGACAAGACTATAGAAGTTCAGTAGTGAAAACATTTATGCCATTATTAGTCAGCAAAGACAATTTAAAATATTACAAAATTCTACATCAACATGACTTAATCTTTTTCACCCTGTAAAAGGAGTCCCAGCATCACCAGCAGTAGAAAGTCTGACATCATCATAATGCTGCCTGTGTCAGTGTCTGTGAAAGGACTGGACAGTCACTGATCAGTACTGGGGGTCTTAAAGTGTGTGGAGCAGTGAGGCAGGACAGGTATGCAAAGCCCCTTCCTCTATACAAATCCTGTCACACACAGTTAGAGGAGCTCTGATGTGTGAACAGCAGTGGGTCTATAGGGGATGGGACACATGCTCTTGTTATAGTTCTTTCTGACCTAAAACAAAGTTAATGCAAACATTTAACTTTTTCTGAAATCACGTTTTTATATATGTGAAACTAATGATGGACAGGTGCCTATGGGCTGAGTTTCTGAAATGTAATATTCATTCCTCTGAGTTCTAATAAAAGTTTCACTGTAAAATGTAAAAGTTAGTGATAGTTAAACAACATAGGAGCTGATTCAGTCCCAGTTTAGCAATGTGAAAGTTCAGGAGAGGTTTTACTTATGTCACCATGAACAAGTCCTGTATTCTCATTTGAAACTGTAGTTCTCAGGTGTTTACAATGTGAATCCTTCTGTTGCCAGGGGTTACACGGTTGACCATGGAACATCACTCTATACCAGTGGCAGCCGGCCAGTAGAGGGCCTTGGGGCGCCACCCCCCTTCAAATATCAAGAGATGAAAATTTACTCAAACATGTTAAATATAATTTAGTGGTATAATGCAAATAATTATGAAACAAACGTGGCTTTCAGTCTGTGAGCACCTATCAACAGCCCCTAAATATCGGTTCCAAATGGTATTTCGTTGATTTGTCTGTTTACATATACTTCCTGGGTGAGGGACGCCGGCCAAACGGTACCTTATGTAAGCTCTCAAAGTTTTGCTGAGCACGTGACCCAAGGCTGCAGTTTCATTGGTTTCTTCAAATTTCCTTATGGGGCGCAGTCCTGTGCAGACACTCCCCAGACAATCCCACTTCCATTGGCAGCGTAAGCCGCGCTGGAAAGGCTGGGAAAACTATGTGCACTGGTCACGTAAGCAAACTTTGGCAATCAGACCCTATATTGTCTTAAGGGCCCCAGTGCCCAACAGAGACATTCCTGGGGTCATGGGAGCAGACTCAAATAGGGTCTGTGTGGCGTCAACTTAATTCACGACAGTTGGAGTGGCCCTTTGCCTCGGTGCTAATGGACGAGCTCTGGGGTAAAGGTCAGCGTTGAATGAAGCCAAACCACCCAAAAACGGCTGAGACAGCCGTGGCAGGGAGAATGGCGCAGTGCCATAAACTGGACTTTTTACAGACTACATCAGAAAACACTTCACAGTACTTCTTTTAATGTTGCAAATTCAATGTGTATTTTGTTATACGACATAAGCTGATTGTTAACATTTATACCAGTGATCATTGTAATTATGGACTGTAACGGACGTTTCATGGCAAACTGTAGTGCAAGCATATTGTGTTTGTATCATTTTACTCCCCTAAATTTCCAGAATCGCATTGGGCATATTTCAATGGGATTAAAAGTGTACTAAACCCTCATTCAATAAGTATGAAAAGAAATGTACTTCTAATTCTCCTCATGGTAATGTCTCCACCCAAAGTTCCTCCGGGGAGGGGGCGCCTTCCTGGTTTGAATTACCCAAGTGACCTATGACCTCGCTATAGGAAGCGCTTCTGGAGTTTGGGCATAAAAGGTAGGGAAACAAAGGATTCGGGGAGGATCGCAACTGACTTCCCACACGTGCATCTCCTTGCCGTGTGTAGCCAATAGTAGTTGTGGAAGATCGTCGACGACTTCCCCACACACGCGTCTGTATGTGTGTAGCCGTTCTCACAATGGAAGATTGCATTCAACTTCCCCCACGCGCATCTCTAGCCATGGAAGATCTTGGGCAATTTCCCACACCTGCTCTTGCAGCAGGTGCAGATGAAATATAGTTATGGAAGCTTGTATTCATTCTTCCCGTATTGTACATTTTGTGCATGTGTGTAGTTGTGAGCTGCGCCAGGTATGATTTGACTTCTTCTGTATATTTTCTGTAACGGTATAATTTGGTTTCTAATTTAAGCTTGTGCCTACCTGGCGAAACAAATTGATATTTGCATTCTGTTGTGGGATTCTGTATCGGACTAACATATACTTTCCAGCCCAGAATCCTGTATTCCAATTGAGTAACGTAGGACTGTAATTGCAATGCCTGATCAACACGCTTGGTCTGCGTTATAAGGTGGATTTTCCACGCTGTGTTCGGTGTTATTGGGTTTAGGCTTCGAGGAGATTCCGTCATACCAAGTTGGCTTGGTCCCTGAATGGAAATCTTAAAAGGCACAGGGTCACTGAACGATGAGAAAACCGTTATACCCTGGAGCTACTCGCTTTGGGCCCCGGTAATCCCTAGTCATAGCTATTTTCTATGTCAAATTACTGTGCTTAATAAGACCGCCAGCCTCTGAGTTAATTCACCGAATTGGGTTGTACAGATGTTTTGGCCTGGTGGCGTAAGGTAAAGACCAGTTACGAATCCGATGCACAACATAGCTTGGTAACCGCGAAGGGTTACAACTAAATTCTATATCCTAAATTTCATATGGAGTCAGATGAATTGTCACCGCTACAATATTAGGACTGCAGCATCCGCTGGACACGTTTCAGGCCAGTTAAAAGCAGAACGTGAAGGACGTCATCACGTTTGGCCTGAGGCAGTGGCCTAGTGCTGACGCTGTAGCCAGGCCCCAGTTGTAGACTGGAGACCGTTAAGTCTTTATTTTCCCTGGCTGTTTAGGCAAACACGCTGAGACCTTCCGCCTCAGCTAGGACCCTCCTTGGCCTAGTTGCACGGTGTTTACAGCAGTGAATTGGTATTGTTTTAATGTTTTTTGATCTAATGTGATTGGACAATTCTCGTGACTGTCAATCATGTTCACACCCACCACGACGCTTCGTCGCGACTGTCAAATCATCCACCGCCTTTTCAACCTGGTAGCTGAGCGAGATGGCATGTTCAAGTGGGAGCGCGGAAACTGAACACTAATAGGTTCTTTCCTTACAAAAACAGCCTTTCTCAAAGGCGTTTACTGGAGGAACAAAGGAAAGTAAAGGAGCTTGGCCCGGACCGACCCGATCTAAAGATTCAGCAGCAGGCAAGTGATTGTGGACGAGCTTTCACCCGGGGCTTCTCCCGCACTTTTTACGACAAACGGAGTTGGCTAGCTGGATGTGGCCTTAGTGATGCCTTTTATTGCTTTCCCTGTTTGCTGTTCCAAAGTGTCGGCACCGAAACGTTGTGGACAACGACGGGGGTAAGAGACCTAAAACACCTGTCAGCAAAATGTAAACGGCACGAAAATAGCCGCAGCTATCTGGATAATAGCATGAAGCTAAACCTTTTTGCCATTGCCGAACAGTGGGATGAAGGCTACAGGATTGAGATTAGAAGGCACAACGAAGAGGTGACTAAAAATCGACACATCCTGTCAAGAACAATAGACTGTGTGAAATTTTGCGGAGCGTTTGAGTTGGCTCTGAGAGGCCATGGCGAGAGTGAGACCTCTGAAAAGCCCGAGATATTCTGCGGGTTGGTGGATTTTGTTGCCTCCCTTGATGGCATGTTCATAATAATTCTTAATATTCATTTTCATTCATTTTCATTCATTAAAATCTATAGCACTTTCCTTCTTAATAACTGACTATGGAGAAAAGATTGAGATATAAGATGAAATCTGATTGCACTGTTCATTTGAATCTGAGGATATACTTTTCAAACACTGTCCAGTTTTACTGAAATCGATGACTGTATAGGTATATTTAATGCAGGTTTTTAATGCAGTTTTCAGATCACTGATTTTTATATGGCAAGATGTGGGAAACCAATCTGATTGCTGCCCTGCTACTGACTCCAGCTCTGGCCTGTTTTCCACAGACTTGTGGGGCTGATTTAAACAGTCAGCACTGGCCAGATCTGAATGCAATCCCAGCTTGTGATTTCCTTTCTCTTATTCTACAGAAGTGCTTTTAAATACAGAAAATATCAGCACTGTCTTCTCCCTGTGATTTGAGAATGTAATTGTTGCTTTGGTGACATCAGGGACAATGCTCTTCAAACCCAACCCCCAATTTTGGTGGAAATGTTTTATTTATTCCTGTAAGAAACACCCAGAGACAGAGATAGTACCTCTCTGAAAGTTCATTTATAATCCCACTCATTCCACTTCTGGGAGACACACACATCCTCTGCTTTGGGCTGAACTCAGAGCACCTGGGTGATTACTGCTCCTTGTGACCTTATACACTATGTAATGCTGTGATGTTATTCTTCACAAGTGTGTGTGTGTGTGTGTGTGTGTGTGTGTGTGTGTGTGTGGTTCAGCATCAGCTCTGCTTTGGGTTCTGTATCAGACACAGAGTAGCTTCAGCACAGAGAGGTGTGTATTCAGTACTGTGGCTCATCATCGCCCCCTACAGTCCTGCTGGTAATATTGGTGTCAGAGATCAGTGGCTCCCCCTCAGCACCTGCAGTAGGTCCCAGCTGCAGCAGTGCAGTCTCTGTGCAGTCTGACTGAGGGAGGTTTTTGTACGGCTCTCTAACACTGTGTGAACACACCATCACTGTGAACACTCTGACAGTAATAATCTCCTGCATCTTCAGCCTGGACTCCAGTGATTTTCAGTGTAAACTGTGTCCCAGATCCACTCCCACTGAAACGATCAGGAATCCCAGACTGGCGAGTTGTGGCATAATATATCAGGAGTTTAGGAGCCTGACCAGGTTTCTGCAGGTACCAGTTGAGGTAGTGGTAGGAGCTATAAACATAAACACTCTGACTGGCTGTACAGCTGATAGTGACAGTGTCTCCTTGCTGAACAGCCTGAGCTGCTGGGGACTGAGTCACAACTATATCTGCCATTGATCCTGAAAAATAAAAAAGGAAAATTGATCTGATTAAGTTTGACGAACAAAACAAATTTCCACAGCATATTTGATAATAAAATTCAGAAATCCACTGAAAAAGTTGAATAAAATTTCAATTTTATATATGAAGATGGTATCATCTTTCTCACCCTGTACGAGGAGTCCCAGCATCACCAGCAGTAGAAAGTCTGACATCATCATAATGCTGCCTGTGTCAGTGTCTGTGAAAGGACTGGACAGTCACTGATCAGTACTGGGGGTCTTAAAGTGTGTGGAGCAGTGAGGCAGGACAGGTATGCAAAGCCCCTTCCTCTATACAAATCCTGTCACACACAGTTAGAGGAGCTCTGATGCGTGAACAACATTGGGTCTATAGAGGGCTGGGAAACATGTCCTGGTTACAGCTATTTCTGATCCAAAAACAACATTATTATTCAAATTTAACCATTTCTGAAATTTTACTTTAATATATGTGAAACTGGTGATGGATAGCTGCTTCTGGGCAGAGTTTCTGTATAATGTTTGTAACATTTATTCCTCTGAGTTCGAATGAAAGTTTTAGTGTAAAATGCAAAAAGTTAGTGATAGTACATGGCATAGAAACTGATGCAGACCCAGTTTAACCAAGTGAAATAAATCAAGTGAAAGTTTTGGAGATGGTTTACTTATGTCACTGTGATCAGATCCTGTATTTACATTTGAAACCGTAGTTTTCAGATGTTTAGAATGAGAATCCTTTTATTATGAGGTGATACAGGGCTGACTATTGACAGAAACTTTATACTTTAATTCTTTGACGTTAGTCCATTCAGTAATAAATGGACTAGGATGTAATAGTTGATCAAAGCCCTCTAGATCCATGGCACAGGCCAGTAATCATCTGTGGTGGAAAATTATTATTGCTCATTTGTTTTCTGAGTGAACTGTTCAAGATCACAGTGGGTTGTTTTGTGTTCTGCTTTAGACAGTGTATCCTGTTTAATGGAGAAGCATAAGTGTACAGACTGTCTTCTTATCAGTGGAAGAGACTGAGAGGTAGAGATCAAGCGTCGCAATCAAGGTATGTGCGCGTGTGCATGAGGTGCTTGTCTACAAAGAGGAAAGTAAACGTTTGGGACACACACTGCAGAATGAAGGAACAGAGCATATTGTGGCTAACATAAAGAGACCTGACATTAGCTTTTAGACAGATAATGAGGAGCTGGACAATGAGTATGCAACTGTCATGGTTTTGTCCCGCCAGATGCAACATGCAATCCGGCGGGCACTGGGACCATGGACCCAAAGGCTGGGGAAGGGACCCACACGCACAGGCTGAGTAAAAATAGAAAAAAAAACTTTTAATAAAAAATTAAAAGACAATCATAACAACAGGGGAGCAGCAGCACAAAACAGCAGGGCAACAATTCAGAATGCTACTGCAATCACTAATGCGCAGACAACCCTAAAATAAGCAGCCCTTCACCTCCACCTCAACAAGCCACACCTGTTGCCCATTAAGGTGGAGGTGAAGAATGCAGCAGGGGGAGGGACTGCAAGGCCAAACCCTTACAGTGACAATCAGCGTATTTCAAGCAAGCGTAATTATACTACACAAGGTAACATGCAGAAGAAAAGTAGAGGGGTTAGAGACCCCAAAGGGAAGAACTCTAACCTGCTAGAATAAAAGAGGTAAAGAGTAATAAGCAGTAGGATCCGAAGTGTAAATGATCATTTCAATAAGAATACAATGTATAGAATAATGGTGTTACAGTAATACTAACTCAGCTAAATAATCAATTTCAGCAGATAGCGAGGGAACAGAACAGAAATTGGAGTAATTTGTGCACAGAAAATTCTGAATAATTATTGTTTTAAAGGTTATTGGAAAGATCTAATAATAATAACAATAATAGGACATAGACTGGTGGCAGGAAAAATCTGCGACCAGGGTTTCTAAAATTTTGCAGGGGCAGGACTAATATGAGAAATAATGCATGAAAATACAGGCCAGAAGACACGCATCACTGTATTACTTTGAAAAAAAAAAAAATCAATAAATAAATAAAAAATTTGGCCTCTCTAAAGAAAAAGAGACTTTTAACTGAAATCACGTTGAAAATAAGAATAAGATTGTAGGAGATCAGACTTGGGTGGGAAAGCTGCAACTTAACAATTCAGTGCTAACATCTGTTATGCATTCCAGCAGCCTTTTGTATCCAAATTTAGCACAGCTTTCCAGTACACAGTGAATCAATTTGTTCCTGGACTACCCTGCGTGTTCTCCAGCCAACCATCGCCTTTGTGCTTCAGGAAGCATTCTCCGGTTCTATTAAACCCCAATCACCCACCAGTGAGGGGGCAGCTATCTCACCTCAACCAGCAGTTTTGGTGAGCTCAGATTCCTCCAAGACAATGGGGAAGGTCTCCTCAGACAAGGGCCAACTGCACAGCATGTACCTGGCCTGTCACCCCGAAAACAGCTACAGCAGCAGAGGGGTCGATGGCAGAGGAAGACACCGCAGTCCCTGGGGTCCAGGAGCCAGACAGAGACCGAACTCCATGGTGAGCCCTGATGTTTGCGACAATTGTCTACAAAAGGACATTGGGCATGGGGATTTTCAGAACCCCGGCAGGAGCAACCGGACTACTGTTTGTGGGGCTACGGCCCCCGAAGGAATATCACTTTCCAAAACCCTGGGGCACTCCTGGATTTGGTGGCTGGAAATGAAACAATGTCATTTTCCTGAACCCCAAAAACCAACATGGATTACAAAATCAATAAAGGCAAGTGGGGCGAGGAAGACTCGCACGAAAAGGGTGGTGAGTCCACAGTTTTTCTATATCAAACAATCCCACATTCTTTACAAGTCTGGTCATTTAAAGTTAATGACCATGCATCAGATTCTTTTATAGATAGGGGATAGATTGCTGTAATAAAAGCAAAATCTTGGGGATCAAAGCCCCTAACTTTTAGGGAAAAAAAAAAGGAAAAAAAAACTAGGGTGAGCCAAAATGCTGGAGGAGGTACTACTGCAAAAATTTTTTAAATATTTTGGGTCACAGAATACCCTGTATTCTCTCCTGTGTATCTGGTAAATCTGCTTGGTAGAGATTGAATTTGTAAATGTACACGTGATTATAAAATGTACACATTACAGTTTGACTGAATCACAGACTGAGAACTCTAAGCGGTACTTCTATGCTGGGATCCAACAGATGCCCAGGCACACTCAGAAGAAGAAGAAGAAGAAGAAAAAAAAAAAAAAAAAAGTGGACCGACCAACAGAACTGCAACTGCATGAAACAGTCGAGGTAAATATTGAGAAAATGAAAATTATGACAGAAGAAAAAGGGAGGGAAATTAAGGTTTTTTTCACATTGTTCCCGTCACATCGTTTTTGGGTAAAACAAGATTTGTGCGCATTGTCTGAGCTCATCACAACAGCGGTTCTGAACTATTTTGGGAAGTGGACCTCAAGTGTCTCTGTGCAAAGCCTCAAATAAAAAATGAGAGGACACTGGGCCGTGGGTATAATTATGTTTGGACTCTATGGACTGGGAAGAGACAGGAGAACACAAAATATTCTCCCTCACTGCACACCAGTTCCCAAACTGACTGACAGTTATTGGTAGCGTTCACAAACTTGTTAGTGATGCTCTGTCGTACATGTATGTGTCCGACTCTAAATTGAGTGCATTTCCCTCTAAAATGTGGACTTCGTCCAGTTATGATGTGGGGCTCATGGCTGGGGAAAATCCACTCCAAGTTACCCCTAAGTCAAAGTACAGACCATGTAAACGCCAATATCTCCTTCATCCAGAGACCGAGGAAGGAATCCTTCCCTCCTTGTGTTTGATTTGTTGAAAAAATCTGGTGTGTTTGATTAATTGCAAAAAATCTGATGTTGTGGTTTCCTGCCCTAAGTGTAGGTGATTCCCCAATCTTAGCTAGAGAAAATTGTGTGAGTCTTGGCAGTTTGTTCAATATTTATGAGCTATGAGCAGCGCGCCCCTGAACAATTCCAGTTTTCTATATTTGAAATTCGCTTAAGCAGGCAACATTCCGATTAATTCAAACATTAAAAACTCCAATTCAGTCTGATTTAAGTTATACACCTAAAGAAAGGAAATCTTTGGGAACTGACGGAATCCAAGACATTCTTGAACATCCAAAGTGCTAACAATAATGGAGGTGATATCTTTAGAATTAAATTTTGGAGATGAACAGTAGCTTTACTCTAGTGTTTAGGGAGGGGATTAGGCCCCCCAAACCCAGCAGTTAACAGGAGGCGGAATTGCAAAGTTCCGAGGGCACGTTAAAGATGAGGTATAGTGCTGGGGAGAAGACTAAAGGCCCCCGTGTCTAATGAAGTATGAATTGACATACTGCCGTGGTGCCGTCTAGTCGGCGTGTTTGTCGCATGTAAGTTGAGGGCAACACGTGGTACGTGGGCGACAGCCCACACCTAGCAGAGGGGCGTGTTATGACCCTGGGGATCATGTGTTATCCATGCAAAGTGCTGTTCTCCCTCTCCTCCCTTGGAGTGTCTGTGTGTGTCTTTTGGGTGTGTGCATGGGTGTGTCTTCTGTTTTCCCTCCAGTCCAAGTGGTGGTTCCAGATTGGCTGGACTGGACCTAATTGAGCAGCAGGCATTGGTCAAGCAGAGTGGGAAGACGCTTCCTGATTGGAGGAGCCCGGACCAAACAAGATTTAAACCACCAACTTACAGCACCCCGGGCCCTCCCTTTCACTCTGCTTCTCCCAAAAAAGGAGCCAGTATTTTGTAAATTGGTCATCTGTGATGTGCCTGTGAGAATTCTGTGTTTTTATAATTTTAGAAATTGTGTGTGTCTATACTGCGCAATATGGCTTTCTGTTTTTGTTTAGGCACCTGTAAATATTGAGCACCCATTTTGGTAGGTGGGAGTAGCCTCTTTTGTTTTTGTGGTTTTCTCTTGTTTAAGTTAGGAGTTTAGGTTTGCCCACTGTATTTTCATTTGTCACGTTTTTGTTTTTGGGTACAGGTTATTTTTTTAGGGCTCAGAGCTTGTTTTGTTTATTTTTTTTTTAAAAGGTTACTCCACACTGAGGAAATAAACTGTATAAAGTTACAGTTTTCTGTGCTGCTGGCCCTTCTTGGGAGTGGGAGAGCGGGAGGGTCACCTCAATGTTGTGTCTTTGTACACTCCTAGACCAGGGACATAACAGGGCGTGAGAGATGACCTCTGCGAACAGGCGAGGCTGGTGAAAATGTTCAAAGTTACTGTACCCATAGCGAAGTGGGGTAGGGATCAGACCGTCGGTTCCCACCTGGGCGGCTGGTAACCACTACGGGATTCGGGGATCGCTATTGTCTGGGTCACCGGCCAGTCAGTTTGCAGATGCGGTAAGACCACTGTTGCTGACTCTCATGACATCATCTCCTTGGGGGCGGGGCTGTGGTTCTGAAGCCATTTTGTGTCTTCTGCCAGATCTATATTTCACATGTTAAATTAAGTTGGTGGGGTCATATACAAGCCATGGGAACTGACTGAAATTCAGCCAACGAATGAAGATTCGACTTTCTGTTTGTGAATTTGAATTTTGGTTTATTTCTGGGATAAACTGAAATGGAATTGACATTAAAAAAAAAAAATTGGTATGAAAGGGAGTTTGATTTGAGTGCCGTGCTTGAATGACTCACCAGTTTGTGTTTGTATCTGAGCACATTTCACTTCGGAGAGCAAGTTTTGTTGGTTGTGAAACTGACATGCAGTTCTTTGCCTGCGGAGTGTGTTGTGTGAGCTCGGTCCCCTGACGTGATTAAGTGCTCGTTAAGTTTTCAAAGTTTATCTATCAAACTCAAAGCCAAAAGAAACATCTTCTGAATCTCAATGAGGTGCTGACTCATGTTTATAATGATTGTACCATTAAAAACATTAACACAAAATCCAGTGTCTGTGTGTCTTGTTTATGTTTTCAGTGTAATTGGTGGGGAGGGGGCCTCTAAATCCAGGCTAACAGAATAGGACCCCCCCCCCCCCTTTATGATAATCTCAAGCAAAACCAATTATTTTTTTTTAATGGCTAAGTGAGTGTGCTCTCCACACAACAGGGCAAGAAACCAATGAAATGTGGCGTTTCTCACATCTAAACATCGATTAAGATTTCAAAAGGCGGCGTCCCATTATCAGGAAGAAATCCTCAAAATTTTTTTTTTTTTTTTTTTCAAATTTCAATCAAACCATGGCTTGGAATCTATTATTTAGGTGTTAATCTGTCTAGAAATGACAAAAGTTTCATATATGTGTAATCTATTTGATGCTTTCTACACATTCAAAGTTAGGCATACCAGCAATTTTCACCAATTTTATTGGATTTTCCAGCATTTAAGGCCAGAAAAACATAACAGCACACAATAAGGCCATTTTTTGTATTTGATTATTTGAATATACATATAGTTAGCTTCATTTTAGAGAAATAAAATTTTTGGCCCGATGTTGTGCTCTATATTAAAAGACTTTAATGAAAAATGGCAATGGCAGACCTGAAATGTTTCAGATAACAATTTTGGCCAGAAAGAAAATAAGAACCCCATTCATAAAATACATTGATGTGATCATGCATAACAATCATGTGGGCAATATATTACTGATTTTGAGCTGAGAATGTGAAATTATAGGTCATTATTTCAAAACCTTTGTTGCATCTTTGAATACATGTACTTGTCATTGGAAGAGAATGTCAGTTGTATATTACTATTGCAGTAGAATCTCTTGATATGTGATTATCTTTTACTATGGCCATTATTATGTGAAAATTATCAAGAAACTCTTGCATGACAGCTGTGTATGAGACCTATATTCCAGAAGCAACTCGTAACATTTTGCTTTCTTAATCCTCTGAGTTGTTTATTCATGAGATGAGAGTTTCTCTCATTCTTGACATGAGCAATAAATGTCTGGAAAATATATCCAACAAGAATTGACATGATAATTATCAGACCAATCGCATTGTGGGACATATTCCACCAATATTGAAAACATTAACTAACATGTCCCAAACCAATCAGATTCAGATTCAGAATTCATAAACCAATCATCTCTGGGGTATTTTTGACCAATGAACACGCGAGAGGTGGTATTTATAGCTGAGATTTGGAGGGCTTTGTCAGTACAATGTTCCAACATGGTGAAGTACCACTGCTGTATTTTATGCAAGAAGAGGACCACCGCTGCAGAACAAAACAACCTATAATATGCTTAGATATCAAGTACAAGCTGTTACAGTGTGCAGTTTGCTGCGTAGATACCCCAAACTTCAGTATTCTTGTGTAATGGACAGAGTCCCCATTCTGGTAGGGCCAATTTCAAATGTCAAAATTTCTAAGAAATCTGCTTGCTAACACTTATCAAATAGTTTCTGATATATTAGAGGGTATATAATAGTATCCTAAAAAGAAATAATTTGGAAAATCAGGAGGGCTGATTTTGATGCTTAATGGGACGCCGCCTTTATTAGTGTGGGCCAGGTGTAAACTGTACCCTTTATTGATATGAACATCATGACTGGTCATAACCCTGTATCGTAAATCAGGATTTCGGAGTTAGTCGGATAACTATGCTGAGTAAATCCTGGTACAGCGTTGAATCTGAATGTTATCTTACCATCGTTGTCTGGTGATCACTGACCATTAACTCCTTAATCCTGCTTTGTGGAACAGGCGCTATGTTAGTTTGATTGCTGTTGAGAGTAAAACCTGGAACATGGACTAAAAAAGGAGCTACTCTAAATTAAATTGTATCTTTATCCAGCTAATTCCATAATCCTGCTTTGTGAAACCTCACCGATGTATAATGTCAGTATATGATTGGGTTCTTCCTTCCATGACTCGTACATGGTGCTCATTGGTGTTCACTATGACCCTGTGCAAATGGAGTATTCTGTTAATGGTAAATTTTTGTTCTCGGAATACAGCAGTGCAACTGATCGTTATTATGGTGACCCCATTTAATCCCAAATTTTTCCTTGCAATGTAAGTGCATGCATTTTACTCCTGAGACCTCCCAAACACAAACTGTATTTTTTGATTTTATGATGGTTTAGTTCAAATTTACATTTTTTACCCAAAGTCAACAGCAACACTTTTAGAGCTTCTAGAAGTACAAACCCCAATTCCAATGAAGTTGGGACGTTATGTAAAACGTGAATAAAAACAGAATACAATGATTTGCAAATCCTTTTCTACCTATTTTCAATTGAGCATACTACAAAGACAACACATTTAATGTTCAAACTGATAAACTTAGCAGTTTTTTTGGAAATATTCACACATTTTGAATTTGATGCCTGCAACACGTTCCTGAAAAGCTGAGACAGGGGCAGCAAAAGACTGGGAAAGTTGAGGGATGCTCAAAAAACACCTGTTTGGAACATTCCACAGGTGAACAGGTTAATTGGAAACAGGTGAGTTTCATGATTAGGTATAAAAGGAGCATCCCCGAAAGGCTCACTCGTTCACAAGCAAGGATGGGGAGAGGTTCACCATTTTGTGAACTAATGTGTGAGCAAATAGTCCAACAGTTTAAGATCATTTCTCAACAAGCAATTGCAAGGAATTTAGGGATTTCATAATCTACAGTCCATAATATCATCAAAAGATTCCGAGAATCCCGAGAAATCTCTACACCTAAGCGGCAAGGCCGAAAACCAAAATTGAATGCCCGTGACCGACGGTCCCTCAGGTGGCACTGCATTAAAAACTGGCATTATTCTGTAAAGGATATTACCATGTGGGCTCAGGAACACTTCGGAAAACCATTGTCAGTTAACATAGTGTGTCGCTATGTCGACAAGGGCAAGTTAAAACTCCACCATGCAAAGCAAAAGTCATATATAGACAACACCCAGAAACGCCACTGGCTTCTCTGGGCCCAAGCTCATCTGAGATGGACTTACGCAAAGTGGAAAAGTGTACTGTGGTCTGATGAGTCCACATTTCAAATTGTTTTTGGAAATCATGGATGTCATGTCCACGGGGCTGAAGAGGGAAAGGACCATCCAGATTGTTATCAGCGTCCAAGCAATGTTTTTTTCAGGGATGTCCCTGCTTATTTCAGCAAAACAATGCCAATCCACATTCTGCATGCATTAGAATAGTGTGGCTTCATAGTAAAAAAGTGCTGGTAATTGACTGACCTGACTGCAGTCCAGACCTGTCTCCCATTGAAAATGTGTGGCGCATTATGAAGCACAAAATACGACAACGGAGACCCCGGACTGTTGAGCAACTGAAGTCTTACATTAAATGAGAGCGGGAAAGAATTCCACCTACAAAGCTTTCACAATTAGTGTCCTCAGTTCCCAAACACTTATATAATGTTGTTAAAAAGGAAAAGTGATGTAACACAGTGGTAAACATGCCCCTGTCCCAGCTTTTTTGGAACATATTGCAGGAATCAAACTCAAAAATAAGTGAATATTTTCAAAAAAACAAAAAAGTTTATCAGTTTGAACATTAAATATCTTGCCTTTGTGGTGTCCTCAATTGAATATAGGTCTAAAAGGATTTGCAAATCATTGTATTCTTTCATGTTCTACACAACGTCCCAACTTCATTGGAATTGGGGTTTGTAAAAAAAAAAAAAAAAAAAAAACGGTCACAAATGTGACCAGTGGGATTAAACGGGTTAAGCACACCAAGTTTACACCATGCCATATAAAACTTGATCAGAATAATTCAAGCCTAAGAGATGTAAAAGATTAAAGAAATTACAGTGAAGCATTGCATTCATTTTGAAACAAATTTAATTTAATTAAATTAACAATTTTTCAGTCTCACGATACTTACAGCTATAAGAGAGAACTAGACTGAAGTTGTAAACATAACACCATGAGTGTCTTTCCTTTTCACGTTTCCTGTCTCCTCTCTAATACAATTTAATCCATTTTCATCCACGAACCCAAACAAAATTATTTTTATTGTGGTAAAAATGAGTAATTCCTGATCAAGATATGGTTCAGATGGTTGTTTACAGTATGGACTTCTCTCCTTCTCTTAACTTTCAAAATGGCCGCCAGCACAGCTGGGGTGAGCGTCATCTGGAGAGGATATGTTGGGACCCTGAACTTCCTGGGCGCTGGGTTTGGAGGTGTCAGGGAGGGAATGAAACATGTCGGTGTAGACGGAGCACTCCAACAGAGAGTAGTCACAGGGGGAATCTGGGCCTAAGTCCATATTTTGCCCCAGGGACAATGGAGGGCTAAGAAACTGTGGCCCCATTGAAATGCCCTGAAATCTGGCATAGTTTAGGATCGGGGAGGTGTTGAGTCCATCCCACACGTCAGGAGACTGCTGCTCCGCTGTGATTGGTCCAGGAACTACTTCATACGCGACTGGGATGGGCTGTGCTGTGGGCGAGGCTGGACGAGGAGACTCCTGCATCTGCAATTGGTGGAGCTCCTCGCCAATCAGCTCCTTGACTATGGAAGCCAACCAGTCCAGCTCTGTGTCATCGTCCTGTCCTTCCTCTTTCTCCTCCTCTTCCTCATTCTGAAGAGGGATGGGACCCTCCTGTCCAATTTTCTCCTCTCCTCCTCTGCTATCAATCTTTCTCTCCATCTCGCTCATACCCTCATTGGCTGCGGAAGCCACCAAGGTGACATTCCCGCCAGGCTCCACCTCTTTCTCTCGGACCTGCCCCATCACCTCCATCAGCGTGCGGAACCTGACGGAGTAGCTGTCGGGGTGCATGGGGAAATTTTTGGGACCCCCTTGACCTTGCACCCCCCCCACCTGCTGGTCCTCTCCATTTTCTCCATCTTCTCCATGAGTCGCTGGTACTTTGCCGAAAAACTGTCGGGGCCACAGGAGGCCCCCCTACGCCTCTTGGGTTGCGGCAGCCTGATCCCAGGGTGGGGTTTGCCTCGAGCCAGCAACTGCGCCACGAGACCCAAGAGCGGCCACTGTTGACCCCCACCCATCAGCGGGATGGGATCCCCACCCAACAGCAGGATGGGCGGAGCCGGCATCATGAAGTTTTGCGGGTCCTGTATGAGGTCATCATTAGATAAATAACACTGTTGGGCTCTACCCATGTTAGGTATTAAAACTACACCTAAATATATTGAATAAAAACCATAAAAGTAGCCACAACTATCAAGGCAGTGACTGTGACAAGTGATATCGTCGGGGTTTCATTCATGCGACTTCCGATTACAAGAATGATAAACACCTTGTCAGCCAATCAAAATCCATCCGAACAAACGGATTAAAAACAGCAGACACTTGTATCGCTAGGATTTGAGTTTCTATAGTGTCCTTACAGTTATGGCTTTGCTGGGCCTTGACAGGTGTTAATACCTAGAGCCCACTACAGAAAACAGGATTACCAAGTGAGCCGAAAAACTGCCCAGGCTTACAGTTAATTAACACAGTATTTGGACAATGACAGAATTTTTGTAATTTTGCCTCAGTACACCAAAACAGGGGATTTGAAATGAAACCTAGATGGGATTAAAGTGCAAACCTTCAGCTTAAATTCAAGGCCCTTCACAGAAATCTTGCTTTAACCATTTAGGAATTACAGCCATTTTTATACATAGGCCTCCATTTTCTGAAGTTCAAAGATAATTTTAGAAACTGACACATTTATAAACAGTAAGTTTGTTTTTAATACTTTGTTGAAAATCTTTTGTAGGGCAATGACTGCCTGCAGTCCTGAACCCATGGACGTCACCAAACACTGAGTTTCATCCCCTGAGATGCTTTGTCAGGTCTTTACTGCAGCCGCTTTCAGTTTCTGCTTGTTTGTGAGTCTTTTTGTCCTCAGTTGTGTCTTCAGTAAGTGAAAAGCAGCTCAGTTGGGTTGAGGTCAGGTGACTGACTTGGCTATTCAAGAATATTCCATTTATTTACCTCATGTGGCTTTTACAGTGTGTTTTGGGTCATTATCCATCTGTACTGTGAAGCACTGTCCGGTCAGACTTGCAGAATTTGGCTGAATGTGAGCAGATAGTTTAGTCCTGTACAGTTCATCCTGCTACTTCTGTTAGCGCTCACATCATCAATAAACACCAATGAGCCAGTTCCCCTGGCAGCCATACATGCCCATGCCATTACACTGCCCTCACCATGATTGGCAGATGATGTGGTCTGCTTTGGATGATGAGCCGGTCCTTTCCTTCTCCATACTCTTCCCTTCCTGGTACTAATAAATCTTGGTCTCATCTGTCTAAAGAATCTTGTTTCAAAGGTGTTCAAGCTTTCATGTTTTCTGACAAGGTCGAATCAGACCTTTCTGTATTTACAATCATGAAGAAACCTCTAGATTGTAGACTTTGACAATGATACGCCTCCCTCCCCACGAGTGTTCTTGACCTGGCTAGATATTGTGGAGGGTTTTTTTTCATCACAAAGGGAAGAATCCTGCGATCATCTACCTCAACTGTCTTCTGTATTGTTCACGTCTTTTGGCATTGCTAAGCTCTCCAGTGCATTCCTTCTTTTATAGAATGTGCCAAATTGTTCGTTTGGCCACTTCCAAAGTTTCTGCAATCTGTCTGAGAGTTTGTTTGTTTTTCCCGGCCTAATAACGGCCTCCTTCACCTGTATTGACAACTCTTTGGACTGCTTATAGAGAGTTCCAATGAACAGCTACCAAATGCAAGTTCAACACTTGGAACAAGCTCCAGACCGTTCATCTGCCTCATTTGTAACAAAATAATGAAGGATCAGGACACACTCGGTCACGAAAGTGACTGTCAGTCAATCTGCAAATTACCTTTGAGCCCCTGAAAATGGAGCACTGTTTATAAAAATGGCTGTAATTCTTGAACGGTCAAAGCGAGATTGTTAGTAAACCCCATGAATCAAAGCTGAAAGTCGGTACATGAATAACATCTTGATGGTTTTGAGTCAAATCCATTGTGGTGGTGTACAGAGGCAAAATTTCAACAAGAGTGCTTGTAGAGCACAATATTCCCCCACCGGGCTTAGCAATAATGAGCAAATCTAACACAGCATCTAAGGATTCCTCTTTCAGTCACTGGCCAATAATAATAATACATTAAAAACTAGGAGCCTATCTGAAAAAGTTGCATAATAAATATCACAAGTGGATAACAATATCATGGCAGTGCTTGCAAAGTGCAAACTATTTTAATCTGATCGAAAATATAATGTAGAGAATCCAACTTTAAAAATGTGATATGCACATAACCAATATATGCTTGTAAAGTTTCATGAAAATCTCTCAAAAAATGTGGGAGGAGTTGATTTCAGAACATAAGTACCCTCCCAAGGATATACAATAAGTCACCATTCAACGTCAAGGGCAGTAACTCTGTTAAATATTACAACCCCAATTCCGAAATAGTTGGGACAAAGTGTAAATTGTGAATAAAACCAAAATGCAATGACTTTGAGATCACATGAGCCAATATGTTATTTACAATAGAACATAGATAACATTTAAAATGTTGAAACTGAGACATTTTACATTTTTATCCACAAAATGAGCTTAATTTCAAATTTTCTGGCTGCAACAGCTCTCAAAAAAGTTGGGACAGAGGCAAAAAAAAAAAAAAAAAAAAGCGCTGAAAAAGCTATTAATATGTAAGAGAATCAGCGGAAAGAACATTTAGCAAGTTATCTGGCATCAGGTGTGTAACATGATTGGCTATAAAAGGGATGTCTTAGAGGGCTATGTGGCTTCCAACCTGTGAAGGCTTGCATAAAAAAATTGTGGAATACTTTAAAAACAAACAAAGATGGCCAGATGGGGGCTGTGTCCTTCCAACCCTGGGTTCGAATTTGCTGCGGTCTTGCATCTCTCTACAATAAATTCGTAAATAAAAATTCCCAAAAAAAAATCTAAAAAAAAAAAACAAACAAAGCCATTGTTGAGCATGATCCAGAAGTGCCGCTGTGTTCTCTGGGCCCAGGGCTCATTTAAAATGGACTGTAGCAAAGTGGCAAAGTGTCCTGTGGTCAGACGAGTCCAAATTTGACATTCTTGTTGGAAATCATGGGCGTTGTGTCCTCCGGGCTAAAAAGGAGAAAGACCACCCCTCCTGTTATCAGCGTTCAGTTCAAAAGCCAGCATCTCTGATGGTGTGGGGATGCATTAGTGCATATGGTGTGGGACCCTTGCATGTTCTAAAAAGCACCATGAATGCTGAAAGGTGTATAAAGGTTTTAGAGCAACATATGCTCCCCTCCAGACGACATCTATTCCAGGAAAAGCCTTGTATATTTCAGCAGGACAATGCAAAACCACATACTGCAGCTATTACAACAGCATGGCTCCGTAGTAGAAGAGTCCGTGTGCTGAACTGGCCTGCCTGCAGTCCTGATCTTTCACCGATTGAGGACATTTGGTGCATAATTAAACGAAAAGTCCGTCAAAGGAGACCCAAAACTCTCCAGCAGCTGGAAGCCTGTATTAAACAAGAGTGGGATCAAATTCCAATGGCTAAACTCAAGAAACTTGTCTCCTCAATGCCCAGACGCCTCTACTCTGTGTTAAAAAGAAGAGGGGGATGCTACACCATCGTAAACAGGCCCCTGTCCCAACTCTTTTGAGACCTGTAGCAGCCATCAAATTTGAATGAGCTCATTTTGTGGACAAATTGTGAAATTTCTCAGTTTCAACATTTGCTGTTGTCTCTGTTCTATTGTGAATAAAATACTAGCTGATGTGATTTCAAAGTCATTGCATTTTGATTTTATTCACAATTTACACTTTGTCCCAACTATTTCGGAATTGGGGTTGTAGTTGGGCGCGACAAAAATGTAATATGCACATAACCAATATACGTATGTTTATCATTTTTGTAAAGTTTCATGAAAATCTCTCAAAAAATGTGTTGGGAGTTGATTTCGGAACATAAGCAGCCTTCCGGGGACGTGCAGACAGATGGACGGACAGACAGACAAACTGACGGACATCGCCACGACTTAATAAAAATTTTGTCATTGTCCAAATCACTAGTCAACTAATCAACACAATAAATCTGCTTTGTGGAACAGGTCCCAATTTTCAGATCTTTAAAGGTATTGATCAGACTATGAGGAAGATAGATCACAAAGCAGGATAACTGAGCTAGCTGGATAACTGTTTTGATTAAAAAACTGAAAAGCCTCCCCCAAATCTGGAACTGTAACAAATAAAGCTGTTCCGGATTCTTCTCCGCACAGTCATCCAGCTAAGCCCGAAATTCTTACACAAAATTCCATAAAATACTGCTAGACCATCACCTTATAACACAGCACTTAGCAAGGAAGGCGATATATCCATTGCTGGATTTCAGAACATCTCTCAGTCATAATTGATTAGCCCAGCCCTTTACATGATGACATGACACTATACCTACATTTTTGCAAAACAAGCTGCAGCTGATCATTTCGCTGGTACGTGTATATGCATTATCACATTGTATCAAGGCCTGACCTGTGACTAATGACCGCTGGTGTATTTGACTAATTAGCAGAATGAACCAGGATAGCTTGGGCTCATGAAAATGTTCATACACTTCACACCATCAGAACTGCAGTTACCCACCAATGCTTTCACGCATCCAGAATTATTCTGCTGGAACTCGCTTAAACCAAAACAACCACTGATGTGTCCAGTGCACGCCCCCACACATGCTAACCCATCTCAAAAATCATTCTCATATTGCATTGAAAAAGCCATCTTCGTGGTATCAGTCTCACACAGGTTGCAAGCACATTTCAAGCATTAGATTTTAAAAAGTTCTGAACAGCATAAACTGATCGTTTTATTTACGGCAGGGATCTGACACTAAATTCCTGGAGGACTGCAGTGTTTGCTGGTTTTTGACGTGTTCTTAAAGGGCTTCATTTCTGTAACTGACTGGCTGAGAGTTTGCACACCTTATTTTCAAAGCTTAAATCAGCAACTCATTAAACGGAATCCAAAAAACCAGCAGACACTGTGGCCTTCTAGCTCCAAATTTAGGGAACACCTCTCCTCACCATTTCCAGTATGTGACAAAACCGTCCTCGGTATTGTTGTTCAAGAGGTAATACAGCTGCTGATCAGACTGAAGTTAGGGGAAATGTTTGTCATCATTTTTATACTTAATCGCTGTGATTCGGTTTTTGCCCTAGCTTCACAAGCTATATAATATGGACTTCCCCTGACAATTGAACCACAAGTTGCCATAGTAACATCAACAGTAAATTAAAAGTATCAACAATTACCCTTGAGCCTTTGTTGCAAAGTTGTGACATCACAGGTGAGCGGTTTGGATTTATTTATTTATTTTGTTTCTTTGACACTTTTTCGCGTCATAAATTCTCAACTTACAGGGGAGTTTTAAAATTAAGCTTTATTTCTTTTCAGGCTGTTACCTTTAATGTCCCTGGTAGGAAGATGGAAAGCGTTTTATCTGGAGACAAAGATGTCTAAGTTTTTAGCACGATTGGAAGGATAATGCTGCTTTAACTAGCTGGAAATAATATTGTCCTCAGGCTGAAATGTCAGTTTGTTCTTTAGGTAAAGAAGAATTAGTTTGCTAATCAATGGTCAAAGAGTTCATGTCATTTGCAATATAAAACCATAAAAGAGATTGTAGACTGTAAAAGTGACAAATCAGAGCTTTGTAAAAACCTTCTCCAGTAGGCATCATTTTATACTAGGTTAGCATTCTTTACCTACTTGTTATTGATCTTAGACTCACTAGACAAACTAAAGGCATGAAATAAATAGGTTATTATTTCCACAGTGTAATACCAAAGGAGTTTTAGAACGTCGATGAATGGTTTTTATTGCCCTCTTTTCTTGCTTGCTGTTTATTTATTTGATTTATTTATTTTGTTTCTTTGCCTTGTATTTTCTTGCAATTGGGGTTGAGAGGTGGTTTTTCGCCTTGCGATAAATACCGTGAAACCAACTCTCAGGACCGTCTTTAAAAAAAGCAGCTTTATTTCTTTCCTTCAGGCTGTAATTTAATGTCCCTGGTAGAATGCTGTAAAACTGAAAAGATTGTCTTCATTTAAATAGTGAAAAAAAAGATGTCTTTTTTTTAAAATTGTAAAATTGAAAACCACTTTGATCACTCAAAAAGGAAAAGTTGCCTGGAACAATGTTGGTACTACTTCCCAATTATTTGGATACTGAACCTTAGTTCTTTATGAAGAATTGAGCTAATTTCAAATTTTCTGGCTGCAACAGCTCTCAAAAAAGTTGGGACAGAGGCAAAAAAAAAAAAGCGCTGAAAAGCTATTAATATGTAAGAGAATCAGCGGAAAGAACATTTAGCAAGTTATCTGGCATCAGGTGTGTAACATGATTGGCTATAAAAGGGATGTCTTAGAGTGGCTAAGTAAAGATGGCCAGAGGCTCTCCAACCTGTGAAGGCTTGCATAAAAAAATTGTGGAATACTTTAAAAACAAACAAAGCCGGGGCGCCCCGGTGGCTCATCGGTCTGGGTGCGCGTGCCATGGGGGCTGTGTCCTTCCCGTAAAACCTGGGTTCGAGTCCGGCTCGGGTCATTTGCTGCGTGTCTTCCCCGTTCTTCTCCCCAGCCTTCCTGTCTCTCTACACTGTATAACTATCGAATAAAGAAAAATTCCCAAAAAAAAATCTAAAAAAAAAAAACAAACAAAGCCATTGTTGAGCATGATCCAGAAGTGCCGCTGTGTTCTGTGGGCCCAGGGCTCATTTAAAATGGACTGTAGCAAAGTGGCAAAGTGTCCTGTGGTCAGACGAGTCCAAATTTGACATTCTTGTTGGAAATCATGGGCGTTGTGTCCTCCGGGCTAAAAAGGAGAAAGACCACCCCTCCTGTTATCAGCGTTCAGTTCAAAAGCCAGCATCTCTGATGGTGTGGGGATGCATTAGTGCATATGGTGTGGGACCCTTGCATGTTCTAAAAAGCACCATGAATGCTGAAAGGTGTATAAAGGTTTTAGAGCAACATATGCTCCCCTCCAGACGACATCTATTCCAGGAAAGGCCTTGTATATTTCAGCAGGACAATGCAAAACCACATACTGCAGCTATTACAACAGCATGGCTCCGTAGTAGAAGAGTCCGTGTGCTGAACTGGCCTGCCTGCAGTCCTGATCTTTCACCGATTGAGGACATTTGGTGCATAATTAAATGCTTGAATGTCCGTCAAAAGGAGACCCAAAACTCTCCAGCAGCTGGAAGCCTGTATTAAACAAGAGTGGGATCAAATTCCAATGGCTAAACTCAAAAACTTGTCTCCTCCATGCCCAGACGCCTCCACTCTGTGTTAAAAAGAAGAGGGGCTACACCATGGTAAACAGGCCCCTGTCCCAACTTTTTGAGACCTGTAGCAGCCATCAAATTTGAAATGAGCTCATTTTGTGAACAAATTGGGAAATTTCTCAGTTTCAACATTTGCTGTTATCTCTGTTCTATTGTGAATAAAATACTAGCTGGTGTGATTTTAAAGTCATTGCGTTTTGATTTTATTCACAATTTACACTTTGTCCCAACTATTTCGGAATTTAGGTTGTAGTTGGGCGCGACAAAAATGCAATATGCACATAACCAATATACTTTTGTTTATCATTTTTGTAAAGTTTCATGAAAATCTCTCAAAAAATGTGTTGGGAGTTGATTTCGGAACATAAGCAGCCTTCCCGGGACGTGCAGACAGACGGACGGACGGACAGACAAACTGACGGACATCGCCACGACATAATAAAAATTGTGTCATTGTCCAAATCACTAGTCAACTAATCAACACAATAAATCTGCTTCGTGGAACAGGTCCCAATTTTCAGATCTTTAAAGGTATTGATTGGACTATAAGGAGGATAGAGCACAAAGCAGGATAACTGAGTTAGCTGGATAACTGTTCTGATTAAAAAACTGAAAAGCCTCCCCCAAATCTGGAACTGTAACAAATAAAGCTGTTTCGGATTCTTCTCTGCACAGTCATCCAGCTAAGCCCGTAATTCTTACACAAAATTCCATAAAATACTGCTAGACCATCACCTTATATCACAGCACTTAGCAAGGAAGGCGATATGTCCATTGCTGGATTTCAGAACATCTCCTCTCAGTCATAATTGATTAGCCCAATCAGTTACATGATGACATGACACTATACCTACATTTTTGCAAAACAAGCTGCAGCTGATCATTTCACTGGTACGTGTATATGCATTATCACATTGTATCAAGGCCTGACCTGTGACTAATGACCGTTGGTGTATTTGACTAATTAGCAGAATGAACCAGGATAGCTCGGGCTCATGAAAATGTTCATACACTTCACACCATCAGAACTGCAGTTACCCACCAATGCTTTAAGGGATCCAGAATAATTCTGCTGGAACTCACTTAAACTAAAACAACCACTGGTGTGTCCTGTACACGCTCCCACACATGCTAACCCATCTCTAAAATCACTCTCATCTTGCACTGAAAAAGCCATCTTCGTGGTATCAGTCTCACACAGGTTGTAAGCACATTTCAAGAATTAGATTTTAAAAAGTTCTTAATGGCATAAACTGATCGTTTTGTTTACGGCAGGGATCTGACACTAAATTCCTGGAGGACTGCAGTGTTTGCTGGTTTTTGACGTGTTCCTAAAGGGCTTAATTTCTGTAACTGACTGGCTGAGAGTTTGCACACCTTATTGTCAAAGCTTAAATCAGCAACTCATTAAATGGAATCCAAAAAACCAGCAGACACTGTGGCCCTCTAGCTCCAAATTTAGGGAACACCTCTCCTCACCATTTCCAGTATGTGACAAAACCGTCCTCGGTATTGTTGTTCAAGAGGTAATACAGCTGCTGATCAGACTGAAGTTAGGGGAAATGTTTGTCATCATTTTTATACTTAATCGCTGTGATTCGGTTTTTGCCCTAGCTTCACAAGCTATATAATATGGATTCCAATAGAAAAGAGAGCGTTCTCCGCGCTTCTGCCAATTAAGTCAATCCAGACAATCCGGTGCAACCAGGACAGGACCAGGGCAATGTAAAGTAAAAAGAACGCCGGTGCAGCACAGATATCTGCTTAATTCTAACTTTTTATTAATAAAGGTGCATAACAATAAGTGACTAACGTTTCGATGTAAAACTACATCTTCATCAGAGTCCTTCATCCTTTATCTTATTGCATTTGAATATTGTCCTCAGTAGAGCAAGTTAAGTCTTTGCAAATTAAATGTTGAATGCCGTTTTCAATATCATTTTAAAATAGTCAGAAAATAGCATTTACATTTTCATGTTGACCCTAAAAGAGCGTGTTGACATGTAAATGTAAATGCAGTAGGCTGGGGGTGCTGTTTTGCTTATTGCATTTGAATATTGTCCGCTGTATTGCGGAGCATGACTTTGAAAATGAAATGTCAAACAGCTTTTCATTATCATTTGAATATAGTCATCGATTTCCCATATGTGTATGTGAAAATGAAAGTGATAATTGGATTAATGCATTTTCAGTTTAATATTGTCTCAAATATCTCATTCATAAATGGAAAATTATGATGCAATAGTGGGATTACATTTTTATTTGAATATTGTCCACTATGGGCTTCCATAAATATCCTTAAAGGAATAGACAACGGAACGTAAATACATGCATAGGTTGATAGCTTGTAATATTGAGAGCCAATAAGAAAAATTTCAGGCATACTTGACCATTTATGAAAAGGTTGTGAGCATTTTTGTGTGGCAGTCCTAAGGCCACTACTGCCATGCAGCCTCCCGGAAGGGCGATGCGTGACGTCACATAGGCGCAAGGGTCAATCTCCACTCTTCAGTACTCTTCTGTTGGCGCATTTGGTCTTCGACCCTGAACTTGCATAAATTCAATATTTGGTTGCTGTGTTCTGTACACAAGACCATTATAAGAGCATTTACCTAAGGTCTAACCATCGTGACATTTGTTTTGAATGATTAAGAATGAATTAGATATATTTAATTGTTGCTATACAGAGCTGTGGTGACATTACATCATATCTTCATGATAGAGAATAGCTCCAGTTTGGCATGCGGCACCAGAAACAGAATGCCAGCAGACAAGTTACTTTGCATTTTACAGTATGAATAAATACAGGAAATTATTTTTAATTCAAAGTCAATGTAAAGACACAAATACACGCGTTTTGCCTGCATTCGCATCTTTGCATTGACTTTGAATGTAATCTGTCGTCCGAAAAATTTGTTTCGCATCCGATGTGAAAGCAGCTTAACTCAGACACGATCAACCGCAGAAAGGGTTTTACAGGTGGAATGTGTGTTCGATGTGCTTTGCAACAAACTATGGACATTAGGTAGGACTAGCTTGCAGACTTGTTGATCATAAAGAAGTGGTCTGCTGGCCTGCATCCAAGGAACTGCTCTAACAGTGGATTATTGTGGAAACATCGCTGATGATGTGCCTGACATAGCAGATATGTATAATGATGGAAGCGGATTTTCCTGCTAGGCCGAAGTCATCTCCGACATTACACAATTGACCAAAAAAAGTTTCATAGCCGGAATGTTTTTTTTTACGGTTTGATTTGCAACTAACAGTGGACGTTGGGTAGCCTAGCTTGCGGACTCATTGATCATAAAGAATTTGTCTGCTCGCATGCAGCATCTAAGGAATATTTACTCTAACGCTTGTGGATTATCGTCGAAAAAGTTCCAGATGAGGTTGCTGGCATGGATTTTATCGGTTTACAAGAAAAGGTAGGATGTGCATTTAATTGTTTATGGGCCTGATGACAGGCAGGCTAGCTGACAGGGAGGTGTGTGAGTGAGACGTAGGCGAGCCTGCACCGACTATCACTGACCATAACTTCAGGGCTGTACAGTAACAAAGCTTTGATGCGTGGCTAAACATAGCCAGAGTACCTTAACTCAACGTCAGCGTCCCGAAACAAAGGCTTAGCACCGTAACTGCAGTTACGGCGTTCTGTCATGGTTTCTCATGGGTTTTTCATTGTTACTGTTGACACAGACCTTGATTTTTTCATAAAAACAATCAAATTGACTCAAAATATTTATCCACATGATAAAGGAGGTCTTCAATACCCCCAAAATGACAATAACTCATTTTTGACCACATGTGATGTTGCAGTGTTTTGCCTTTGCACGGCAGCATAAAACGTGCGGGCATGCAGATGACCTGAACCAGTCCTGCATGTACACCCAACCGCTGCACACGCAGGCATATTGTTCTCTCTTTCGACCTTCAAACAGCCTTCTTGAATATTTTCACGAATAGTAGGGTCTGTTTGTGACTAACAATGTCCTTTGGCACAGAAAAATGGTGACAACAGTGAGTAATTTAACAACTATCCCAATGCTTGTGCAGTCTCACTCGCCATGTATAGCTTCAACGTGCTGCGCCCATGTGACGTCAAAGCATCTCCGCGACCTATCCGCGAGGATTTTTCTGATTGGTTGAAATATTTTCAATGGCAGCATTCATGAAATCGTCGATGATGGGGGAATTCTGCTTCAGGACCGACTTTCGGAGATGGATAGCTTAGTTGTATGAGCTCTATATGTTCAAACATTCGCACGAATCGTTAGTTTATGACATGATGAATCTTCCAAACTGTATTTTGACATTCCGTTGTCTATTCATTTAATTACTACTGACCTTAAAGGGATAGTTAACGTTTTTTGAAGTGGGGTTGTATGAGCTAAAAATAGCCACTACGCACATTAGATGCAGTAGAAAGCTCCCTGCTCTCCCCCAGCACCAGCGCATAGTTCTGGATGGAGATTTACGCAATACACTGTTGTGAACGGTCCCAAAGAAAGTGCATTTTTGCGGCCTAAAAGAGGTCCTACCTGAAAATAATGCACCACATTAACTTGTACGCTATTTTGCAAACTTTCGTTTTTTACCATTCAACTTCATACATTTTTTGAACACGTTTGTGTTAAGTTCCCCCTTTTTTTTACATTTCTGACAACCTTTCTAAACAGATCTGGGTACCATGACCTAGATTGGGAAATCATTCAGATGCCTCTAACAGCAAACAAAGCTTGTTGATAAGCATCTGTATAATATTAGTCTTTGTTTTGACCATGACACTCCTAACAAGACCTTTGGCTCCTGGCAGTGCGTTGATGACATGTTCCACCAGCCATGAATTTCTTGGAGCTGTATCATCTACAATGACGGCAAGGTCTCCAGATGCAAAGTTTCTTTTTGGGTGGTTCCACTTGCTCCGTTCCTGCATTAACGGAAGGTACTCTCTTATCCACTTCTTCCAGAAAAGATTAACGATGTACTGTACCTGCCTCCATCTCCTTTGTGAGTACAGGTCCCCTTTACTGAATAAACCTGGTGGCAGAATTGGCTTACCCTTTAATTGAATTAAATGATTTGGAGTAAGGGGTCCTAGGTCATTTGGATCGTTAGTCACAGGTGCAGTGCCAAAACTGGAATTTTTTTTTTTTTTTGGGGGGCACAGACACATCCCTTTTTAAAGACAGTTAGTCCTCGCTAGTAGTCAAGCGTTTTTTTCATTGGCACGTTTTCCAATTATAGTAATAATCCATTGGTAATTGAAGATGCGGCTTCTTTCCCCACGAGATCTAACAGTGATGAAATAATGGGCTGAATTCAGTACAGAAAAATAATGTATAAACAGGCCTATGCTTTATGAGAGACAAACTACTCTGTAACTTCTGCCCTACTTTACTGGCACATCAGGCGATCTAACCTGCGCTTCATGATTGTTTAAATTGTTGAAATAAAAGAGCATTTTAAACACTTTTGAGCAATTTTCAATAACGCTGATATAAATGCACCAAAGTGAGCTTTCAAATGAATGACAGTTGCCTTACTTTAAACGGAAAGAACTAGAGTCGCCTGATAGTGTGGAGAGTTTCAGTGTGAAAGTATTTTTAATTTAGAAAATGACTGAGCACAAGTCAGGACTAATAGTTTTTTAAAGGGAGGTGTCTCTGACCCCCAGATTCCAGTTCTGGCGCTGACACTGTGTGTAACCTCACCTTTCTAAGCATAATTACTCAAAACCTGTCAGAGTTTATTTTGCTTGATTGAAACAAACATTAATTTGTTCAGTTTCTAAGACTAATTAATTAAGGGCCATTTTATTTTTGATAGCATTACTGTAATTTACATCACAAAGATATGATGCATTTTGTCCACATAAATGACAATATAAAACAGTGATATGTCCTCTGAAGATGCTGAACTGATGTAGGTCATGAATGGGCTCATATTTGCATTAATTAGTTTGTGATGCTTATTGTAATTAAAGTCTTTAATGCCAGAACATTTTGTTTAGTTCGATACTCCTTGATTTCTTCCTCTTCAGTTTTATTCTTTTGAATGCTAAAAACATTTTGAAGAAATCAAGCAACATCTTATAAACTACTGTTGAGGATCATATTTCAATATTTCTCATCATATTCATCAGTAAATCAATTACCATATTTTTAAATAAATAAAATATGGTTTAATATGGTTATTAAAATAACCATAATCAATAATCATATCATGTATTATGTAAGCAGCAGTAGCACACACACAAACACATAAAACACACACATACAAGCAGTGTGCACACACATTAGCAGCGGGCTTCTGTAGCTTTGATTAGTAAGCGGGCTTCTGTTTAGTTGATCTAAAAACATAATCAGTTGAATCATTTATTTATCTACTTGTATCCTATTCCTTTGACTGTATTTTTCCTCTCTTGACTGTAATTTTCCTCTCCTTTTTAGTGTTATGCATGATCCAGTATTACTGTAGTGGCAAGATTTAACTTAATACCAAAGCCACTTAACTAGCTAGCAGCAGACAGAATTGGTCTTGACTCGTATCCAGCATTTACATTCACATCTTGTCATCAATTAGTTTGCACTCACGGAATCAGGGAAGAAACATCAGGCCGTTGCGTCTTGATGATTTATTGCAAACTTTCCTGTACATCCAAGTCCTCTATTTCCATCCAAAAGCAACAATTCCCCGAGCTTCTCTCAACAGGAATCCAAATTGAAAATATCTAACTTTAGTGTTCTATGCTCTGGTTTATGTTATGACTTTACGGTCAAAAAACCTTTTGTTAGTTACAGCTAGTTACAGTTACAGTTAGTTACAGTTAGTTATGCAGTTACAGCTAGCCAGCTCAACACGTCTTCTTCCATCCCACCTTCCACAAGATTTTAGCTGACAGGCGCAGTAGCTTGGTACCACAGAAGCAGAGCAAACTAGATCTCTCACGTAATAAAAGTCTAATGATATCCAGTACTTTGTTCCAAACACAATGCACATTACAACCAAACTGTAATAATATAGTATAGAAAGGCAAACATTAGCTGGTATAAGTATAAACACAATTCCAAATTATCTTTAGTTAACTTTGGCTCTTACAATTACACTGGAAGAGGGTTGTTATTTTTTGGTTGCAGTTTTCAAGGCAAGTTGGCAGTGTTTTGGTTTGCCTGTCTGTGGGAAAACCTGTGACCCAACTAAAAGTCCTGTGAAACAAGAAGCCTTGAAGTTGCTATTTTACCAAGGATGCCAACTAATGATAAAAAGAGAAAAACAAGTAAGAAGCAGACATTACGTTATTGAACCATTGGAGCGTGAGAATGAGAAGGCGGAAAAACCATATTTGGAAGATATTTCCTGTGATGAAGGTATAAAAACTGGGTGTGAAAAGAAGAATGTCAGTTCTTCTTGCGCAAAAAGAACTCGGCTTTATATTCATCAATATGCCTCAATCAAGCCTAATTTTCTGAAGAATCTGTCTCTCTCAAATTGCTTGAGGATGGGGGAACCTCATAATATGAAAATATGTCTGAATGAAAACCACGACACTATCATCATCATCATCTCTCATCTGGTCCTCTTGCACGGTGTGCGTAGAGCTGACCATATTGACCAGACGTCTCCATCCAGGCCGGTTTTTTTTGCTAGCTGCGTCTGGCCCAGCGCAACACCACTAAGTTCCAGGTCTCGGGCTAAGACATCCAGCCAGCAGGTGCGGGAGCCCCTCTAGGACGCCTCCAGCTGGCTAGCTGGGGGTTAAAGTCCAGGATGGCTTTGGTGGGATGTTCAGGGGAAGTCACAGGACATGGCCGTACCAGTGGACTCGACGCATTGCTGCTATACGGGAGGCAGGTGGCTGTTGGGTAGGCTCTCTGAGCTCTTCATTGGGCATGTGGCCGTACCAACAAGTGCTGATTATCCTCCTGAGAAATCTGATATGATAAACTATGCTGCAGAAGAATTGCTAGCAGGAGAAGTAGGAGAGAGTTTTGCAATTTTGAAATTGGTCAGATTATTGCCATTCATACAAAATACCATCCACTATGTAGCAAACAGACAGTCTGTGCAAAATCATTTCATAATCATTATAGGCCAAATACTGGTGTTGATTATTCAATAAATAAATTGTTTTACTGATAATCAAGCAAACTTAAACAGGAGCAGCTAGAGAGCAATCATGCATGAAAAGGTGAGGTCACTGAAGGGCTTGTATACCTCTGATGGGACATCACTTCTGTAACCCTCTGATGGTAATGTGTTCTGTCTGAGATTGACAAGGGCAGGGATCCCCAAATCTAGACCTCAATTTCAAATCCATCTGTGGTTTTCTCTCCTTCTAGGCAATTAAGTTAGCAATTATTGCCATTGATTGGCCAGACTGTCTTTACATCTGACTACCAAGTTAAAGGAGGGTGGAAAACCAGCAGTTCTCAGCTCTCGACGATTGTGATTTGGGGAGTCCTGGACTGGGGTCTAAGAATTAGTCAAATCCTTGCAGATTCAAGGAATTGTGAAGTTACTCGAAACAAGCCTCCTTGATTCTGTTACGGTTGTATAAATCCCAAATGTGCAAAACATCACAAATTCTAAAGTCATCCTTTGTCTACCTTGAGTTAGCAGGGATGTTATATTTATGAAATTCTACTTTTTTGACACCAAGGTCAGTCAATTTTCTGTTGCAGTAAATTAACATCACAATTCATGACTTACGTGTTCCTCTGTTAACTACACTTCATCTTTACTGTAAGAGCAGCAAAAGTGCTACTCCCATAATAAAATCTGTAACATTGCAGTGGGAAAAAAATATTTGGACCAATTTATGTGTCTTCAAGAAAAAAAAAACACTTTATTTTCAGCAGATGATCTGGATACACTTGTATTACCATATCCAGAGTTTGTATTACAGTTGAAAATCTGAGTTATTATTGTGCAAAGTGTTCAGTGTTTAGAGCAGAACCTCTCAGTGTTTCAGATCAGTGGCTCCCCCCTCAGCACCTGCAGTAGGTCCCAGCTGCAGCAGTGCAGTCTCTGTGCAGTCTGACTGAGGGAGGTTTTTGTACGGCTCTCTAACACTGTGTGAACACACCACCACTGTGATAACTCTGACAGTAATAATCTCCTGCATCTTCAGCCTGGACTCCAGTGATTTTCAGTGTGAACTGAGTCCCAGATCCACTCCCACTGAAACGATCAGGAATCCCAGACTGGCGAGTTGTGGCATCATATATCAGGAGTTTAGGAGCCTGACCAGGTTTCTGCTGGTACCAGTAGAGGTAGTGAGTGGAGCCACTGCTGTAAACACTCTGACTGACTGTACAGCTGATTGTGACAGTGTCTCCCTGCTGAACAGCCTGAGCTGCTGGAGACTGAGTCACAACTATATCTGCCATTGATCCTATAAAAGATAAACAAGGAAATAGATGCCAGTTCAGATAAATTATTTCAACCTATGTGCATTATTGCAACATATGTGATTATAAAATAATGTCAACAATTTGGGGGAAAAAGTGTACATTTAAAAATCATAAAATGAATCCATGTTTCTCACCCTGTACAAGGAGTCCCAGCATCACCAGCAGTAGAAAGTCTGACATCATCATAATGCTGCCTGTGTCAGTGTCTGTGAAAGGACTGGACAGTCACTGATCAGTACTGGGGGTCTTAAAGTGTGTGGAGCAGTGAGGCAGGACAGGTATGCAAAGCCCCTTCCTCTATACAAATCCTGTCACACACAGTTAGAGGAGCTCTGATGTGTGAACAGCAGTGGGTCTATAGAGGACTGGGACATTTGGACTGATTTCAGTCATACCCAACCTACAAAAGTAATTGAATTAATGCAACCTCTCCTGAAATTATATTATTTGGAATTTGTAATGTGTAACTGCAAATGGGCTGAGATTCTATAAAATTTAACTTTACACATACACAGGAGCTGAATCATCCACAGTGTATCCATATGAAATAAATTAAGAGAAAATCTATTCTGAGTGATTTTTTTTTTCCACAATGAGAGAGTCCTATCCTCATGTTTGATATTTTAGTTTTCTCATCTTTATTATATCATAATCCTTCTGTTTACAGAGGTAATTCTGGCCTCAGTATGGATGTAAACATAAGACTTTAACTCAGTGGCGTGACGTAGTCAGTACTAAAGACCTGTGTAACTAGGCTCGGTGCCAGGGGGCACAGACATGTCCCTTTTTAATGACAATTAATCCTGGCTAGTAAGTAGTCAAGTGTTTTCCTTATTGACACATTTTCCAATTATAGTAATAATCCATTGGTAACAGAAGACGCGTATTCTTTCCCCATGCGATCTAACAGCGACGAAATAATGGGCTGAATTCAGGACAGAAAAATAATTAATAAACAGGCCTGTGCTTTATGAGAGACAAACTGCTCAGTAACTTCTGCCCTACTTTACTGGCACATCAGGCGATCTAACCTGCGCTTCATGATTGTTTAAATTGTTGAAATAAAAGAGCATTTAAACACCTTTGTGCAATTTTCAATAACGCTGATTTAAATGCACCAAAGTGAGCGTTCAAATGAATGACAGTCACCTTACTTTAAACGGAAAGAACTAGAGACGCCTGATAGTGTGGAGTGTTTTCAGTGTGAATATATTGTTAATTTAGAAAATGATTGAGCACAAGTCAGGACTAATCATGGTTTTAAAGGGAGGTGTCTCTGAGCCCCAAATTCCAGTTCTGGCGCTGACACTGTGTGTAACCCTCACCTTTCTAAGCATAATTACACAAAACCTGTCAGAGTTTCTTTTGCTTGATTGAAACAAACATTAATTTGTTCAGTTTCTCAGACCATTTTATTTTTGGCCATTTTCATTTTTTTGAAAAATGACATTAAAACAGTGATATGTCCTTTGAATTTGATGTAGGTCATCATATTTGCAAAGATGCTTATTGATATGAGAACATTTTGTTTGATTTTGATTTCTTCCTCTTCAGTTTTATTTTTTGAATGCTAAAAACATTCTGAGAAGAAATCAAGCAACATCTTATAAACTACTGTTGAGGGTCATATTTCAATAAATCAATTACCATATTTTTAAATAAATAAAATATGGTTTAATATAAGTTGAAGCAAAATAACCATAATCAATAATCATATCATCCGTATTATTTTTGCACTGTAGTTGTACACACAAAAACATAAAACAAGACTTACAAGACAGACATGCATGTCACAGTTATGAATGGGGCTTCTAGTAGGGTTGATTAGGGTAAGACGGCTTCTGTTTAGTTGATCTAAAATTCATAATCAGTTGAATCATTTATTTATCTACAAAATAAATGCACTTGTATCCTATTCCTTTGAACTGATATTTTTCCTCTCTTGACTGTAATTTTCCTCTCCTTTTTAGTGTTATGTGTTTTGATCCAGTCTTTCTGTAAAAAAATGGCCTAATTTATCATTTTACCAAAGCCACATAACTAGCTTCAGCAGACAGAATCAGTCTTGACTCTCTCCAGCATTTTCATCCATGAAAGGGGTCCTTGTCATCAATTAGTGAGCACTCACGGAATCAGGGAAGAAACATCATGCCATTGCTGGGGGTGATGATTTATTGGGGTAAAAGGAGGCCTTTTACCTTTCCTGGGGACCTCCAAGTCCTCTATTTCCATCCAAAAGCAACAATTCCCGAGCTTCTCTCAACAGGAATCCAAATTGAAAATATCTAACATGATGTTCTATGCTCTGGTTTACGTTATGGAACTTTACGGTCAAAAAACCTTTTACTAGTTACAGCTAGTTACAGTTACAGTTCATATATGCATCAACAGGGCCAAAAAAACATGTATTCTTCCATCCCACCTTCCACAAGATTTTATGCTGACATGGATACTCATATACATTCTATACCACAGAAGCAGATCAAACTAGATCTCTCATATTTTTTAAAGTCTAATGATATCCAGTTTTCTTTGTTCCAAACACAATGCACATTACTGCCAAACTGGAATAATATAGTATAGAAAGGTAAACATTAGCTGGTATAAGTATAAACAATGTTCCAAATTATCTTTAGTTAACTTTGGCTCTTACAATTACACTGGAAGAAGATGTTGTTATTTTTTGATGTTGCAGTTTTCAAGGCAAGTTGGATAGTGTTTTTGGTTTGCCTGTCTGTGGGAAAACCTGTGACCCAACTAAAAGTCCTGTGAAACAAGAAGCCTTGAAGTTGCTATTTTACAAAGGATGCCAACTAATGATAAAAAAGAGAAAAACAAGTAAAAAGCAGACATTACGTTATTGAACCATTGGAGATGTGAGAATGAGATATTATCCATTCAAAAAAAATATTTTTTAATTCATATTTCCTGTGATGAAGTTATAAAAATTCCTGTGAAAAGCAGAATGTCAGTTCTTCTTGCCTAAAAAAGAAACTGCTTATTTATATTCATCAATATGCCTTAATCAAGCTTAATTTTCTGATAGAATCTGTCTCTCTCAAATTGCTTGAGGATGGGGGAACCTCATAATATGAAAATATGTCTGAATGAAAACCACACACTATTATCATCATCATCTCTCATCTGGTCCTCTTGCACGGTCATGCCAGAGCTGACCATATTGACTAGACGTCTCCATCCAGGCGGTTTTTTTTTTTTTTAGAAGAAAGTCTGGAACTGATCAAACACCACTAAGTTCCAGGTCTCAGGCTAAGACATGCAGCCAGCAATGTGTTGGGAGACCCTCTAAATAATGTCCAGGTCACCTAAATGGGGTTGAAGTCCAGAATGGCTCTGGTAGATGATGTTCATGTCAAGTATGAAGGACATGGCCTGTAAAAGTGGAAATATCTCGCTTGCTGCTTTTACAGGCAGGTGGCTGTTGGGTAATATTCTGAGCTCTTCTTTGGGCATGTGGCTTGAAAATTATCCTCCTGAGTCACCTGATATGATAAACCCTATGCTTTTTCTAGAAGAATTGCTGTCAAATATTAAGAAAATCCAGTTTTGCAATTTTGAAATTGGTCAGATTATTGCCATTCATACAAAATACCATCCACTATGTACCAAACAGACAGTCTGTGCAAAATCATTTCATAATCATTGTCCAAGTACTGGTGTTGATTATTCAGTAAATAAATTGTTTTACTGATAATCAAGTGAACAAACAGGAGCGTCTGCAATCATGCATGAAAAGGTGATCCACTGAAGGGCTTGTATACCTCTGATGGGACATTCTGTAACCCTCTGATGGTAATGTGTTCTGTCTGAGATTGAGAAGGGCAGGGATCCCCAAATCTAGACCTCAGTTTCAAATGCAGCTGTGGTTTTCTCTCCTTCCAGGCAATTAAGTGTGCAATTATGCCCACTGATTGGCCTGACTGTCTTTACATCTGACTACCAAGTTAAAGGAGGGTGGAAAACCAGCAGATCACAGCTCTCGATGATTGTGATTTGGGGAGTCCTGGACTGGGGTGTAAGAGTTGGTCAAATCCTTGCAGATTCGAGGAACTGTGAAGTTGCTGGAAACAAGCGGCCTGTATTCTGGTATTTGCAGCTGAAAAGCACTGAGCATTAATCCGAGGATGATATGCTTATAAGCATTATTATATTGATTCCTATGTTGATCAGAGATCAGCAAATTGCGGTGCTACAGATCTGAGAACTGCTGGTTTTTCACCCTGGGAATCAGATTTAAAGACAGCTGTAGCAATCAGAAGCACTGATTGGTCAGATAATCAGTGAATAACCAGGAAGAAAGAAAAGGAAACCAGGGCTGGGTTTAGAATCAGGTCCCAGATCTGAGGATCACTGATACAGATTATTTGATGCAGGTTACAGACCACAGTGAACAGTGTGAAGAGATACAGGAAACCAAGCCAAGTGTTGCCCTCTCACTGACTCCAGCTGCAGCCAATTTTATTCTCCATCATGAGGCTGCTTTAGACACCCAGCACTGGCCAGATCTGACTGAAATACCAGCCTGCAGTTTATACACTCTTACTCTACTTAAGGGGCACTGTCCCGGTCCAGCATGTGTGGTAAACTTGGGGAAAAAAATGGAAAAGTTTTTCCCCATTTGACACTGGTGACATTTTACCCCACAGCCCGATTAATTACTAGTTACCCCAGCAATTGTCCAGACCATTTCCTGGGCAGAGTTAGGAACTTAATTTTGCATATGTGGACTTTCAAGGGTAGCCGTGCCTCGTCAACGTTTTGTACCCGAATGATCTTTGACCATTGTCTGACCTTTTCCTTTAAAAATTTGTCCGGGCCATTTCTTTCAGACCGCTTGGGAACTTGATTTTGCATATGTGGATTTGCCTTGATGGGTAGGCGTGCCTCGTCCAGGTTTTGTACCACAATGACCTTTCACTCTGACTCAAACACCTTCACCTTTTGATTAAGTGTGTTGGGGCTGAGGCACAATCACCCCTCAAAAAGACATTTTTTTTTTTTTAACAGTATATTGCAGTTAATCATCGCTGTTCTTTCCAAAGCAAATTATTTACCTCAGGACAGGACATATATCTGTTTTGCTTTCTGTGAATATTGAGATGTTTGTTTGTGTGCTGCTGTGTGTGGCCTTGGAAACTGGCCAGGACACAAAAAAATGCCCCTGACACAAGCCCATTTACTGCCTGAACTGCACTGAGCTCATTCTGCTCTGGCTCCCGTCCCTTCTAATGATTACTGCATTCCTACCAATAAATGCCTCCATTGAGTCTGAATCTGCATCATTCCTTGTCTGGAACATAATGGCCAAAATAAAAAGACTGCGGATGAGGGGCTTCTAGCTTATTTTTTGAATACAATATATTTTTGGAAGCAATTTATTTCTTTAAAATTTAACTCAAACTCACAGCCGAATAAAGTTTTGTCTGTCAATCACTCCGCTGCATCAGCTGATGCTCAGGTGATTCAGATTGCAGATCAGTCCTCTGGGTTAACAGTAGGTCTGTTGCAACATTTCCTCCAAAGATCCCCAAATGTGTCCCTCAAATACAAATCCAGCCCTGGTTTTCTTTCCTTCCAAGCAATTAAGGGAAAATTTGTTGTTTCTGATTGGCCAGCCTGTTATCACACCTGACGCCCAGGTAAAGGGATGATGGAAAACCAGCAGTTCTCGTCTCTTCTGATTAAATTTATTTTTGCCGTTTCTCTCCTGTCTGAGCTCGGAGTCTAAATCTGACATCTTCGCATCCTGCTACATTTGGCTCCTTTTTTCCCCCTCCTTATTCCCTGTGTCTTCTTCTCTCATCCTTCCCCTGCTCAGTTCATTTCTCCTGGACTAACCTCAGGCAGATGGGTTTGCTTCTGTTGAGCTGGGTTCTGCCCAGGGTTTCTTTCCATCAGGGAAATTTTTTCTTACCTCTGTAATCATTGCCTGGTTCCTTGGGGTTTCAGGCCCTAATATGTAAAGTGCTGTGAGTCATTCTCAGCTGTGAAAAGCACAAGAAAGTTAAGAGGAATGGAGAACACAAGGTGTTTAGGAGACTGCAGGGGACCCTGGCAGAGAGTGGAAGAGCATTCCTCCCTCCCTGGACAAAAAACCAGTGCAGATCATCTGGATTAAACTCCATTTAAGTTTAATGATGTGATGGTTCTGCCCTGCAGTCCCTCCTCCTCCGTTTAAAAGCCTCCACTTCTGAGCCAACCTGTTACTCATTGAAGTAAACATGAAAAAGAAGGGATATAAAGCTGCACTGCCAAATTGGCAGTTGCAGCTTATTCTGAATTTAGCAGACCCAGTGTTTTTATGTTGCTGCCCATCCTGTGTGTTTGTGGAAGGTTTGTTTATTTTTTATGAATATTTATTAAAAAACTTTTACTTTTTTTCCAGCCTGTATTGTACAACTTGTCCTTTTCCCTAATTTTTGGGCCCATGATATGCCCGACCCGATTATAGTTTTCAGCATACATCCAATCCATGACAGAAAACAGCTGACAGTGTGGACCCAGCCAGGCTAGATTCTAAAAGCAGCAGCAGCAGCAGTGTTTTTTGTGTTGGGGCTTGGGGAAACCAACAATGTGTTCGGGCGCCATGTGTTTGGGGGTCAGTTCCCCGGTGTGGTCCAACATATCCGCGGAAAATCCCTGTGTGCCCCAGTGTTCAGGGTAGTTAAATCTGTGGACCTGTGGACCAAATGTCCGACAGGAGCCAGTGCCCCATGGGACCGGGTTATCCAAGCTGTGTGCCCCATACTTGGTCCAGGGTTGTCTTTAATAATAGGCACCCCAGTGTAGACAGATACAATAGAGTCAGTGTGATACCATGGGTCCGGGGTCCCAGTAAAACAAATAGCCCCGGTGGTCAGGGGACAGAGTTTTCTGTTGCAAATTCTAAATGCTCAGCTGATATGTGTATCCATGGTCCACATGCCTTATTATCTTTTAGCCTCATAATTGCATCATATATTTGTGTGTGCCCCGAAACAGTCACATCTTCATTACAATCAATGTGTACCCACTGTAATGGTCAGGGGTCCTTTAAACAACTGGAGTTTGTGTGTGCCCCATGTGGTCCGGGGTCCGGCGGAGGGTGTGCCTTGGGGGAGGGATACTGTGATGGTTCTGCCCTGCAGTCCCTCCTCCTCCGGCAATCAATGTCAATTACTTTTAACTTTCAAATAATGTTTCTGCCACACCTGTTATTCATTGAAGTGGATTTGAAAGTTTATAGTAATAATATGGACTGCATTCTGGTTTCAGTTTCCTGTTTTGTGTTGCTGCCTCATTGTATTTTCGTTTCTCTTAATTTTTTGTAATGCATATTTAAAATTTTACATTTGCCTGTTTCTTGTATTCAAACAAGGGACCATATTTATGTCTGCCTGACTCCATCCCAAATGTTTTGAAAGCATCTTCTAGCCTCATCCTTTGACTGAGTTATCAGCCATTTGTCCTTATGAGCCTCTGGGCTTTTTACGCATCAGCGTTTGCAGATACTACAGTTTTGCCGTTGCAGAACCCAACCCCAATTCACAGATGAATTTTTCCTGGCTTAAAATGGAACAATCTTTTGTAAAAGCAACAAATGTGCAATGCTACACCATAATAAAATCTGTACCATTGCAGTGAAAAAAAAAATATTTGGACCAATTCATGTGTCTTCATATTGTTCTTTAAATTATCAAAAAAAAAACAAACTTTATTTTCAGCAGATGATCTGGATACACTTGTATTACCATATCCAGAGTTTGTATTACAGTTGAAAATCTGAGTTATTATTGTGCAAAGTGCTCAGTGTTTAGAGCAGAGCCTCTCAGTGTATCAGATCAGTGGCTCCCCCCTCAGCACCTGCAGTAGGTCCCAGCTGCAGCAGTGCAGTCTCTGTGCAGTCTGACTGAGGGAGGTTTTTGTACGGCTCTCTAACACTGTGTGAACACATTACTACTGTGATAACTCTGACAGTAATAATCTCCTGCATCTTCAGCCTGGACTCCAGTGATTTTCAGTGTAAACTGAGTCCCAGATCCACTCCCACTGAAACGATCAGGAATCCCAGACTGACGAGTTGGCATA